>OZ030013.1:106454417-107654417 GCA_964023405.1 Apodemus agrarius | reverse complement strand
AACTGCCTATCATGATATTGCCATCTGAAAGATATCTTCATTAAAATTATTATTGTTGTTGTTGTTGTTGTTGCTGTTGTTGTTGTTGTTGTTTGTTTTCCTTTTTCTGAGTTCCCTCTTGAGCCTCTCTTTTTCTTACTTTCCTGCACCAGACCTGCTGCCCATTTTTGGTTAAAACTAGTCTCCAGTGTGGTTTGTGCCTACATGTGTATGATTTTGTGTATGCTTTTTCCCAGGATGACATATTCATTCATTTGAAAGAAAACATCACATGTTTCAGAGTATCCGATCAGAATAACAGTGAAATATTCATTTAAAATTAATGCTTTGAGCAAAGAACCTTCTCTGTTTACTTGCCTTGCAATATTTTAATATTTAAGATGCTATGATGAAAAACTTGTGGAAGAAAAATCTCCTGGTGTGATCTGGTTGCCTAACAATTTACACTCGGCTGTAATATTTTATTTGCTATAATTACTCTCTGACAAAACAGAGAATTGAAATGCAAAACTACAAAATGCTTTCCGTTTGCATTTTATTTCAGAATGTAGGGGAAAACCCTTTCTCGGGGGACAAAACATAAAATAGGAAAGCAACCTTCTTCAGATACACATCCCATAACTCAACACAGACACAGTAGGACTCAAACCAGAGGAAGCCGTGGGCTGCCAAAGAACATTTTCAGAGGCTGAGTGATCTGGACTTGGGCTTGGACTACAGGACAGAGTCATGGCCTCTGTCTCTCTCTCTAAAGTCTCCCTGTGACTTTTCATAAGCCCTTCCTCTGTGTGGAGTCTGTGGGTCTGCTCTCAGACCATTGATGCTGCTTTCATGAAAGGTAGCATCACACAGGACTCTTGTGACAGTACTCTTGCTCTTTTTATTTGTAGTTTCGAAAGACGTGGCATTCAGTGCAGTTGTGGGTCTAAGAAGAGCATGGTGGCTAATACCTAGATATCCTGTGCCACTCAGCAGCCCCTCTTAATTTCCTCTGCTAGGAAGAAAGCCCTTCTTGCATTCGCAGATGGTGGCTCTCATATCTGCCTAGTGGCTCCTTCCCATGTCTATCTTACCCTTGTTTCCACTTTGAAAAATGAACAGCCCCTGTGCTCCTGGGATTCAGAATAGGGTTACCCCAGGAAGTAATTAATAGTGGAAATTGAAACAAGAGTCTTTTTTATGATTAAATTGAACAACTACTCTTCAATCAAAACAAAGGAAAACATTCATTTGGTTTCACACCAGGGGCAAAAACTTGTACTACATTTTTACATTTTGAAAATGGCTGACAGCTATGTACTAGATTCTGGAAGTGAAAAAAAAATCTCATTTTTCTCTGAAAAATCTACTTTTCCCCCAAATGTGCATTGAGTTATTGAAGAAGGTGATATGCTTTTTTGGGAAACTCTGGAAAATAATTTATCTTGAACAGCTGGCAGTATTCTAATATTTCTGACAGTAAAGCAGTTAATGCATGAGATTAGTCATTGGATAAACCATGTGCTATCAGGATCTAGGGAAAGTTCTTAGGAATAGTGAATTGTATTAGACAGTACATATAAAAACATAGTTTCTCTAAATAATCAATAACTCGGGATATAGTAACACTTAATTAGTCCCTGAATGTTGATTTTATGATATAAATTCATTTTTAATTGGATTTTTCATAGCTAGAAAGTTGATTCTGTCTTAAAGGAGTTTTGTTATTTAGAGAAAACTTTTTCATATAACATGAATGTGGATTTCAGTAAACATTTCGTTTTTTTAATGTGAATTATGCTATGTCCTTTATTTTGGCTTATGGTTCAGGGTGGTTTCTCATTTCTCCAGGGCTAGTTTTATCCCTTGTCTGTTGACATAGTCCTTCCAATCAGAAAGAGTTGGTTATGTATCATTTTCTCCTTATAAATACTGATGTGCTATATATCAAAGGAGAGAAAAAGGTTATGGTGTACAATATGACATGGATGAATTCTATGAATAAACTTTGTATTGGGCTGAGGAGATTTCTCAGTGGGTAAGGCACTTGCCAGGAAAGCATGAGGTCCTGAGTTTGAATCCCCAGAAGCCATTTAAAGTTGGAAGGGAAGGCTCGCATCTACACTCCCAGAGCTACTGTGCTGAGTTAGGAGAACCCCTTGGAGACTTGTGGGCAAGCTAATGTGGCATGCGCAGTGGTGATAACCAAGAGACCCCTAACTCAAACAAGGAGAAAGGTAAGAAGCAACATACAAGGTTGTCTTCTGACCTCCGACCACTTCATGATCCCTGTGGGCTCATCCTCACATACCTGAATGTGAAGCAAATAGCCATGGACATCATACATACAAAACTTTTTTTTTTATAGACTGAGCAGGTTATATTTAGTAATATAGATCTACATACACATCTATACATGTAATAACACTTAATGAAATGGGGGGCATACATTTGAAAGAGATAGGAATGGTAGATGGGAGGGTTTGGAGGCAGGAATGGGAAGGAAGAAATGTTATAATTATAATCTGAAAAGAAGAAAAAAGTAAATGGAAGCCCATTTCATTGTCTAATGAAGTTTACAGACCAGACAGACATGTTCAGCTCCTTGGATCCTTTCTCTAGCTCCTCTATTGCGGACACTGTGCTGAGTTCAATGGCTGGCTGAGAGTGTCCTCCTCAGTATTTGTCATGCACTGGCAGAGCCTCCCAGGTGACAGCTATATGAGGCTCCTATCAGCAAACCCTTCTTGACATCCACAATAGCGTCTGGGTTTTTTAACTGTATATGGGATTGGATCCCTGGTGGGGACAGTCTCTGGTCTTTCCCTCAGTCTCTGCTCCACATTTTGCAACTGTATCTCTTCCTGTAGGTATTTTGTACCACCTTATAAAAAAGGAGTACTATTCAGCCATTAGAAACAATGAATTCATGAAGTTCTTAGAGAAATGGATGGAGCTGGAGAACATCATACTAAGTGAGGTAACCCAGTCTCAAAAGAATACCCATGGTATGCACTCACTGATAAGTGGATATAAAAAGGACCAGTTTGTTCTTACTTTGTTCTTCCCTCTTCTTGAGCTTCATTTGGTTTATGAATTGTATCTTGGTTATTCCAGGCTTCTGGGCTAATATCCATTTACCAGTGAGTACATACCATGCATGTTCTTTTGTGATTGGGATATCTCATTCAGGATATTTTATAGTTCTATCCATTTGCTTAAAAATTACATAAATTCATTGGTTTTAATAGCTGAGTAGTATCCCATCATGTAAATGTACCACATTTACTGTATCCATTCCTCTATTGAGGGACATCTTTCCAGCTTCTGGCTATTATAAATAAGGCTGCTATGAACATAGTGGAGCATATGTCCTTATTACATGCTGGAGAATCCTCTAGGTATATGCCTAAGAGTAGTAGAGCAGGGTCTTCCAGTAGTATTATGCCCAATTTTCTGAGGAACCACCAAACTGATTTCCAGAGTGGTTGTACCAGCTTTCAGTCCCACAGCAGTGGAGGGGTTTTCCCCTTTCTCCACATTCTCACCAACACCTGCTGTCTCCTCAGTTTTTGATATCAGCCATTCTGATTGGTGTGAGGTGGAATCTCAGGGTTGTTTTGATTTTCATTTTCCTGATAATTAAGGATGTTGAACATTTCTTTAGGCCCTTCTCGGCCATTCGATATTCCTCAATTAACAATTCCCTGTTTAGCTTTGTACCCCATTTTTAAATAGGGTCATTTGGTTCTCTGGAGTCTAACATCTTGAATTCTTTGTATATATTGGATATTAGGCCTCAGTCAGATGTAAGGTTGAGAAAGATCTTTTCCCACTTTGTTGGTTGCCATTAACCAGGCAGTGGTGGCGCATGCCTTTAATCCCAGAACTTGGGAGGCAAAGGCAAGCGCATTTCTGAGTTCAAGGCCAGCCTGGTCTACAGAGTGAGTTCCAGGACAGCCAGTGCTATACAGAGAAAACCTGTCTCTATAAAAAAGACATACAAAACTTTTTAAAAATGATTACCATGGGAAATATACCATATGAGTTTTTTACAGGGTCATGTTGAAGTTGTACTGGTTTATTCTTAACAAGTGGAGAGTAAACTGTTGTGAAAGAAAGGAAAGTTCTTACAATGCTGGATCAAAGCTTTTATTGAAAGTGCTATGTGACCAGAAACTGAAAACAGCCTGGGTGCGGGTGTCTTGAACCTCATGGACATGGGGCATCTCTGCATTTTCCCCTACAACGGTTGGATTCTATCACTTACTTCATTTCTATGCCTGGGGAACATGGGCTTGCACTTGGCCTTTCCAGTCTATAACTAAGACCTTCCAACCTGACCCCTTGACACTTGATGTATTTCCAATTAACATTTCCAAGAATGATGGAGCATACTTTGTTGTATTTTATGAAACATTTAATGACATGTTTTGAGTTGATTTTACAAATCTGTCATGTTCTTTGTTCCTGGTGGACCTGGGCACATTTGTAGGGCATTCTTCAAACAACTAAACATCTTTGTGGTCTCTGATGGTGGACTGGAGTTGATATTTCTGGTATAGACATTCCTCGATGTCATTGTATAGATAACCAGAGCAGGATTTCAAGGAAGAGCCTTAGAATATGGACATATATAGCTCCTAAATTAGCAAAAGAGTAGGAAATATTTCATTAAGATGATAAGATATACTTCCCACAAAGTTTACCATCTTAAAAATTGTATGAAAATAATTCATTGACTTTGAGTATTTTCACAGTGTTATATAACAAATTTAGTTCTTGAAGTCTAGCATTCGAGCATGACATACACACACACACACACACACACACACACACACACACTCCCATACACACTCCCCTTTTCTTGTTTCCCCACACTCCTCAACTGAAGTATGATCATTATAGAGCTACATAATAAAATGTTTACCTTAAAATCCTCTGTAACTTAGGGAAGCAAGATTGAGTCAAATCTTCCTGCATTGCAACCTGGCCTCAAATTTTCCATACAAAACCTCCTGGATTTCTTGTCACTACCTCCCAAGTGATGGTTTGTCTTATTTTAGTTAACATATTTTAAAGTTTAACCATGTTGTAATAAATCAACCTTTCATTCCTTTAAAAGGCTGAGTAATGTTCCATGCTTGTGTATGCTGTGTTTTGTGTGTATGGAGACTAGCATTTAAAAGTGGGCTCTCAAAGGCAGGAGTACTATGGCAGGTTTACCTGTTGGCACCATTAATTATAAAATGACAGGCCAAACAGGACTCACACTGTCGGTCTTGCTGATGCTCTGTTCCTGACTCATATCATTGCTAGAACTTGGGGTTCTAATTTAATTTCCTGAGTTTTCTCTTCAGATATCACAAAGATAAAATAACACCTCTTAAAGATTTGTTCTCTGGTTTCTAGAAAATAATGCATAGGGTGTACATAGCCTGACTTATGGACGGTGTTCAGAATATACATCCCACTTTCTCTCTTTACAGATGTTGCTACCTCAGAAATGCCACCAGTGACACAAGTGACAGTGTGGGGTGGGGGTTGGGGGTAGGGGTCAGGGGATGTAAGAGGGTTGCTTAAGCATGAAGCAGCTCCTTTCACATATTAAGCTGGGATTCCTGTCTGGTTATCTTCATCTTTCTCATTATGTCCATCACAGCCAACTCTCTGAAATGATGACTAGGTGCTAAGGAGCCTCAAGTCACACACCACCCTTGGAACATCCTGGAAAGGGCCTACAGTACACGGGCAGGGTGTGTATGATTCAGGGTCAGCTCCCAGAAGAACCAGATGTATTGCTTTTGGTACTCATTTAACTGTTGGAATGCAAATTTGTTCCTGCGTTAAGTAATAGACCCATCCCTTTGGCATGCTGACCTTCAAATCTGAATTAAATTCTTTTTAGACCAAGCACTCAGAAGGTTGAGGCTAGGATGCCATTCCTTTGAGACTAGCCTGGTCTCTACAGAGAGAATCTTGTCTCATCAAAACAACTTTGGTGCTAAACCTTTTCCTAAGAGTTTTGTGTGACATATTCCACATAAGCAGGACATCGAAAATTCCTCTTTTTATCTCTTCCTTCTTTTTGTAGTTTTAAGTGCGTGCACACGTGCATGCACACACACACACACACACACACACACACACACACACACACTCAACACCTTAGTACGAGCCATAGTTTATAGTGTGCAGCAAAATCAACCATTCCTACTTCCTTGCTCCCCTACCATCAACAGGCAGAGCCTTACCACAGATTTGACACCACTGACATGTAATGAAATAACATTATTCTTTTATATGCTATGGACAACATTTTAAAATTTTCTATATAAGGATTTGGTATACAAGGAGAGCCGAAGGTCAGTCAACAGTAGCCATTGCCACAACACACAGTACATGTCCTTGCCCTTGACACTCTGAGAACTCAGTCAGCACTGGGGAGGACATTAGCAAGCCAGTCACACAAAATCTCTGTGTTCTTTGTGTTATTCTTAGGGAGAGTAATTGGCAGCTCTCAGGGTACTGAACAGACTCGCTCATTTCACTATGATGAACCACAGTTTTATGTTCTGATGGGACCAGTCCCTAGGGAAGGGGTAGAGGCTGGTACATCAGAGTCAGGTCACCCTCATCAAGTTCATAATGTTCACTAACTTTATGCTCTATAAACTTTCTTCTTTCTTCTGCTTTTGTATATTAATTTTTATTTCCAGTAATTGTTTGCAAACATGTCATTTGGTTCTGAAAGGAAATTTGAATCTAATCCAAATTTTTAAAAACATTCTGAATAGAAAAGCTAAATAATTCATATGTAAAGCTGTTATCAAATTAAGCTGATTCCACTCCCCATAACAGCTCAATTTTTTCTCAAGGATTGAATAAAATAATTACACATGTTCTCCTCTCTGATATCCATGCCTCCTCCCCTCCAGTAATCCCTTGGAAGAATACAATGGCTATTGCTTCAGATTCCATGTGTGAAGTGCCTATTAGAGTGGGGCTGTGGAGAGTTATGCTAAATAATAATATAGGAGAGACTTTGCATATTTATGAACATGTATGTTTTTAAGAAAATATTTTTTTCTGTGTTGAATAGTTAAGGGTTTTACTGCTTGTGATGGCAATTTCTAGTTGCCAACTTGATGATACCTAGAATGAACTACAATCCAGAAATGGAGGGCACACCTGTGGTCCAGATCTTGAGGCTGAAAGACACAGGTGTCTTTCCTAGATCTTGACATGGAGAACTGGATGCATAGTGGCCATGAACAGTTTTGGCCCAGGCATAGTACACGCCTTTAATCCAAGGGAGAAGATATGGTGGTTTGAATATGCATGGCCTTTGTAGAGGAAGTGCATCACTGATAAGAGGTGTGGCCTTATTGGAGGAAGTGTGCCACTGTGGGTCTGGGCTTTAAGACCTTCATCCTAGCTACCTGGAAGTCAGTCTTCTTCTACCAGCCTTTAAGTGAAGACGTAGAACTCTTAAGTTCCTTCTGTACCATGCCTGCCTGGATGCTACCATACCCCCACTTTGATGATAATGGACTGAACAGGCCACAGTGCCTGTTCACAGCAGTAGAACACTAAGACATATCTATAGACAATATATAGTGTTAATTAGTAAAGATCGAAAGTGGTAAATTAAAAGTGGCAACACTGGAGAGAGCCAGCCATGGATGAGCATGTGCAAGGGTCTAACTCCTTTAGTGGAGTCCCAAAAGGAAGTGGCATGGGAAGAAGGGAAGAGACCCATATTCCTAATGAAAGTCTCAAACAGAAACATACACCCAAGGTGCTGGGGGGGGGGAGGAGCACAGCCTATATACTCATAGAAGACCCGGGGGTGGGGGTGGGGATTGGAAACTGAGAAAAGCCAGATCCCAAAATGATATTGTTTTCAATATAATGTTAAATTTTAAGTACCCTGAGTTGTCAGATTTAACAAACTAAAATAGAAGATACATAGCTTGTCCTTTATGATAAAGAACAGTTATTTAATAATTTCCATTATGTTGGAAATACAGATTAGACATCTCTAATCTGAAGATTCCCCAATCCAGAATGTTTTGAGTGCTGGCCTGATATGTCTAGTAAAAACTTTCCCAGCAGAGAATTCTACTGCAGATGTGTTGGTTTGAATGAGAAATCGCTCTAAATCAGGGGTATTTGAATATCCCAAGCAGGATAGCTATTTGAGGGAAGATTAGGAGGAGTGGCCTTACTGAAGGAAGGGTTTGAGGTTTCAAAAGCCGTGTGTTCTAGTACCCCCTCTCTGCCTGCCATTTGTGTTCAGATGTGAGCGCCCAGCTGCCATTCCAGTCCCCTGCCACCTGCTGTCTCTGCTCTGCTGCCCTGCATGCTTACCCTTGGAATCATATGCCCTGTAATCTCTTTCTTCCATAAGTTGCCTTGGTTATGATGCTTTATCGCAGCAATAGAAAAGTAGCTAATACAATATTATTATAATAATGAGTTATGTTATATAATATAATAATATAAAACAATGTTATATTATTATAATAACAATGTTATTATTAAATCTATGAATAAAATATCTCTATGCTTTGTATATAATATATGTGCGAAGTGTAAATAAATCTGTTTTGACTTGATTTCTACCCCAGATATTTCACTTTATACATACACCAATATTCTCAAATATGAGCTAATAGTAGTCACAAGCATTTCTGTGTGCACACATGTGTGTGAGTGTTCATGATATGCATGTGCATATATTTACTCAGATGCATGTGCACATACATGTATTAATGTGAAGAACTGAAGCCAATCTTGGGTGCTGTGCCTCATGTGCCACCTACCTCATTGGTGTTTATTACTGTTGTTGTGTTTTGTTGCATTTTCTTTTAGCCAAAGTCTCTCCCTGACTTGGGGCCAAGTGATCTTCACATCTCCACCTCTGTAGTAATGAGATCCCAAGCAGGTCCCAGCACACTGCGCTTTTTTTATGTGGGTTCTAGAGATCAAATATAGGTTCCCATTTTTGGTCAGCAAGTACCTCCTGGACTAGGCCATCATCCCAGGATCCTAAGCATTTTTTAATGAAAGGTAACAAACATGTATTGCAGGAAGCATAAAGAAAAAAATGAAAGAAATGAATATCTGAAAGTCAAATTGAGCTTGGCAATTGTAGACTGCGAGGCACTGGTTACTGCGGGGAAGAGAAGCAGAAGCTGCTATGATCTGGGGGCTTCCTCCAAGATCAGAAGCCCCTTTTTTCTGTTTCCTCTGTGAGTGTTTTGTCTGTTGCCACCTGAACCCTAGGAGGAAAAGCAGTTGAACTGTAGGTCCCAGCGTTGATGGCAGAGTGGCTTCCGGGAGCCCCACGTTTCCTTTCCACTGCTGGCTACAGCACTTCAAAGGACTTTCACTGAGTTCGTTCTAGCAAAGAGGAATTGTAAGCCAGGCCATGGGATGAGCCAGAAACCATACAGAGAACTCTGCTACTCAGTATGAGCACTGGCATCTAAGGTTGGCAGGTGGAAGTAGGACACAGAAATGACTCAGGGACCATGCTTTGGCCTTTACTTTATCTGGGCATGGTTTGGTTGCCTGAAGTTTGACCCCTGTAATTGGCTCTGACTCAGATAATTTTTACAGGTTTTTAAAAATGATTTTTTGAGAATTTCATATGTAAATATACTTTGTCTCCAACACTTCTCCTCCTCCCATTCCTCCATCATGCCCCATCTAGATACAATGTTAGTTATATATACGTATGTAAAACCTACAGAGTCCAGTTAGTGTTTTAGGTGAGATTAGACCTGTCTTCTTGGATTGGATAATCTGTGATTGGGGCGCACGTCTCGAGAAACTTGTTTCATCCTCCCTTAGCCGCCATTGATTACCTATAACTAAAAGATTAGGTACTCTTGAGTTAGGTTTTTAGGGTTTTTTTTTTTTTACATGTTAAGGGAGGTTGTATATGAGCTCAAGGTAAACACAATTCTCTCCTAGACACCCATTTTTCTTCCCACACCAGAAAGTGCTGTTAGATATTCTCCTCCTGCACAGTTCCTCTCCTCAGTAGTTCATTGATGGCATGAATTGAAATTGAAATTGTCTGTCATCTGTCTTCCCTATCCAAGTAGGAACCCTCAAAAGCCTGAACTATGTCTTCCCCTGTTGGTTACCTCGAATGTAGGCCAGGACCACAAATAAAAGACAAGTCCAGTGTTCTCTGCTTGAATACATGAATTAACTGAAGTATCTTTAGAGTAGCCTTTGGGCAAATAAGCCAGCACCTTTTCTGAATCAAATTTCTGAGATGTCACCAGCTAAGGGGTTTATTTATTGAGTATGTCTAGCTGTCAGGTTTTATGAAAAATCTCAGACATTTCTGAATCTAGGTCAGAGTCCTTAAAGAAAGCATAAAGGAGTTGAGGATATGAGATAACCCAGAAAAAGACACCAAAGAAAGCCACAGGAAATTCAAGAAAAATTTTGAGTAGCTGAAAGAAATTTAAGATTCATTGTGTGGGTTGTATGGACCAGACATGTAAGAATACATGGAGATGTTTAGCATGGAAGTCTTCAAAGCCCCTGGATTTATGCACACATCATTGCAAGCAAATGCTCTTCTTGAGTGAGATGCTTCACCTTTGGTCAGAGGGATCAAATATATCAAACGCTATTTTTAATAGGCAAGTCATATAAATGAATTGTTGATAGAAGGAAACTTTTAAAACATTTATTAGACAGAGTCTGATTGAATAGTACAGGAACTTATAATCCTCTGGCTTCAACATCTGGAAGGCTGGGATTGCAGGCTTTGTCATTAACATTCAGAGACATGAACCTTTTAAATTATAACTACTTTATAGATCAAATTGACCCAAAATAGTCAGATAGCAGACATTATCCAGAATATGTAAAATAGGACTTTTGAGGGCTATTTGATATAGTAAAGTATTAAGAACAAAATATCTCCATTAGAAGATAATGGAGAAATAAAATTCTCTTTATCTTTCTTAAGAAGAATTTTAGGACTCAGAATTAAGTCATAGACTAGTACTGCCCAATATACACAGATAAAGCCATGGTACAAGGCTCTCAGTAACTACATTGTAATGGTAGAAAAAAAAATCCTGATTCACTTTCCACAAATGTAAAGAATTTGATAGATATAAGCATTAATATTGTGTTTTGTTTAATCTGCCTTCTACATTATTCCAGTGCATTATCAATATAAAATATTCTCACTGACATCTTTTATATTCTTTCTTTGTATCACCTTCCATATGTGGTGTGCACACGCCCTTAGAGTACAGTCTCTGGTTGGATGCTAGCTCTTCATTGGGAATAGCTGATCGATATGAAAGTTTCATAAAATGGGGTCCTGTTGAATCTTACTGGTTTTCTCACAATCAAAATGTATTCTAAAAACACATAAAGGTATTCTAATTACTGGATACAAAGATCAAGCCTTAATATAAATTATTTAAAAGTAGACCAAAATTGAGAATTAATTTTTCTAGTTGTACTCAGTGACCATATATGGTAGTGATGACTATATCAGATGACTGGAATCTAGAACTAATCACACAATGAGAAATAGATTAGAAAAGTGTAATGGTGCAAGGACAAAAATTGGTATCACCAGTTCTGTGCTAAGTGAACCCTCAGGGAATGTCAGTTTTGACATTTAGGGTGGAAACAAAACTCACTAGCATCAGTCCCACTGCAAACAATGGCACAACTGGAACACCACTGAAGTGTTGCATTTTTATGTTCTGATTTTCAACTGCTGTGTTTTGAAGTTTCTCCTAAAACTGTAAACGAAATGCTGTTGGCTGTCAGCAGCTATAGTTAAGGTCATCAAGAGTATCTTCACGAAACAATTCGAGGGCTTCTGCCCGTGTCTGGGCATCACATGCTCAGAGCCTGTTGAATACTTTGAATAGCTTTGTAATTTGATCAATTTTAAAAGAGATCATTCCTCAGACTGGGAATATATCTAGACATAGGTTTTTTTGAAGAGTAAATTAAAGAGAACTTTAACTCAATGACACAGGTGGGACCAAGTTTCCCACAGACACCACAAAGTTCTCACAGATCTCTGCAGATCCTGTTCATTCAGCCTCCCCAGAAATAGGAAAGTAATTAATTTCCTCTGTGTGTGTATATGTGTATGTATAAGTATGTATGTCTGTCTTAGTGTATGTCTGTCTAGGTGTCTGAGTATATGTGAGTTTGTGTTTATATGTGTTAGTGTCTGTGTTTCTGTGTGTATGTCTCTGTGTATGTGTGTTACTGTATGTGTGTCTATATGTCTATCTGTGTTAGTGTATATCTGTATGTGTATATTTATGTGTATGTGTCTGTGTGTGAGTCTGTATATGTGTGGTGGTAGAGTATTTGTCTATATGTACGTTTTTGTGTGTTATTGTATGTATGTGTGTATTTTCATATTAATGTGTGCATGTGAAGGTCAGAGTTGACTTATTTTTGAAATATGGTGTCTCGCTGAGCCTGAACTTACTGATTGGTTAAACTAGTTAGCTAGTCGGTCACGGCTGTCTTTCTGTCTCTGCTTCCTAAACACTAGATTACAGGCATTCATTGTCATGCCTGACATTGTTTTTATATGGTTAGTGGAAGTTCAAACTCCTCATGCATGTAGAACAAATACTCTACCAGCTAAGCCAGCTTCCTAACTCCAAGTTTTTTTTTTTTAAACCCAGTCTATAGTATATAATTAAAGCATCCTTGGTGAGCTAATTAAATTCATCTTAAAAATACAGCAGATACAGTGAGAGGCACTACGACATTAAGAGCCAAACACTGGGCAAAGGAAGCCAGCTATATACCCAGCGGCATGCAGGAGACAGCCAGCATAGCCTGTATCCAGAATTGATTGGGGCCACAGAGCTAAATACCCAAATACAACTACAAGAGAGTGGGTCTCGGCCGCCATCTTTGCTCCTGGGACTGTGTAACAGATTGGTAGTCAGGGATCACCAGAGTGGAGGATCACTTGGGACAAACCCTACCAGAATTCCACCTGCACCCATGAGCTTGGCAGCACCATGGCAATTTGTGCCAGGGGAAAGCAGGATTGCATTCAATGTAATCCCCATCAAAATCCCAAATCAATTCTTCATAGAGTTAGAATGAGCAATTCTCAAATTCATCTGGAATAACAAAAAATTCAGGATAGCTAAAACTATCCTCAACAGTAAAAGAACTTCAGTATCCCCGACCTCAAGCAATACTACAGAGCAATTGTGTTAAAAACTGCATGGTATTGGTAACAGGCAAGTAGACTAATGGAATAGAATTGAAGACCTGAAAATGAACCCACAAGCCTATGGTCACTAGATCTTTGACAAAGGAGCTACAACTATCCAGTGGGAAAAAAAAAGATAGCTTTTTCAACAAATGATGCTGGTTCAACTGGAGATCAGCATGCAGAACAATGCAAATTGATACATTCTTATCTCCTTGTACTAAGCTCAAGTCCAAGTAGATCACGACCTCCACATAAAACGAGACACACTAAAACTAATAGAAAAAAAACTGGGGAAAACACTTGAGGACATGGGCACAAGGGAAAAATTCCTGAACAGAATACCAATAGCTTATGCTCTAAGATCAAGAATTGACAAATGAGACCTTATAAAATTACTGAGTTTCTGTAAGGCAAAGGACATTGTCAAAAGAACAAAACGGCAACCAACAAATTGGGAAAAGATCTTTACAAACCCTACATGCGACAGAGGGCTAATATCCAAGATATACAAAGAACTCAAGAAGTTAGACTACAGAGAGGCAAATAACCCTCTTTTAAAACATGGGGTACAGAACTAAACGAAGAATTTTCACCTGAGGAATTTCGAATGGCTGAGAAGGACGTAAAAAATGTTCAACATCCTTAGTCAACAGGGAAATGCAAATCAAAACAACCCTGAGATTTCACCTCACACCAGTCAGAATGGCTAAGATCAAAAACTCAGGAGAAAACAGATTCTGTTGAGGATGTGGAAAAAGAAGAACACTCCTCCACTGCTGGTGGGACTGAAAGCTGGTGCAACCACTCTGGAAATCAGTCTGGCAGTTCCTCAAAAAACTGGGCATGATACTACTGGAGGACCACGCTATACCACTCCTAGGCATATACCCAGAAGATTCTCCAGTATGTAATAAGGATACATATTCCACTATGTTCAAAACAGCCCTATTTATAATAGCCAGAAGCTGGAAAGAACCCAGATGTCCCTCAACAGAGGCATGGATACAGAAAATGTGGTATATATATACACACACACACACACACACACACACACACACACACACACAATGGAGTACTATTCAGTCATTAAATACAATGAATTCATGACATTCTTAAACAAATGGATGGAACTGGAGAATATCATCCTAAGAGAGGTAACCCAATCACAAAAGAACACTCATGGTATGCACTCACTGATAAATGGATATTAGCCTAGAAACTTGGAATACCCAAGACACAATTCACATATCAAATAAAGTCCAAGAAGAAGGAAGGAAAGGCCCCTGGTCCTGGAAATGCTCAGTACAGCAGAATAGGGGAATACCAGAACAAGGAATTGGGAAGGGGTGGATTGGGGAACAGAGGGGGGGGGGAAGAGGCCTTATTGGATTTTCTGGAAGGAGGAATCCAAGAAAGGGGAAATCATTTGAAATATAAATAAAGAATATATTGAATTTTTAAAAAAAAGCCAAACACTGACCTGTGTATAGTAGCATAAGTCTATAATACTAGCTGGCCCAGCAGTTGAGCCAGGAGTACCACACGTTCACGTCAGTCTATCCTGGGAATTTAGTTTGTGAAAAAGTATTTTCTTAGAATTTATAATACTTTGATTTCAATTCTCAATGGCAAGAGAAAAAGATTCTAAGGCCAAAACTCCAGAGTCAAGTAAGATCAGCCTTAATTCCAGTTTGCTCATCACTGGTCCTTTTAGTGTGTCTTTGTTTCTTGTCTTTGAAGTGGCAAATGGTAATTACCCCAACTTACTAGATTAGTGGGGGTAGTGATTAAAGAACTGAATGGGCCATATCTGTTAATTATCCAATTTTTAGTGTGTGATGTCATGTTTCAGGTCACATAGTACACCTGGGAACTGGAGAAGTCTAATGGTGTAGAAAACGACATTACTTTGGCATTATGTTTTAAGGAAGTGGCTAACATAAAAAATGGAAAACTCCTAACAATCCTATGTCTTAGTTACTATATCTGACTTTTTTAAATATTTTTTAATTAGATATTTTATTTAGTTACATTTCAAATGTTTTCCCCTTTCCTAGTTTCCTCTCCACAAATCCCAGTCGATCCCCTCTTCCCCTACTTCTATGAGGGTGCTCCCCCACCCTCCTACCCACTCCCCACCTCACCACCCTGACCTTCCCCTACATTGGGGCAAAGAGCCTTTACAACACCAAGGGCCTCTACTCCCCTTGGTGCCAGATAAGGACATCCTCTGCTACATATGCATCTGGAGCCATCGGTTGCTCTGTGTGTACTCTTTGGTTGGTGGTTTAGTCCCTGGGAGCTCTAGGGTTCTCGTGGTTGATATAGTTGTTCTTCCTGTGGGGTTGCAAACCCCTTCGGCTGCTTCAGTTCTTTCTGTAACTCCTCCATTGGGGTCCTCATGCTAAGTCCAATGGTCGACTGCGAGCACCCACATGTGTATTTCTCAAGCTCTGACAGAGCCTCCCAGAAGACAGCTATATCAGTCTCCTGTCAACAAGCACTTCTTGGCTTCCGCAATAGTGTCTGGGTTTGGTGTCTGTATATGGGATGGATCTCGAGGTGGAGCAGTCTCTGGGTGGCCTTTCCTTCAGTCTCTGCTCCACACCTTGTCTCCATTTTTTCTTTAGACAGGAGCAATTCTGGGTTAAAAGTTTGGAGATGAGTAGGTGGCCCCATCCCCCAACTGGGGGTATATCTGACTTCTTATGAACATCATTACCCTTCTTGAATGATTTCTTCTCTTTCTTGTCTCCTCCTCTCTGCTCCTGTTTCCCTGGGAAAGGGTGTTTCTCTTCATGTGTCCTGATGCAGCAGAGAGCAGGTCTGTTTGTCTTTTTATTTCTCCCCTTAAATCTGTGAACAAGTCCTAGTGTCTGTGAATATGAAAAGTGATGAGATTACCCGGAGACAGTCATACATACTTCAGGCAGGTGCTGTGTGTCTCTCAGCCATCAGCTTCCAGAGCCTTCTTTGATCCCAGCTTGTAAACTCTGAGGACAGGCTGGTTGACATAGATGAGCGTGTAGACACAGCTGGCATAACTGTGTTCACTGAACTGACTGGCATCCTGTTGGAAATGCACCTGGTCCTTGAGTGCCTTGCATTTGACAGGATTCAGCATTAAGGAACGTAGGATGATCAAGGTGGGTCATACGGGATGTCTGTAGAGTTAACAAAGGCAATTGAAACTAGCAAAGGAGGGACCTGAGAAACAGCTGCTTCACCTAGTCACACTGTGTTCAAGTCTGTTCTCAATTTACATAGGAATCTGATGCCCAGATCACTCATATCTGAAGTTCTGTGTAGAAATATAAGGTAAATTTGCATATACTTATAGAAATACCAGCTTATCATTAATGATACATAAATAATAAAAGGGTTTGTTTGGGCCAACCCCTTTAGGGTTGGCAGTAAATTATGCAGGAAGTCCATTCTTTTTTTTTAATTTTTAAATTTTTTTATTGGATATATTCTATATTTACATTCCATTTCCCTTTTCCTGGTTCCCTGCCCCCCAAAGGTCCCACATGCCCTATTCCCTCCCCCTGTTCCCCCATCCACCCCTTCCTACTTCCCTGTTTTGGTATTCCCCTACACTGATGCTTTGAGCCTTTCCAGAACCAGGGTCCACCCCTTCCTTCTTGTCAGACATCATTTGGTATGTGGATTGTATCTTTGGTGTCCCAAGATTCTAGGCTAACATCCACTTTTCAGTGACTGCATACCATGGGTATTCTTTTGAGACTGGGTTACCTCTCTTAGTATGATGTTCTTCAGCTCCATCCATTTCTCTAAGAATTTCATGAATTCATTATTTCTAATGGCTGAGTAGTACTCCATTGTGTATATATACATTTTTTGTATCCATTCCTCCGTTGAGGGACATCTGGGTTCTTTCCAGCTTCTGGCTATTATAAATAAGGCTGTTATGAACATAGTGAAGCATGTATCCTTATTGCATGCTGGGGAATCTTCTGGATATATGCCCAGGAGTGGAATGGAGGAAGTCCAGTCTTAAGCCCACTATCTAGAATATATACATACATACACACACACACACACACACACACACACACACACACACACATTCATGTTCTATGTCCTGAGCCTTTCAAAGTGATTCTGTCCAGTTATCCATTTTAATTTTCTGAGATTTTGTAAATAATCTAAATCTTATTACTTCTTATCCCCACGTTCAGTTTTGGTTTTTGGTGGTGGTGGTTTTTCTTGATGGTGGCTTTTGTTGTGTTGTGTTTTGTTTTGTTTTTAAATTCTATCTCTTGCCTGGTCCCTGGTTCAGTCTCCCTTCCCATATACTAGAAGCACACATCTTGGGATGAGGTGAGAGGACAGAGAATAAGAGAGCAAGCAGGGAGTACTTTTCCTTTCTTTTTCTTTTTCTTTAGTGTCACCAAGTGTGGGGATGCACACCTGTGATCTCAGTATCTCAGGGCTGATCGGAGAACAGCGAAGTCAAGATCAGCCCGGACCTTGTGGCAAGACTGTGAACCCCTTAAATTAAATAACTAATACTTAAAACACAGTTTGCCCCTTACTTTTTTTTTTACTGTGTGTTCTTGGTTTTGAATTCATTCACCTTGCTGTGCAACATTTATCCAGAATGATTTCTTCTTGTAAAATTAAAGCTTAGGGATTCATTTATGGCAATTTCCTTTTGTCCTTTCCTTCTTTGCTTTCCTTTCCCACTGTCTCTTTCTCTCAGTTCATCTCTCCTCACCTCAGATAAGTATTCTTCTTGAATGCATGAACAGTGTCTTTTAAGTGGGAGGACTGAATGGTAGTCCAGGACTAACTGCCTAAGCTAGTAATGTTCAAGGGGCTTCAGGTGACTCCATGCTGTTACCATCTCCTAGTGCCTCACACTGCCTTCATTGCCTACACACACACACACACACACACACACACACACACACACACTCAAGTGACAGACAGATACACATACACGTAAATATTTGAGAAACCAACAAAGTAAGCTAGTGGTATTCACACTAGATGTATGGTGTCAATTTGGGTCTTATTTGCACCAGTAATTTAGTCATAACCATGAACCAGTAAAATCCTTCGTGTTAGGTAAGAGCTTTGACTTTTTATCTGATAGATCAGCTTCTGTGGACCTCACCAGATGTTGTTTTTGTCCTTCCTCCTGCTCCTCTTCGTCCATCACCTATTATTACAGAGATGCTGGCAGGGAGAGCTCACTACAGTAAAGGATAAGAGGGTTGCACATGAATGCAAGATTGGAGAAGACCTGCATCCTGGTCTTTAGTGCCAGGATGTATTAATGCCGTTTCGGGGACTTCTGTAGACTTTCTGAACATTCTGTTCAACTTCAAGGTTTGAAGACACTGTTCTAAAGCTTTTTTTGACTGCTACTCGGTAGAAGTTAATCAAAGAATTGAAACCTTGAAGTCTAATTCATGAAGACAACTCATCTGTCAACACAGACTTGTCTTGCATTCATGTCTTTGGCATTAAAGATCTGTCAAAGCTTTTTCTTTTATCCTACAAACCTATATTTTCATGATTTTATTGTTTTACTTGGTTATAAGTTTCCTCTGTGCTATAAAGCAGCACATGTAATATGTTCAGGAGTGAACATTTTAGCCGAAGTCAAAGAGAAAAAAAATCAATCTAGCTGGTTTTTACTTATAACAGTTAAAAGAGAAAAATTGAAAGCATTGGATTTTGGATATGTATCTCTGCTTCACAGTTTGAGGTTGAGTGAATGTTAAATATCACATGTCGTGTTGCCTATCATCTGGATTATTCTATTTTATTATTTTGAAGCTCTAAAATCATCGCACTAATTAAATAGGTTTGTGCATTGTCCCTTCCACACCATGGCTCCTCAGCATCACAAATATGAATCTCACTGTCATTACATCACATGATATTAGAAAAGAGCAAAAGCGATAAGCTTTTTAATTTGTGGCTAGTATATTGTGACGGGACTAATATTAGTCATATGTGTTAGGATAAAATAAAGATGTCATGTATATATCACAAGTGTGAATATGTGTGTACATGCACGTGTGTGCATATGTTTGTACGTGTGCATGTATGTATGCACATGTGTGTATATGTGTGTGTGCGTGTGTGTGCACATAGTGTGTCTCCCTATATATACTCAAACACACAACAGGCAGTGGCCAAAAATTCTGCAGGTCAAAGCAAGTCTGATACTTAGGGCTCCAATATTTTGACTTGTTTTCTCTACAGCCCAGCTCCGTCTTAACCTTCAGTGCACAGGAGCTGATTACTTGAGCAAGGAAGATGGTCTTTCCTACCCACTGTTCTCTCGTCTGTAAAATGGAACTCAAAGTTTATCTGATTTATATCTACAGAGCCACTGTAATGTCAAAAGAGGCGTGTTGGAAAGAGTGAATTACACACAAACAACAAAACCAGTTTCTCACCATTTATTTACACAAAATTTTATTAAAAACCGTTGTTGGTGTGGTGTTATAAGAAGTGGGTAGGACGAGACTTGCCGTGTCTGTGCTAACTCAACACTGAACCCATTGTTCTGAACAGGCAGGTGACTTGCCCACAGCCCTCTGCTTAGCCTCTTCAAATCGTTGCTTCTGCAGCTCTGTTCCGTACACATCCAAGTGTCGGAGCAAAGGAGAACAGAACCGGTGCTGAGGTGTTTCATATTTGGAATATTGGTTCTGTAATCAGTCCACATTCCCCAAGACATGGCAGCTGGTGTAAGACAAGGCATATTAGAGAGCAGAGAATCTCTGAGCTCCCTCTCTTTTGGCCAAGTGCATCTAGCATAGAACCTGGCACAGGTTGGGTTGGTGGTTTGAATCAGAAGAGCCTCCATAAGCTCATAGATTTGAATGCTTGGCTTGGTCACCAGTTGGTGGAATTATTTGCTGAGTTAATGTAAGTTCATCTGTAGTGTGATTTTTCAGGACTGAACTCCCCCGACCCCCACCCCCCACACAAAGGAGTAGCTTCTGATGTAGTTCTAGTACCTTTTCCCTAAGAATAATGAATCCAATAATATTCCAAGAGGTCTGAGAGACACAGATAATGTTCAAATGTATGGTAAGAGTGAGTCTCCTCAGAGGACCTGTGGGAGGCTGCATGGAGCATTGCTGCCAGCTCCTTTAAAATGTACTCTATCTCCAAAGGTGCACACAGCACTGCTCGGAAACAGAAATGGGGACCTAGAGTGCAAAAATGAGACTTTTTCTACAGAAAAGTGAGTTTGAAGAATTTTTTTAATTGTATAACAATACCCCAACCTTTTCTGGTCAAATTTGTCCTCAAGTAAGTACATTAGTTTTAGTACTAATAGCCAAAACCATGAGCTAAGTGGGGGGAGTGGACAGAAGGCCATCAACCTGAGGGCCTTCTGTGTTTCCTAAGTGTTTCTTATTTGGTACCTTCTGCCTGTGACCGTTTGGTAGATGTCACTTCGCCTTGTTGCTCTGAGCTTTAGGAGCTGATAGGAATGAGGTTTCTATGACCGACTGACCTGCACTCTAAGGGACTTCTGAGCAAGTGTTCTTTGCCCCCTTCCTTGGCCTGGGTGTAAATAGGTCTGTGGTTAATTAACTGGAGGCTGCTGGGAAGGGCTTGAGTCTGTCCGGCTGGCTGTGCTTACTGTCTAGTGCTTGGTTTGCTGGACTCTGGTATTTTCCTGAAATATACTGTAGCAGAGAGAAGCCTTTCACTGCAGAGGAGACAAAGGAAGGGCCAGCATGCTTCCTGAGCCTCTGCTCTTCCCAGAGCTCCTTTGCAAGGTCGCAGTAACCCCAGGGCACAAATTGGAGGCCCTTGTGTAGGCAGAGCCCTTGAGCAGGGTGGGTCTGAGGTTTTCTTCTGGGTCTGAGTGTGAGACCCAGGTTAAAGGGTAGGGGACTGAAGGTTTGGCTTCGGCAATGATGTATGTGAAAAGCTTTTGTATATTGATACTTCTGCTATTAAGACTTAATTGTGAATGCATCAGTGCTTTAGCTATTTAGAAAACACTTCAGAGCTATGTTTTGAATACAAATGTAACAACAGTGGTTTCTCACTTTTGTAAACTTCCATTTGAAGCTTTTCAGACAACCAGGCCTTAATACTGGAGTTCCTAATATAGTTTTTGACTCCAGATGGGTTGGTCTCCACCCACAGTTACATTCAAAGCTCCTAAGAATCAACTACAAGGAAATCCAGTTGCCCTGGAATCTCTCAAAACAGTAATAGCCAGTTCATTCCCCTCGGCCTAATGTCCTCTCCAACATGAAAGCATATATCTATATGTCCATGCCAACATGAAAGCATCCTAGAGTTGTCCCAGCACCTTCCATGTCACTCCCCATCCTGTTTCTCTAGGTTTTACCCGACCCAGAATCTCTCCCTCTTTGCCATTACTCACTTAATTCCAAATTTTTGTGACATAGACTCAGTTCACCCAGTTTTGAATGTGGAAGCATACTGGACCAGTTGAACAGAGCACACAAGAGCCAGGAACCAGACCTAGGACTGTGATAAAGAAGGGAGATTTACAGGCAATGAAGTGTAGCCTTATTATTCCACCTCCATTGAAACATACTGGCCAAGCAAGAAAGATACAAATTTTTATTAAATTATGTTTGGACATATTTGTAATTGCAGTTTTTGATGGCAATACACACATATACACATACGCATACACATAAACATACACATACTCATAGACACTGCTACTTGATAATGATACTTTTTGGTAATTGTTTTCATTATGGTCCATTTTGATCACTGGTACATTTTGAAACACCATATTTGGTTCTCCATAAGTATTTACTGAGTGAGTTAAAAATCTAATAACAGCAATTCTTCGATACAAATTTGTGAGTGCCCATAATCTTTTCTACCCCACAAATGGAGACAGTTGACTCTGAAAAGTGACATGCTTTGTCAAAGTTATGACCGCAGAACTGACAGAGCTAATGCTTCCAACCCAGCATATCTGATTTTAAGATCTCCCATGAGGCGGTACAGCTCTGAAACACTTCCATCATCTTTCTCCCATTGTAAAAGGGCTGAAACCACTTTGCAAACATGAGCCAGGGCTATCTTTTGCTTGTGCTGTGTTAAGTGCAGGTTTCAAAAATAAGACACACTTGGAGTTGATACAGATTAGTGATAAATGGCCATTTAGCACCTTGACCCTAATTAGCCTCTATTTGAATTTCCTGCACTCTCCAGGCACCCAGGAGTTTAAGAAATAGATGATACTTACTACTCTAGTAACTAGTCTATGAACTTTCTCTCTCTCTCTCTCTCTCTCTCTCTCTCTCTCTCTCTCTCTCTCTCTGTGTGTGTGTGTGTGTGTGTGTGTGTGTGTGTGTGTGTGTGTGTGAAATGCCTTAGGGCCAGCATAATCTTCTATCAGTGCTCAGGTCTGAGAATCAGATTGAAGCCAGTGGGATGAACACAGACAAGTTTGCAGGGCTCTGCTAGCTTGGCCTACTTACTCAGAAGCAACAATTCTCAGAACAGATTTAACACTCCCTGACTTAGATGAATGTTCGTAATTTCATAGTTAAGGGAACAAGGTCATGGGCAGCTAAGTGTGGTCCTCAAGGTCATAGAATTATTGGTGACCCACGAAGGCTGAGGAGTCAGGTTCTGGGACATTTTATATTGCGTCAATAAAGAGCTACAGAAGAACCGGAATAACAACATTAAGCCATGGTCAAGGTGACAACTTTGCACTTATCACCTCTGGATTCTTTGCAACTCAACTCAGAGAGAGAGAGAGAGAGAGAGAGAGAGACACAGAGACAGAGAGAGAGACAGAGAGACAGAGACAGAGAGCACTGCAGTTGTTACTCCATTATGGATGGTAATACCCAGACACAAGTGGTGTAATGTATACAAAAAGTAATACGTCTAGGAGCCATGCTGTCACTACCTGTACATTCAGTCCCCCCAACTCTCATTCAAAGGAAGGAATCAGTCTCATCTAATGAAATAACTCACAGCGATGTTTTGCTGTATTCTTTCAAGTCTAGTATTTGTGGTGAACTTCAAAATGGTGCTGTTGCATATCCTTTCTAAGTGAATATCTGGAATATGTATGTTTGTGGGATTCTCCTGAGAATCACACAGAAGTGCTCCAGATTGTGTGAGTTGTGGCTCACTGAGTGGAAACTAGTGCCTCCCCCCCTTTCTGGATATTTTGAGACGTCACACTTACCCTAGTGTGACGACATGGGTTTGAAGCACTTTTCCAGGGCACCTTTCTCAACGATAAAGTGGGCAAGCAGGTTCAGCACATAGTCCAGCCCCTGCCCAAAGTTAGAGGTCGTGAACATAACACAAGTTACTCTGTATCCTTCTACAGTTCCTTCTGGCTCTACCCTGAGCTTCCTTTTCTTCGCAGAGCTGCTAGAAAATGTATTTGGCTTGCAGCATCCTCCAGAGAGCTGTTGGGCAGATAGGGATTATCTTAGGAGATATTTTTTTTCTTCAATGTTCTGAATAGTGTTAGGCTCAAGGGAGACAGCTAGTAAATATTGGAGCCTGAATGGTGTTCAAACAATACTGCTTTTGCATACTGGATTTTGCAAGGTGTGTCACCCTAGCATGCCTATCCTATGTGTTCTTTTTATAGTGTGATATTTGACACTGTTTCATTAAAAGGTGAAGCATAGATAATTTTTGCTGGAATTTCCCTGGAATTCTGTAAATGGAATATGGAAAAGTGAAGTGATCAGAGTTTTAAAGTCTATTTCCTTAAGGAAATTTGAGTTTCCTTGGTTTATTTTCTGTCTCTGTCCTCTGTCTCTTTCTGTCTCTGTTTCTGCCTTCATTTCTGTCTCTTTCTCTCTCTCTGTCTCTGTCTGTCTGTCTGTCTGTCTGTCTGTCTCTCTCTCTCTCTCTCTCTCTCTCTCTCTCTGTGTGTGTGTGTGTGTGTGTGTGTGTGTTTATTCACTTTTTTTTCAAAATTGTTGACACTCAGCTATCACAACAGGTTCTACATGATGACAGTGACTTAAGACACTGGACTTGGGGTCATTCGCTACCGGGCATTTGATAACAGATACATAGGCACAATACATGTCTCATAGTTTATATATAATTTTGATCATTTTGGGTCTAGGATACTTATCTTGTGCCCCCACTGGCCATTACTATTAGATTTGTTTTCATATTGTTTACTTCTTCTATATGAGCACATTCTGATATAAATTCTTTATCAGCAGCAAGCAACTTTTTCAGCTTGAAAGTGTTTCTCTTTCATTGGCCACCACAATTCCTCCCTAAAGAATATTTGAGCAGCATTCCAGGTGTTTAATGCTTTGTACCTTGGTGAAGGCACAACTCAGAAAAACAACAGTTGAACTCATGAGCGTTTCATAATTGTTGAGACAGCATAAAAATTGAAGAGAAAGGTGCTAGCAACTGTCTATAGTCATAGAAAAACATTGTTGATGAGTACTTATTTTGACAAATTTCCAGAGAATGTTTATGTTTTAGGTAGGTATTATTAGACTCTTAGAAAAACAAGTAATACTGCCCATAATGTAATAGACTTGGCACGTGCCATGTGAATTATAGCAGTGTTTAAAATTTGTAAATAGTCACATTTTATTCCCACTCTATTCTGTTGAATCAGGTAAGATAGATTTGATTCAGATCAATAACCATGGCACATAAAATAATAAACCCTTTCAAAAATGTAAGAATATAAATGATATGAGTTTGTGGCAGTACCTGAAAAACTGAACATAAAATGTTAAAATATTGTAGCTTGAAAATCTTAAATTCTATTAGTTATTAAAATAGAAAATAGGTGAGAAGACATCACTCTGAAAAGTAATATGGTTGCAAGGCGTTGGATTGTTCTTTCTCGTATTAGAGCAGCTGTGAGAGCATAGTTTAAGACAATAGCAAATGAGCTCAGTGAGTTATGTGATGATCTGGATTGTTTATGAGCTCTGCATTCTGTTTGTTTGATAACACAGGGGAAAGAAAATATATTGTGTGTGCTTGTGTGTGCTCAAGTGTGTGTGTGTGTGTGTGTGTGTGTGTGTGTATGCATTCATCTAGACCACGAAATGGTCTTAACTCAAATATTGCCTAAATTGTAATATGTGATAAAAATAAAGAACAATTGGATTAACTAAGTGGAAATATAGGACAATAAGAAAAAATTGAAAGTGAGAGTCAAATGAATGCATTCTGGTGTTATGTTAATATATGTGTGTTTATTAATTCCTGAATGATGGACAGTGGCAGGAAATTTCCAATTCCCATGACCTCTCCAAAACTGTTCAAGATTTATCACATCCTCCTTTCCCTTCTTGTGATGAACCCAAAGCTCCTTGTTCTATAGTCAGCTTCTTCTAGAACTAATCCAAGGCAAGGATAGAATGGAAAAAGGCACAGTATTGTCTCCCAGTGTGGTGATTCTATTAAGCAGCTTTAGAGTCTTAAAATTGTTGGCACTTACATTCTATTGAAAAAGAATTTGGTCTTAAGTCATAACCTGATGTGTCTTTGCCTGGGGGAAGATGAGAGGCATGTTGACTAGATGGTCACTTGTATTCTATTTAAAATCCCTCTGCCTGTTGTGTGTATTGTGAATATAGCCTCATAAAGCAAATAAATGCCCGTTGAACAAGGGGAGAATGAAAAGAAATGAAAACATTTGTTGGTTTAAAGTAGTGGGATTATGGCTCATTTTTATTTCCTCTTTATGATCACTTTAATGGTATTTTAAGTATCTTTATGATATAAATAAAAGAAAAGGTAAAAATGATTTATTACTTATCAAGGATTACAGGTCTTCAGGGTCTATGAAGTCTTCAGAGATGAAATTCTCATTATACAGACAGCCTGGTTCAATCATTCAGGCAATATTAATCTGCTACCGCATTGTGGGAAGCACAGACTCCCACTGGGGACACAGTTCTCACAATGTCATAGGGCCTGAAGAGGAAAATCTATACATCAGCCACACAGACCATTTCATCCCAGCAAAGGCACCAATCATGCCTTTTAGGAAGAAGTAGAACCCACCTCTCTTAGATTAGGGAGAATCATCAGATTTCGTACATCTGGAGATGAGTCATGTACGGTGTTGTTCAAATGGATTAGTTCTTTCTGCCTCAAGAGAATTGCAGCTCTACCTGACTAGAAGTGGCAATACTGACCAATTGATCTAAGCTCCTAGCTTCCAATACAGGACCACGAAGTTTCTTTCCCCCAAGCCTGACTCCCAATAGTGGTGAAACTGATGATTGCAACTTCAGCCTGGATGCCTACATAACAGAGGAGGGAAGGGTGGATCCACTGGCTTCCCAATGGACAGATAGCAAGCAAAAGGTAACCTTTCTATTGTAAGTGAGTGAGAAACAGAGATTGCATATTATTATGGTCTTCCTTAGCTTCATTTAGAGATTTAGAGAGGGAGGATGTTTAGAGAACAGAATAGTATTAACTGAGGAAAATAAGTAA
Organism: Apodemus agrarius; assembly: GCA_964023405.1. NCBI lineage: Eukaryota > Metazoa > Chordata > Mammalia > Rodentia > Muridae > Apodemus > Apodemus agrarius. The sequence continues at coordinate 107,627,707 of OZ030013.1, read as the reverse complement.
ATACATAGCAAAGATATTAATTTTTATTTTGAGCCTGACAGTAAGAATGGCAAGAAGCAATATGTAATAGTTTGAATTAGAAATGTACTCTGAGGACTACAGAGAAGTAGCAGGAACTGTGGAAGGTGGACCAAGGCATAGGAAATGGGTCTGTTTTACTTACAACTTCCCTTTGTGTTTCCCCAGTCTCTGGCACATATGAGTTAAGCTACTTCCATCTAGCATGATATTCCATTATGATGCTCCAGTCCAACCTCAAGTCTTCCATGGGGAAGACAGATTACTGAAGGTGTGGGCCCAACTCGTTTTCCCTCCTGTCGCTTTTCTTGGGTGTTTTGTCATCGTATGAAAACTGTCTGTTATCCCATGGTTGGAATGAAAGGATTTATGATGGTGAGCTCAGAACTTTAAACCAACTTTAACAGTAAACCATCATTTGAGGTATGCATGGACTTTGCCTTTAGTTCCTTCTGTCATTTCATAACCCACCAATATAGTGAATGTGCACCCTATCTACACATAAACAACTTCTCAATAAAACCTTTACAGGTTTCTTAAAAAGAAAAGCCAACAACACAGTAACAATACTTTATCTATACTGTATCCCCCCAAATAATACCTTTTTCCACCTTGGATAACCATTCTGTGGATTCCTCAACCCCTGGGACCCAGAAGCCCCACTAAGACCTAATAGAGTACTGATGTTGTTCTGGGCTCAGTGCAATTTTATCAGCCTGAGGGGAATTTTCCTGACATGAGCAGGTGGCTGCCTCTTGTGTGTCAGGCTTGTATATTCATTGTTGTGGGTTATCATTTTCCCTCCTGAGTATGATGAAAATGAATTTAGGTTTATACAATGTTTGAAGAAGCACCGGGGAAGAAATACATTCTGTGTGAATGAGATGGTAATAATAATAAAATGAGAACGGAATCAGAGATGGGTGAAAGAAATTTAGTTTGATTTGCATCAAACAGGCTCAATAGCATGAATGGTTGGTAAAGTTAAATCTAATTCCGGAAGTTCTTGAACGTTCTCATTTCTAACCAGGGCTTTAATATCATTTTAATGTGGTTTTTTACATATGAATTAATATAATAAATGTCAATGTTGAATAGAATAAGGTCACATTTTACTACTTTGACCAGAAGTGTAATCTTCCAAGATTCAATTTTATTACTATTATAACAGTCATACTGGATAAGGTCACCAATATTTCTTTCCAAGTGATATAATATATGACGACAGCCTTTATACCAACTTTACTTTTCGTAATTTGGATTTATAGTCTAAAACATGTTGACAAAGATATACCACAGATATTTCTTGGTCAAATGGCAGCCTAGGGAAGATGTATCCCTGTGATTTATGGGAAATTCGAACCTGTATAAATGGAGTCATTGAAATGCAACATTTTCTTGATCGTATCATCCCTTGCCTACAGATAATTAAATTCCTGTGACGTTTTCTCCTTCTACCCGAAAGAGAAAGGAGATATGTAATGATTTTCTGATGAGTGAAATCGAGAAAGGCATTTTACTGGCTGAGTGTCGGCCAGCTAGGAGTCCAACTTGCATCGTTCACTGATGGACATTCTCTCAAAAAAGTTCAGAGTTCAAGAATATCAAAGATGGCGAAGGACAACAGGCAAAGCCATTTGTTTCGACCTTCTTCTCCAGAATCTTCACTAAATAGTCAGTCTCTGTCAGGAAGACATGAGTGGGGATAGGCAGAGTCTGCCTCCTAGCATGAGCAGAAGCATAAATGAGACGTAACTGGTAAAAACACAGGAGCATGCCTGAACCTTGTAAGTGTTCCTTCCGTAAACAAAAAATTGTTACTGCTGGTGCCATAGCCAACAGAACAGTTAAGTGTGATACAAAATATTTACCAAATGTGTGTAGTTTTTATAAAGCAAAGTCATGACATAGTAAAGGATGTACTTCTTTCTTACATGCTACATCAAGAATAGCAGCATGAATGACGACAACCGTATTTCTACATTAACAAAAATAAGCAACGATGGAGTAAACTGCATTTCAAGATATCTAAATCGTTAACCATTTCATAGATATCTTAAGATACTTGCTAACTGCTATGGTTTGTCACACTGTTGCATTTGTGGTTTAGGGAAATGAAATATTTAATTAATAGTTAACTACAAATAAATGCTCACTTATTTTCATTCCTGTGTGCAAATTCCTTCTTCCACTAACCATCATCTGAGGACCTTCAGGCTAACCACCCTTGGCTTGTGCTAGAAAGATGGCTCGGGGGATAAGCCTCTTCCTACCAACTCTGATGACCTGAGCTCAATTCCCCAGGCTCACCCGGTAGGGGGAACAAAACTGACATCTTCAAATTGGCCTCTGATGTTCACATTCATTCCATGGTTACAGATAAGTAAATTTTTTTTTAAAGAAAAACGAACCTGCAACACAACAATCCAATAATAATTTTGCATGAATTTGTCTTTTGATTCATGTTTATGAATGGTGTTTTTGTTAATAATTCTCTTATTCCTCTTCCTTGTAGACCTAGAATATCTTCAAGAACTTCCCACCATGCATGCTGTTTAGCTATCATTCTGAGTTGTTCACACTGAACAAGTATTACTCATTTGTAGCAGTCCTAATTGGTCCTCTACGAACTCATTTGCCCAACATCAGATAGATAAAAGGTGATGGAATTGGAATTTGAACACAGACACGTGTCACTCCACAGTCTATATACTAGATTCACATTCTCTTCCTACCATTAACTAGTTGATGAACCTGCACTGCCCCATCTTCCCAGGACAATAGCCTTTCCACTGCTGCCCCAGGAAGACTGGCCCACAGTCTTCACTACTTCCTCAGTTGATTTTCCTCAGGGAAACTGATGGCTTTGGTGAATGTACTGTAGGCTGTCCCTGGTGCCTCCCCAAATTGACAGAAGACTACAGAACAGCCCTGCCAACAAGATCAGAGTGAGAAATCCGCCCTGTCACAGTCTGAGATTAAAATGTGTTTTGTGGAAACAACAGTTCTGTGTTGACTCATCTTGAGCTTATTCTCAGCAAAAATCCCAAGCTGTTTTCACACATGCTGCTGTGAAGCAAAACTCCTCCATCTTGTTGAGCACATGGCGAGCTGGACCTGGGGAGCTCACCCACAGAAAGCATTCTCATCTGCACATCTAGAGCAGGAACAGAAAGACAGCCAAGGAGTGTGAGATTGTGGATGTGAAACACTGTTTTGGAGCACACCAGTTCCTTCTTTCCAAACTTACACTGATTAAAATATGATAGGATTTTTCTTAATTGAGCAGTGATTCATATTATCATTCATTCATTCAAATAGCAATTCACTGAAGCAGACATTTTCTTAAAGAAACCACATGTTTGTTCAGCCATGTGCAACCCACTCATTGGCACTGGTTGAGTAGTCTCCCTCTGGTCATCCTGTGATGAAGAAGAGGATATTTGATGAAGAAGGAAGCTTAATGCTTAGCAACCACACAAGATGTATTCAAGGACCAGGAGACTTAGTAGCCTAGGGAAGAGAAGAGTTTTATGTTGACTTTATCTTGGCCAAATAGTGTGTTGGAAAAAATGAGTGCAAGTAATAACAGTGATATTCTTCCATCATAGAGATTTGTGTCTCTTAAAGTTATTTATATTTAGTCTTTTCTGCTCTTCATCCTATTGTTACCAAAAGATGTGTTTGCCAGGTATGATACAAGTTCTCAGCATGGCTTTTAGGTGCATGGCAATATTGCCATACATTTACTTGTACAATGTGACACTTTTCCTTTATCCAAAGTATAAGTAGTCTTCGCCTTGCATCCCAGTGTGTGGCTCTAAAGAATGACCATCCAAACAGAAATCATATACAGTAAAAATAACCAATGGCAGATATATGACTTTTTCACAAATCTCAAGTCTCAAAAACATTCAAAACAATCTTGCTATAATTTATAGGAGAATATAGATCTGGAAATATTGTAAAACTAATACATAGGTAGCACACCCTAGTTTTTAACTATAGTTTCATTCAAAATTAAGGGGTATTATCATTTTTGAAGCACTTCCCAAGAACAGCTTGAATGGTGCTTCCTGGCCTCATTTCCTCAATCAGTGATAGAGTCTGAGAAGATAGCATTTCCTCTTCCAGTGTTTCAGCCTTTGTGAGGTCACTATGAAAGATGAAAATTTCAGGAATGTGTTTCTTTCTGGTGGAATCACATTGACCCTAGGAAACTCTGGTACATCTTCCAACATCTTCTGTGGTTGCTGCTCCCCTCCTGTCTGACAGTGTTTGAATTTGCCAAGCTCTCCTGGCTGCTAACCCAACAAGACAGTATAGGGTTCTATAGTTTCTTTTGTTTTCTATAACTTCAGTTATATGTAGATGCAATGTCCACGTTCCAGGTTGCCACATTTAGTTTCTCTGTGTGCCTTTGTATATAGTTTATGCCCAGTTTTGATTTCTTTGGTGAGTTGTTCTGAGAGTTTATCAGAATTTACTACAAGACAACATATATTTTGCTGGCCACTTCATTGGGTACGCATAACTGAATTTCAGGTACCTAATGAATAATCACTGGCAATTTGAAAAGAAGCAATGTTAGTAGTTACTAACAGAGGTGATTCTGTGCCTCTGTTTTCTACACTGTGATTTGTGGATTGAAAATGATCTAGTGGCAGAGTTTGTACTTTATGCAATTACTCAGAGTTACTCGCTCATAGCAATTGAAACCGAACCATACTCTTGGGGAAATGGTATTATTTAACTCAGCTGTGGGAGCTGAAATTAGGCATCTTGACCCGATGGGAAGTAAGGGCTTTCTGTAATCTCCAGAACTTAGTTCCAAGAGAATTGCAAATAGGAATTAAACTTCCTGTTTACGTGAGAAAAAATAGCTAAGCAACTACCTCCTGCCTCAGTAGTCACACTGAGTTACCAGACTGAGCAGCATGAAATATGAAACCTCTCCAGCATGGCAGAAAGTCCACTAGTCAGCACTGGTCCATAGGAAGTAACGGAAATTGTTTAAATTATTATAGATCTATGACTATCAATACCATTCAAGGCCTAAAATATTATTCCTCCCAACATGAATGATTTGGTTTTGTTTTTGTTTCTTCACACACTAAAGAGAACCCAGTGAGATTCTGAATAACCTAAGTACACCGAGATATGTTTCTTTTGCACTTAGGGCTCTTATAATTACTATAGATTATGTTTTAAAAATATGTATGTTTCATTCAACTGAAACTGGAAAGGAAGTAAATGAAAATAAAAGGAATACTTTCCTGTTCCAATAAATGGATGGGTAGCCAAGTGTGGAAATCCAGAGTCAAAGCTTTAGTTGGCACTGGTCACAGTTTTAAACAATATGGTAAAATCACTAGTTTACAAATGGTTGCAAAGAACTTTCCTGAGTAGAGCAAAGCCTTCAGTGGAATTTACTTCCATTGACTTAAAAAAGAAAATAGCCATTTTTTCCAGCTCTTACTTTATGGTATGAAATATGTCATTATTTGGCATGGAGTGGATACAGAGACCATACCCTAATGAAGCAGATATAAATATGAATCTAGCTTTGGGAAGACAACAATTTAAGATATTTGAGAAAATGAGCCCTGCTCAAGAAATAGAAATGGTATTTTTTGATTGGAGCTCTGAACTAGTTACTCCATTTCTTTTTCTACTATTATTTTAGAGATGCTGTTGGGTCACTGGCAATTGAGTTTATTAGGAGAAAAGTGTAAGCATGTAGCAAAAGCCCTGTTGTTTTCTTTCCATTTACAGGCCTTGAAGGCTCAGTGGTAAGTGAGGGGCTTTATTCACCCAGAAGTTGCTGTATGGAGCTGGCCTGCTTTCTTGACATTCTGAGATCATAGTGGCTTTTCTTTTTCTTTTCAAAGTAGGCCCAATTAGCACACTCTGTACTCCAAGCTCCCACAGTGACATATAGACCTCATTTGCTTCCTCTTTGGGAAATATTTGGGAATAATTCACTGCTGAGAGTTTTCATTTTATTTGTGTCCGATAGAATTTTCTACATTTTGTTCTTGTAAATGATATAGTTTATTCTTATTTTGAACAGCTTAAACAGATATCTTTCTGTGTCCAGCTGGCTTTTGTTAAAGGAGAAGTATCCTAAATTGTTCACTATTGAGTCAGATTAAAATGACTTTAATGTTAGTCCATTAAAATTCTTCTGCTTGTCTTTTGTGGAGGGGTCATCTGCTTGGATGCTACCATACTGTTCACACACAGAAAGAACCTTTTCCTCCCCCCCCCCTTTTTTTTTGTGAGTAGCTCTATTAGAGTCCAAGTCAAAAGTTTGTGCCTATTTGTAAATAGGCACTTGGGGTCTGAATTGTTTTTCCAACAGTTTTGCTATTGGAGGAAACTGCAATGTAGGGACTGAATTCAGGACCCCGCATGCTTTACCACTGGGCTCTACTCCAAATCTAAGCTTTTTAAATTTTGATCAATACAGATGGTGGTGATCACAGCCAGCCATTGGCCTGAGCACAGAGACCCCGATGGAGGAATTATGGAGCGGACTGAAGGAGCTGAAGGGGTTTGCAACAATTTTAACCAACCAGATTCCCCAGAACTCCCAGGGACAAAACCACCAAAGAGTACACATGGAGGGGCCCAAGGCTCCAGCTGCAGATGTAGCAGAGGATGGCCTTATCTGGCTTCCATGAGAGGAGAGGCCCCTGGTCTTTTGGAGGTTTGATGCTCCAGCATAGGGGAATGCTAGGGAGGTGAGGCAGGAATGTGTGGTTGGGTGGGGGCACCCTCATAGAAACCGGGGGAGGGGGATGAGATAGGATATTTGCCAAGAGGAAACAAGAAAGGGAGATAAAAATAGACCCAAGTATGTAAATATATAAAATAACCAATAAAAAATTGTAGAGGGAGCTTGCTAATCTAAATCAATGAACCTTACATCGGCTCTGGAGGCTCTAACTTTTGTGTTTTTAAACAAATTGTTGATGATAAGAAAATAATGAATGTATATACATACATGCACACACACCATTTCTCAAACCATTGCACACACACACACACACACACACACACACACACACACGCCTGTAGGAAACCTGTGCAAGTTGGTTTTTTTTTCTTTTTACCATTTGTATCCTAGGGAAGGTTGACAGCAAGCGCCTTTACTACATGAGACATTCTGAAGGTCTCCAAACAATTCTAGACTTGAAGAAACCCTAGAGCCTATCTATAGGTTCAAGTTAGGGAAGTCTACATTAGTTACAGCTGAAATCAATACATTCTGTGAGGAGGAATTGTGTGTTAATAAAGACTTCATTGCAGTCTGCACTTTAACCCCTATTTTACATTACTCTCCATTCCATCTGAAGCCCAAATCCTTGAGCCCTCTCTGAATGACCTGACACCTTTACCTGTTAGTAGGTTCCTCCCTCAGAAGTCTACCTCAGATTCTCTGCATGACTATTTCCCATCACACAGTCCTGGCCTGCTTTCTATCTCTTGCCTTATGTCCCAGAAAGATACACTCAATGGCCTTATGTCGTTAACTTTTGTTTTATTCTTTCTACCAAGCATTTAGAATCATCTTTCTAAATTAGAACCCAGATTCCCCAGTCACCCTGGAGCTCCCACTGCCTGAAATATTTTAGCAGTTTCTGCTGCTTATAGAATAAGTGCAAACCTATGTCCCAGGCTGCTGATGGCCTAGACTCTTTAAAGAACCTCCTGCTTTGTGGGCCAAATGCACTTAGAAATGAGCAAGTTTAACTTTGAATGTGTTTTCTTCTGACACATTACATCTATGCTTTCTCACTCGGTTATTATTTCTTCTACAATAGTTACCTTGTATCAGGGCTGGAGATAGAGTTCAGTGGTAGAAGACTTGCTGATCATGTGCAAGCTCTGGGTTCAACTCCTAACTTTATAGAATTCCAAACCAAAGGAAAACGCAGAACAAAACCAAACAAACAAAAAATATAGCCAGGTATGGTTCATATACAAGTAATTCCAACACGTGAGAGGCTGTTGAGGTTTGCAATTAAGATAGGCAGGGCTACATTGGCTACATAACTTCATGACAAGCTCTTGTCTCAGAAGGAAAGCAAAAGGCTGAATATAAAGCCCTTCAGTAGAACACTTGGTTAGGATGTAAAAGGCCCTAGCTTTAGTCTTCAGTAATACAAAAAGAAAAGAAGAACCTTCATTTGAATTTGTTACGTTCTATTTTCTGGCTCACTGTCTGAACTTTTGATCAAGGGGGTAGAATATATATATATATATATATATATATATATACACATACATACACACATACACATACACATACATATATATATATACATATGTATATACACGTATATATATACACACACATATATATTTATGTGTGTGTATGTATAATTCCATTATGTCCCATTATATTCTTTTCCTTTTGTCTCAATATTTCCCAAATAATATGCTGTTAGTTAATGAATATTTATTGAATGAAAACAGAAACAACACAAAATTCTTAAAGGTGTTTTGGCTTTAGCCTTAGCACTTGAATTTTCACTTTATGGATTTTCATTCACTAATTCGTTTAAATGTTCATTTATGGACCACTTGTTGAAAACCTTTCAGTATGAAATGTTCCCACATAATTTACTTTAGGTTGTATGGGGCTGAAATTATTGAGCATTAGGTAGACATTGATTTGAATTCTGTAAGAAAGAAAAATTGTCATAATTATGACTCTCATTCTGTAAATTAAATTTTACTAGCATTACTATTTGTCACTGAACGATTTGAATAATGCTACACGGGGAACTTTCAAATTCAGGAGTTGAGTCCACAAGTTTCCCTCCAAAAAGCACAGACTTTGTCCTTCAATGAGTGAAGAATAGGTGGGTTTATCTGGTAATATATTTTATTTAGATTAGGGACAAATAAAGACCTGCAATCTGTAGTTATTGCTGCTGTTGTTGTTGTTGAGCAGAATACATTTTTATTTAGTTACTTACATTTAAATAAGCTGAGTCCTGACTTGTTGCTGGTTTCATAAGAAACCCCACACACTTTTGAAGAAAATATTCTTTGCAGGGAAAGTAGCTCCGTGGCAGAAAAGCTTACTGTATAATGCTTCCTATACAAGCCCTGACAGGATACCCCAGCACCCAAGTGAAGCCTGATAAGCTACCTCACAGCTGTATATCCAGAACACCTTCAGCAACATGGAAGGCAGAGCTAGGAGAATTCCCCCAACATCCTGGGCCAGATAGCCTGGATTATGTACTGGAGAGAATACAAGACTCTGCCTCAAAGAAGGAGGAAAGAGAGGACTCAACAACAGAGCGATTCCTCTTGAATGTCACAGGTGCCATGCTACGAACACATCTGAACTTATATAACATGTACACATGTACATACACATTATCCAAATACACACAGCAAAAAATTAAAATACTCATTAAAAATTCTTTCCAAGAGTAAATGATGAAAAGACTATACTTATTCTTTCAACAAATTATAACTGAAACCATTCATTAAGCTCAGTATATGGAATAAAAATTTTAGCTGAGTCTGTCTTTCTTTGGGGTATTTCTCCAGTTCAGGACATCTGTGACACCATGCCGGCTCCCAACTTTCAGCTTCTTAAAATGCGATCTCTCATTTTCCCACTTCTCCTTCCATGCTAATACCTGTCAGCTCATACCCTTTAGACAGGATGGGGTGTGGGACTCCTAAATTGCTTTGGCCAACTTTACTGAAGTTCTCATGCAAAGGGGCTCTTGAAATGAATGAAAGTCCTAAAGTTCAAATTCATCTACTTCTCTGAATGTATTGAAGCTCACTCAGCAAGAACTCTGGGAAGCGCTGGTGTTGGGGGGGGGAGGGTCTCACTTCACCTCTGACAGGCTCTGAGCTCAGCTCCTCAGGCCCCTCTCTTCACTCCTGTGGTGGGGGTGTGACAGTATATACACATCAGGTTACTGACAAGCTATTTTTATTACATGTTTTATTTTTAGAAGCTCTCCAGTAAATTACAAATTCTTAGTATTACTCTGTGATCCACATTAGATGTAAAACCTAGTTATAGCATTTTAAAAATGGTTTTTACACTAAATACTTGCTGTGGTTATTAAATTTTTTTCATTAGGGATGAGTCTTAAAACTTTCAGCTCTAAGGTGTATGATATTTCTTCAATCGCAACAGTCTCCAACTCTTAGCTTCTGAGAGCATTTTTATAACATTTTCTTTTTTTTTTAATTTTTATTTTCTATATTCTATGTTTACATTCCAAGGGCTTTCCCCTTTCCCAGTTCCCACCCACCATAGTTCCCATAGTTCCTCTCCCCCCAACTATTCCCCAATCATTCCCCCTCCCCCCTCAGTTTCTTTACTAAACTGGATGCAATCTTTACATGCCCAGGGTCCTCTCCTTTCTTCTTCTTGGGAATCATTTGACTTGCTATTCGTGTCTTGAGTATTTAGTGCTTCTGGGCTCATTAATATCCACTTATCAGTGATTGCATTTCATGTGCATTCTTTTGTGATTGGGTTAGCTCACTCAGGATGATATTTTCCAGGTCGAACCATTTACCTACAAATTGCATGAATTCATTATTTTTAATTGCCGAGTAGTATTCCATTGTATAAATATACCACATTTTCTGTATCCATTCCTCCTTTGAGGGATATTTGGGCTCCTTCCAATTTCTGGCTATTATAAACAAGGCTGCTATAAACATAGTGGAGCATGTGTCTTTATTGCATGCAGGGGAATCCTCTGGGTATATGCCCAGGAGTGGTATGCCAGGGTCCTCTGGGAGTGACATGCCCAATTTTCTGAGGAACCTCCAAACTGATTTCCAGAGCGGTTTGACCATTTTGCAATCCTACCAACAATGGAGGAGTGTTCCTCTTTCTCCTCATCCTCGCCAGCACTTGTTGTCTCTTGAGTTTTTAATCTTAGCCATTCTGACTGGTGTGAGGTGGAATCTCAGGGTTGTTTTGATTTGCATTTCCCTGATGACTAATGATGTTGAACATCTTTTAAGGTGTTTCTCGGCCATCCGAATTTCTTCTGGTGAAAATTCTTTGTTTAGCTCTGTGCCCCATTTTTTGATAGGGTTATTTGGTTCTTTGAGGTCTAACTTCTTGAGTTCTTTGTATATACTGGATATTAGCCCTCTGTCGGATGTGGGGTTGGTGAAGATCTTTTCCCACTTTGTTGGTTGCCGTTTTGTCCTTCTGACAGTGTCCTTTGCTTTGCAGAAACTTTGTAATTTTATGAGGTCCCATTTGTCGATCCTTGATCTTAGTGCGTACGCTATTGGTGTTCTGTTCAGGAACTTTTCCCCTGTGCCCAAGTCCTCCAGGGTCTTCCCAAGTTTCTTTTCTAATAGTTTCCGTGTGTCTGGTTTTATGTGGAGGTCCTTGATCCACTTGGAGTTGATCTTAGTACAAAGAGATAAGAGTGGGTCAATTCGCATTCTTCTGCATGTTGACCTCCAGTTGAACCAGCACCATTTGTTGAAAAGGCTATCTTTATTCCACCGGATGGTTGTGGCTCCTTTATCAAAGATCAAGTGACCATAAGTCTGTGGGTTAATTTCTGGGTCTTCAATCCTGTTCCATTGATCTGCTTGCCTGTTGCTATACCAATACCATGCAGTTTTTAACACAATTGCTCTGTAGTACTGCTTGAGGTCAGGGATATTGATTCCCCCAGAAGTCCTTTTATTGTTGAGAATAGTTTTAGCTATCCTGGGTTTTTTGTTACTCCAGATGAATTTGAGAATTGCTCTTTCTAGATCTATGAAGAATTGAGTTGGGATTTTGATGGGGATTGCATTGAATCTGTATATTGCTTTTGGCAAGATGGCCATTTTTACTATATTGATCCTGCCAATCCAGGAGCAAGAAATATTTTTCCATCTTCTGAGGTCTTCTTCGATTTCTTTCTTCAAGGACTTGAAGTTCCTGTTGTACAGATCTTTCGCTTGTTTGGTTAGAGTTATGCCAAGATACTTTATGTTGTTTGTGGCTATTGTGAAGGGTGTTATTTCCCTAATTTCTTTCTCAGCCTGCTTGTCCTTTGAGTACAAGAAGGCCACTGACTTGCTTGAGTTAATTTTATAACCTGCCACTTTGCTGAAGTTGTTTATCAGCTGTAGAAGTTCTCTGGTGGAGTTTTTTGGGTCGCTTAGGTAAACTATCATATCGTCTGCAAATAATGATAGTTTCACTTCTTCCTTTCCAATTTGTATCCCTTTGACTTCCTTATGTTGTCTAATTGCTCTTGCTAGAACTTCAAGTACTATATTGAAAAGATATGGAGAGAGAGGGCAGCCTTGTCTTGTCCCTGATTTTAGTGGGAATGCTTCAAGTTTCTCTCCATTTATTTTGATGTTGGCTACTGGTTTGCTGTAGATTGCTTTTACTATGTTTAGGTATGGGCCTTGAATTCCTGCTCTTTCCAAGACTTTTAGCATGAAAGGATGCTGAATTTTGTCGAATGCTTTTTCAGCATCTAATGAGATGACCATGTGGTTTTTTTCTTTCAGTTTGTTTATGTAGTGGATTACATTGATGGATTTCCGTATATTGAACCATCCCTGCATCCCTGGGATGAAGCCTACTTGATCATGGTGGATGATCGTTTTGGTGTGCTCTTGGATTCGGTTAGCAAGAATTTTATTTAGTATTTTTGCATCTATATTCATAAGAGAAATTGGCCTGAAGTTCTCTTTCTTTGTTGGATCTTTTTGTGGTTTAGGTATTAGCGTAATTGTGGCTTCGAAGAATGAGTTGGGCAGTGTCCCTTCTGTCTCTATTTTGTGGAATAGTTTGAAGAGTATTGGTGTTAAGTCTTCTTTGAAGGTCTGGTAGAATTCTGCACTAAAACCATCTGGTCCCGTACTTTTTTTGGTTGGGAGGCTTTCTATAACCCCTTCTATTTCTTTAGGGGTTATGGGACTATTTAGCTGGTCTACTTGATGCTGATTTAATTTTGGTATTTGATATCTGTCTAGGAAATCGTCCATTTCCTCCAGATTCTCCAGTTGTTTTGAGTATAGACCTTTGTAGTAGGATCTGATGATCTTTTGAATTTCCTCAGTTTCTGTTGTTATGTCTCCCTTTTCATTTCTAATTTTGTTAATTTGTATACTGTCTCTGTGTCCTTTGGTTAGTCTGGCTAAGGGTTTATCTATCTTGTTGATTTTCTCAAAGAACCAGCTCCTGGTCTTGTTGATTCTTTGTATGGTTCTCTTTGTTTCTATTTGATTGATTTCAGCCCTGAGTTTGATGATTTCTTGTTTTCTACTCCTCCTGGGTGAGTTAACTTGTTTTTCTTCTAGCACTTTAAGGTGTGCTGTTAAGCTGCTAGTGTATGCTCTCTCCAGTTTCTTTTTGGATGCACTTAGAGCTATGAGTTTTCCTCTTAGCACTGCTTTCATTGTGTCCCATAGATTTGGGTAGGTTGTACCTTCATTTTCATTGAATTCTAAAAAGTCTTTGATTTCTTTTTTTATTTCTTCCTTGACCAAGGTGTCATTGAGTAGAGTATTGTTCAGTTTCCATGTGTATGTGGGCTTTCTGTTGTTTTTGTTGCTATTGAAGACCACTCTTACTCCATGGTGATCTGATAGGAGGCATGGGATTAGCTCGATCTTCTTGTATTTGTTGACATCTGTCTTGTGACCGATTATATGGTCTATTTTGGAGAAGGTACCATGTGGTGCTGAGAAAAAGGTATATTCTTTAGCTTTAGGATGAAATGTTCTATATATATCTGTTAAATCCAATTGGTCCAGAGTTTCAATTAGTTTCACTGTGTCCCTGTTTAGTTTCTGCTTTCCTGATCGGTCCATTGAGGAGAGTGGGGTGCTGAAGTCACCCACAATTATTGTGTTAGGTGTAATGTGTGCTTTAAGCTTTAGTAAGGTTTCTTTTACAAATGAGGGTGCCCTTGCATTTGGAGCATAGATGTTCAGTATTGAGAGCTCTTCCTGGTGGATTTTCCCTTTGGCCAGCAAGAAGTGACCTTCTGGGTCTCTTTTGATGATTTTAGGTTGAAAGTCAATTTTATCTGATATTAGAATGGCTACTCCAGCTTGTTTCCTGAGACCATTTGCTTGTAAAATTGTCCTCCAGCCTTTTACTCTAAGGCAGTGTTTGTCTTTAACACTGAGATGTGTTTCCTGTATGCAGCAAAATGTAGGGTCCTGTTTCCGTATCCAGTCTGTTAGTCTATGTCTTTTTATTGGGGAATTGAGTCCATTGACGTTAAGAGATATTAAGGAATAGTAATTATTACCTCCAGACATTTTTGAAATTATATTTATTTATCTTATTTATTTTTTATATTCGAGAGGTTATCTTCTTTTGGGTTTGATGAGAGGAGGTTTCTATCTTGCTTCTTCCCGGGTGTAGTTTCCGTCCTTGTCTTGGTGTTTTCCCCCTATTATCCTTTGTAGGGCTGGATTTGTGGAGAGATATCTTGCAAATTTGGTTTTGTCATGGAATACCTTGATGTCTCCATCAATGGCAATTGAGAGTTTTGCTGGGTAAAGTAGTTTTGGCTGAAGTTTGTGTTCTCTTAGAGTTTGCATGATATCTGCCCAGGATCTTCTAGCTTTCATGGTCTCAGGTGAGAAGTCTGGTGTTATTCTGATAGGTTTTCCTTTATATGTTACTTGGCCTTTTTCTCTTGGTGCCTTTAGTATTCTTTCTTTGTTTATTACATTTGGAGTTTTGATTATTATGTCACGGGATGTATTTCTGTTCTGGTCCAGTCTGTTTGGGGTTCTATAGGCTTCTTGTATATTCATGGGCATCTCTCTCCTTAGGTTGGGGAAGTTTTCTTCCATAATTTTATAGAAGATATTAGCTGGCCCTTTAACTTGTAAATCTTCACTCTCGTCTATACCTATAATCCTTAGGTTTGGTCTTCTCATAGTGTCTTGGATTTCCTGGATGTTTTGGGTTACCACCTTTTTGCATTTAGTGTTTTCTTTGACTGTTGAATCAATGGTTCCTATGGTATCTTCGGCTTCTGAGATTCTGTCTTCTATCTCTTGTATTCTATTGTTGATACTTGCGTCTAGGGCCCCTGATTTCTTCCCCAGGTTTTCTATCTCCAATGTTGTCTCCCTCTGTGATTTCTTAGTTGTTTCTACATCTGTTTTTAGTATCTGGATGGATGTGCTCAGATCTTTCGTTTGCTTGATTGTGTTTTCATGTATTTCTTTAATAGATTTTTGTGTTTCCTCTTTCATAGCTTCTACTTGTTGGCCCACGTTCTTCTGTAGTTCTTTAAGTGACTTTTGTCTTTCTTCCTTATTGTCTTCTTCTCTTTGATCCATCTTCTCCTGAATTTCTTGAAGTGATTTTTGTATTTGCCTCGTAAAGGCTTCTAACTTTTGATCCATTTTCTCCTCTATTTCTTTACGAGATTTTTCTATGTGTTCAGCTACCAGCATCCTGACCAGTGATTTTATATCCAAGTCTTGTTTTTCTGGTGTTTTAGGGTATCCAGGGATTCCTGTTGTTGGAGAACTGGGTTCAGATGCTGTCATATTGCCTTGATTTTTGTTAGTAACGTTCCTTCGTTTTCCTTTTGCCATCCGGTTTTCTGGTTTTAGTTGGCCTTGTTGTTAGTGGCTGGTGTTTGAATCTCCTGTGAGGCTGGGCTCACCTGTTGTTTCTCTACTGGTAAATATGTGTGACTGCTGCTTTAAGGGATCATAAGCTGGCTGCCACCCATGCGATTGTAGCCCCTGTTGGAGTCTGTCTACCTGGGCTTCTCCAGCTGTGTCCTGGTTGCAAGGAACTCGGCCTGCTTGGTTCCGAGACCCTAGCAGATCCCCCTGTGCGGGTAGCCCTGGAAGGGGTGTTTACCTGGGCCTTTCCAACTATGTCCTGGTTGCAATATGGAGGCCCACAGCTACCGCTGGTCCAGGGGCCGGTGAGCTGGTTGCAGAATGCAGCCTAGGTGCTCGCCAGAGGGCACGGGGATGTCCCACAGAGCCTGGGCCTTTCCAGCTGTGTCCTGGGCCTTTCCAGCTATGTCCTGGTTGCAATATGGAGGCCCTCCGCTTCTGCTGGTCCAGGGGCCGGCGAGCTGGTTGCAGAAAGCAGCCTCGGTGCTCACCAGAGGGCACGGGGATGTCCCGCAGAGCCTAAGCGGAACTCAGCCTGCTTGGGTCCGAGACCCTAGCAGATTCCCCCGTGAGGGCAGCCCTGGAAGGGGTGTTTACCTGGGCCTTTCCAGCTATGTCCTGGTTGCAATATGGATGCCCGCCGCTTCTGCTGGTCCAGGGGCCGGCGAGCTGGTTGCAGAAAGCAGCCTCGGTGCTCGCCAGAGGGTGCGGGGAAGTCCCACAGAACCTGGGCCTTTCCAGCTGTGTCCTGGTTGCAATATGGAGGCCCGCCGCGCTGGTCCAGGGGCCGGCGAGCTGGTTGCAGAAAGCAGCCTAGGTGCTCGCCAGAGGGCACGGGGATGCCCCGCAGAGCCTAGGCGGAACTCCGCCTGCTTGGGTCCGAGACCCTAGCAGATCCCCCCGTGAGGGCAGCCCTGGAAGGGGTGTTTACCTGGGCCTTTCCAGCTATGTCCTGGTTGCAATATGTAGGCCCACAGCTTCTTGTCCAAGATTCTTAATGACCTACATAAAACCTATATGACCATACAGGTTTCTGTTCTGGATCTCCTGCCTCAACCTCCTATGTGCTGCAATATAAGCATGAGCCACCATGCCTAGCTCTCAGCTAAAGCATATCCTTTAGAACATTTGTCCTATAGAGTTCTCTTGAAGTCATTAATGAAACAATAGGTTTAAGAGAGGCAAGTAACTTTCTAGATAGAAGGAACTGCCCAAAAGCCTATCTTCTTAATACTTACCCTTAGAAAAAATTGACTCTGACATTTGTCCTCTGACCTCCACATGTATAGTGGTACCAGTGCACCTGTATTTCCACAGCATATACACACATACACACAAAATTAGTAAAATAATAATTTTAATTTTATAGTTATGTAAATATGAAAAATACTACATACTGTAATTTCTTTTGGACGAACACAACTAGATATCCTCATGAGGTTGAGAAAAGCTATATTGTGTTATAACTTGTGTTTTAGAGTGTTATTGGACTGCAAGAAATTTGTATCAAGAAAAGAATCATGGAAATAACCTTTCTCTATACTGCTGTAGTAGGGGTGCAGTGTGTACATGGAGACCTGCTCACTGTTTGAAGCATGGAGAAGCAGTAAGTAACTGTGTTTCATGCCCCTGCCATGCTTCTCACTAAATACCTTGAACATTCATTGGAACTCCTGGGGCTTCAACTTACAAACCTGAAACCAGAGAGGCGGTTGTAATAGTACCTGCCTCTACTGCTGATTGTCCCTAGGACATAACACACAGAGTACATACTTCTAATATTGTTTGCTTTTTCAAAGCTGAGCAGTTTAATGTACACATATTTTCCACAATGTGGTTCTAGCACATCAATCAATATAAGATTCCTTTCTGTTGAAACATTCACAGATAATATGTGAAATTTAAGCCAAACACTATGCCAGAATGTAATGTGGTTACACTTTCCCCTGACATTTCTACTTTATTTCAAGTTCCCTTAATTTCTCTGTGAATGTCATTCTCACTTTTGAGTCTTGAGAGCCACGTGGACAGTTGAGGCTGACACAAAGCACACTCATTAGACAAGGATATCTTCACACTGTCCACATGACCCTGGCCTCATTTTATCTTTGTCCCGGACAGAAGATGAGATAATAGATACTTGTGATAACTTACCCTGATGTATGCACAGCCATATATCATGACCTTAATCACGATTCTCAATTGATCACATTCTACACATCCCATTTGCTTTAAGTTACATGTCAACCATTTATGTCTACTCCCATTGAGTGTGCTGTTAATTCTTCCCTGAGTTATTGTAATACTTATGATGCTGTTCAATAAAGAAAGGTGTGGTCTATATCATCAACACTCTGTGTTCCTTCATTTCAGCATGTAATCGTATTTATTAAATTTGAAGTTAACAGTTTCACTTTTCAATATGAGAATTCACTGAAGTACCTGGATTGCCAAGAGCATATTATCCACTTTGTTTCAAAGCTCTGTAAGTGTGCCTACTTAAACCAAGTGCTTTGATTCTTCTCTTTGAACTGGTGTGTTGTTCTTTCAAGTGCCATTAAGGATAATTTAATGCATCTACAAGAAACTCTGCATAATGGTGAACACCTGTAATCCCAGTGACTCAGGAAACTGAGGCAGGAGAACCACAGAACCACAAAGGTTTGAGAGTAACTTTTTTCTTTTTTTTTTATTACTTTCTATATTCTTTGTTTACATTCCAAAGGCTTTCCCCTTTCCAGCCCCCCCCCACCATATGTCCCATATGTCCTCTTCCCCCCCCCATACACACCCATTCCCCAATCAACCCCCCTCCCCACCATTTCTCTGTTCTGGTACTCTCCTACAAAACTGGATTTAGTCTTTTCCGTACCAGGGTCCTCTCCATCCTTTTTCTTTGGAATCTTTTGCTTAGCTAATTGTGTCTTGAGTATTCAGAGTTTCTGGGCTCATTAATATCCACTTATCAGTGATTGCATTTCATGTGTATTCTTTTGTGATTGGGTTAACTTGCTTAGGATGATATTTTTCAGATCCAACCATTTGCCTACAAATTGCATGAATTCATTATTTTTAATTGCTGAGTAGTATTACATTGTATAAATATAATACACTTTCTGTATCCATTCCTCTGTTGAGGGACATCTGGGTTTTTTCCAGCTTCTGGCTATTATAAATAAGGCTGCTATGAACTAGTGGAATATGTGTCTTTATTGCATGCAGGGGAATCCTCTGGGTATATGCCTAGGAGTGGTATGACAGGGTCCTCTGGAAGTGTCATGCAAATTTTCTGAGGAACTGCCAGACTGATTTCCAGAGTATTTGTACCATCTTGCAGTCCCATCAACAATGGAGGAATGAATGTTCCTCTTTCTCCACATCCTCGCCAGCACCTGTTGTCTCTTGGGTTTTTAATCTTAGCCATTCTGACTGGTGTGAGGTGGAAAAAAGACTAAAATTAAATTAAATTAAAAATTATTAATTTTTATTCAATATATTCTTTATTTACATTTCAAATGATTTCCCCTTTCCTGGATCTCCCCTCCCCAAAAGTTGCATAAGCCCTCTTCCCTCCTCCCCTTCCCAATCAACCCATTCCCCCTTCCCTGTCCTGGTATTTCCCTACACTGCTACACTGAGCCTTTCCAGGATCAGGGCCCTCTCCTTCATTCTTCTTGGGCATCATTTGATATGTGAATTGTTTCTTGGTTATTCCAAGCTTTGGGGTTACTATCTGCTTATCAGTGAGTGCATACCATGTGTGTTCTTTTGTGATTTGGTTACCTCACTCAACATTCTTCAGTTCCACCCATTTGTCTAAAATTTCATGAAGTCATTGTTTTTAATAGCTAAGTTGTATTCCATAGTGTAAATATACCACATTTTCTGTATCCATTCCTCCCTTGAGGGACATCTGGGTTCTTTCCAGCTTCTGGCTATTATAAATAGGGCTGCTATGAACATAGTGGAGCATGTATCCTTATTACATGCTGGGGAATCCTCTAGGTATATGCCCAGGAGTGCTATAGTGGGGTCCTCCGGTAGTATCATGCCCAGTTTTCTGAGGAACTGCCAGACTGATTTCCAGAGTTGTTGTACCAGATTACAACCCCACCAGCAGTGGAGGAGTGTTTCTCTTTCTCCACATCCTCACCAGCACCTGATTTCTCCTGAGTTTTTTATCTTAGCCATTCTGACTGGTGTGAGGTGAAATCTCAAGGTTGTTTTGATTTGCATTTCCCTGATGACTAAGGATGTTGAACATTTCTTTAGGTGCTTCTGGGCCATTCGATATTCCTCAGGTGAAAATTCTTTGTTTAGCTCTGTGCCCCAAATTAAAAAATTATAAAGGGCTGGATATGTAGGTCAGTGGAAATGTATCTTACCAGTTTTTCATGTCCTTCATAATCTCAAAAGGAAGGAAAGGAAGGAAGAAGAAAAGGAGCAAGGTAGAAAGGGAGGGAAGATGGATAAGGGAAGAAATTATGTCTTAGGGTTTCTATTGATCCGATGAAACACCATGACCAAAAAGAAAGGTGGGGAGAAGAGGGTTTATTTGGCTTACACTTCCATATTTTTGGGTTTCATTATTGCTGTTCATTGTTGAAGGAAGTTGGGACAGAAACTCAAACAGCAGAATCTTGGTGGCAGGAGCTGATGAAGAAGCCATGGAGGGTGCCACTTATTGGCTTGCCTCTCACACGGCTTGCTCAGCCTGCTCTCTTATAGAATCTAGGACCATCATCCTAGGGACAGCACCCTCCACAATGGGCTCGGCCCTCCCAATTGATCACTAATTGAAGAAATGCCTTACAGCTGGGTCTTATAGAAGCATTTCCTCACCTGAGGCTTTTCCTCTCTGATGACTCTAGGTGGTGTGAGTTGCAATTCCAGCCAGGACAATTGGGACAGAATGGTGGGAAAGAAAAAGGTAAGGAAGGAATAAAGGAAGAAAGAAGGAAAGGAAGGGAGACTACTCAAAGACAGGAGGAAAAATACAGTTTGGAATAGGTAACAAGTTCTACTGGATGAAAACCTCTTGCTTATTATTAAACTACGTGTAGTACAGTGGTATAAATGAATACTCTTTTTTTTTTTAAAGATTTATTTATTATTATATCTAAGCACAGTCGCTTTCTGTAGCTTTCTTCAGACACACCAGAGGAGGGCGTCAGATCTCATTACGGATGGTTGTGAGCCACCATGTGGATGCTGGGATTTGAACTCAGGGCCTTTGGAAGAGCAATCAGTGCTCTTAGCCACTGAGCCGTCTCTCCAGCCCCAAATGAATACTCTTTTATTGGTTCCAAGAATAATGTTGTATCATGTTATTTAACACCTCCTTGCTGCCGATTCATCTGGATACATGCCAATAAGCCTCATCAATACTAGTAATATGGTAATTTGATTTATTAGTTGACGTTTACATTTTTAATCTCTAGAGCAGATCAAATAAAAAATAAGCAAATGGTGCTGGACCTAAACAATTCTAAGAATGTTTGCTGTCCCATTTAATTATCCCAGTTAATATATTTTCATTTTTCTATCATGATTATGTATTTAACTATGTAACAGAAATGTCTTGTAAAAGTTTCTTAAACCCATCTGTTATTAGCCTTGATGAGCAAAATTCAAACTTAACAAATTTATTCCTAATACAAATGTAGCAACATAAGGACCATTCAATATCTCTGGGCCAAGAGTCTCACTTTGAATATTTTTCCTTTACTCTCAATCCAGACAAACCTCTGTGATTTTTGTGGCTTTGGAAACAGCAGAAGAGGTCTCAGACATAATGTGGAGTTTTCATGCTTGGTGCCCATAGTAATTGGTAGCAATTGGCTACAGGATGTTGTTGATAAGATTGTGTACCTCTGATTTGAGAAGAACACACTGCTGTTAGCTGTTGATGTTTGCTGAGGTTTAGCAGCAGAGAACCGTGCAGAGTTATAGCATTTTGCTCTTTCCTTAATAGAAAGAGCTTTGGTCTGGGAAACTGAACATCCTGAAATTCAGTGCATGTTGTGCTCCTAAGTAACTTTGTGACTTTAAAGAAGTCAATTAACTTTATTTTTTAGTCTCTGTCTCTGTCTCTCTCTTTCACTCCCTCTCCTCCCTCCCCTCCCTCTCTCTCCCTCTCTGTATGTGCAGGTACATATGTTGAAGCAAAAAGACAATTTTAGGTAATGGTCCTTACCTTCCACCTAATTTGAGAAAGGGTCTCTTGCTATTCTACCAGTGAATACATCCTTCTAGCTGAACTTTGAAGTTCTGGGGGCTTCTCCTGTCTCTGCCGCCTATCTCTCTGAAGTGCTGAATTTACAGACATATGCTGTCTTAGCCAGTTTTATTTAGTTTCTTGGAATCTGAACTAAGACATCATGCATGATTAGATAGTACTTTCCTAGTAAGTTATCTCCAGTATCTAACCCATATTGATATCCAAGAAAATAGTATTTTAGTAAATAATGTTTTATATTGTCTTGCTTTAATTATGAATTCCTATTATGACATTGAGGAATGAGTGCAATCATTTATTTTTATCAAATTTCCAGAACTTCCCTTTGGCGACCCTGGCTGTAGTAGTTGATTATCACACTGGGCCCAATGTGCCTGTCCCCTCAAGCCCACTCCCAACTTCATTGTGCTCTTTCCACTTCTTTTATGACATTGATTTTATTTGTTAAATTGAACCTGGTTGGCTTGTGATGACTTTCCCCCCAAAAAAAATCAGAAGTAATTTAACCATTAAAAGACCTTAAAGATTCTACATCTAGTTTAGGATGAAGTATCAAGGAAAATGTAAAGACTGTCTTTGCCCCAGTGCCAGTCACCCGCCAATTGAAATAGTGACATCAATGAATACAGGTTAGACTTAAAGCAAAAACCACATAGAGAGTCAGGGTGACAAATTCATCTGTCTCATGTGACACTAAACTCTTTCCAGGGCATCCTTTATGCAGTAGCTGAAAATTGTTATGGGCATTTAAAATCACTTCATGGCTATCTTGGGGCTAGATAGTCTGTGATAGGCCTTGAAAATCAGTGTCAGCAGTCAGCTAAGATGCCATATTCCTAGTATTATGCAGTAAATTAGCTGAGCTTGTTAACAATTAGTTGGTCTCAGCATACCCAAAGGGTGTGTACTCCACGCCAATAAGGTGACTCATTAGCAAATGATGGATACAGGGAACATTGTATACACACAAATATACAATGGTGTTGCACAGCTGGAGTGGCAAAGGGTCTTTTCCAAATGAGATTGGTACAATCCTGTTTATCTTTTTCATGATGTATTACTACTATTAATAATTCTTAAAAGGAATGAATGTATGTGCTACATGACTTGGGGTTAGGTATACAAAAGTCAAAGGTTGTGTATCATTTTGATTCAATTCCTTCTATATTTTCTCTCATTAAATATTGGGTCAAGTTAGCTGTTACCATCTGGGAAACAAAGTTGATAAATAGTGGTTTTGCGGCATTGACGAGGAAGACCTCTTATGTGCCACTGATATTACAGCTCTATCTCTCTAGTGTCCACTTTGAGGAGTTGCTTACATGAGATGTCCATCTTCCTCTAGCTGGTAGATCCATGCAAACAAAGCCTACAGTTGCTGGAAGCTGCATTGTTGCTATCTTGCTATTTGACAAATAGGCTTAAAGGAGAGTATAATTTAAAAGATAAGGAGGCTTCTCCCTTGTACCTCAAGGAGTGAGTGTGGAAGCCAGTACAGAAGACCTCAGTGGGGGGTGATCAGGGGACATGAGAACATCCATAAGCAGCCTGGGAGAGTCAGCAATCAGCAGTGCAGAGGTGGGAACCACAGCTGGTGACCTGGAACCTCTGAGGTCTCACACTGTGCAGCCAGGTGTGCCCACCTATAAAGTCCTCAATGGTGAAGAGTGAGAAGAAGGTAGCAAAGTCCAGAAGGGTTCTAGTGTCTGCTGCTGGGACAGAAAGACAGAGAAGAGCAGCAAGAAGAACGGATGTTTCTTTGGTAATTACATCTCTGGGTCTGTTGATATCTGGGATATGACATTGAACTTCTCTCAGGAGGCATTGGAAAGTCCGAAGTTGCTCACAGCACTTTGTATATGGATGTTTTGTTGGAGAATTACAAACATCTATTCATTGCATCCCCATGATTGCCCTACCTATGAGCAACAGCAGGGTGACTGACAAGAAGAATGAGTCATTTTCTAGATATGGCCTCCTCAAAAAAAAAAAGTCTCTATGCTTCCCACTGCCACATTGCTGTACATGGTCTGGGGTTCTGCTGCTACAGGATATGTTGATGTCCATGAATTGTGTTGCTATCAGAGGTCATTTGAATATCCACCATTGCTGCTACTGCCTTGTTAATGTCTGTGGTCTATGCTGCCACCATGTTGAAGTCCATAATCTGAGATGCTGCTGGGGGCCCTGTTGATGTCCATGGACTGTGTTGGTGCTGGAGGCCATGTTGGTGGCTGTGGTCTGTGCTAACACCTGAAATTCTGTTAATATTTGTGGTTCATGCTACAACCAGAGGTTATGTGGATCTCCATGGCCTGGGCTCCCACCTGAAGTCATGATGATCTCCATGGTCTGTAATGCCACTGGAAACTATGTGGTTGCCCAGTGGTCCAGGTAGCCACAGGGAACCATGTGGAAATCCACGATCTTGCTGTTATGGGCAGGAAAACTTCTGTTGCAGGTATTGATGACTCTAGACTCATAGTTGAGAATGAGAAATATTGAAGTTTTCTTCAACAACCTCTTCCCTGCCCCTAACAAAAAGAAAGAGTCTAGACAGAAAGTCTTTTAAGAGAGGCCTTAAAAGCTTTGAGAAATGCTGAAGTATAGCTCTTCACAATTGATGCCTTCTGATGGGAGCATGGGAAAGGACTCAGCTTTCTTTAAGGGATACCTGGGAGTTTAAGACACTTGAAATGTGACCATGCTCCACTGAGTATATGGACAACACAATTTGGACTTGATATATTTTGGGGGTGGGGCACAATGGTGGGAGAGTGGACCTGGAATACATGTGAAATGGGTGTGATCAGGGCGCATTGTGTGAAATTCCCAAATAATCAATAAAAATATTATGCTGGAAAAACTGGTGAGGAGGAAGATAGGCAAAGTTGCCTCTTGATGAACAGAAAACAACTTTGGGGTGGGTGGTTAGATCTTGGCAATCTGATTAAGAGTAGGAAAGCAAATTCTTCATTTCTTAGTGTTTTGTTGACCTATGTTAATTGAACTGCCCTGCTAGAGGATAATTAGCTTTATTAGTATCAGATGCCCTAGGGGTGGGTGGGGGCTCCCTTCACCTCTTGAAAAATGAACTCAGATCAAAGAAATACCTCCTTTCCTAGTTTCCTATTGATGTCAATTCCTGGACTGTAAGCCACATTCATCTGTTTATCTCTCCTCGCACCTTTCTCATATAAAAATCAGGCCTGCCAAGCTGAGCTCTGCGCACTGCCCTAAGGCCTTGAGTCCAACCGTGTGATGGGTTAAAGTGCTTTGTATTCTGGTGAGACTCGCAATTGCTGAATTGTGGTTTTATTAGATCCCTTTGCTGCTTGGCTCCAGGCAGAAATATGCTTTCTTAAAATAAGAAAAAAAGGGGGGGTGGGGTGAGGTGGAGAATAAACTTAAAGAAAAAATAACAGTTTTGTTTTCTTTAGCAAGTATTTAGAAACTGAGTAAGTAATATATGCTGTGTGTACACACACATAGACAATCCCTGTGTCTAGTGGATTAGCATTAATTTCTCAGTTATAACGGAGAACATTCTAGTCTAGCCTTTCTGTTTTCATTTACATTACAGGCTTCAATCAATTACATATGATTTTCAACAGTTTATCTGAGAGTGAGTTTTGCCCATCAGTAGGCTCATGTTTAAGTAAGGCTACCTTAAAACATGATGCTCCCTACGTTAGCTCTATTACATAAATTTTCAAAGGATATTTTTAGCTCATGATAGGTTTATTGAGATATACCATCTACAAGTTCAGAAGCATGTATGTATATATTTACACAGGGGCAATTTAACTATATAAATCATACATATGTGTGTACATCTACATACATCATAGATTCAAGTCCAAAAAGGACATGGAATATCAATGTAATTGTTACTATAAGTTTGCTATCAAAAAAACCCAATAAATTTTAGTCCCTTTTCTCTAGACCTTGGTATTTTCTCAGACCAGAAATGTGAATGTGCTACCTTGTTGTCTGACTTGTAGAATGCATTAGAACATTTTTGTGTGTAAGAAGCAGCCCCTTTCTTTAAAGATTTAGCCTGAAATGAGTAACTAATTATAGGAACCCTCATGTTTGCTAAGTATTTCTTTCTTCCTTTCTTAGTCTGCAAGACTCCAGGCCCGGGTCAATGGGCTACATGTATAAACTACTGCATAAGAATGCAACTCAAAGCAAGCCAAACTGTCCTTAACGTACCCCACTACAGATGTCCTCGTGTGCCCGCTGAGACCAGTGGAGCGCTTCCGTGACCTAAGTCCTGCTGAAGTGGTCGATTTGTTTCAAGTGACCCAGAGAGTTGGGACAGTGGTGGAGAAGCATTTCCAGGGAACCTCCCTCACCTTCTCCATGCAAGTGAGTTCACAGATGGTTCACAAGTGTTTCCTTCCTTCCTTCTCAAAGCTGAGAGTGGGGCTCTATATCCTAGCCATCTTAGCTGAGATGCGGGTTTTGTGTTCTATGTTTACATGACAAAAAAAATGTTACTAATGTAACGCATCTCTGCTGTCCCCTGGCCACAAAGTGGACTATGGAATGGTGTGGCAGCAAATGTCTGCTATGCTGTTTACAAAGCCTCTGGGAGTTATAGACAAGCAATTTAAGGGGATTGAATTTGTTTGCCTCTCTGTTGTAATGAGACATAAACCAAAGGCAACTTGGAGGAAGAAGAGGTTTATTGGGCTTATTTGTCTACACTAAAGCCATTTTTGAAGAAAAGTTAGCAACCTGGAGACAGGGACCAAAGCAGAGACCACAGGAAGCACTGCCCACTGACCTGCTTCCAGGGTCACGTCCAGTTACCTACCTTTCTTAGAGAGCCATGACCACCTGCCCAGGGTGCTCACAGTAAGCCAGTCCTGACTATGGATAGATTCGGAGCAATTTTGTGTAAGTACTGTTATGAAATTGTTTTAAAACTACTTCGTATTAACATATGTGTGCATGTCACAATCGTGTGTACCCTTCCCCTCTCAAACATGTGTACCTTCAAGGATAAAGAACTAGGGTTTCACAGAGTAATCTGAACCACTCCACCATGTTCTCATAGCTTTGGTCCTGTCATGTTATCTTCTTAAGTATTAGTTGGGAACTATGACATTGCTTTTGGAAGCCACTAATGATGGTTCAAGTTTGAAAAGGTTTGATGTACCTAACAGACATGTGCTTAACCCTTGTCCTAACAGGGTTAATCCTTCTCTCCCATCATGGTCATAGAGAGGTTATTTAGCCCAAACCACTGAGTGCTGACTCTATTTTGAAGTTGTGTGTTGCTAAGAAGTTTGTTCCCTTCTCTCTAGCACACCTGCTTTCAGCTGTACTGCACATGGAGACTGAGCCTGTGTGCTTATTTTCAGCAGTGACACAGACAACTGGCAACAGTCTTGTTGACCTTGAGAAGCTAGAGGAGGAAGGGCTCCATGCAAGAGGGTCTACCCACCACAGTTATTCTACTTTTCTGGCTCAAGGTCAGGAGAGCTTGAAAGGATTGTGTCATCTGACCCTCATCTTCTTGCTTAAAGGATTTCTTGAGGAGAAACAGAATCAGATATTAATTAAATGACTTCTGATTTAAAGATAACCAAAACATAGTACTTTGCCTCCCCAAGTATTTTCAGTCTTATTTTTAATGTGATTAAAACCACAGTTGAAACCAAAGAGCATGAAAAATAGAAAGGAGTGACCTGCTGGATAATTTATATTATTTTTTGCTTAACTCCTCACTCAGAAAGAAATGGGGACCTGTCTGGTCCCACACATTCCAAATGAATGGTCCCCATGAAACTACTACAAATTAACACACAATGAAATTGGATCTAAATTATTAATGGGCAGTATTTCTGAATAAGCAGGCAATACCATCAGTCAATTCTCACCCCAACTCCATTTCTTTGTTCTTCCTCTTCCAGGATGGTCCTGAAGCTGGACAGACTGTGAAGGTGAGTGCTTATTATGTGCATACAAATTAATACAAGTGATTATGGGAACTAATAAAAAACCACAACGAGCCATTTTCAGCACATTGCTCTTTCATTATGTTATCTTCGAGGTCACAGAGACCCTCAGTGTTAGAGCCATAAATCCTGACATTATAAACTGTGCCAAACAGTATGTTTCCCATTAGTTTACAAGACATTTACCCTTTGTAGTAAAATTATTACTGTGCAATCGCTAAAACAGAAACTAAACTGAGGAGTCCTAAAACATAACAGGGCAGGGTACATCAACTTCCTGTGGGTTATATGGGTCCTGCATAGACTAAGGCACCTGATATATCTTTAGTTCTCAGCACAATTTAATTTTACTTCTTTCTTATGAGTGAAGGGGCGTCCTGTTGTATGTCAAGTGCCTCCCTTTCCACCTGTCTTTTCTTTAGGCACACACATTTCTCTTCTCTCTAGCTAATAAATACCAAAGTTCAGACCTAATGGGATCAATGGAGTTCAAAATGGTTTTTAAAGTGTGCTAGAGAGGAAAGGAGGATTTATTATGATAGCCTCTGATCCTAGTAAAACTAAAGTCCTGACTGGTTATAAAGCAAGAATCCAGATTCTTTCACAGAAATGTGAATTCCTGTGTTTAGGTTCAATGCTTAAGTGAGAGAGAAGGCTGGGTTTTATGGTGGTAACAATAAGAAGCAAGTTACACGATGCTGCTGATGTCATCCATGGTGAAACAGAGCTTTTAGGTTTCAGGGTTAGCCTTGATTGACAGGGTAACTTGGCACCAAGTCATACCAAGTAAACATGGTGCCTTTCTGATCTCGGTTTGTGTCTGGCTCCAGTGTTTAATATAACTATAGTGAAAATATATTTGCAAATAGGATGTCTGGGAATTTTCATGGGGAGTGAGTGTATCAAATGGAAACGCTAACAAATTCCAAATAATCAAGAGTGGCCCCAATTTTTCCAAACACATGACATGGAAAACTCGACAAAGGATAGGTACTTTTGACTTTCATCCATTCCTCTGTCCACTGCTGTGTTAAGCAGAAGAGGATGCAAAATCTATGTCTTTGCTTTGAAAATGATTCTTGAAATACAATATAAAGGTATTCATGCTTGGCCACCAGAGTTCTAAAGCTCAGAATTCAAATGTAAATTTAAAATGCACTGAGTTAGTTAACATTGCATTTTGAAATACCTCTTTAGTGCAGTTTCTGAAGCCACTGACAGTCCTGGGGGCAGAGCTGGTGGCACGGGAGGGTACACAGCATATATTAGAACAAGTTGATAACACACATATTGAACATAGCCGAAATTTATATGGACAGGAAGATCCTCTAAAGATTTTATCTCAAAATTCTAAAGGGGAATATACATTGTTTTCTATAAAAATGGACTTGAATAGAAAAAAGTAACTCCAAACTTGCTAGGGTCAGAAGGATGAACTAGAGAGTGCCTGCTAATGGCTGTCTCTTGTCATTGAGAGATGTTACGTGATTTGAGAGATGAAGATTGCTTTTTTATCTTTTTAAAAAAACCAAATAAGCATCGAGCCAGCAGGGCTGAAGACCATGGCTATAGAGTTTCAGACTCCAACACCAGTACAATCCCACTTACCTGAACAAGTTGTCAAGTTTCTGTTAGCTTTAACAGTTATGATAGGGGATTGACTTATAATATAAAGCACCATGTATGAATTACTGAATGTTCTTACTCTAACCCACAGTTTAGCTTAAGCTAATTTCTGTAAACAATTGTATTCCTTTAAAAGAAATAAGCATATTACGTTTTGAAAATCTTTTTGTTGTTTCCAGACCGGTCACAGCATTTCCCCAGTATAAATGTATGGGGTCAACTCACATCCTTTTTGGAACATAATGTATAAAGAAAAATTCTTCATACACACACACACACACACACACACACACACACACACACACACACCATGCACCCACATCTTACCTGCACTTGACAGTAAACTTTTGTTAACTCTTCCATTATACTAAGTCCTCCTACCTACAAGTGAATAATCTACAGTTATCAAATCGTGATCTTTATACCGCCTTGCCTGAAATTTTACTTGGGAATAAGTTAAACAGTCACTACCACAAAGACTCTCATTTGTTATTTTAATAAAATCTAATAATTCACAATGCCAAGGGCAGGATACGGGAACCCTCATTATTATTTAGAAATATCCCTGGTCTGTTTCTTTTCAGACACTCATGTTTCCCAGCCTTGTTACTTTCTGGTGACAGAGTAGCTCATAGATCGTGTTCATGTAACCAGGATACATGGAATCCAGTCCTGCCATACCAGCAGCTTTTCCAGGGAACATAGCAACCCCTTCAGAATCCAGTTGTCCTTTTTGGATAGTTCTTGTCAAGGCTGGGAGTGTTTCATGTTTGGAAATTCACACAGTTGCACATTTTGAAGGGAGGTTGGTCAGCCTACCATGGAAGCATGGGGCCCATCCCTTTTTCCTTTGCCCGCGTGTGAGATTTTTAGTGCTGTCTAATGTCTGATTTCTGCATTGTAATCCACTATTGCCTCTTGCCAGGTAGTAATAGCAATAAGCCCACTAATGGCCTTTCTCCCTGAAGCAAGGGTTGCTATTGTTAATGAGATACACCACTGAGTTAGCCTCTTGAACAGGATGGTACTTCAGGGAATTTTTTTCCTGAGGCTTTAGATTCTGCCTAGCAACGCATAGGCTGGCCCTGGCTTACTCAGTAAGACCCTTGTAACAAGGAAAGGGAAATATTGAAGTCAAAAGTGACCTCTTATTTCATAATTGATTATTTGGTTTCCTTCTCGAGTTTAAAAGTAGAACAGTACCAGGCACAGGGTGACTATTGCAGTGATGTGGGTATCCTACAGGTTTGAGAACTAATGTTTCTTCTCTGATACCCACCCAAGCTGCCCTGGTGAACCTTATGCTCCTTCTCCTGTTGTCTAGCTGGATTTCTGTTAAGGACTTTTTCATTATCTCTGACACATTGGCTTATTTACCTAGGTTTCTTGTTCCCCTGTTGTTTCTTTTGTCTCCAGGGAGTGTGTGTGTGTGTGTGTGTGTGTGTGTGTGTGTACACATACACTTTGTGATTTTGGATTCTGTTGTTTCTGATGACACTTACACATTGCCTTTGGCCTCTGGAATGAAACTGAGGAAACTGTGGGAGGAAGAAGGTCCCTGTTTAGACCTTCTTTGAAATCAGCCATCAAAGAATCTACCTACCCCAAAGGAGGTCTAATGCACTCCCTCAGCAAATGGCTGCCATTTGCAGGCATACTGTGAATGCTGAAGAAGCAGGCCTCGACGAGTCACCAGGGCTTATTACTGTTAGATCCAAGTCTCACTTTCTCTTCCTGTCACTTCCTCCTGTCTATAAAAATACTCTGTCCTGTTTCTTTTGCTGTTTGTATCTGAAGCTCCCCTCAACCTATAAAACTTACATCAAGTAAGTATGCTATAGTTTTCCCTTGTTAATCTGTATCACCTTTGTGGTGATCCTCACCCTAACCTAGTGATAGGAACAAAAAATACTTCTCTCCATACTTTATCTATGGTGCTGTTTTAATGGAGATTCTGTGACCTTCTGTGTGGAGACAATTATCTACTACCAAGTTTCTATCTTTAGTCATCAGGAAGTAGGCGTTGTATATGTGTTTTCTATTGTGCAGTCAGATATCCAGGTTTCATGAAATGTCTATAAAATATCCCCCATGTATTGTGGTCATCAGGCTGAATTTTCTGTAAATTATCTTTTTAAATGCAAATCGCGAGTGTAATTCTAGACAAGTGGAAGCCCTAATGCTTATTCATTGCTTCAAAAAGGATGCTATCTAATCAGCTTTAGTGGGAACTATTTTCTTGATTGTGTTGTATGATTGTCTTTGAGTGGAGGATACTTTAGGTGTATTAAGGAAAGAGATTTATTCCAGATAGGTAATCTAAGAATCTCTTTATAGATCATACTTACAGATCCTCTTCCATGTTTATAGTATGTGGATGCTGTACCTGAAGGTTTAATTTTATATTATTAATGTAGGAAATATTTCTTTTTTTTAATTTTTTTATTCTATATTCTTTGTTTACATTCCAAAGGCTTTCCCCTTTTCCAGTCCCCCCCCACCATATGTCCCATAAGTACTCTCCCCCCCCAACTACTCCCCAATCACACCCCTACCAGCACCATTTCTCTGTTCTGGTACTCTCCTACAAAACTGGATCCAATCTTTTCAGGCCCAGGGTCCTCTCATTTCTTATTCTTGGGAATCATTTGACTTGCTAATAGTGCCTTGAGTATTTAGGACTTCTGGGCTCATTAATATCCACTTATCAGTGATTGCATTTCATGTGTATTCTTTTGTGATTGGGTTAATTTGCTTAGGATGATATTTTTCAGATCTAACGATTTACCTACAAATTGCATGAATTCATTATTTTTAATTGCTGAGTAGTAGTCCATTGTATAAATATACCACATTTTCTGTATCCATTCCTCCTTTGAGGGATATTTGGGCTCCTTCCAATTTCTGGCTATTATAAACAAGGCTGCTATGAACATAGTGGAGCATGTGTCTTTATTGTATGCAGGGGAATCCTCTGGGTATATGCCCAGAAGTGGTATGACAGGGTCCTCTGGAAGTGTCATGCCCAATTTTCTGAGGAACCGCCAGACTGATTTCCAGAGGGGTTGTACCATCTTGCAATCCCACCAGGGTGGAGGAGTGTTCCTCTTTCTCCACATCCTCGCCAGCATCTGTTGTCTCTTGGGTTTTTAATCTTAGCCATTCTGACTGGTGTGAGGTGGAATCTCAGGGTTATTTTGATTTGCATTTCCCTGATGACTAATGATGTTGAACATCTCTTAAGGTGTTTTTCAGCCATCTGAATTTCTTCTGGTGAAAATTCTTTGTTTAGCTCTGTACCCCATTTTTTAATAGGGTTATTTGGTTCTTTGAGGTCTAACTTCTTAAGTTCTTTGTATATATTAGATATTAGCCCCCTGTCGGATGTGGGGTTGGTGAAGATCTTTTCCCAATTTGTTGGTTGCCATTTTGTCCTTCTGACAGTGTCCTTTGCCTTACAGAAACTTTGTAATTTTATGAGGTCCCATTTGTCAATTCTTGATCTTAGAGCATAAGCTATTGGTGTTCTGTTCAGGAACTTTCCCCCTGTGCCCACGTCCTCCAGGGTCTTCCCAAGTTTCTTTTCTAATAGTTTCAGTGTGTCTGGTTTTATCTGCAAAAAGTGATAGTTTGACTTCTTCCTTTCTAATTTGTATCCCTTTGACTTCCTTATGTTGCCTAATTGCTCTCGCTAGAACTTCAAGTACTATATTCAAAAGATATGGAGAGAGAGGGAAGCCGCCAGGCTCTCGCTACTAGCCAGGGCCAGGGTGGCGGCTTGGTGGGACTTCTCCACGCCCTCCGGCCTTGCACCAAGGCAGCTGAGAGCAGCCTGCCCTGCGGAATTATTTCTTAATAACTGTTGAAATATTAGGAATTACTTCCTACATTGCTCCAGCAGAAACAGAGGTGTTCTTTAAAGGAATGTTATGAAAAATTGTCTTTAATCTCCTATTACCTGTAGCAATATTTTGTTTCCTGGATCAGGTCCTACACATGACATAGAGATCTGGTCATCTTACAGTTTAGTGCATATAGAGGACACTTAGCTGTCAATAAAATCAGAGAGTTAATGTAATTTGGCATCTGTCAGAAGTGCCATGTAAAGGTGAGCTCTATTACTTTGCCACTCTGGGGCAGGCTCTGAACTGGGAGCTTCAATTTTCTCATTTTCTAACCGGAAACTATTGAATTGTTTTGTGATAAAAAGAGGCTGACATGAACACATAAGGAATATATTAGGTATTAGGTAGGATTTAGACGCATGTATGGGATTTAAACCTGTCCCAGCTTTCTCACCACATGCTGTCACTGGTGCTTGTGTATACTTGTGACTCTGTGTGTGTGTTCATGTATTTGTGTATGTGTGTGTGTGTGTGTGTGTGTGTGTGTGTATGTCTGTGTATATGTATAAGTATATGCTGTGTATATACACTTATGTAAGTGTATGTATGTGTATATCTGTGTGACTGTACATATATGTGCATGTGTCTGTGTGTGCATGAGTGTGTGTATGCATGTGTGAGTATGTATGTGTTTATTCATGGATGCTATAGATAACTTTGGGTACCATTTTTCAGTGTCTTTCTACCTTGGGTTCTATTGAATCAGGGTCTGATTCTGAATCTCAAAGAGTACAATAGGTTGCATGGCCAGCAATCCCCCGTAATCATTTGTCTTACTGTTTCAATGCTGGGATTAAAAGTACACATACTATATTTAGCTTTTTCACATGTAAGTTGTAGGCACAGAAGCCAGGTCCTAATGCTTGGAGAGCAGGCCCTTTACTGATTATCTCATGGTCCTATTTTTCTTTTATATGTTTGTATTTGTTTATGCCCATTTGTGTATGTGACATGTTGACATTCGTGTTGTGAATCCTAGTATACCCAAGCCAGATGGGTACAGGGCACATGTAAGGATCAGAGTATAGTTGTTGCTGAGAGTTCTCACCTTCTAACTTGAGACAGTCTCTCTCTCTCTCTCTCTCTCTCTCTCTCTCTCTCTCTCTCTCTCTCTCTCCAACTCCATATGAAAACCTATACCTCCCTGGCCTATGAGCTTCTGAAGCCTTCTCTGTCTCCATTTTTCATCTCTCTGTAGCAGAGTGAGATAACTGATATCCCTAATGCACATCTTTTACATGGATTCTGAGGACTCAAACACAGGTCCTTACACTGTGTAACAAGAATTTTCACCCCCTGATCCATCTCCCAGTGCCAGTACACCAGTGTACACCAGTAGAATTGTTGTACTAATTATTTAAACTCAAATCAAAATTTCTACCCTGCCTTTGATGATTCAATTCCCAGATAAAAGACACATAACCTTTATATTTATATTTAGCTTTTATAGCACTGGAGTTGGGCAGATATCTGCCCTCTAAGCTGTTAGAATATACTTCTCCATCTCTTAACCCAAGTTGTAATTTGCCATGTTCCATCTGGCAGTTCTTAATTGCAATTGGCTAACACTCATGCCATAGTTTCATGATTCTTTCCCCCTGTCTTCTTGTCCTCTTTCCATATTTCCTCTCTCCTTCCCTTGTGGTCTCCTGCCTATAACCTCAAGCCCAGGAACCCCAGACCCCATGTTTATCTCTTTTACCCAGCTGGAGGCTGGAGGCATATTTATGCACCAATCAGAGATAACTTGGGTGGGAGCAAGGTTATGTAGTGTCACTTGGGTCTTTTGTCAATTCTCTCATCCCTGGGGGTATCAAGGCCTTGGGGGCCACTATTTATCATTACACTACATAGCAAAAGACAATAATTTTATATAGTATTTTTTGCTTTGTTTTTAAAAATTTTAATATCTGTTTATTTGTTTGAGAGAGTACCTATCTATATAGTCCCAGCTATCCTGGAACTCACTATGTAGACCATAGTGAGTTCCATTGAACTCATAGAGATATATCTCATCTTTCTGCTGAATGATGAGATTAAAAGTGTGCCTCACTGTAAGTGGCTTTTTTATTAATAACAATTTCACTAGTATTTTTTTAACCTTTCAACTAGGATAAGGATGGACCTTAGCAATATGAGCCTGACATGGAAATTGTGGCTCCAAGTTGACGTCATTAATATGCACTGCATTTTCTCACAGCTAATTACTACCTGGTAGCTTAAATTTTTGAAAAGATTTTGGTCTGATCATATATCTTGAGGTTTATGAAAAAAGTAATTTAAATTTGTTATGATAAATGACACTTGACCTGGGTATGGTGACACGCTATAACTCCATCATTTGGGAGGCAGAAGCTGAGAAGCAATTTCAAGACTGGCTTGAACTGAAAAACAGGATTTTACCTGTTTCACTCCCTCGACCTCTCTCTCTTCATGCTCATGGACATACACTAAGAGCACACATACACATAGACACACAGACATACAGACACACATACACACACACACACACACACACACACATATACACTCATACACACAAATGCGCATCATATATGAAACAATTTGAAAATTCAAATATGTACATTCTTTTTTTTCTCTTTTTCTTTTTTTATTGGATATATTCTATATTTACATTTAGTTTCCCCTTTTCTGGTTCCCTGCTCCCCAAAGGTCCCACATGCCCTTTTCCCTCCCCATGTTCCCCCATCCACCCTTTCCCACTTCCCTGTTCTGGTATTAACTGGAAATTTAATTATTTATCTGGATTTATTGATTGTTCTGAATATTGGTGTGTCTGACTATTTCCTGTGAATGGATCAGCAGTGCCCAGAAAACTTGTCTAAAGTGGTTTCTACTAGAAAACCTTGTGCCCTGTGCCGATTTAGTCAGTGGACTGGATGCAGAAGTTTGTTTTGACAGATACCATGATGATTCTGAGGCATCTTACATCCTATGCCAAATCAATGAAAGGATAGTGAAAAATAGACATGGAAGGCTGTCCATGGTTACAACATCTTCGTCCCAGACTTACTGCAAAAGAAGATGTCCTGTGCACAGGGTGGAGAAATCCATAGTTTGATAATGAAAAAGATTTGGGACTTGTTATTTATTATTTTCATTTGGAATGAAATTTCCAGAGAGCTTCAATCTGCCACAGGTCTTTTATCCTCTGATGAAAGCCACAACGAGTGCTGCCTTGTCTCTGTTTATACCTAATGCATGTATTTACTACCGGAAGAATTAGTGGCTTCAGGATGCAGTAGCTTTTATCTTGTAGAATTGCCTTATAATTTGCATCTGTTCCTAGAATAAATCTAATTTCACTGAGTTCAATAAACCAAAAACAGTTGCGATGTTCAGTAGTCCTTTTGAGTGTACTTCTTGGGACTGGCTACTGTGAGAAGGGGCTCCAGGACCCCTGATGCTTTCCCCCCAAACCCTTGGTCCCTAGATCTCCTAGCCAAAGAGGTACCAATGTCTCCTTAGGAAACCTTTTTTCCTCTTAAACCTTCAAGTTTCCTCCTAAGTAGGTATCTAAAGAGCAAAAATTTCCATTTCTTTTTGTTTACCATTCAGCACAGTGGTTTTTATTTATCAATGTGTCTGTTACCTCCCTCTTACAATTTCTTTCCTTCCATCTACCCCCCCCCAAAGGGCAGCAAAGGAAGAATTTTTTGAGGATCTGTGCCTCCTGGCAGTTAAGAAGGAGATAGCAATGCAAACAATCTTTGGGTGTGATTGGGACTGACAATCAAGAAGTCTAAGGCAGAGTAGCAAAAGACTGGCAAAGGAAAGGCAAGAAGGATAGAAGGGAGAGGTTCAGGGGCCCAGGCATGTTTCTGCTCTTGCTATGAAGGACTGCAGAGAAAGCCTCAAGTAGTAGCAAGTACATGGTCTGCTGAAGAGAGGTGAACCTTGAACACAGAGGAGGAAGTCAAAATCAAGGAACACTGTAGAATATAGCTAACAATGAGAGTACTCATTATTCGAAGGCAAGCACAAGGACATAGATCCAATTCGTGTTGCAGAGAAGATAATACTTATACAACCTCTCCCTCTTCTGGAACATTGTTTGTTGTGCTGATGAGACGTTGCTTTCTTTTCCTGTGGTTTCTCATATGAGCTTTAGCAGTCCCTTCTATCACCCAGACCTTACCCAGATGTTTCCACTCAATCTTCTCAAACACACAGTAGTGAGCCACAATGCATGTCCCTCTCTCTAGGTAGGTTTCCTTCCCCAGAGAAGGAGAAAGAATCAAAACTTCTCTATTTCCACTTTGGCTAACTTGTATTTTAATGTCTGTTGGATCAGAACAAAGGAAAACTTAACCAAGATCTGAGATATTTTCATTCTGTAACTTTTTTAAATTGTAGTTTTTATGTCTTACATTTGGTGAGTAACCAGGAAAGGATGGGGGTGAGGGTGGGGTTCCCTGGCTGGAAAGAAATGCAAAGCTGTTGAGATATAATTAGAGGAGATGACTCTAGGACCGGACTGCCCAGTTACAGATGCTTTACCTGCCAAGTGCATCTACCCTCTATAAGCCAAGTTTTCCAAAGCCTAGTATCCATTTACACATTTATCAGGTGGGGTTTCACTGGTCTTTTAATGCCTTCTAAGGATACTGTAAGAACCAAATGGATGTTTATGTATTCAAGCTCTTCAAACTGTGCCTTGCACATAGTGAAGTCTCAAAAAATGTTATAAGCTTTTATAATTTCTACTCGAATTTCTCTGTAGCTCTCAAGGTAGGCATTAATATTTGACAAAAAAGCAGCTGAGATTTACAGAGAAAACTCACTTACCTAAAGCATACCTAACAGGTAACAAGATTAAGAAATCAAACCCAAGCCAGAGGAAAAACTCACATTCTCCTTGTATCATGTGGGTAGTGGTTTCCTTCAAAACTTTTCGTCATCTTATCAGTACAACCAACAATGTCCCAGAAGAGGGAGAAGCTGTATAAATATTATGCTCACTGCAACACAAATTGCTGTATCCTTTTGCTTGGCTTAGAATAATGTTGGCTTGCACCCAAAAATACCCTGAGGACTGTCATTGTTAACGAGATTATACAGGTGAAGATTAACAAAGCAAAACATCGCTTCATTGCTGTATGTCCACTTATAGCAGAATTATATGTTTTAGGTGTTTAATTTTTCATTAGTGCTCCCAACAAATTCCACCAGTAATTACAGGCTCTGACATACAGTGGAGTTGGCATTGAGTGTTCTAATTTTGTTGTGAGATCTGTAATGCAGATATAGCAAACAGGACAGATGTGTTCTGACTGTAAGTTTTTTAGTATTCTGTAGAATTTCCTCTGAAGGTTAGATTAGGGATTTCTGTATAATCACTATGAAAAACAATGTCTCAAGCAGAGAGAGAGAGATGTTTTGTAGACCTTAAGATCCTAAGTAACTGTAAAACATTATTTTACACCTTTTACCTCTGTTGGTACAGT
This sequence comes from Apodemus agrarius, assembly GCA_964023405.1. Taxonomy (NCBI): domain Eukaryota; kingdom Metazoa; phylum Chordata; class Mammalia; order Rodentia; family Muridae; genus Apodemus; species Apodemus agrarius. The sequence goes on along the minus strand of OZ030013.1, from coordinate 107,588,844 downwards.
AAAAACCCACTCACTGCTACCATTTTTGTTGTGGGATAGATACTTGGTGCTCCAAAAACAATTATTGAAGGGGTTTTGAAGCAGGTAAAGTGTTTTCCTCAAAAGTATGAGGACCTGAGTTTAAGCCCAAGAAATTCTATTATTAAATCTAAACCTGGTGGCACATGCTTATAATTCATGTGCTTGAGATGCAGGGACAGGCTGTCTCTCTGAAACGCATGGGCCAGCAAACTTAGCCTATGTAAGAGACCCTGTCACAGGAAATAAAAGTGAATTATACTTGACAACCCACTCCCACTCCCAGACTCCAAGACTTTTCAGTAGCCTCATGCAAATGTGCATACTCACATGCACATATACCGGCACACATAGGAAAACCCAAACATACACACACGTATAAAATAAGAAGAGCAATTAAAGCATTGATTCTCACCATCTTATATATTTCAAGCCTAGACAATTTTGTTTTACATTATCTACCCCTATGTAATCAGCTCCTTACAACATCAGATCTTTAAGCCTGCCATATCTAACAATTGGCTTGGCAGAACTGTGGGACCAGCTAAAATAATTGTGCCCAGTTAGTCACGTGAAAAATGTTCAATACTTTTGTTTAAATGCAAGAGGCCAGGTTAGTCTCAGTCGACAAGCTCTTTGTTACCATGAATCTTCTATGAATGCACAGTGCACAATGAGAGCCCAGAAAATAATGTGTGTTATGGTAGAAACTGGGCACTCAGCTGAAATAAGTCCAGATGTTATGAGATTTTTATTTCAAGAGTTATTAATAGCTAAAAATAATAAAATAGAGGACCAGATTGCCTTGAGCTACCTCTCTAAGTTTTAAAACTATATATTGCTTAGAAATTGCCTCTGGGTGGAGACGGTAGACGGGACTCACCGAGGGAGGTGAGGGCTCCTCAGGTGACCTAAATCTGTAGCAGTTCATTTCCAAAGCAGTAATGTATCTCCAGTTGCTGATCATAATACTCCAATTTTAAAATATTCATATTTTATGGTTTATTAAATATAAAAAATATATTAGCTATCTTAGTAATTTTTGTTTCACATGGGCCCCATCCGAAGCCTATTTCACCAAGCTATGTGTATTACAATTTACTGCATTTGCCTTATTATATATAGCATGTAAGTGTTTTCATACCCTTGAATCCAAATCTCTGATGACAGGATTCATGGCAGAGTTCTGCCGTGCCACACACAGCTAGGCGTTGCCCAGATTTGTAATCTGCTCTCCCATTTATTTATATAGATATACTTTGGAATCTAGCCCTAAAGGACCTGACTTGACTCTTAGCACCATATTCATCTTGAATTATTCAATTCCTTCCAGGGGTTCAGAACCATTAATAAAGTAATTCTCCAGACTCAAAAAGCTGCTGGAAAAGTTAAGGTTTGGAGGGCTAAGCCTGGTGCAAGAGGGAAGAGGTGTAATGAATTATAGCCCCGGAAACCTGCTGAGCCCCAGACATGTAGAGATCAAGGGATGCCTTCCCTAATAACTGAAAGCATCTGACTTGGATGAGACTGTGATGAGCCTTGCACCAAACAACGTAAACTATCCACACCTTACCTCCTTGTAAATCATGTCAGTTCTGGAAAAGGGTGATTTTGAAATTTAACCCTATGCCAATATAATATTCCAACTTGAGAGTGAAAAGACAAACAGTGCTTTCAAGTCTTGTGTTCCATTAATATAGAAATAAAGTACTTGATTCCCAATATGGAAGTTGCGATTTCTTTACTCTGATATATTTTCTTTCAATAGGCTTTTCTCCCTCCTGATGTTATAGAAAAGGTAAACATGGAGTTCTTTAAGAAGGTGATCTAGCCTTAAGTGGTTAAGGAAAATAAACAACACTGAATGAACAAAGTGAACCTTCCAAATACTCTTTTTCTTCATAATGAAATCCATTTATCCTAATGCTCACATTCAGATCTCTCACTCTGGGTCTATATATCTGTTCCCTGAAAAAGAAATGGCTGCTTATGTTACCTATCCTATTGCCCTGAAAAATGACTCAAGAGGGGCTTTTATTTGTGTTTCAAATCATCTGTCGGTTGTAAATGGTATGAATTCCCAAATGCGATCATGTGCTAGCAGTACAATTTTGATGTTACTGTTCAGTCATGAAAAGCATAAATGCGATTCTAACTCAGATCCACCATCAAATGGTCATAGATGAATATTCTTCTTAAGGAAGACACTCAAAGCATAGGCCTTTAGAGAATTCTAGGAGGCCTAGTGACATTGGAAATCAGATATTTTCTTTTGCAATACAATCTTCCTCTTCCAGTAAACGTGTGTGTACATATGTGCACACACACACACACATACACACACACAGAGAGAGAGAGAGAGAGAGAGAGAGAGAGAGAGAGAGAAGAGAGAGAGAGAGAGAGAGAGAGAGAGAGAGAGAGAGAGAGAGAGAACCTTGAAGTCTGTCTTTTATCCTTAATATTTGTAATCCAGTGTACTTTGGGGGAACTGTTTCCAGTACTGCACAGCTGTCATTTGGAATTGATGCTGACACTTGCCTCACTACCCGAGGTACCTCATTCCTGCCTCTAAGGGAAAGGAGCATCCTGCTTCTCCAGTCTGCCTCCTTAGCATTCACTCTTTAAGCCCAGCCTTGGAAATAAATGGCCCAATAGTGGAATGCTGAAAAGCTGCGTAAGTTCTGTAGTTCACAGTGAGTTTCTTTCCCAGGGAGTATCTATGGAGATCCTACTTTATAGTAGTCATTGCTAGGCTCCAGGCTAGAGTACAAGGAAGGTGAGCCAAGAAATACTCTCAGCCTCACATCTGTTCCTCCAACAACCAAGTGAACAAACAAATCACTGCAGATGTAACAAGATGTTGTGAGATGGAAGAACACATAAGGAGAAAAGGAGGAGTCATGCGGATGCTTGATTTGCGGAGGCAGCAAGGGCCCTTTAAAGAAAGGACTTGTAGTAGCGAACTGGAGATTGGAGAACAACAGAATCCAAACCTGGGTGCTGAAGAACATTCTGGACTAAGAAAATAGCAATGGGAGCAAAACTATCACATTTTAGAAGATGAAAATGAGTTGGCAAGAAATTGAGATGAAACTCATAGAGGTTAGAGGTCCCGTTGAAAATGGAGAAGAGAGAAGTTGGGCAGGCCTTGTGCATTGTTGGAAGTAAGGAGTTTTAACTCTCTCCAAAGTGTATTATATCATGATGGTTCAGATATTATAAGGACAAAAGATATTTCCAAGACACCTACTGTAGATCATCTTAGGTAGATTCATATTAAGTGTCTAAATGTACTGTTCTAGAATTTGAATAATTATTGTCCTGTGCTTATTACAGTCTTGATGGCTATCTCTAGCATTTTCCCCTATGTATATCTTATGGCTAGCATACAAGGAGTTAAAAATGGGTTGAATGTTTTTCTTTTATTTCAGTGCCAGGTGCACTTTTTCATTTTGTATAATCCAAGGGTTGGCAAAGTTCTTTTGTTAAAGGCCAGACTGTAAACTTTTTAGACTCTGAGTGCCAGATGCAGTCTGTTACAAAAATACAGTTTTGCTTTTTTAACACAAAAGCCATCACAGAATACATGAAAATAAATTTTCACAACTGGACCTGGCTGGGTTGGAATAAAATGTTATTTATAAAAGGATTAGCTGTCTAAATTTGTACACATAGTTTATAGGCTTACCAGGTTTGAGAGACCATCTTTTTCTAGTCATCCGAGAGACTTCTAGGCATTGGGTATAGGAGTGGATGCCTTCCTCATGACTGTCAAGAAAAGAGCTGATTCTGACAGCAGCTGGCAGTCATCCTACAGTCATCCTACAGCCATCCTACAGTCATCCTGCAATCATCCTACAGACATCCTACAGTCATGCTACAGTCATCCTACAGTCATGCTATAGTCATCCTACAGTCATCCTGCACTCATCCTATAGTCATCCTATAGTCATACTGCAGTCATCCTAGAGTCATCCTAAAGTCATCTTGCAGTCATCCTACAGTCATGCTACAGTCATCCTACAGTCATGCTACAGTCATCCTATAGTCATACTACAGCCATCCTACAGTCATCCTGCAGTCATCCTACAGTCATCCTACAGACATCCTACAGTCATCCTACAGTCACCCTACAGTCATGCTACAGTCATCCTACAGTCATGCTACAGTCATCCTACAGTCATCCTGCAGTCATCCTACAGTTATGCTACAGTCATGCTACAGCCATCCTACAGTCATCCTACAGTCATCCTGCAGTCATCCTACAGTCATCCTACAGTTATGCTACAGTCATGCTACAGCCATCCTACAGCCATCCTACAGTCATCCTGCAATCATCCTACAGACATCTTACAGTCATGCTACAGTCATCCTACAGTCATGCTATAGTCATCCTACAGTCATCCTGCACTCATCCTATAGTCATCCTATAGTCATACTGCAGTCATCCTACAGTCATCCTACAGTCATCCTACAGTTATCCTGCAGTCATCCTACAGTCATGCTACAGTCATCTTGCAGTCATCCTATAGTCATCCTACAGACATCCTACAGTCATCCTACAGTCATCCTACAGTCAGGCTACAGTGGTTGGACAATCTGCTGGTGCTGATGTGGAATGGCAAAAATAGACTAAAGCTCCAGTCTTGGTGACATTATGTCATCCTTAACCAGTCCTGAAGACTTTCCTAACCATAAGCATTTTGAGTTAGGTGATCTCACCAAGTTCTCTGCTATTAAAACTAGGCAGAGTTGACTCTTACCCCTATAAAGAGAAGACATGCTCAACTAGACCATCTGCTATAAAATATTCAATTATTGTTTATTCTTAATATGCTTAACCGGCAGCTTGCATAAACAGTTTCTAAAGTGCTTGGTGCATCTCTGTAGTGCTCATCAGATGCCAAGGGGTATCTTTGAGCAGAACTCTGCAAATCAATGGCCCTAGAAGAACTTAACTTGCAATGCGTTCTCTCTGGGGCATGACCACACGGTAATTCCATTAACTTTAATGATGGTTTGGCTGCACAAAATGGACCCTGTTAGTCTATTCTCCTCTTTGTTTGGGGGCATTAAATCTTCTCCTCCAGATAACTCTTCAGGGTAAAGTATGGGCAGCTATGCCATTTATTTCTTGGCCTTTATTAATATATGCAAACCTCTCCCTCTCTGGGAGGCAGCCCTAAATGAGTGCATTAAAAATGAATTTCCTATGCCATTTGTCGATGCTGAGAAAACCCCAGAGTCAGGGACATCAGTGGATTAGTATGGATTGTTGCAAGATACAATAAAATCATAAATATGACTCAAAACAATTACTGTGGTCACATTAGCAAATTATCAAATCCATAATTTTCTCTGGAGGCTGGCCTCAGAGAGTTAAATAAAGTACCAGGGGGAGGAAAGTTGTATTTCAGGAATGAGACAAAGAGAGCTGGGAGAGAAAAATTTATGATTTAATTTGCTGGGTAATCTAAATGAGAATAACTATTGGATTTCTAAAAAGTGAACTTTGATTAGCTTCAGGTGTCAGAAATGAACAGAAAATGTGGGACAGTTTATGGTTTTTGGAGAGTCTTTGGGGAGGGTGGCAGGAAGGTATTCCTTGTGAAGAATAATGGTATAACTTGATCTTTGACCTGTTTCCTTCTGTGTTCTTATTGTCTGTGTTCAGATAATTGGATTATCCTGAGACTAGCTGGCTCTTCCCTAGACTTGTACTTTACTTTCTTCACCAAGTGTCAATTTTCCCCCACTCAGAAATAAATCAATTGAAAATGAAATTACCCACAGCATTCATTTTTCACCCTCTAGTAAATGAGTCTCTCTGAAGAACAGGAGGGCCTCCCTTCTCAGCTCAAGCTTAAGAACGTCCTTCTTTTTGGCAGAGCTGGTACAGACTATGGTCTCTGCCTCACTCAAGCTTCTCCTCTTTACTGGATTATGAGGCAATATCTGTTTGGGGAAACTTAGCGTAGCTTGTTCATAGAGTCTTATGCATATTTCCTGAAGCTCTAACTGGAAGCCTGGCTCCTTCAGCTTGGCAGCTTAGAGGAAAGCTGCCCATCACTCTGTCTTCCCAGTGAGCGATTGTGGAAGCTCACCAGCACTTCTGGCCCTGGCTGCCCTCTGAGGACAGACACACCCACTCCAGGGGCTAGAGTTTTAGTAATGGATCTGCTCATCATTCATCACAGTTTAGGAAAAAAGCAAAGCAATTTGCACAGAGATGAAGGAGATCTCGTAACGATTCATGTGGAACCAGCTAGCAGATTTCTTCATGCAGTCATCAGGGGCTGGAAAGCCCAGCCGAGAAATGATAAATTACTGCTAACTGTCCTAATTATCCCCTGACACTCTGTTGAAACCTGATGAAATTTTGCTGAAACTTACAAACAGGGAATTTAAAGTTGAATACATTATGCACAATTTAAAAATGGTTTTAAAAGTAGAAGGGTAGCCATCTACTTTTAAAGAAGAACCATGCTTATCCCTCAAGTCTCTAGGGTGTTCTAAAGAGGGGGGAATGGTGAATGAATCAGTAGATGAATTGGAATTTTAATTGCAACCTAATTGATTGTACTCAGCATGCTCATTAGGTGAAAGGAGGCTCCAAGTCATTTCCCATGGTCACTGCATTAATAGACGCGAGAAGTGTGTGACTGCTAGCATTCCTTTCTCCCTGTAAACAGCATAAACAACAGTTAGCTTTTCAAGGTTGGACATGGACAAAATTTGTGTCTTTGTATTTAGTATGATGCTCCTGTATTAACTCATGCTTCATAGTCTTAGCTTCAGTGTATCCAGTGTACCAACCTATGTCTAATTTTCTCACCAATTTTAATGACCACCTATCTCATTCCATGATAAAATAATCTTAGTTATAAGAGTTAGCTCCCCAACCCCAAGCCCCTGTTCTTCTACGGTAACTCCACAATATCTCTATAAGGACAATTTCCCAATTACCTTGATACAATTCAGGTCTTATTTTCAAGTGTGTGGAATCATTATACAACAATGTGGAACAATGGTCACTTCCATCATTTCTATTTCTCTTTTAAGCTGGGAAAAATCTGATCTCTCTTAAGATCAGTGGACCATTTGCTTCTTTTTGCTGTCTTCTTTTCAAGTTCCAGCAATAGCATCCATAAGCCCAGGTGATGTCAAGGGTCCCTGTTCTTACTCCCCTCTTTCTGTTTTCCTTATTACTCTCTCCCTTCCCTTTCCCCTTCCTTTTCTTTCTTCCCCCTTCTATCCCTTCCCTTTGTTCATTTTCCATGCCCCTGGAATACTCATTCTTTCTTCCTCTTCTAAACATTTTGGACAAATTTTATATATACATATATATATATTAGATTTTCGAGACAGGGTTTCTCTGTGTAGTCCTGGCCGTCCTGGAACTCACTCTGTAGACCAGGCTAGCCTTGAACTCAGAAATCCTCCTGCCTCTGCCTCCCAAGTGCTGGGATTACAGGCGTGCGCCACCATGCCTGACTGGACAAACTATATTGACACTATCCTACCATTCGTTCCTAGAGGCTTTGTAGACTTTGGAAGAAGATGTATCTCCCACCACACACACAACCCCTGAACACTGGATTTGTCAGTGACTTGCTGTGTACATGGATGGCTTTTGCTCTTTCACTAAACTGGTCCAACATCTAATGCTTTCCATGCAGAGGCTACTGTAGTTTAAACTCTTTACTGCATGTAATCACATGGGGATACTCAGATGTCCATAAATAACTGTTGGGCTTCAGTGCTGATTATTCTTATAGAAGATAAAATCACTACAAAGGTTGTATTTGTATCTCTCTCATAGTTTAGACCTTACATTGAGGACTCTTTCTGTATTCTGAAGACAGTGAGTCTGGTTATTGCTACCAAAATTCTGTGGTGTCACCATCATCAGGAATACACTGTTAGGTGATAAAGTAGATTATAACTGTGTACACATTCCAGCAATGTAATGCATTCTGAACTAATATTCTTGCTCAGTAGTGCTTGATCTACAGTGTTGCTTTCCATAACTGAGGTGCCTCCATTGCATGACTATTCTCAGGTCTTACACTTTTCAACCATTCATCTAGGTGTTTCCTTGATAATTGGCATACGTAGGCCATGTTTAGTCCCTTAAACTCTTGGATAATGACAATTAAAAGCATAAATTCAGTTACAAATGGCTAACTCATTAATCTCTGTGGATTAAAAGGCTTTTTTAACATACTTAAAATATTTAAATTTGGGAAATTTTTCTATGGGAAATTTACCTATATATAACATTAATTTCAGTGATTTCCAGATCATTTAGGTCTAGGTAACCATGAATTATTAGATTCAGTTTACCTAATTTAGTACCTTTCAATTCAGTACATAGGACAAGATAGCATTTCCCCCATGATACAAGGAACCATCTTCTACCAAGAGAGATTAGATTTTGCAAATATCTCCTTGACTCATAACATTGCAGATTGAAAATCTGACATCCTCACTATTCTTATCTGTGCAGTTAGGATTAAATGGCTTTCACTTTTCTTTGCTTACCTGTCTATAAAACTGGAAGAGCATTACTTCTTCTAGCTGGGAATTCTGTAGTAAGTGAGATTATGAATGGGAAGATCTTTGTATGTTTGACATATTATGCTTTATTCCCCAATTACTTATGGAAAACCCATTTCATGCTAGTTTGTATTCTAGCTCCTATGACCAGAGCAATGAGTAGAAGAACCATTGGAGAGGAATGAACATGGATTTACTTTGTTTTCAGTCTCTTCTTAATAAAACCAAAATGCTTATTAATGCTAAGCAGGTTGCTTTCCAAGGAATCAAAACAAATGAATCAGATCTAATGGTATATATAGAATTGATTTGCTATTGCAAGCAGTTACCAGATTCCATGGGAGACTTTGGGTAGATATGGAGTTGTTCTCACCAGATGCATAGGTTGTCTGTAAAATGTTGGCCCTAATATGAATGTTGGTTCCATTGAAGCTAATTTTTTGTGAGATTACAAAATGATTTCTTTAAAAAATGGTTAAGAAACTATTTTTTGCATACTCCAGTGAAATCAGAATATGAGTCTGAGGTTAAATTTTCATTACAGAAAATAATGGCTTTCTTAAACTCAGCAGAGCAAACAATATGGTAAAGCTGACTAGCAAGTCCCAGGAATCCATGCCAGATGGACTTTATTATGTTTTCTTTTTCTGTTTTCTTTCTTTGGTTTAGACCTTTGTCTCTTCAAAATGCTAAGTTTAAGTTAGAATTAAAATCCTTAAATTCTAGAATTAAGGCTTAGAATTTGAGAGTTGGCACATGTCTAGTAAAGAGAGTTAATCTTACATTAGATTCAAGTGAGCTAAGATTTAGTTAGGATTGAGTTTGAAGTTTTAACAGAGCCCTCTGATGCCCCCTCCCCATGCTCACATTAGATTCCTTCTGCCACCTCTGGTAGCAGCTGTTGACTCTAGTTATCCTGGATGTGACTGTCAGAAGGCAAGGGCAGGAACTGGAATATTCAAAGCTGAGCTGTTTCCAAGCCTTGGCTGGGGAGCAGGTTTTACAGCCAAGTTGGAAATTTGTGAGAAGAATGTTCTCCCGCCTCCCTCCTTCCCAAGTGCATCACTCCCCACAGCCACCTCCTCAGCCTGGCCCATGAGAGCATTTGTTTGGCACACTCTGCCATCTGTTGTGGAGACCAGGTTTCCAGAACACAACAGAAAACAGGTGTGGTGTCAAAGCAACTTAGTAAGTAGACAAGTGGAACACAGGGCTTGGAAAAGAATGTGTCATGTCCCAAATGTTTTTCATCCTTGGCCTTTGATGCTAGATTCAAAACACCATGTCTTAGCAGCAGCCATACCCAGGTAACCAGTCTAGGATCTAGGTTTAGTGCCACTTGCTTTAGAGAAGGACACATGGACTCTAGGTGAGGTGGAAATGGGTTTTGTGGATGAATTCCTTCTTGAGGCTCTGCTAGACATGCTGGTCGTTTTCAGTCCCTACACACATCAGCGAGCCAGCCACCGATGCAGATGTATAGTCTCTCCTGTGGCCAAACACAGGTGTTATATGGTCAGATCAGCAAGAAGAGTCTGTCTTTGTTGTTAGAGGATATTTAGAGGTTTCCAAATTTATCTCCAGAGAAGAATGAGTTCTTTGCTAGAAATGATGCTGTTGTGACTTATTTTGTGATAATGTGATTTAAATGTAATTGTTCCTCTAGTTGTATGTTATTTGTACAATAATCCCCCCTCATACACAGCATGTTCCAAGATCCTATGTGGATGTCTGGAACATCACACATAGTGGCGGTCCCAGTAGAAGTATGCCTTTTCCTACTCATATATACCTGTGTGAAATTTTATGTTATGCATTATAAGAGATTTAACAAGAGTCATAAAGTAGGAGAGGTATAACTAAATCAAAATTGCCATTTATAACTAATGAACTGTTTCTGGAATTCTTCATTTAATATTTTCACATCACATTAACCATTAGTAACTGAACCCAAAGAGTGTAAACTTGTAAGTCAGGAAGAGCTACTATATTGCTGTATTAGATATGTATGTGCATGAATTTTGACTGATCAAGCTGTTGGTAATTCAGTCTTTCAAGGGATGCAAAGAATGGCTCTTTGAATTTAACTTTACAACCACCTTATAACTTACAATTCACCAAGCTCCTGTTGTGCCAAAGAATACAGACTTTGGAAAAAACATCTCAAGAATCAAATCTTGCCTTTCGCCATTGCTAGATATGAACACGAGTTGCTTGATTTCTCCTCAGTCTCCTTGTCCATACAATGAGGATTTTTTTTTTCTTTTTCCTTTTTTTTCTTCTTAATTTTGGTATTTCAAGACAGCATTTCTCTGTGTAGTCCTGGCTGTCCTGAAACACTCTGTACACCAGGCTGGCCTCGAACTCAGAAATCTACCTGCCTCTCCCTCCCAAGTGCTGGGATTAAAAGCATGTGCCACCACTGCCTGGTCAATGGGGATGTTAATAGTGCTTGATTTGGAGAGTTCTTATAAGGTTCATAAAAGTCAAAAATGTTTAGGACTTGAGATGGTATTGAAGAATCTTTTTGTCCATTGATTAGGAACTAATGAGTGTTATTATCCCTGATGTTGTATAAAGTAGGTATGATACTAGGATATTTAGCTACCTAATTTGATTTTGTTTTTGAGACAGGGTTGTATATAGCCAAGGCAGGTTACAAACTTGCTGTATAGTCAAGGATGACACTGAGACTCCTCAGCCTCTTGCTCCACCTCCCCTGAGTTACCATTGTAGATATCCATCATCATGCCCGCGCTCTCCTGCTAGGCAAGCACCTTGCCCCCCTTTCATCCCCAGCTCTTACTCTTACTTTAAAGCTTAAGAGTGATGTAACCAGCATTCCAAAGGGAATCATGATTTGCTCATTGACAAAAATTTCAACAGAGGCAAAATTAAATAGCAAACTAGGACCATGATACTTTACTCAAGGAGATGTTGGTGAACTGTGTGGTTTCAGCAACCTCGGCCACATGAGCATGAAGCTAATAAGCTCAGCTCAAAGCAACAACATTCAAGGTGTGACATTTACTTTCTGTTGGCAGAGGATGGTGGAGTCTGGTTGGGTGCAATAGCAAGAAGGCATGTCTTCTAGGAGTTTTGGGACTTCAGAAGGTAGAAGAGCAACATTTGAAGTGTCATAAATTTCTGTATGTTCAGGCTAAAAATCTCAACTATAACTTTTTTTTTAAAGTTCATGGAAATATTTAATTTCCCCCAGAATATTAAATATCATTAAGTAAATATAACCATAAATAACTACTATTCTATTGGAAAAAAATAATCTAGATTATTGGTCTATATGAGCATGCAGTGAACATTTCTGAGCACTGCTGATTGTCTGTTTTGTCAGTGACTGTTGTTAGGCACAGCTGGGGAAGCCGGGTAATTGGCAGTCATAGTTTTAGAGGTTTCGGTTCTGTGGTAAGGGTCAAAAGTAATGGGAAAAGTGGGAGTACGATCTAACATGTCCGAAAACCAAACTGAGGGTTGAAAGTGAAAAGCAAGCAGTGTGCACTTAAGTGCATAAAGCCATTTCCCGGTTTGTCAGAAGATTTTCTTCCCCAGGGAAGTTGTTTTCTAAGAAAGGAGCAATCCGGTCATGGGGGAAGCATAAGCAACAGGAACCCACACAAGGTTTTCAGTGCTTCACAAACCAGTGTTTCATTATTGAGGGACCCTTCATGGGTAGCATCATTAAATCCAGTCTTTGAAGAGGCTGACCAGTGGCTTGAGTTCAGTTGCTGAGAGCTGGCTGCAAATCATCAGGGTATCCAGAAGCCAAGGTCAGTCCTGTCATCCTGGTTGTAGACTGAATCGTTTTGTTGCCAGTATAATAAAGTGGGGACAGTAGGTTTTAAACTAACTCTCTCTCCTCTCTCTCTCTCTCTCTCTCTCTCTCTCTCTCTCTCTCTCTCTCTCTCTCTCTCTCTCTTCTTTGCCTATCAGTGGCTATGGTATAGATGACAGCTGCTTCCTCTGTCTTTGTCTCACTAATGTCGAGTCTCCTAGCACAGCATCATGTGTCTAAGAAGTCAGAAAGCAGGAGACAATCTCCTCTATGGTTGTGGTTTTCAACCTTTCTAATGCTAAGACTCGTTAATATATTTCCTCATGTTATAGTGACCTCCAGCCATAAAATTATTTTTATTGCTACTTTATAACTATAATTTTGCTACTGTGATGGATCATAACATAAATATTTTTAGAGATAGAAGTTTATCAAAGGGGTCGTGTCCCACAAATTGGAAACCATTCTCTATGGGAAAATTTGTTCTTATTGAAAAGGAATTAAGTACTCTAAGATTAAGAATGAAACATTTTTTTTTCATCTCATGTATGGAAAATTGATTATTTGGCCCAATTTCTGGGACAAGTGCTTTGAACCGGATTCTGAAAGTCCTCATTGTGTGTTGATATTCTCTTCTAAAAGACACTAGCTGGGAAATGGTTTGGCACAATCTGGACTGTCCCTCTCCGTAGATCCAACTCAAATCTTAGATCTACAATTTTTAATTTTAGCACTAGCATTTCTCCAAAGTCAGTGCTCCTACTCATTTGAAAAGCTTAAATGTAAAAAGAAATTCTTCCACGAGCAACACCAGGAAGATGGAATATAATTCAAGATACATTTCTGCCTTTTGCTTCAATTGCAGTTTCTTCTCACCCATGCCCCCTTCCTTACATCTATCTATCAGCTACAAGTGACAGAAAACCCAAACTGGCTGAGTAAATAGAAATGTATTGGATCACATAATTAAATTGTCCAAGGAAACTACCTGACCTCAGATGTATCTTGATCAGGAGACTCAGGACTCAGCATCTCCTTTTCTGCCCCTGCATTCATCTTCTCTGCCACAGCGCAGACATGAATTCAGGCATGAAGCTGGCGTTAATGAGTTGTGTATTTTCAGCCCATTGAAGGCATACCCTGGGAGATGATTGTGGAATCCCTGCAACTCTTCTCTCTCACTTCTTATTCATGAAGCCAGCAGCTTTGAGGCATTGAGTTCTAGTCATCAGAGACCCTGATGCAACTGCTAGTGGATGGAAAGTTCTAGAAGTGTGAAGTCAGATAAACCTTTCCTCTTTTTAAGCTCATTCTCTCTGGTATGTGTAAGATAGCACCCTAATAACCACAGCTTCCACCATATCTCTGTCCTCAAGGTAGAATGCAAATCAGGTGAAATGTTAAGGAAGAGCTAAATATAGGAGCCCATTTGCTGACGGTTTGCTGCAAAACCTGATAGAACCTAGTATCTATTTCTATCACTTCTGTACTAGAACTGTCTTTCTGCTATGTGAGAAAGCTGCTAGATCACAGCCATGATACGTGTGAAGCCACCATGGTCAATAAAGTCCCTCCATAGTTCTCCCCAAGTGACCATAGATGACACCAGCTTAGCACTTTGCACAGAACATTCCATCTGCTTTCTGCTGGTGTGGATTACTATTAATTATCACTTCACAGTGTATTAGCCAAGAGTTATCATGATGCAATAATGATATGAAGCCACAAAGATAAAATGCTCTAATTAGGCAGGAAAGTTGAGGGGTAAGCAGTTTTAGAGTGGGCTTAGCTTCCTGATATGCTTGCATGCCTTGTGAAACACTGAGTGCTTATTTAACGTACTTCCGCTAAGTGTATTTTAAGATCGCACATTTATTCCTTTAATTGCAGACTTTAATGAACTACAAACTAATGTAAGTTCTACAGGAAATAGAGTTGTAATCCATTGTGGTTCTCTCTCTCTCTCTCTCTCTCTCTCTCTCTCTCTCTCTCTCTCTCTCTCTCTCCTTCTTTCTCTCTCTTACACACACACACACACACACACACACACACACACAATTTCCTGAAAGCAGACAGACAGAGATCTCATTTTGGGAGACTTTTACTCTTTTACTTCCAGCTCCAAAGATGGCCTTGCTCACCAAAGATGTGAGGAAAATACAAAAAAAAAATCAATGTAGAAAAAAAATAAAATTACCTATGGTTAAATTTACATATTTTCTGATGGCATTTAGAAAATTACCATGAAAGCAAGCTTTCATAAAAAGTGAAAAAATGTGACAGCGTGAGAGCTTCTAGCTGCTTCTCATGACAAGTTAAAGAGGCTCCATGGACTAAAACAAGCCTTGTGAAGACTTTCTCCCTCCTCCATCCCCATGCCCACCTTTGTACTGCCTTAGAGGCAAATGAGTTTTGTCCCAGGCAAAACCCCACTGATGGGGAGACGTTTCTGTCATCTGTCTGTCTTTCTGTCTGTCTATCTATCTGTATCTATCTCTGATATTTCTGTGAGAAGGATACAGCTATTTGGTATGTGGGAAGCTGTACACAATTGCTGAAAATAAAGCTGTGTGAACTACTAGGAGATGGGTGGGAAGCAAGCATGACAGTGAGAAAGGCCAAGGCCCCAGATAGGATGCCCTGTATATACATATTTGGTGCAGACCTACTTGTCTGAGCAGACAAAGCCAAGTTTTGCTATGTTGGAAATATTGACTTTGAAGTAAAATTTTTCAATAAAATAGGAGACTCTGTCTTTTTTTCTGCTTTGTTTGTTTTGAGCCAGGGCTTCACTGTTATCTAGGACTGTAAACAGTGCTCCTGTTACAGTTTTAGATTATAGAATCTTTCAGCATCTCAGATCCCAAAAGGCCCAGGTCTAAGAGTCCCTGCAGCACAGTTACACTTGTGCCTTGTGGTCCACAGTGGGACTTCTTATTATTAAAAAAAAAAAAAGAATTTTAAACATGGCCTGAGTATAAAAGACCAGTGTCTTTGTCCAAGCAGAATGGAAACTTAGTCCTTGATTCATCTCCTCTCCCAGGTACTGGCATCAAGGTTCAGTGGTGGGAGAAGTATGTCATGTCCTCCCAGAATAGTTAAAAGTGCTTTAATTGGGGCTCTGTACCATGTTCTTAATGCTTTCCTGGAAACTTCAGATTCCAGTTGCCCATACCATAATGATGTCTGCTGGACTTGGGGCAAAGAGACTAGATTTAGAATACAAAAGTCTGGTTTTATTAAAAGGAAGAAATTGGATGGCAGAGAAAAATCACCCAATAACTGTTTTCTTTCATTTTCAAGTGTGTTCATTCCACCCAGCTACTAGGAAACCCCTCAAAGCTTAACCTAAGACAAAAAGCTCTCTCCATTATTCCTAACTAGGGTTCATGAAATAGGACTGATCTAAATATGCTTGTACCATTTATTCATATTTAACAACTGAAAATTACTGCCAGCCTAGGTGGGAGAATATTTAAGTTGCTATTGCTTTTAGGACTTTGATCCCGTTTGTTCCCACAGTAGGGTCTACCTAACATATTCCATTCTTCCATTTTGAAATGACATCCTTGCTACTCTACTTCCTTAACTGTTCAGCAATTCTGCGGCTTTTTTCTCCCAAGGTCCTTTGAAATCCTTTGGTATGTGTACACATGCAGTTATTTGGGCAAAATTCACCTTCTTCAGTACTGGTATGACAGCTCAATGTGTAAAGCACTTGCTATGCATTTAGGGACCTGAGTATGAATCTCCAGATGCCGTGTAAAGCTGAAGATGGTAACTTTCCCGACACGCAGTGCTGGGTTGGTGTAATGGGAGTCAGGAGAGTCTCCAGAAGCTGGTAGGCCATATTGTTCTCAGGAGCAAGCAACATCCAGACATAGTCTTAAACAAGGTAGGAGAAGGTAAAGACTGACACCTGGTACTGTTCCTGACCTCCCCATGACCAGACATAAACATGTGAATGCCCATGCTTCATACATACATACATACAAATGCACAAATTAGACTTCCCCAGTAGATTGTGTCTATCTCTACTTCTTGTTTGAGGGTATTTGGTACAATGAGTATGCAACAAAACAGTACAAAAAAAATACCCAAATAAATACATCACAAATGTGCATGTGTGTGTGTGTGTGCATGCACATGCATGTGCACTGGCTGGCTAGCTGGCTAGCTGAGGGGATGGGACTAGAATAGTATTATGATGTTTGAATGAAGTTCTATTTATTTTTTTTAAAATATCACATTTTCATATTTTGGTTTATTTGATCATTCTATACATGAATCAACAAAGGATTCTTTCAAAGCTTAAGGGATTAAAAATACCAAAGGATAGATAAGTAGGATAGTAATTCATGAAGCATCTTAAATTTTTAATCCTACTTTTAAAAGGTAAAGTCAGATATGTTCTCAAGCTGTTTCTGCATTTTTAACGAAGATAACTTTGGAATATTCAGCCCTGAAGGTGGCCTGCAGGAGCTCTTATTAGGGTTCGGAGGCCAGCTGGTAGATTCTTAGTCTCTGTTCTTTCCAGATTTCTAGTAGTCAGAGCCTTACAATTTTTACTCAAAAAGCGCATATGCATTGCCTCTAAACCTCACAGATGTGTGAAATAATTACACAGGAGACAAAAGAGGAGGACCCCTATGGGCAAATACCCACTCGGGGTCTGTGTGAGGCATAATTCTGTGAGGGTCAGATTGTGACTTGTCCCCCTTTCGAAATATTTCAAGTTGCATTATTAAAATGCACCATAAGGTGCCTTTGTGTAGAAAGTTGAAAAAAAAAAAAACTTGAGATGGTCCAGACATCTCTAGCACCCCAAATTTTGCATTTTCCTTGAAATATCCCTAGCTTTGAAGAATATAAGTAGGCCATGGAGAGAAATGCCTGATGCGAATTTCTTGTAATAGCCCCAAACTCTTCTTTCAAATGATTACAAAAGCAATTCAGCAATTTTTTTGGTGCCAGATTGATGAAACAAAAAAAGTGCATATTAAGCTTCCCTGATTAATTAAAGGCAGGGAAGAAAGAGTCATCTCGGCTTGACTTTATGAAAACAAATAGTGCTTGGAGATGAGCTGGCAGAATAAAGCTGGACTATGCTGCCGGTTCGCTCAGTCTACATTCACAATAAGTATTGTCGCACGCTGAAAAATGTAAAACACGGCTAATTACTAGGTGGGGAGGGGGCTCAAAGGCGGGAGAGTCAGAAGATACCGACTGTGGTTTCAAGTCTACAAAACAAGCGAGAAGATCTAATGCATCATCTCTGGCTCTGATTCTTCACCTTCTTCAAAGCCAATCTTATTTGTGTTTATACCAGGTGAATGATGTTACAGGCCAACACATAAAGTAGCTGGCATGATGAAACACTTACAAGGTTTGGCAGGGTGGGAGGGTGATCTACAGGAGGACTTTCTCAAGCCCAGGAGGACTGGTCTCTGGGGCGGATCTAGCCACTGCCATGGAAATGATTCTTTATCTAAAATCTCTACTGTAGATGGGAAAGAAAGGTCAAGAGTTGGGAAGAAGGTGCTGCTGCCAGAATTGTAATCTTTCCTTGTTTTAATTACCCTTTCATATATAAAGTATTCTTAGATGTAAGCGGGACAATTGCTTGCTGCTTATTATGTTCCATGGGTGTTGCCTACAGTGATGCTAATAAAAACGTGCACACCTGGCCTTAGTTTTGTGGAAAACTAAGTGAGTTTTCCCAAGATATTATCTGTGATTATAAATCAAATGCTCTATTTGCCATATTTTTATGGGCATCACCCTAGGCAATGCACAGGGAACAAAGAGAAATATACATTTCAATTTCTTCCCTCTTCCTCCCTTTTCTCCTTGACAAGCTCTTCTTGACCTCCATCCTTGCTCTCTCCACTCTTCTCTGCATCTCCCTTCCTTTGTCCCCTTGGTTCATTGTTGGTGTGACATTAGGGGGCAAGAATGCATAAACTCATCAAAGATATCAAGTTCACTTTATCTTGGCACTTTCTTTCCAACCATGGAGAACTGAGAATTGAAGTGTTCTAAGTCTAGACTCTAGACACAGTTGGAGAATAATCTGGGGTCAATCCACAACGCCTTTTAAGGGTGTACACCACATTTATTCCTCTTAAATTTGCTTTTTCCAATTTCAAAGATATTCTATTTTCTGGATACTTATTTTGAATCCTAACTTAGAAACCTCATAGCTTAGTGACCCTTAGTCCTTGAGATTGGAAATGTCATTGACAGACATATCCATAACAGATAATGTACTGTTTAGCTAACTACAAATTATGAGAATGGGTATTCAACTAAGAGTAAGAACTGCTTTATCTGCTCATAATGGATAGTTTTCACAATAGTCATACCTAAATATTTTCTCAAGTTATGTGGTTTATTATTTTTCTATGTGAGTGCAAACATTTATTTAAGGCAGCATATGATGAGACACAGATTTTACAAATAACCCTGTGTGTTTAGAGTTTTAGAAAGCAGCCCATTTACATGAGCAATGTGGATAACGTGGAATTCTGTCCCATTTGGAAGGCAGAACACTCTGTTTGAAATGGAGATCATCTGGTCTCTGCTGTGCACATTTGAAGTCACTGATGCCAGTACAGTCCCCATGTGGGCGAATTAGTGTAGTCCTTTTCATGTCTTGAATCTTTACACACACCACTCAGCTGTCAGAGTGAGAACAGGTAAGTCTGCAGAGCCTCTGGGCATATCCACCTCAGGGAAGACATCCCCAAAGAGTGCTATAAGTGAGAGCCAACCTACTCATGCACAAGAGAAACAACTATCATCCATCTGATTGTTCTGTTCATGAATCTAGTATGTTGGGTCAGAGACTTCAATGTTGATGACTCAGCTCTAACTGTTAAAATTAAGGGAGTTCTTTGAAGCTGAAACTGTGAACTAGTTCATAATGTAGTACCTACAACATTCTGCTTCGAAGTTAGGCACTAAATAAGACCATATTCTTAGTCCCATCCCTTAGTGTACTCCTAACACCTAGAAAAATACATATAATAGGAGCCAAGTATACCCTTGATTAACAAATGAATGTACGTGTTTCTAAATGGCAGTTAATCTTGTCAGACATGGCTGTGTGCCTTGGCTACGTCCTATGGGACTCATGTTTATGAACTTGTTGAGGCTATTATATAACGGTACCTTCTCTGCATAGTAGGTCTTTCTCTTACTGGTGCAACACGAAGACCCAAAGTGCTGTACTATAGAGGCTGCCTTCAGCCAATGGCACATGGAATTTGGCGATGAAGTTCCCATACTTTCTTCCTCTAAATGGGTAAAATCTGTAATGTGTTCTATGCAGTCTCCCAGAGGCCCTCAGTGCAACCTTCAGTTATTATGTAAAGTAACCTCAACACAAAGACACCTTACAGTTGCTTTCTTTTCTCTCCTGGATTATTTCTCTTCCCCTCCTAAAGATATTTCCTGGAACCATTTCTCAGACAATGCATTTGAACTCATATTCATATCTTGGGATCTGCTATGGGAGATCCAGTCTAAAAGGCACTCATAGTAAAGTCAGAAGGAACCAGAAGAGTGTCTGGTATTTCTGCAGTTACAACTGAAAAATCAATCTCTTGTAGTCCATACAGCTGTTAATGCATGTGGTCTTGTTGTATGGGATAAGTATGTGGTTAACTGGTAGGGTGATTGTTTAGTATTCTCAACGCTCTGAGTTCAATTCCCAGTACCATACAGATACATACCCACCCTCCTTATAATGGTTAATTAAGAATAACATGCTACTTAATAAGAGATAAATAACTATTAATGCTAAATGTCAAATAGTCTTCTTAAAATTTTCATATGGTAGATTCAATTGAGCACAATACATAAACTGAGTCTTTGACCTTCTATCTCAATATGCAGCTGCTCTATTGACATCAATCTACCCAGCATCTTTTCCTTGCTAGGCGATCACTGTTATGATAGTAAGTCAATCTTCTTGGGTTTTTGTTGTGATACAGCCAAGTCTTTTGAGGAGTAGAGGGCTCTTCTGGTCCAAATGGCTCTTTGGTTCCCCCTCAACCATCAATGATCACTAGGTTGGGAACATTCTGAGACTACCTCCAGGTAGATTTTTATTTGGTGGCGCACGCCTGTAATCCCAGCACTTGGGAGGCAGAGGCAGGCGGATTTCTGAGTTCAAGGCCAGCCTGGTCTACAAATGAGTTCCAGGACAGCCAGGACTACACAGAGAAACCCTGTCTCGAAAAACCAAAAATAAATAAATAAATAATAAATAAATAATAAACAAATCTAACTAGTGTGGGAAAACTAAACCCCAGACAGCCTGTCCCTGTACTATTGGTCTTTTCTGGGATGTATTTATAAGAAACAATAAATGCAGGCTTCTTCCTGTGAATAAATAATAGGTTAATAACTTCATATATTATTCTTCTTTCTTACAGACTATAACTAATAGGAAACTCTGGATTTGGTAACAATGCTATCGATATCCAGAAGCCATTGAAGTATGTTATAATCAGTCATGATATATTGAGGCCATGGCTGATTTCCTAGTGTGTTCCTGTACCTTCCTGTGTGTAGTGTTACCAAATAGCCATGAAACCATTTGGAATACTATTTATATGATTTTTAATTTTAAAAAAATGTATTACTGGTATGTATATGTGATATATATACATGTGAAAGCCAGAGGACAGCATTATTGAGTTGGTTTTCTCTTTTTACCTTTACAAGGGTTACTGGAATAGCATTATTCAAGAGTCTGGCTTTCAAAGCTTTACCCACTGAGCCATGTCACTAGCCTGGATGTAGTATCTGTGGTCAGCCATAGGGACTCGCCATAGTATCTTCCCATGCTTTAACAAGTTGTCTACTCTGGAGGTGAAACACAGCATCCCAGCAGTAGACAGTAAGAGCAAGTATTCACTCTGAAGAAATTCCAACGGTATTGAGTTATTGGCATGTTCTTCATTTTGTCTGAGTTGAGTTTTCCTAAACCTTCTGCCTAATAAAGTGCCACAGGCCTTGATATTTTCCTCTATATATGGTCAGGGAACAGCAAAATAGTTTTTTCAGTATTTCCATCTCAAATATATATAATGGGCCCTTTTCTTGCTCTCAAAAAGCTACAAATTACAAGTCCAAATGTTCTTTTTTTTTTTTTAACTTTTCTTTAGAACCTTGATGTTGAGGGAATGTATTTAGTCTTTGCTTAAACATTCTAATAGGATTTATGTCACATCAACTTTGTTCTCTTCTCTACAAGAAAAGAGGCCCATCCTGCACTATTTATTCAGCTAATGCATTTGTAAAGAGCTTTGTTTGGATAGCCCATCTATCTCACTGTGCTGGCACTAGAGAGAAGCATGCCCAGTGGTACTCAGCAGTCATAGAATACCTTCTCAAAAAGATGTGAGGTCAACTGAGTTTTAATCCCAAATCAATGGTGGGCTTTTTTGCTGACCCTGGCAAGAATGTAAACTAATAGATACCTTGAGTCCTGTGAGATTTTATTGCTCCCTTTCATAAAATATAATTTAAAATTAACCACATCAGGCTTTTTCTTGAGTTCTGGAAAATGATTAATGTTCATTCCAGAGCTGAAGGTCTTTGAGTTCATATAAAGTTAATTTCGTATATTTGGGCCATTTCACATTAAATACCTTGTTGTTTAATGTCATTATTCAGCCATTTATCAGACCAGAAACTCCACAAGAACAATTCATTATCTAGGTCATCTCTTTGCCATAATGTGTAGATCTTTCGATTTGTTCTTCACTCCGGAATAGAGGAAATGTGGGCCAGGTGTCAGGTACTGGCATGTTATGTATAGGTTAGGTAATTTAGCCGGACACTGCCACTGTGGGAGTCTGAGTGTAATGAAAGGGTTTTTCAAGTCCCCACTGATGCCCTACTTATTTGTAGCATAGAATCAGAGAGCACAGTTCAAGGACAGCAGTAGAATTTGGATATTAAATCTGTCACAGTGTAGGTGGCCCATTTTCATGAGGCCATTTGCCTTCTGTTAGCATAGCACGGCAGTCCTGTAGTCAGGGATGACCTAGCACCTGAAAGGAACATGTAAAAGGAGAAATATTAAGTCTTCTTGTATCAGTGACAATGACACTTCGTTCATATATGGAAATGTTAATCTGGGAAGAGTAAATTTTAAAATAAATTCATCTGGATTTAGGAACAAAGTCTAAAGAATAGTATTCTTCTAAGCTCCACTCCCATAAAATGTTCTGAGGATTTTCTTCAGTTTACAGTAAAGATATTGACTTTGTTTTACAAAGCTAAACAATTTCAAATTAATTTAAGCATAGAATTATTGTTTTTAGTGGTGGCGGTGGTGGTGGGATCCTTTTTTTCTCCTGCACTTGCTATATAGAGCAATTGAAATTCTGAAGATTAGTCTAAAGATATATAGGTGACATAACTACTAAGACTTTCAAGAGAAAATATTGTTACTTGAAGGCTTAGAAGAATTTCAGGTTCATGGTACTGTACTCGATTTTAGTGCATATTCAGAAAAACTGTGTCTTTGTTCATTCAGAAGCTGTAATATAAAATAATGAAAAAAAATGGTTAGTTTATAGATAACAGATTTATTACTCATAGTTTTGAAAGGTGAGGAGTCCAAGATCACAACATCTTGGTGCTGGTATCACTCACCTTAGTGTCCATGCCTGTTGTATGAAACCTCTCACATCCTCACATGGAGGACCATGAGGACGGGGCGGGCAGGAATGCTGAGCTTCTGTGGCAGCAGGCTTCTCTGCCCCCAGGTGCCTACTTTCCAGAGAGAGAGAGAGAGAGAGAGAGAGAGAGAGAGAGAGAGAGAGAGAGAGAGAGAGAGAGAGAGAGAGAGAAGAGAGTGAGCAATGTGAGTCTAAGTGGTATAGTTAAAATCTTATTTCACTTGAGAAAGAACACTGATGGAAGATTCAGATTCATTCAATTAGAGGGAAGAGTCAACACAGAGAACCTACCATCTGGCAGAGTAGTAAGTCTTCTCCATGGAACAGTGTTTCCAGCTGACCTTAATATGTCAGGAAGGGCTGAGAAGAGCTGTCATGTCATCCCTCAGGGTTTCCTGACCCTGCTAGCTGTTGCTGTTGTTGTTACTCTCAGTGTGGGATGAAGGCTGTGCTCATTCCCTCATTTCTTTCATGCTGAGAATTCCTACTCTTGTCACCTGGGTTCACTCACTTATGTCTAGAGCAACCCACTGGTTCCTTGGTTGTCCCTTATAGCAGCCCATAGCAGTTCTCTCACGTCTGAGTCTAGCTAGGGCTTCAGTGTGGCTCATTGACCTAAAAAGCTCTATGACACTGCAAAATCCTGCCGTGTTTTACTATTTACAAAGGATTTTAGTATCTATAAAAAAATAAAATGATATCAGAGGATTTTAAAAAATCTTTTATTCCCATAACTGGTGTTTTATAAATTGTTTTCTCCTTTCTAAAGACTAAAGTGTGATTTATAAGTTCTCTACTGCAAATGTTTCCCACTAAATATCCTATATGCCTCAAATCTTAGAAACAGAAGCACATGGCAAATATATGATTAAAATTCAATGGGAAAAATGCTAACCTATAAAAAGTGTCTCTAACTGTATGTCAATTGTGTTATCTACCTATGAATCTGAGATATTCTAAAATGAGCCTAAGAGTATTTCAGGTCTACAAGCCAAGTTCCAGACTTTTCTTGATATTCACAGAAATGACTGAGAGGTCTGCGGGCATCCTGGGCTTGAGGCATCCCAGAGCCTGTATGATCATTTTAGTCACCCCCATTAAACGCTTGTCACATGTTCAGTGGGAAAGCAAAGTATTATCAGAAAAAACATCAGCACGCAGATCTCACACACCGTGGGTTGGATGCACCTGTCTTCTGAGTCTTGCTAGCCAGCAGCAGAAAGAATATTCAATTAACTGTCAGTTACAGTTATGCTCTGGTCTCACTACCCCTCCCCCTCTTAATTAGGAAACCACTGGCTTCCTTTTGGGGAACAAAGCTCCAGCATGTGTAATCTGGCCTGCTATGTGGAAGTAATCTCACAAATTCCAGGCCTCACCCTGAGTTTCAACCTTCTTTATGTCACATGTTCTTTGGAAATGCTTCGAACCTCCCCTGAGAGTAATTTACAGGTGCCTAATGGGACATTTTAAAAATTTCAGAAGGTACAAAGTCTCTACCTTTCCCACTCTCCTCCCCCAGCAAGTTATTGTTTCCAAGCTTCCAATTAGATGCTAGCTCAGGTTTCTCAGTTAAAAATGCCAAAATATGGATTAGCTGACTACCCATCCAATATTGTAATCTATAATGTTGATAGTAAGGCTTTCAATGATGTCTTAAATATTCAGATCATGGGTGTAGCTAATTATCCATTACTGATTTGGGGACTCTAACTAAATATATATATATATATATATATATATGTGTGTGTGTGTGTGTGTGTGTGTGTGTGTGTTTGTGTGTGTGTGTATTTTACATTCATATGTATACATATACATATATGTATAATACAAATACATATATTTGAGTTGTTATGTTTTTTTCTGAACTAGAAAATAAAACACAAGGAATCTAACATGGATATAAATGCATACATGTATATATATTATTCTCATAGCTGGTGTTTTACAAAGCAGTTTCTCCTTTCCCACAACTACCATGAAATTTACAAAATCTGCATCATGTTATATGAGATACATACACACAGACAAATATATATATACACACACACATATATATACATATGTATATATTTATATACAAGTTAGATACTTTGTGTTTTATTTTCTTTTTCAAGAAGAAATGAAGCAGCTCAAATTTTAAACAATGTCCTGGTTGGTATTTTAGGAGCCCTGTCAGCAGAACATTAATGACAGCAGTTCAATATTCCTAGTCTACACCAAACACACAGCTTATAAAAGCATTCAGGATTTAGGAGTTGAGTCTAGTTTGAAAGTTATTAGCCATATAACTAGAGTAAGTCACTTAGCCTGTTTGGAGGGCTCTGCTTCTACAAATGTAAATTTGGATTAATGATAATCACAAGGATTCTCAGAGATCATATTTGAAACCACACAGAGTAATGCCTGGCCCACTGAAAGCATTAACTATGTATATGTACTAATATTGTACTCTTTGAGGATGGTAGTCTGAACTCATCCTTCCATAGTTGACTTCTCTCTAAGATTATGAAACATCACCATCCACTTCTGAGTATTGTAATGCTCACTCTTTTATTTGACCATGTATATTTATCAACTAATACCTGAGGTCACTACAACTATCAGAAACCTGGCCTAAAAATGTCCTCAGTTTTATTTGGCATTTAAAAAACATTCTTGTAATTTGGGGCTGAAGATAAATATTTATAAGTCTACTTAGACATAGTATGAGAGATTTCAGTTTGCTTTTCATTTGCTCAGCAGGATTAGGGGAAGAACAGTGTCATAGTCCATGCTTTAGTTGTTAGGTTAGAAATGCTGGGTATGGTGGTACGTGGGCAGCAGAGACAGGGCCTACTGTTGCTAATACAGACTTGCTGGTCAACTCCAGGCTGATGAGTGTCTAAGAACACGGACTACTTGCTAAAAATGACAGACACAGTTGTCCTTTGAACTCCACACACTAGTGCTCACGTGTGCTCACTCATTTGTGCACACAAACACACACACACACACACACACACACACACACACATGCACAAGAGCTTTTCACTTATATAGTGATAGCATCTCTAGTGAGGTTGGCAGAATATGAAATGAAACGCTCACCTGAAACACAGAGAAACACCCATCACTGTCATTGTGTATAACCATCCCTTTCAGGTGTAGAAGCGGACTTCGGTACTTTCAGTTTCAAATTGATATAAACTAATGTTACCTGGGAACAGGATACCCCAACTGAAGAATCGCCTAGCTCAGACAAGCCTGCAGGCTTGTATATGGGACATTTTCTTGGTTGCTGAGTGGTGTAAGAGATACTAGACTACTGAGGAAGGTGATGCTCATGGCATGCAAGCCAGAGGTTTCAGGCCTTGGATGCACACCCCTCCAGGGATTCAGTTACTGCCTCCAGCTTCTTGCCTTTAGTTCCTTTCCTGTCTTTCCTCAGTGACTCAGTGACGGAGTGTGGTCTGAAAGTGTAAGCCTCTTCAACCCTCCCACAATATTGATGATGATCATGTGGATTTATCATTATCATCAGTATTACTTATTTTTTTTTTGTATTACTCTTACAGTTACAGGAAGTAAACCAGGGAGAGAGGCTGGAATCGGTCTCATTGTTATTTGCTGCGGCCTGCAGTGGGTCCTTCTTCTTCGCAGAAGAAGAAGGACCCACTTCTTCTTGGGGCTGTGGAAGACTGACGTTTTAAACAGGTGCTTCTGAAATGTCTGTTTTCATTAAAAGTAGAGTTAAGTGTTGCAAAGGAATATAAATCTGAGCAAGCAGAGCTCCTTGCCCTAACATGTGGCTTGACAGAAATCACTGACAGAAGAAACAGCTGACTGAAGTCCTAGGAGAGCATTTTCTAGTGGCCAAGTGTGGACTATCATGAGGTACATGGTGTAGAAAAACCTCTAATCTTTCACAGGACTCAGTTATGTTGTCTTTTAAATAAGAAGATTAGAAATACACTGTAGATCCTTATTATTGGCAGAAGCTGTACAGGAATCTCAAGGATGAATCTTACGCCCTGGCAATCGCACCAGGCTCTCATGCATGCTCCTGCACCGGGCTGTACACTCAGACACACACTGACTGGAGAAAGCACTTCACTGAAGAGCTCCTCCAGTACCAAGTGCCTTTAAGCCATGTCTAGCCTCGACAGTCCTGACTACCTCTTGATACTTTTTCTTGTCTTGACCAGTTAACCTGTTAGGGTCAGGACCTCTTTGTTGTCAGCTTACCAGCTTGTCAGAGGCAGCAGAGATGTGATTCCACTTGACATCTTGAAATGCTAGACCTTGGAGTCAACTCTATTTGGATCTCCCTTGTCTGTATCTCTAAGGAAAAGCAGAAAATGAGGTGTTTGGAATGTGATGAGACAACTTTGGATGAGATAGAGTTAGATGAGATTTTACCTCACCCAGTCAGAATGGCTAAGATTAAAAACTCAGGAGACAGCAGGTGTTGGTGAGGATGTGGAGAAAGAGGAACACTCCTCCACTGCTGGTGGGGATTGCAAGTTGATACAACTACTCTGGAAATTAGTCTGGCGGTTCCTCAGAAAACTGGGCATGACACTTCCGGAGGACCCTGCTATACCACTCCTGTTCCACTATGTTCATAGCAGCCCTATTTATAATAGCCAGAAGCTGGAAAGAACCCAGATGTCCCTCAATGGAGGAATGGATACAAAAAATATGGTATATATACACAATGGAGTACTATTCAGCCATTAGAAACAATAAATTCATGAACTTCTTAGACAAATGGATGGAGCTGGAGAATATCATCCTAAGTGAGGTAACCCAATCTCAAAAGAACACTCATGGTATGCACTCACTGATAAGTGGATATTAGCCTAGAAGAGTGGAATACCTAAGACATAATTCCACATATCAAACGATGTCCAAGAAGAAGGAAGGAAGGGCTTAATGCAGCAGTGTAGGAAAATACCAGAACAGGGAAGAGGGAAGGGGTGAATGGGGGAAGAGGGGAAGGGAAGAGGGCTTATGGGACTTGTGGGGAGTGGGGAGCCTGGAAAGGAGGTAATCATATGAAATGTAAATTAATATATCGAATAAAAATATTTCATATTAAAGGAGGAAGTATTGATAATAGGATTTCACAACCTCCATCTCTCCTCACATCCTCCTTTCTCTTTCGTGTGAGCATTCTGGTCTCCATGCTGTGTGTGTGTTTCTATGGGTCTTTGCCAAAATTTCTAAAAACTTTATCAACTTGTTTCCATAAGTTTCTTCTTTGTTGGAGGAGAGTTTCTTTTATATTTAAAGATGTTGCATTTAAAGATACTGAAGAATGGTAGCTGCTAATGGTTCATATGGTATTGGGAGGTGGTTTCAGAGTTGTCAGTGTCATATAGTCCTTTATCCTGGGAAATCAGGACAAGGTAAAACAAACAAAAACAAACAGACCCACTTTGACACTACCAGAAGCTTTTGCTAGGCAAAGTCAATCCTGTTTCTGTTGGCATCGTCTTACTTCTGAAAATTCCTCCCGCCACTGATGTAGCATCCTGTACTTCTCAAGGCATGTCTCATTTCTTCTCACTGGCAAACAGTGGGTTTGGTAGTTGGTACCTCTATTTTGGAAGTAAAGAAATTGAGTAAAGTAAGAGGGGATATGTCGAATGAGATCACTCAAATTATAAGCATTGCAGTTGTATGGGAACTAAGTCTGTCTTCATGGGCTTATTCTCCCACAATTCCCTGGGAGGTGGCAAGTCATGTTAGAACAGGGGGGGAGAAGATGGAGCTCAGAATAATAAAAATGATGCTATAGAGACTATGTTCAAAAGCCATTTAGCTGGGTCCCTCAAACAGTTTGTTCTGTGTCATTTGGACGACTGGACTTATCAGCAGTCCTGCTGAGTGAAGTATCACTTTTGGTTCTATACCACACCCACATGCACACTGAATGTTTCCCATCCACATTCTCTAGGGCCATCCTTCTCACTTCTATACTAATACTATTTCTGAATTATTTGTTCTGATGACACCTCGGTCTTATTCCTCTGCCCCCACGTTTTTCCTAACATATATTAATAGGTAACCACATTACAACCATGTGCAAAAAGCATTGCATTCACTGTTAATTATAGAGAATTATTATTAGTTAATAATTATTGGTAGAAATAATTCTTAGAAATAATTATTACTTAATAATTATTAGTAGCAATAAATATTAGTAGAATTATTAATTGTAGAGAATGAAAGTAGTGTCTATACTTTAGGGTTGTTTTGAAGATAGTAATTATTGGTAATAATAAAAAAAATAGCAAGAGTGTGCACCGAAGTGCAGACATGTTTTTCACTCTTCCTGCGTGCCTCTGCCCTGTGCACAGCATGAAATTCCATGCGATGCTGGTCACCCTGACTCCTCCTCCTCACCTCTCATGAAAGGCGTGGTCACACAGAGCATGGAAAGTAAGAGGTGTTCCTAAGATGAAACACAGAAAGGTTTAGAATTCGGTGACTGATCATTAGTTTCACTCTCAACCATTTGTCTGTGCTGCCTTCTAATTTATGGAAAGCAATAGAACAAATGGTGCCTACAAATGATCACTCATTCATTTAGTCAACAAGTAACCATAAGTCTTCTGTGTTCCATGTTTTGGAGGCATGGCAGCAAATGAAACTGATGAGTGTGTGTGTGTGTGTGTGTGTGTGTGTGTGTGTCTGTGTCATGTCGGGAAGCTCAGCACTCAGGAGGTAGAGTCAGGAGGATTGCATTTGATCAGGATGAAAACTGTCTTAGTTAAGTGTAGAGACACCATGGCCATGGCAACTCAGATAAAAGAAAACATCTCACAGTTTCAGAAGCTTCATCCATTATCATCATGGTAGAAGCATGGAGGCATGCAGGCAGACATGGTGCTGGAGAAGGAGCTGAGAGTTCACATTTTGATCCACAGGCAGCAGAAGGGAACTGTCACTTTAGACCTATCTTAGCCTGAGACTTCAAGGCCTACCGTCACAGTGACACATTGCCTCCAACAAGACCATACCTATTCCAACAAGGCCACATCTCCTAATAGTGCCACTCCCTACAGGCCACGGAATTAAACACATGAATCTTTGGAGGCCATTCTTATTCAAAGCACCACAAGCACCATAGCAAGACACTGTATCAAACAAAACAACAACAACAACAACACACACACACACACACACACACACACACACACAAAACTACAACAAAAACAGAACATGCGGCCCTTCTGTGGGGTATCAAACACAAGAAGTAAACACTACCCATGTGTGTTTTCTAGGAATAAGCAGTAGGTAAAGCTAAGCAGGACAGGTACTAAGGTATTTCTGGGAGTTCACCCCAGGAATAAACAAAAAGGATAAGTACCCATGTGGGAGACAAACCCTGCTCTTCTTGTTATTGTTAATAACTGATTGCTGGCAGGTTCTGAGTTGGTGTAGTCCTTTCCTCTAGACCACAGGTAGATTCTACTTCTATACTCAGCTCCTCGACATTTGAGTATTAGCTTTTCAACATAAAAATAGAATCTCACCCCACCCCACCCCCTAAAGCCATGTAGGGTTTTCAGTGTGAGCTCTGTGATTTAGCAGTTATTGGGCTCAGCTGCTCAGCAGGCTGCAGTCACTTAGGTATGTGTAAAGTCGATACTCCCTGTGTGTGAACACAGTTGCTTTTACCCGGGCTCATCCTTCACCAGGCTTCTGATCCTGTTAGTGCTGCTTAATTCGGGATGGTGTTATGCATGAAGAAATGCAAGGTAGAAAAGGTAGACAATAGAGGGTGTCTGATTATCGTTCTGGGTAAAGGTGCTGTATATGCCCTGGAATTGTCAGGGGAACTTGGACAGTGACATAAGCACCTGGCACTGAAGTGTTTAATTGCAGAAGTGAAGTCTCTATCCATCATCCTTAGAAACAGAGTTTAAAAGGCAAAGTTCATTGTTTTTCCCTTTGAAAAAGAAAGTCCCTGAGTTTCCTGGACTAAAGGAGGCCAACTATGCACAGAGCAAGAATAAACCATTGTGTGCATGTGTGTGGGATATGCATGTGTCTGTGCCTATGGGCAGGTATGTGTACGTGTGTGAATGCATGGGAGCCCAGAGGAGGATAGCAAGGTCCTTTGAGATCTTTGTCTACCTTACTTCTTTGGAACAGTGGCTCTCATTGAACCTGGATTTTACTGCTGCCTGGCAGTCAGACAGCCTCAGCCACCCTCCTTTCTCCTCCTTTCTCCTTTCCTTCCCCATAGTGAGAATTTGGGAAATTTGGATTCTTTGAAAAACACAGAAATATAAGAACATGTTTTCGTTTTAATCCCAGGTGTGGCATTTGGGGCTGCTTCAGATTATCCACAACAGCTGGCTATAATTTGCTTCGGGCAAGGGTGTGGTTCTGCCAGATGCAGATTGTTTCTGAGGATTGTGTGACATTTGGAACTCTGGAGTCTTTTCAGACTGTATATAAATTCTAGGGCCCTGAGAGACCTGGGGTGGAGGGGGGGTTTTGGTGTTGTTGGTTGTTATTGTTGAAATTTGTTAAGTAGTGGTGGGCAAAGAAGAAAGAATAAGAAGAAACTTGATATTGTGACAACAAAGATCAAACTTGGCCCAAAGAACCCTATGCCTATAGTCAACAAAACATAGTCTAATGATAATACTGCCCCCCTTCCCAACCCCTGGCTTTATTTTGAGATCTCTTCCCTTTCCGCTCTGTTTTTTTTTTTCTTTCCTATGTGGTGTTAGGTGGTTGAAAAGCTGGGGAAAAGGTGGAGAATGGTGAAAGAAAGAAGAGCTCATACAGTAGCAAAGGCCAGCTACATTTCCCCTCATACAGCTCTGGGATTTCAGGTGCATGTGGCCATGCCTGCCTTAGGTTGAGGTAGGGGTGGTGACAATAAAGACTCTGATCTTCATTCTTAAATAGCAAGTACCCTTACCTATTGAGTCATCTACCCAGGCCTAAGAACACAGCTACCGTTTTATTCTCCTTTCTTCCCTTGAGTATTTTATATCAAAGCATCTCTTTGAGTTCATGAGTACCGTTTAGTCAACCAGCTTGGCACTGTCAAAGTTCTGGTCCTGGCAACCCTCTTGGACCACCTTTACAGCCTTTTTCTGAGGCATATAGTTAGGGATTATGTTAACTATATGATAATCCATATCATACCTATCATAATATCATACCTTGTTGATACTATTGAAAAATGTCATATGGCCCAAGTTAGACATCTTCTTAATAGATGATATAGGTTGGTTTTGTGGGGGAGTTCTCCCCCCACAATATTTGTACATTTTGGAAGACATAACAGTGCTGTGAAGCATTACTTCTTGAGTTCTGATTTACGGAAGTACTAAGAGTAACAGTAAGGTTTTAGATGTCATGCCCACATTTTTGTTGGGGGAATGACAATTTCAAGGCTTGGGAGACGCAAACACTGTGGGATGAGGAGAAAAGCCAGATCTTGCCTGGTTATTACAGTTAGGGAGAGTAGAATAGAGTGAGAAAGGAGAAAACTAACCTAAAGTACTCTTAAGCCATTCTACTGGTGTTCTATTTAAAAGAATATAAATGTGCTTTGAAATCACAGTTCAAAGAAAATTGTCCTGGTTCAGAATAATTAAAGGAGTCTCCTTTAGGACTCACAACAGAATTGACATACAAGCTGATGGATGTTGCCTAAGTAAAAACACGAGAAGATTTGCAGGCGGGGAGAACAAGTGCAAAGGCCCTGTGGTAGGGAAGGGAGTAAGGGCGAACATTCGTGAGACTAGAGAAGACCAAAGGCATGGGGTGAGATTGTGAAGGTAACTGAGTCAACAAATGTCTTCTCAGTCAGGTTTAGAACTTAGGGTTTTTATTGTTTCTTGTTTTTGTTTTTGTTTTTGTTTTTGTTTTTGTTTTTATTCCAGGTGCAGTAGAAAGGCCAGAAACAGAAGGATCAGACTTGTGTTTTAATAAAGTCAGTGTAGCTGTAGAAGGAAAACAAATTAAATGTAAGTAGAAAAGAAAGGCTTTGGGAAGACAGGTGTTTAAACAGAATGAGAAGACAGTCTAGTTAATACTGTTGCAGGAAGCATGAGAAGTGTCAGGAGCTAGAAACTGAGGACACTCTGAGACAGGGACAAGACAGGCCCCTGGCTGGGACTCAAGGAGGGGTGAGCGCTCACCTGGGTGGGGTTTCAGTGGTAGAAGTGTTGGAATTGCAGATGAACAAGCAGGAGAGCGGAACTAAAACAAAGCAGAGATGGTGCTGGGCAAAGCTTATCAGCTGCGTGATGGAAGCCCAAGGTCTATTTAGAGAATTTCCTTTTGCTCTGTGGAGAACCTAAAGGGGTCAAGCAGAAACACAGCCAAGAGAAGCTCAGGACTGACTTGCCCCTGAGGCCTGTTGGCACCTATAGGAGTGGATGGTGCCGTGGCAGAGATAACTTCCTGTCAAGATTTTAGCTGTGGTTTCACAGGGGCTGGACACTGCGGGTGAGAGGCTCAACTGCTTCTGAATTTGGGACCAAATGGGCTCTCTAGAGAATGGCTGAGTGGCCCAGTGTTGCAGCTAGAGAGTCAAGAAAACAGACATTCTCTTCTGTGACTTCCTACGGAGGGTGAATGAGTGAGCATCCTGACCACATGGAACTCACTACAATTTGTGTTTCACTGCAGGGTGCTGCATGGGCATTTCCAACTCAGTCATGTCAGGAAGTGTGCTTGACATGTTCAGTGATTCAAGGTCCCTCTGGATCTCACTAGTTGTTCACAAGAGATACACAGGAGTTAGTAGCAAGGGCATTCTCATTGTTGAGGATTAAGTGATTCTTAGGTTTCTGAAAGCATCATTTGAAGCTTACCTAGCATCTTTAACTGTTCCCACTGATACTCTGAATTTCTAGTTATTTCCTTAAATGTGCATCATAGCTAAGCCTACAACATGGGTATTTCTGAGTACCAAACCTTAGTGGAACACGGTCCTCTGTTTATACAGCAACAGCACATGACATGACAGTTCTATAATAGAGACCAAGCCATAGACAGCTTTGTTAGTCTGAGGCTAGTATTCAAGAGAGCATTGTACATCTGAGTAGAGCCTATGTGAAGGGGTCAGCCTTCCCAACTTAGAGATAGATTGGATGGTAAAAATGAGAATGACATAGAAATTTACGCTGATACTTACCACTGATTGTACTGGCTGCCATTGAATGATCCATATAGGAAACTCGGCGACATCTCACTTCCTCTGTGCAGTGACTCTTAAAATGGCCACCGTCATACCCATGTTAGAGATGAACAAACTGAATTTGAAAGAACTTACATAGTTTGCTTGGGGCCTTGTAAGTCTCAAACCCAGATATGAACCAAAGGTTGCCTGTTAGTCCAGATTCTCTAGAGTAGTAGACCATGTTGGAGTGACATACAGGCTGTGGTCTAACTAGTCCAACAATGCACATTGGCCATGAGCAGAAAATCCAGGAAGCAGAAGTTGCTCAGTCTGTGTGCTGGATATTTAAGCTGGTCTTCAGTATATGCAGGAATCCTGCAGAAGATTTTGCCAATGAAGGAATGGCTTGCTGGCAAGCAGGGGTGCAAAAGCTTCCGTCTGGCTTCAGCAGAAGAGGATTAAGGGTGTCTTCCCACCTCAAGATCTGCATCAAAGGTGTGTGTCTAGTAGATCCACCCACTTCAAACCAAGCCCCCCAGCCACAGGCCCTGAAAAAAAAAAAACCAATCTCTTACAGGTGTGCCCTCCATTTCTGGATTGTAGATCATTCCAGATGTAATCAAGTAAACAACCAAGACTCGCTGCCATAGGTTGCCCGTAATAATGTTTACCAAAGAGTCTGTCACAGTTTCTAAGATCTGTAGAAACAGATGAGTTGCTCCAGATTCGACTGTGAAGGGAAGCACAAGGGCAGTTGAGAGCCACCCATACCCCTCCTGATGTAGGACCATTCCCTTGCTCACAGCTCCTGCGTCTCCAGTCCTCAAACACAATGGAATCCTCATTATAACAACCTCCTAGCAAAGATAATAACAGTGTTTCCTTGCTCCCATGTGTGATCACATTTTCTAAAGAAAAAAAAAAGTTATTACACTTATCTACGCAGCTGCTGTCCAAAGATTTCCCATTCCCTGTAATTTCTTAAGCTTGTAAAACTGCCCACTTTCAAATATAACTCAGAATGCTGAAGGCGAAAATTCATTTCCTTGAACTTTATTTAACTAGGCCACAGAATCATTCTGAGAGAATCATTTAAATTAATATGTGGCATTACTGTATTAAAGGGAAAGAAATTTCCCCTTAATTCCCAATTTCCGAGTTTCTCGAGACCTCTGTTCCGGGCTCTGATCCCATGATTGTACTCGACCTCGCTACTGACAAGCTGCCCATACTCTGAAACCACACTGTCAGGCTCTGGGGTTCTGCGGACTAACAGAGACGAAGATTGCATTGGATTGGAATTTTTTTTTCCTTCCCTAGTTGTTCAGTCAGCTGGCTCACCAGTGAACTCTGGCTGTCTGTAGAAAGCAGGAAGAAAGAAAGAAATCAAAGGCTCGAATAGGATGTGTAGGCAGTTGCATCCCAAGCGACAAGCCACCCCCAGCTGGGTTAGTGCTGGACGAGACAGCTTGGATGAAAATTTACACGTCCCCGAGAACAACAATAAGCAAAATTAATGAATGACAGGATGAGCGCGCAGAAAGAGAAAGCTAAGCATATGCTGCTCTGTGAACAGGGCTTTTATTAAAAACCTTCTTCACGGCACCCTAAAACAACCTGTCCCTGCCCGATAACACAGTGGACACCAAAAGGCTGCTCCCTTCACATCCTTCCTTAGTTGTAAGCCTACCCTTTAAAAATCAGAACGCAGCTGCTCATGACAAAATAAATTTGTCAGCTTGTCTTTGAAGGTAAAATAACTCGGGGGAGCTGCACGCTCCCCACCACTTCCTGACAGCAGTGAGCTGCGCTGGTTGTTTGTATGCAGTCAACAGCAGTCAATAAACATCTGGTGGAAGGAGAGTGGTGGCTCTTTACAATGCATTATGCTTCATTAGGAACTGGTTTTGTCTTCAAGGGAAGGGGGAAAAAAAAAACAACTCATGTAATTAAAGAATAGGATCTTGTGCTCTCATATTTTCCCCTTAAAGACCTACATTCTTTTCAAGCCATTATTTACAGTACATTTATCAGCATTTAAATATAACTACCTCTCCTCCAACAGCCATCTGTTCATAAACACCATCCTTTTGGCCTTCCCAGAGGTAAGCTTGGCTGACTGGCAGTAAGTGGTGAGATTAGCTGATAGGTACGTAGTAAGGACCAGTGTTTGGAAATGGTTCTATCACAGGATGTGGTAGCTAAAATTTTCAAAACCAGATAACTCCACCACTTCTTTTTACAGGCTGTTCTAGGTCTTTTGCATCATGTCTGCAATATCAGGCATGCCGTACATTTTGTCATATAGAAAATGCCACATTTTTAATGGGTGGCTTGGATTACTCATGTAAACAGTAAAGTTGTGCTACTAGTGTGGCCACTTTCTAGGCACTGGAAACTTCCCACTGAGCGAAGCATCCTTAAGTGAACTTAACGTTTAACATGCCCAAGTACACAAGTAAAGCATAAAATACCTGGTAATGGCCCCAAATTATTCAAAACACAGCAGCTGTCCCCATTAGCTCCATATTTATTTAACTGGCGCTTTTCAGAGAACAGAAAAATAAATAAGCTCTTTAGCAGAATCACAACAAGGCAGAGGGTGGAGCAAATTCTAGCCTTAAGGCAAATGAGCCTGTGTTTTCCTTCCTGTGGAGTGCACACTAGAGGCTAAGAATAACAGGGGATATGGCAGGGGTAGTTTTGTGTGAATCAAACTTTCTTTAAAAATCACGGTTGTCCTGGTTTTCTGACTGTTGCTATGATAAACACCATGACCCAGAGCAACGAGGAGAGGAAAGGATTCATTTCATTCGTTTTACAGGTCATAGTCCATCAGGATGAACACCAAGGCAAGAACCTGGTAGCTGGAGGGAAACAGAATCATGGGTGAATGCTGCCTGGTAGTTTGGTCTGAGGCTACATTGTCAGTTATGTTTCTTACACAATGCATCAGACTTGAGTCCTCTACATCAGTCAGGATTCAAGAGAATGCCACAAAGACATGTCCATAGGCCGGTCTCATGGAGGCAGTCCTTCATTTTACCTTCTCTCTTCTCACCTAGTCATTGACAAAGCCATCACAATGGTTAAAGAATTTCACATAGGGACTGTTACTGCATACAACCTTGTGGGAATCTGAATACTTGGTTATGTGCTTAATTTATACATTCAGGGACTGGAGAGAGCTCACTCAGCAAGGGTGAGGAACTTAGGGTGCTCGGTACTTTATTCTGGTAACCTCAATTCAAAGCCTGAGAACCCACATAAAGGCTGAAGTAGAGAACTAAATATACTAAGTTGTCCTCTGACCTACACACACACACACACACACACACACACACACACACACATTATTAAACTGTGTCAATTTGAATAACAAAGTAAGATTGCAAAAGAAGAGGTATCCTTAGATAGTTTTGAGGAAGGAGAATTTTCTCTAGCTGTGCTTCTGGTTCATAGACATTAGGGAGAATTGCACAGAAAATACAGTAGGTGAAAGTGCATTGCATAAAATAGAACGTTTTTGTCGCTCTACACTCCGGAAAAATGCTCTGTTTCCATTCAGCAAAATATATGTCTATAAGATACACAGCAAATTTAGAGGATTAAGACATGTTGGGGACTATCTGGGGCATCCTGCATCCTGGAGCTTTTGCCTGCCCATTCCCAGTTACCTTGGCATCTTGGAGGCTCTGGGAAAGCTAGTGATCAACATGTACCTTCCACTTTGCTTAACTCCAGCATCGCTGCAGTTTCCTTTCCATAAGCCCTTCTGTTCGGCACATGTTTTAGCATCCAGCAGCAGGCGTGCCATGGAAACACACTTTGTCAGTGCTAACCTACAGTGGTGTCTCCTCGGCTTGTGTAACTAACACGCTGCATGAGGACTAATAGATGAGAAGTTCGAAGGCGTCGTGGCTGAAAAGTCTCTCTGGGAGTCAGAGAGCTTTGATAGAAGATCAGCTACACCTGGGTATCATGGGAAAGGGCGCTGTCTGCTCTTTGAAACTATGTTACTTAGCTTCCCCCAAGGAGGAGGAAGAGGATGATAAAGTGAAGGCCAACCCAGTAACTAAGTAAGGAACTAGGTAAAGGTTAAGTTGATAAGGAAGCACAGACTTATTTCGACCTGTTTTGATTAAAGATAGTAGACTTAGCTCTAGTTCTACCCTAAT
The DNA here is from genome assembly GCA_964023405.1 of Apodemus agrarius. Lineage (NCBI taxonomy): Eukaryota > Metazoa > Chordata > Mammalia > Rodentia > Muridae > Apodemus > Apodemus agrarius. Next base: position 107,550,453 of record OZ030013.1, on the reverse strand, counting down.
AACTACTTTCTTCCTCCAAGACCAGTCTTAAAGGCACAGCTCTGTTCTTTCTTCTCTTTCTCCCTTCTTTCCTCTTTCCTTTTTCTTTCTTCTCTAGATTTTAATGTTTGTTGTTATTGCTGTTATTAATCTTGACCGAAGATTGAATGGACTGAGAAATGTGTCAACTCCTAAAGCATGCTTCTAGATGTGTCTATGAATTTGTGTCCCGAGAGAGTTAAACCTTGAGGGCTTAGAACTAAGCTGCAGGTTCATTATGGAGTCGTAATAAGAAGACATTATTGGCCTATGGGGAAAGGTGAGAGGAAGACCTCACTGGAGGAGGTGAGGCACTAGGGGTCTGCTCTTGGTGCCTAAATCTTTCTCTGCCCCTTCCTGTATCCTTGTTCTCTACTCTCTGGAATCATAGTATGAGCTGCTATTCTTCGTAATGTGAACACTATCAAGATGAACTCTAAGTCTTCACATTGCTTATGTTCCGTGTTTAACAAAACAGAGCATAAATGTAACTAATGTATTAACGTCCTACTACCTTGAACCCAGCAGATTTTCAATTAAACTGAGCTTCCTGCGTCACCTACATTTCACACAGCTCCCTGCTCCCTCTCCTGGCAGTCCCTCATTTTATCAACACCTCCATTCCGAGGTTCATACTGCAGAACTGCATGGAAACTGGGCTCTCACCTGCAGCAGCCAGCAAACGAACAGCTGCATGGCTTTTAGTTAGGGTCGCCAATAGCTGCGGCTGAGAGCAGTTGCCTTCTTAAGCCAATCCAGCACGAAGTAAGGTTCTTTTCCTGGTTCAAAGTCCTTCCAGATTGGCGAGGATATAAAAGACCCAATTTGTGCAGATACTTTGAGTATTTCTGTTGCTCAGAAATACATGATTATGTGCTTGTTCCAATACAATTATGCATTGAATGGCCATAAAATACATCACAAGGATCTCAGGACTCTCATATACACTGCCAGTGTCCTCCTTCCTGGTTTTACATTTTATGTCCTCAAATAGCTTTTTCCCATACTCTCGACTTTCACATTTCTTTCTCATTCTTTCCTCCCTCCCCACTCCTTTCTTCTCTCATTAACTGCTTTTCTCATTCTTTCTTTTCTTCTGCATTTTACCCCAAAGTCCATTATTTTACCTCTAAATTTCATGCAATGTTTGCATTATCCCTTGGATTGGACAGGGCTTCTCCTGCAATCAGAAGTAGAGGGACATCCAGCAGTGGGATGCTTCTCAGAGAACATTTTGCTGTGTGCTCACCAGTGATATTAAAATGATGGCTTAAAGATTTTCTCTAAGCTTCTGGTACCTATGGCATTTTCATAAAGGGCCATGAGTTCTTATACAGTACTTAGGTCTATGACAACTGGATGGGTTGTGCAGGTTTCTGCCTATTTGTAGATCTGTGGACAAACTAGGGGTTGGGGTAAAATCAGGTCCAGATTTCCTCCAACCAGTAGACTTGGGGAATAAGCTTTTACCTTGAGAGCCCTCTGTTGCTGTCTGTCCAAGAGGGCCTGTGGTACTGCAGAATTGTCTCTGCACATACTGCTTCTGGTCTCCATGAGTCCTCACAGGTTCCCAAAGCAGCAAGTCAGCTTTTCTGTAAGCTGAAGACTTCTCCTCAGACACCCATGACCGTGCAAGCTTTTTCCAAAAGGCCCTCAGATCAGCTCTGCCATCCTGCATGTGGGTTTTTTGGATGGTTCATGCTACCATCTGAAAAGGCCTCTCCAACATTTCCATACTCCTGGCTACCTCACTTTAGAGCTTGCCTTGGTCATTAGTTCTCTTAGAAACCCATTTGATTAGGTCTTTCTCAATTGATAAAACAAGGGGCAGGAAACCAGGAGGTGAGATCAACTTCCTCTCCACTGGTCTAGTGGCCTTTGATGATTAAATAATTTTAAATGTTTACAGTTAGTTTCAAATATCAATTTTCATATAAATTCTGTTATCATCACTGGTATCTTGCAAGCTGGACATTAGTCCTCTCTCAGGATTCCCTCTTAAGGACCACACTGGCAGGTGAGGTCTGATTTTCACTTGTGTTGACAGAGAAAGGCAATTGGTTAAAAGAGAGTGTGTTAACACAAAATCTTTGACATGTAATGCTATAAAGATGCTTTATTCTCTAGATATAAGAAAACACAACTTAGCAATGGACAAAATAATTCAAGTTCAACAACACTTTTAAAAAGCTTCTCATCTCTTAATAATAGTCTCTTGAAGTAAATGTATAAGAGATCAGTGAATTATTTGTATATCTTTACATGTGTTCTCATAAGCATGTGCATATGTGTCAAGTGTATCTCTCTAATACATAAACACACACAGATGCCTGTAAATACAGATCAGATTTTCCTATACTCTGTTAGACAATTTAAAGCCTCACAAGTTTAAATTATTCCTTAATAAAAATCTACACTGTGGTTTTTTGTTAAACAATAAGCATTGCTTTGCTAACTCTAATTTACTTGCTTTTAAACTCTTAAATATTTTCTAAGATTTGAAATAAATACTGTAGAAGGCCACCAATTATTTTTTAAGTAGAAGACATACTTTTCTTTAAAAATGAGTTTTTGCTATAGTGATTTTATCCTAAGGCTAATTTGACTTATAGAACTGATATGGAATTCTTTCTGTTCAGGTTCATGGCCTCATGGGTGTCATGCAGAATTTAAGGTGCTCTACCTGATGGTTTATATTAACACTGCTTTGTATAATGAATGCATACATGTATCTGCATCTATACATATATATGTATACATATAATATCTAAAACTAATAACCTAATTTTTCTATTTAATACTCTGAAAATCAAGATTTATGTTCAATATCATTAAATTAATTTATAAGCACCCAACTTCAGAACTATTAAACATAATAATATTGGTTGAGAAAAAGTTAGAGATGTGTGACTTCTTTCATTATTTCCAAAATATTAAGTATTTGAAGAAGGCTTTTTGTCTTTGATAATTATTTGTATAGGACTCTTGGGGACATGTTTAGAATAATTTGTAACCATGGAAGAGTTGTTTATGCTATTCAAATCCCTCCTAAGTTGCTAGCGTTTAAAGAAGAGAATATATAGACCATTACTATATATTTTGAAAACATTACTGATCTCATCATATGAGGTAATGCATGTGAAAATACTTTATCAGTTGATATGTACTATACAAGGCGTATGGACGAATGGGTGATGAATACTACTCAATACAGCATATTGTTCATGAATAATAAGCCTAGTAAGTTATATAAGCCTAGTAAGTTCATGAATAATATGCCTAGTAAGTTATGAACTATACCCAAATTTAAAAATTTTTTTCATACCTCTGTATGAAGGAAATCTTTAGGGTCTAGAAAAACTTTATATTTATTTTGTGTACTGTGGTGTTTTGAATGAGAATGTCTCTATATGCTCTGATGTTTGAAAACTTGATCTCTATCCTGTTTGCTGGGCAGTGGTGGCACACATCTTTAATCCCAGCACTTGGGAGGCAGAGGCAGGCAAATTTCTAAGTTTGAGGTCAGCCTGTTCTACAGAGTGAGTTCCAGAACAGCCAGGGCTACACAGAGGAACCCTGTTTCCAACAAACAAACAAACAAAAGAAACAAAGAAACAAAAAAACAAACAAAAAAAGAAAACAGCCACCAGCATGCCCGCCTGCTGCTGTGCCTCACTGCCATGATGCAGATGGGCTCTCCTCCCTTTGGAACCATAAGGCCATAAAAACCCTTCTGTAAGTTGTCTTGGCCATGGTGTTTTATCACGGCAGAAGAAAAGTAACAAATGCAGGCATACAGACTAGTAGTAGAGAAATTGACAAAATGAAGCTATTAAAGACAAAATTCTTTAAACTATTAAAATTATTAAAAACAAATTCTTATGAGTCCACAAACTCGTAGCTTCCTTCCCTTTTATAAACATTGTATGCAGATTCTTGGCAAGGAATAAATGAACTATCTTAGTTACTTGACCACATTTATTCCCCTTTTAACCAGCTGCATTTCTGCAGTACGAAAACAGCTTTACTGGGGATTTTGGCAACAGACAGCCAACTATCACGATGAAAAATGTGGCTTTTTAGTGACATACATCTGTTTACCAATTCATATCCAATATTTAAATTGTGTTCTCTCCTTTTGTAGCTCATGTCCCCATGCTAACTTTATTCATTTATTTATTCACAAAAATCCCTTAAAGTTAAACAACTCTACCAATTCATAATTCATGATTAAGAAAAGAAAATTGTTAGAGCCAAACAGATCTGTCCTTGAGTCTGGAATTCTGTCATTCACACACACACACACACACACACACACACACACACACACCACATCTCTGTATAATTACTTCATTTTTTTAACACAGTTACTTAAATTTTATAAGTAAATTAGAGTACAAATATGAACAGTTGTGATATTAAACTTGCCATACTTGAAATATGGTAATTGCTCAGTGAAGGTCACTTCCCACTCATTCAAAAATAACATATGAACACTAATCCTATAATCAGTATTCCACCAATGCCTAGTTTACTTCCCTTTTTTTTTTAAATCTCTGGTTTGATTAGAAATAAATAAGATTACAAACAAAGAAAGAAAAACGAAAGTTACTTAGGAAACTGACTGTACTACTGTTTAACCCATAGACTTCAGACTTGAAATTAGAATATGTGTGTGTTATGAGTCTTTCAGGTCAAATTTGACACCACAATGCCTTCACTACATTGCTTTTCTTGTTATCCCTGGCTTATTAATTACATAGAAATTATATAGAAAAGATGGATGGCATTGCATCCTGTGCAGTAATGCCATAATGCATGCTAGTTAGAAATGGGTAGATCTCCTCTTTCTACAATTATTTCCTCTTTTGTGGCCCCTGTAATCATTATATAAATGTGAAAATTAGCTTTAAGTTGTGGTTAACAATTAAGGAAACAGAAAGTCATGTGAAATTCTACTGCAAAAGCAGTTATAATTGCTTATTCATTTCCTTCCAAGGTTAGAAGATTTTTCACATTTAAATATTTTCATACAATGGAGATGAAAAACATCCTGTGACCTTGTAGTCCACAAATCAATATTGACCTTGTACTTGAGAACTTTCTTTTGCTTTGGGCGATAATAATAGCTTAGCCCTCCAGCATACCCTCTCCTCACAGGAATGCTTGTATTTCCTTCCAGGACATTCTGCTTCTCAGAATTTTGATTGACACCTAGGCTTAGCTAGAATACGTTAAGGTTCTAAAAAAAAATTACACAGTTTTCCTGCTTTTAACACTAACTAAACTTTGAAGAAGAAAAATTATGAGAAGAAGCAACATAAGTTTCTTCTCAGAGCTCCGACCATAAATGATAACATTTTTTCACCAAAAAAGGAGGCTGACTCTATTTCCTATTTGAATATTTCTTATGAATTATTTCACTATATGGTTGGCATTTCAGAAAGATGTAAATGATAAGGTCCTGTTGGTTATGGATGTGGCCAGAACTGCTGAATGAAATGTTTTGGTTCAGAGAGTCTTTTGGTTGAACATCTTTATGATTTCAATTTTTTAAACCAAATGAATCCATTCATTTTGAGAGCTGATTCTGCTCTGTTGGGAAGAGTTGCATAAGCAGCTGTTAGTACATTTGTTAAATGGCAGGTTCTATGCTAGGCCTAGAGAATTTTTAAAAAGCAAGGGAGGCAAAGAGAGAGAGGAGAGGAAGCTTGTACCCTTCATACATACTTTCAAAAAGAATGAAAGAAAGGAAGCTTCTTGTGAGAACATGAAAAGACTCTTGTAAAGTCTTAGTCCTTAATGTGTAATAATGTCCAATAAGACTTTGACTCACTGCTTGGTGCATAAGTCAATATACTTCCATGGTCATGGACATTTACATCATAAAAGGCTGCATCATCTTTCAAAAATATCTATCAGTTCTAGGTATAAATCAGCAAAGCAATGAATTCAAAGTTGAACTGTAACAGCTAAAATGTTCCAATACCTTTGAATCTTCCCATTACAAACAGTGGCTTTAACCCACCCCGCAACAGAACATTGAGAACCCCATTGGGCATCAAATTCAGGACTCAGCCTTCATTCCTCACTGCTACTACTTACAAACATTTTGACTGTGTGTAGTAAATGAATCAAAACTCATCTTGGAATCTCGATGACGGTCCCTTATGCACACACTTGCTGAGTGAATTTCATCCATTGCTTGCTGTGTAGCTGTCAGAATAATTTGACGTTTTAGACTCCTATTTGGTTCTGAAGAAAGCTTATCATTGATCCAGATCTCCTCTTGTGACATAAAAGCAAGAGTGGATATAGGGATATTTGGTACAAAGTAGATAGACAAAGTCCCTCATAAAACTAGACCAAGCTGATATCAGGGCAAGTTGGATGCTATATTGGGAGATGAGAGAAAGAGAGGCAGAGATATTCATACCAAAATAAAGAAGTAAACTGGAAGAAAAAACAATAAATCTTGTGTGAACTTTGCCTGGGGAGATGTGAATAAATGTCTGTGTACCCCAGATAGAGTACCAGTGACAGACCATCAGTGACAGACTAGCAGATGCTTCCATCAATGACAAACCAAAAGATGCGTCCAGCCACCTCCAGTGTGCTTCATTGGGCCTTCAGAAACCTGGGTGACTCACCAAACAACTTCAAAAATATTTCACCCCAGCATCCGTGAAAATCTCTCAGGAGCTGTAGAGGTGGACTTAACTACTCTCAATCTTCCTCTCCCTGTGCCCTCTGGAACCTCATGAAACCATGAATAGCTGAGATAAAATTACCTGTGGCTGGGAGAAGGGATGATGAGGGAGGCAGTGGCGGGAGTATCAGGTGAGAGGCTAATCCTCATCTCAGGCCTTTCATGAGGGATCATCAACAAGCCCGGCACTGTAGGGGTCTTGCATAGGAGATTACAGTGGCTCAGATTAAGATGGTATCACCTATTTTATGCTGTGAGGACAGTATTGCCCAATGGAGATTGATAAATGTGTCCTGTCTGTTTTGTTCTGAGTGTTGTTTCTCATAACACTCCTCTCTTTCTGGGCTCCAAAATCTTAACAAATACCACTACCTACCTGGCTGACTCTGAAGTGCTAGACCTAATCCTAGAACTTTTGTGTCACCTCCTAAAATGCGTATTTTAACTACTTTCTAGGGACACTCAATCAGAATGGCTGTACAGCTCTTAGGCATTAAAAAAAAAAAAAAAAAAAAAAAAACACCTGCTTAGGTTTCCTTTCAGTAATGAGTAGTTCAAATCAGAATCTAAGCATGGACTTGACTCTTCCTACATCCCCTTCTTGAATTTAATGTGTCCAGAAAGTACTTTAGAGTTTGATCTCTAAATGTTTTCTTTACCACTCCATTTATTTCCTCTTGTCACTTCTGTCACCACCTAATCTTGATTTCTAATTCTCTCCTTTACACCATCAAGTGTCTTACATGTTTACCGTTGCTTTGTTGCTCTTCTGGTTCTACTGTGTTCCTTTTGAAGTTTGTGCCCTCTGAACTCTCACTATCATGAAAAGGCATTACTGTTGCCTATTCTTCAACACATCTCTGTTTCTCTTCATCAAATCCTTCCTCATTTCCGTCTACATGGTCCAGTACCTGTCTGCCTTTCTAGGCTTCCTCACATCACCTCCCTCTCTGAACTATCCCGGATGAACAGGTCCCGAACCTCTTAAATAGGTCATGCTATCAATTCACTCTTCTGCATATTCAGGTGTCTCCTCAACTGCGCATGCCTCTAATTTTCTGCAGGTTACTGTCTTCCCAGTAGTGACTTGCCCTTTGTTTCTAATCTGAGCATCATCTATAGTAATTCCCAATTTAGAATCTTCTATCACAGGACCACATTAAATATTTTTTTTCTATCAGAATATTATCTCAACTTGTGTCTTCTCTCCCATTGAACTGTCAGCTCTGAGGGCAGTAGCCTAGCTTGTTTGACTCAGTACGTCATTACGGTATCACCTAGAGGGATAATTAAATAATGACTATCTATTGAAGAAATTAGTGATTGGATATATGAGTGGGCAAATAAATAGCTCAGAGGATGAGGATCTCAAATTTCCTTTAGTGTAGATCTTTAGTCTCCCCAGTGTTGCTGGATACTTCATTCATTGAGATATTACTGTCCTAAGGAATTAAGACAAGGGACTTCAAATCAGGACCTCTTAGTTATAATGATCTGCCTGTAAGTCATTTAATATCCTTTAGCTTCATTTTTCTATCAACTAGAGAGCATACTGCCTCATAGGTGTTGTCTTTGAATGGATGAAATGGAATATTCCCTGTGAAGTGTATGTTGAGAAGCTGCTTATTCCTAGTGAGACTAAATTAAATGAAAGCTATGACAGTGATTGAGAATTGTCAAAGAATTGCAAAGAGAATTTGGAACCTTTGACAGTGATGACTGTATCACAGGACAGAGTGGACCATCCTCATTACATTGTCCTCGGTCTGTCGTGATTATCCATGCACACAGTAGTGTGCTGCAAATGCCTCATCTATCCATCTTCTGCCAGAGAAGACCCTGTGGGCCACTTACAAATCCACTCTCCGGCAGTTACCGCATCTTGCCTGTTATAGTTTAGTCTAATTACTTCAGTGACTGTCAGGACTTCAGTATAAGTCCCTTCAGTATACAGACCAAAGCCACACATAATTAAAATGACACTTTGCTAGAGAAAAGAAGTTGCTGTCTTGAGACAGGACATAGAATCTGAGTCTGGCTGCCTGATTTATATACCACTCACCTTTCCATCACTATGACAAAATGCCTGAGATATTTGCTTTTAAACCAGGGAAGAGTGAGTTTGACTCATGGTTTCAGAGGTTTAGTTTGTCCACTGTCCTTTGATCCCTGTAGTGAGGAGTTGCATAATAACAGCAACATATCCCACACAAAGTTGCTTGTATTGAGAAACTAGGAAGCAAAGAGAAAAAAGGCAAGATTCAGTTCCCCATATTCCCTTCAATGGCAAGCTGATAATGATCTAACTTCTCTAACCAGGTCTTCTTTTGCAAAGTTCCAATGTAACATGCCACGGACAGGGACCAAGCCATAAACACATAGGCCTCTGAGAGGCTTTTCAAATTCAAACTATAGCTAGCTCTTCACAATGGAGGACTAAATTAAATGTGTTCATCCCACCTCTCAGAGCAAATGTGATGACCAAGAAGACGTAGGCCATGGGAGATTAATACTAGGAACCTGAGGGACTTGTTATATATATCATATATCATTATGTATTCAATAAATAATATTTTATATGTATAATAAGTGCAATTAAATAATATATATTTATAGAATAATATATAATGATGTTTGGTATCTTATTAATATGATATAGTACTATATATACTATATATAATGAATTTGCCTTCTCTCTTTTAAGACCTATTTTATTTTTAATTGTGAATGTGTCCATGGGGAAGGTTGCCCATAGAGTCCAGAAGAAAACATTGAACTACTTGGAGCTATAGTGATTATGGACCTCATAACATGTGTACTGGGAACTGAATTCTGGTTCTCTAGAAGAGCAAAGGGCACACTCAGCCACTAAATCACTCGCTCAGCCTTCTCTTTCATTAAAAAAATGGCGTTTGCATGAGTGTGTGAAAGTATATAAAGGCAGGAGTATGACCATGATATATATATATATACATATATATATATATATATATATATATATGTGTGTGTGTGTGTGTGTGTGTGTGTGTGTGTATACATATATATATATATATGTGTGTGTGTGTGTGTGTGTGTGTGTGTGTGTGTGTGTTATATACACATATGGGAGGATACATGCACCTTTGTGTACAGACAAAGGCCATGGGAAGACGTTTATCCTTTCTCTACCACTGACCTTATTCCTTGAGGCAGGATCTCTCTGTGTGGACATAGGTGATCAGCAAGCTTTAGTAAGTCACTTTTCTCCAACCCTTTACCACTGGGATTATAGACAACCTCATGCCCAACCAACATGTTCAGCCATGCTTTATTAACTTTTGCATGGGTGCTAGGATCTGCACTCAGGTCCTTGTGCTTGTGTAGGAAGCACTTGCCCACTGAGCCACCTTTCTAGCCCTAGCAAACATTTTCCATTATATATCTTGCACTAATACTAAACACCATTATTCTAAAAGTTATGTTCAACTGTCCACATCAGACTTCTCTGTACATCTCTCTAGAGAGCAACAGCTGTTGAATAGAGTAGTTTTCAGTAACAAACCATTTTGTTTTTTCTTATTTGTACACCTCCTCTTACATATGAATATTTCATTAAAATGCTCCATTGCATATTTTCCTCAGTCAAAAAGTAGTCCAAATGATGGAGAGTTTTCATCAAATGACAATCTCTCTTTCATGCTATATACTGTCCTTCATTAAGTCCCCACTATGAAGTAGTATATTTGGTGATTCTTGAGGATCTGTTTCGAGGGCCATAACTGTTAGTTCCAAAATCCATTAGAAGAACCACTGGATATTCTTTCTATTATGGAACAATCATTTTCATTTAAGGCATTGATGCCTTAAGAAAAAACATTGTTACTAGGGTACCACAGAAAAGATGGTGCCCTAGCATATAAAGATGTACCAATTTTGTTATGATCTTAGGCACAATCTGTTTTCTAGGACTGGGCACATGTCCCAGCTGAACAGGAGCTTTCTGGATGGTATTTTGTACATGGCTACCTTTGCAAGCTACCTATCTAATTTGAGGTCCGGCATTTTATAGTCTTTTTTTCTGTAGAATAAATTAGACATACATCTACTACACATAGGCATCCTTCACATCTCCAGACACTTACAAACGAATGCAAACATGCCCAGGGACACATTTATGAAACCAGCAGAGCCAGTGTTTGGGGAGTTTGATATTCTGCTCATTATGTCTAGTTTTGTGGCAGTGTCTGAGAAATATTGGTTTACTGAGTATAAAATGTCTCATGTTTCAGACTATTCATTCAAAAGGCATAAACATAGTCAAGTTCCAACAGATACACATTTGTAAACAGAGAAATGTCCTAAGAGTGGTACTGATGTCTCAGAAAGTGCAATTTTAAATCTTTATAACTAGCTGCCATACACCTTGGCATCACAGTCCAGGTGCACCCTAGTGCTTGCACAGCTAGCAGGACATTGTTATTCCACTTAGGCATTACTGTTCTCCTTAATGTTACCTCAGAGTAAGAAGTAACCCTTTGTGGCATGCTAACCCTGTACTGGGCACTGGGCTGGCACATTCGTAGGCTTGCATAGCCCCTCTACTGATTCCATTAGTTTGCTAGTGTAGACTTAGCAAAATACAACAGACAGAAGGAAGAGAAATTTAGTTTTGCATAATTACAAAGAACAGAAGTCTATTCTCAAGGTATTAGTGTGTGTGAGGCTCCCACTTTGGCTGGTCCAATGCTATCCTTTCCTGTGTTGTCACCTGCCCTGTCCTGTGTGTACAAGCACCCTGGCATCTCATTGCATTCTCCACGATTATCTCTTTTTTAAAGAGAAAAGTAAGATTATGTGAGACCCCATCGAGTCACATTTCATCTTAGTATCTTTCCTAACATCTGAATGTCACATTTAGAGGTATTGGAGTAAGGACTCTATCTATGGATTAGGGACTGGGGACATTGTTAAGCCTATATAAAAGCATGACTCTCATGTACCTTATCTACTGTGCTAGGCTTCCTGGGTGAAGGCAAAGACACACATGCTTCCCCATATTATACAGGACACACTGATAGACATAAGTGGAGAATAATTATTAAAAGCAGTATTCAATACTCAATTAAGATCCATTCTATAAAATAGAATGGATTTAACCTGAGGACTTAAGGGTTGGCAATTCTAAATAAAACTTAAGTATTTAAGCTGTGAACTCATCCATAAATTGGCTTTGTCAACATCACTAATTAAATGCTTCCTGTATGCCTAGTATCATTTTCAATACTCATTTTGGCTCAACAAATATTTAAGTGGATGTAACATGGGTGATGTTGTCACTCCCACTGTAAAAGTGTGACACACTTTTATTTGGATTTAGTGGATCACACAAGCAGAAAGTCCAATTGACATCAGAGATGAAAGTCTTAACCATTAGGTCAAAGAAGAAGTTCATGACTAGGGTACAAATAATGAATGTAAGAAATGGCAAAGAGTCAGGAACAAGTAGAGAGGAAGCTGGTGGTCCAGGGGTTTTGGGGGTAGGTCTTTGAGGAAATGAAAACAGTGGTAGCATCTATTTCGTAATAAAATCCTTAGGACTTAGTGACAATAGCAAGACAGACATCTCAGATTTCTACATGGGCAAAGGTGTGAGGAAGATGCTGCCTGCCAAAGTAGAGAACAGTTCCATTTGGGGATGAGGTTATTTATATTGAGATTCTGCCTCACGGAAAAACTTCAATGGAAATTTCAAGTAGATATTTAGATGTTGAGCCTGATCAGGAGAGAAATCCAGTCTGAGAAACGAAAAGTATATGTCACCAGTGTTTTGGTAAAATTCAAGCCTATGCCACCAAACTAGCCAATATGGACTGCTGGAGTCGGTCATAGGCTATAGAGCCAAGTCTGAGGCTCGCCACCATTGGGAAATTTGTTAGAAAATAAGCCAGTGAAAGAGAACCTGAAAAGGAAGACTAATATCAGGGAGGAAGGCCATACAAGAAGATGCCACGGACCGACTCAGTCTGGACACACACCCATGGAGGAACCAATGTCTTTGGTATGCTGGAAGGAACTGGTCCGATGAATGACAGACAGACACACCAGATGTAGGGCAAGTCTGAATGCACTTTACTGTTCTGAGGAAGGGACTTTTATACACATATAAGTTGGTATTACATTACTGAATAAAAAATGTATCCAGTGAAGTGATTACAAAGAATGACTAACAAGCTTCTGGTACAGGGAAATACAAAATCAATCAGGTATGAACTTCAGAGAACACACACAAAGCATCACGTCCCTCTGTAGTTAATGATAAACTAGTAGTTCAACAGTCCTTGGGAACACTTTGTTATACCACTAGATCTTTTGTTTATGTGTAGTCCTTAACATCCTGCTTCCTTCTTGTGAGACTCTTTTAAGCTCACTTTGAAACTTTACTTAACTGATGCTTTCCATATCAGGGTGCCAAAGCTACCTAGCCATACAATTATATATATATATGTATATGTGTATGTGTGTGTGTGTGTGTGTGTATACACATATGTGTATATATATATATTGTTGGGAGGTTAATTCTTTAATGTATTTAGGTAATAATTGTATAACTGATCAAAAGGCAAAGCAATGGATCTCTAGAAGATAAATCATGGCCAGTGCTATAGCTCAAAGAATGGATTCTGTTTGCTTTAACACCTGGGTGCCCACAGCTCTGGCTACCAGGAACATTTTGTAAATGAAGAAACAGGTTAGAGAAGAGTCACACAGGCAAGGCTTGCCATGAGAAATTCAGCTCAGCAACTCCAGCCAAGAGTTCCACAATCGAGTTCCTCAGCAGACAGCCTTGTCATAGACAAGACTTTTACCTGTAAAGATTATCACACAATGTCCACTGAATGCGGTTTAATTGTGGAAATCATACAGTGTCTATGAGATTCGTGTGGCAAGAAGAAAAAAAGTGTAAAGTGGAGATGTTTTAGAAAGGAGCTCACATCTGTTGAATGCTCTTGTCTGACACACATGTCTACGGTGTTTGCCAATATGGCAGCCAATGATGTCTTTTTAATATGACATCATGGCTGAACTCGTATATAGACTATAGTATGCTCAGTTTCAGATATTCATAGCTAATTGCATTGTACTTCAATACCACAGTCAAGGTGCAATCTAAATGTCATCACGATAGCTGATTTCTCCTTCCTGTCTTAGAGAGCTGAGGCCTGAAACTCACTTAGGCATCTCTAGTGCTGGTCACACAGCTCTGTAGCACAGTTCATGTGCCAGAATTGAAGCCTGAGGGTCTGAATTCATCAGACTCTTGGTCTCTGAAATAGTCTACTACTCCTCTTATTTTTATTTCCTTTTCCACATTTTTATTAGTATATATTAGCTCATGCATGAGAACAAGTTTAGTTATGTTTTCAGCCATGTATTTAATGTAGTTTGCTCATATCTATCCCCCTTTATCTTCTTTCCTTATTCCTATATTTGATGATCCCTTTTCTCTTCCCAACTAGTCTTCCTTTTATGTCCTATTTTTTCTTTTTGTGGAGTGAAGATGCCCTAATGAGCCTCATTAGGTTTGTTTAGAGGGACATGAATGAGTAGTTGCTTGTAGAAACATGGACGCTTCACTTTGGCTACACCACTGGAAAAAACTCTGATTACAGGCTCTCAGGAGACATATGCCCTTTGGAGCCCTGTCCCACAGCTTCTATTAGTTGCCTAGAAATCCTCATTCAGCTTACAATAGTAACCAATTAAATTAATATGTCAAATATGCATTTGTTTAGTAAAACTTTTTGGAAACGAATTCCATGGTGCAAAAGCCTTCTTAGGCATTCATGTTACTATCCTACCAGGAGTGACCTTTAAAGTCCTGTCTCCTTTAGATCTCTTAGGGTGTCACATGGGGAATGGCTTGCCCACTTCTTGATACCTATATAACAGTCCTCTTTGCACTCAGATTAATGAAATAGGTTGGGGCTATCCTTTAAACAATTTATCTCCGTAAGTCAGGAACCATGGCTGTACCTTATGCTTTGGGAAAAAAGCTGTGGCAAGTTGCTTTGCTCAAATGTTGGTTGAGTTGAATCATGTGCAAATGAGAAAAGCTTTGTTGAATTGACAGCTCTGCCCTTGGAATGAATCAGGCTTGTGTTTTAACAGAGACATGAACACAAAACAAAACAAAGCCTATAAAAATACTTGGTTCCCTTGCATGATCATTGAGCCAGTAACCAGCTGCACAAATTCCCCAAGAAGGCTTTGGCCGTCTGATTTGCTTCTTTGGTTTCTCCCCTATTCTATTGTTCTCTGTTGTTTAAATTAAAGTGCTGTTTTCTTGTTGGACCCATTCCCAACTTGAGCATTAAAACCAGAATGCATTCATTTCACAAATATTCCCATTTGGGTACAAAAGAAGGCAAAGGTATTGGCTCAGCTTATATGGTTTGTTCTCCAAAGCAGAGGCAGAATCTTTTAACACACAGTTTGACTAATGCCAGGTGTGCCAAGTCTGTCAAGGTGAAGGACACACCAACAGTGCAGTCTAAATTCTCTGGAGACTATGATTCTGTCGGCTGGAAGGATGTGGAAGGCTAGAGCCTTTGTTGAAAGTTGTGTATGTGTTCAACCTAGAGAATGCAAAGGCTTCAACTATGCAGAGAAGGCACAGTTGAAGTGTCCTTGCCATCAGTAGGGGTTCTCCAACACTTTTTCTCCTCTGGAACATTTGTTTGGAGGTTATGGCCCTAAGCCCTTCAACCTCATTGGAATGAATAATAGAGATTCAGCATGTGTAAGTTTCTATTGGGGAAAATAAGGCTGGTTTGCTAAAATCATGTATAAATACATGGTTTGGGGATGTAGTTTATGTAACAGTGCAGAAGATGGCAAGACTGATATACCCAGAGGAGATAAAGTACAGAAGATGTTGCAGGTCATATTAAGGAATCAGACATGACCCTAGAGAGTTGCATGTTCACAAGTGAATATAGGTAGGGAAAGACTTGTAAATGTTACAGGATTTGATTGGAAGGCCTTGAATCTTGTGAAGTTTACAGGTCTGAAATTGAACAACTTGAAATGGTTGCCAAGGACTTACATCATGATAAATGTGTACATGGGGAGATGTTTGCAGCAAGAGAAGAACATGCAAACACAAACACAACACAGACCCAATGCCCACTCAAGGACAGGGTATCAAACAGATTTTCATGGAGAAATGCCAAGACTCAGTAGAGAATTGGAACACACATAAACCAAGAGACTAGAGCAAGCACACATACATATTGCAGAAATACAGAGACATACTTCCAGATATAGGTGGACAGACATGTGACCTATATTTGTAGGAGAACAGGAAGGACAGACAGACAGACAGACAGACAGACAGACAGACAGACGGGTAGATCAGAGCAGAAATGCAGAGAATGACTCAAAATATGCACTTTATGGATAGAGACAACTGTAGGGAGAGAAGAAGCAGTAGCCAGGGTTAGGTTATGGGCTAGCTCACTTCATGAGAGTGCACTATGGGAGAGATGTGCTCCTATCCAGTGGCCACAGTCCTCTTGTTGCTGAGCATATTGCTATGCTGTGAGATCCTTGGGCTTTAAATTCTTGCTCTTTGTATTGTTACCTCTTCACCTTGAACTCAAACTAGTGCCGAGTTGTATGATTCGTGTTTTGTTCCAAAGAAGGAACATGGGGACTTTTTAGCTCTGTTAAGGAGTAATCTATTAATGGAGTTAACAATTGATCTAAAGACACCTTGTGGGGCAGCTTAATGGTGATGTCCAACCTTCTGACTGACTTCAGAAGCTGCACTTTTACATGAGGGATTGGTTGACATGGTTATATCTAGATGTTGTGGAGAACCATAACATAAAAAAGCCAACATGGTGACACCAGAAATAGAGACCATTGAAAAGCCTTACCTCTGTGCGAGAAAAAAACACCTGCCACCCTAGTGTGACTAAGAAGTGGTCACTAGGGAAGGTACAGATACCACACAGCTTCATTGTAGACTGGGGATCCCAGATTGAAGGGCTCTTTTAAACTGATGACCGCCGTATACAAATATGTGCATTTTATATCCTACTTTGCCTTTGCAATGAAGCTTGCTCCTATTACTCCATGTGGTGTTTAAAGCATGCCTGGGAAGAGGAAGGAGAGAGGGAAGGGGAAGTTTATCCCCACCTTCATTTCTCTGAGAGGACACTCAGGCCCAGAGAGACTAAACATAAAGTTAGACTTTGTGTCTGCACGTTCGTTCCCACACTCTTAAAAGTGTCTCCGTGATTTAGTCCCTTCTCAGAACCCTAGTTCCTTTATAAGAAAAACTCTGAAGGAGCTCAGGTGCCTCATTACTTAATTATGCATTGTTGTTGTGATTTGTGCGGGAGGTAGCTATTTGTTTTATTCAAAGTCATACCCCACATTCCCCCTCAGCAACACTCACTAATTAAATATGAGGCTGGAAGAAGGAATGCTAAACAATGGCCTGTGTATTGAACATGGTGTTCGTATGTAAACACAGCCCACAGATCACAGGCTTTGAAACGTATGTGTACTTAATTAGCCAAACACGAGGTGCGGGTTGACATAAATAGATACTCCTCAATAAACAGCAACATGTCACAGCATTAGCCAGAAGTGTGGTAGCTGAGAAGAAATTAATCACTAACACATCTGGGTGTGTGTATGTGTTTCTTCTTATAATTAGTTACCCTTTCCAGGGTATTAAGTGATTTATTTAGATCCAGGTTCCTGTATCCATGGTAACTATGATTTTTTCCCCCTCTGTGCCAAAGTCTTATAGTAACAAAAAGACAAAGCCATGTATCATTGACTCAGTAGCTTGGTGGACATTAAGAGAACAGCAGTTATGTAATGAAAGCTTGACACAAGGCTGTGGGGGAAGGTGGTCAAATCAAGCATGCTTCCTGCTCAGAGATTCGTGAAGTAGATCAGAAATGCTGACTGTGAAGTTAAAGATCAAGGGGAGCAAATGTCTTAAATAGAGTATCTGAGCAGAAATTGGGGCAGGAAAAGATGACTTCTATGTGAAAGGACCAGAGAAGGATTTCCAAAGTTAAAACTGTCCCTCACAGAGACTGTTACACTTGGCTACCATTAACAAAGGTCTGGGTTGTATATCACATCTTACCTATACAATTTATTTGTATGAGTGTGAGAAGCTCAGATTCAAGATATAGATCAATTCATTTCTAAAGAATTACCATTGTGTTCCTTTCTGGATACATCCTCCCATCTGACCCAACACACAAGCACAGTCACAGATAAGAGAATATTATCTAGGCTATATAAATGAATTTTCAAAATTCTATGATTCTGTGATAGGAACAATCCAGCTAGAAAGTGGACATAAAATATAAAGAATATCTCGATGAAGAAGGTGAGAGATTGTAAGAATGAACACAAGAAAATATTCAGCATCAGTAGTCCTTTGGGAAATGTAAATTAGGACCACAGTGATTTATCACTACATGCATTGAAACATAAAGTTCAGAAGCCACACTATCAGATGCTGCTGGCAATGGGAGAAAACAAACATCTCTGGTAGAAACATAAAACCCAACAGCCACTCTGGAAAATTGCTTGGCAGTTGCTTAAAAGACAAATATAAATTGAGTGTATGACTCAACAATCCTCCCTTACCTCTGAACTCTTATCATACAGAAATGAACAGACATAGTCACATGAAAATCTGCATGCGGGTACTAAGTGTAGTTTAATTTTCAAAGCTACAACCATCTTAGATATCCTTCCATAAGTGGATAGGCGAAGAACATCCATACCGCAAAATATTACCCAGTGACCAAGGAGTTTTGTGTGCATACAACAACCTGGATGGATATCGAGGGTATTAATGCTTTCTAATAGTCAAATGGCACACAGTCCTCTGTATATAGAGTTCTTGAACAGTCAAAATGATTGAGATGGGGTATAGACAAGCAGAGGTGGAAAAGGCATGGGAACAGTCAGGAAATGTATCTAGAACTGTCACAAGGCTGGTTCTGTTGGCAATGGATTGCTCTATATCTTGAGCTTCCTATGCCTATATTAATCAATGAAGAAAATAAATCGGCACAGGCACAGAAGATTGTTTGGATTATTGGGAAACTAATAAAACTAACCTCTTGAGAGTATCTACTATATGCTAGGATTTTGTTAATTTTTAATACTAAGTGGGGTTGATGATAGGAATTGTTTAAAGCATTATTGTAACTACCTTCACAGGAGGAAACTAAGAAGTCTAATCAATTTGCTCTGGGCAGTGAGTGAGTCTATGGAGTAGAGACAGCTGTGGGCAGGTCATTTAGCTCCAGAACTCTATTTCTCACCACAACTTTCTTCTTCAACATTCATGCTTTTGAGCCAAGACATCTGTGTGACTAAGGATTTATGTTGGGATATACATACCCTTCCATGGAGGAGGTGGGTGCTTCCTGCCACTCTGACACTGTCTGTATGAGCTCTAGGCAGCACAGCTTAGGCTCACTGTACAAGTAGTAATAAGGAGGTCACTAAAATTAGTTGGGAAGGACTCGGTTATTCTTGCTACCATTTGTAGTTAATGGTGCTGGTAGAAGAAGATTCATTTCCTTTGCTCTCTGTGCAGAGAAGGGGCTGAGAATAAAGGAGTTGTTAGTGTTCTTCCTCCATACAATATCCTCCTTCTCTAGTGTCCAGGCCAGAGTATTTGAAACTGAGGGCATGTCTTTTGTCAGTGGTCCATCTAGTTACCCATCCCCCCTTTGTTTCCAGCCTGATGAAAAGGCCTAGTGTTCACTGCCTTCCTCTTTAAGCTCTGAGTCAAAGCCTCTCCACTTTCTGGTTTCTACCTGCCTTTTATAAGGGCTTCTTCTGTGTATACTGAAATCTCAACATGCTGTCAAGCATGCACCCACAGCACGCATGCTTTGGTATTCTTCCTATGAGTATAATAAACAGCAGAACCGTTCTCAAAATGGGGGACTCAGCATTCTGACTGGAACCAGTTGGGTGGCCGGTTAACCTGAACAAGCTACATGAAGTCCGGGTAGAGAGTTGTTTTGCTATGAATGAGAGAGGGAGTGGACAACCTAGGATCCCTGCAAACATTTTCTTCATTTGGACTGGGTAAAAGACTAGAGATAAAGACAATGTGGTGATTTGACAGACGACCATGTGTATAAAGGGATGTTTGGAGGGTGGATTGAGAGGGAGAGAGGGATCACAATATATAACAGTTTTCAGAAGCTGTGGGGAAAGGCAATGATGTCCTCCCGGGTTAAAGCACACTGATGCTACTTCTGCTTCACTGCATGTGGCTTCCTCTAAGTGCTGTGGATCTCCTCTTTTTTCACCCATGCTTTCAGAGCAGAGGTGCTGTTATAAGGCATTAGGAGCTCCTGCCTCCTGCTATTACACACACTCTTGAGTCTGATTCTCATGGTGCTTTAAAAAATAATCTCTCCTAATTTTAAGTCCAGCAGGGTTTGCTTATTGAAGACAATGTCTCCTTGTTCTTCTTCATCCTATTCCACTTAATCTGCTTCTTTATATCACATCTGCTTTTCATTTACCTCTGTGTTACCTTGTTTATTGTGGTCCATGCTGCAATAACAGCTACGCATATGACAAAAAAAAAGAAAATGAAAGGAAGGAGGGAAGGAAGGAAGAAAGAGAGAGAGAAGGAAGGAAGGAAGGAAGGAAGGAAGGAAGGAAGGAAGGAAGGAAGGGAGGAAGGGAGGGAGAAATAAGAAAGGAGGAAAGAAAGAAAGAGAAAAAAGAAAAGAAAAGAAGAAAGAAAGAAAGAAAGAAAGAAAGAAAGAAAAGAAAGAAACAAAGAAAGGAACAAGGAAACAAAGAAAGAAACAAAGAAAGAAAGAAGCAAAAGACTAAATGAATGCAGATTTAATTTCAGATGGGAATGGGAGTGGCTTATTAAACTGGGAGTACATTCTTGTGAAGCCATCACTCTGATGGAACATTTCACAAGTGACCTAGGCAGACACACTGACCATTTTACTTCCGTTAGGCATGCACTTTATTATGCCAGGAGCTGTACTAAAAGATCTCCACCCAGCTCATCATCTCAGAGTCATTTTGAGAAGCTTCTTCATTATCTGTATCTTATACATGTGGGAGCCAAAGCTTAGAGATGTTTACTTGCTTTTCCTGATGTGGGCTGGAAATAAGTGTGGGCCTGAGCATTCCACCGAGCTCATCTCAGAACTCGCATCCTACCACCTGCTTCCCTGAAAGAGAAATCCCAGCTCTCTGCATTTGGCCTCTCCCCACTGTGTGATGAGAGAGGGGCTGTAAAGGGTTCCACATTGTGCTCTGTGGAAGCCTCAGAGCTCCTTTGAGCCAGGCTGTGTGTGTACACAATCCCACATTGGTTTCCAGGAGAGTAATTCTACATGCTTCTAATTTATAAATTAGTCCACAATAGAGTAATTTTATGTAAGAATTATGAACTCCTTAAAATAAAGTTGAGAACTGGCTTATGAATTTTTTAGAGAAACTCTTTTAGGACATTCAAAGACGGTTTGTGTGGGACTTGAGTATCACTAAGAAAAGTGATCTGTCCATAACAACTGCAGTGAAAGCTGCAAGTACAAATTGTTCACAAATACTAGCTTGAGCAGTTTGCAATATTTATACATTCCACTCTCACAGCAGCCCTATGAGATAGGTTCATCTGCCAAATGAGGAGCTTGAAGCTCCCAGATGTTGAATGACAGTCTCTGTCTAAGCTGCAAGACCAGGAATTAAGCAGACACTGCAGAGTTCCAGAATCTGTGTACCTAGAAATAGTGAGTTGGAAATTTCATGTCCCTAGGTTCAAGGTAGAAGTTAGAGTTGCTAAAATGCTCCACCTTGGCAACTGCATCCCCATGTCACATGCATCTCCGTGCACATGACAAACTTGTGCCACCTACAGGACCTGTTATTTCTCTTCCAGCCTCTCCTTTGATTCTCACTGAGTAGGCCTGTTATTGTCAATGGTATAATATTACTTAGAAGGAAAACTCATTCACAACTGATATCCTTGGATCTGACATAGCTGTTTTGTATAACTAATTTTTTGGCAACTAATCTGTTGTTTGCTCATCTTAATGAATGGCAGTAGCCAGGGGATAGCAGTGTCATAAGCCAATGCTAAGGACACATGCTTATTTTGTCATAGGTGAAATGCATAGCCTTTAGGAGGTTTCTTCAATGTTAATGCCAATGGTTAACCGTCATGAAGGATAGTGCTCCTCAAGCTGTGGGTCACAACCCTTTGTGGGATTGAACAACATTCTTACAGGGGTCGCTTGAGATGATTAGAAAACATAGATATTTACATTACAATCCATAACATTAGCAAAATTACAGCTATAAAATAGCAACAAAAATATTTTATGGCTGGCATCACCACAACATGAGAAACTATATTAAAGATTTGCAACAATAGGAAGGTTGAGAAGATTCATTATAAAGATCTAGAAAAATTGTGACTTCTACACCCATATAGGCTTCAGGCCAAAACATTTTGACCCACACCATTCATATAAAATGTTCATATAAAATGTTCCTAAGAGGTCTTAACACATGCAGTGCTATAATACTGATAAAATATGGTAAAATTTTTGATAAATTAGATCATCTGCTCAGCAGCAGTTGTCTTTTTAGAAAGGAAGCTTTTGACTAGTCTGTTGTGTGTCTTCCTCCGATTAATGGCCAGTCTGTTTTGTGTGGGGACACCAAAGAAAGTGAGTATTCCAACATCAACCTGAAAACTTGAATCAACACAAACAAAATACCTTAATCACAAAACTCACCCAGAAAAGGGATATCATTAGTTCCTCATGTTGTCTAATTTCATGACAATGGCTGGGCAATCACTTTTAACAACAACGTTTGTAAGAAGATGAATGAGGGTAGGTTCCTGGGTCTTCACTGGTGGCTAGTTTCCTTTTTTATTGTTACTGCCTTAGCAGGACTCATCGTGTATGACTCAGGGCTACCATATAGCGTCCACAAATCTTTCTTGCTTCCAGCATGGGAGTTGGCTAAGATGATGTGCTCCCCTCTGAATATTCCTGTTGCCATCATTCTATCCCCAAATATCATTCTAGCCCTTATTTAGGAGGTCCTTATAGAGTAGGATCAATGGTTTAATCCCAGTCATTAGATATGTCTTAACCTACTGAAATGATGCTTCTGTGTTGTGGGGACTTGATTGAGAATGTATGTTTGCTCTCAGTTGGTTATATAATGACTATTTTGAAAAGATTCTCACTCATGAAAATAATATATACTTTGCTTATTTTAAGCAAACTTTGCTCTGTAGACTTTAAGTATGCAACATGAATATTATTGGATATATGTACATAGACATAATTTCTGCAGTAAAGAAAATTAAGATATATATCAGTTTACATAGTTATGCATGTTTTTCTTTGTTTTGTGGCAAAGTATATTAAAAATCTCATCACTTATCATGAATCCTATAGCTAATAATATTTAACTTGAATACCTGTAGGTACTACATGGGTTCAGGCAAGAAAAGAAGCTCCACTCCATCATTATTGGTCTTTTATTGTGCGTATGATATATATGTAATATTATTTTATATATTATTATATTACTATATAATATATTATATATAAATTTAATTTAAAAACAAAATAGATATGGTTGGAAAACAAGTGAGAATCAACAAAAATGGATAGGAACTTTATTCTTGTCATTATCCTCTAAATCATTTTATGTGACAAATATTTTTATAATGTTTACAATTAGGTTTTCTAAGTTATCTAGAAAAGACAAAAAGCATGTAGTAGGGGGATTTTATAGACTTAAACACTATTTTATGTAAAGACATAGAGTATGAGCAGATTGTGCTATCCAGCAGGGCTGTGGGGCCAGTCTCCACGTTAGCTCTTTAGACAGCTTATCCTCCACGCCTGCTGCTTCATGTCCTCTGTTCCACATTTAGCTACTTCTGCCTCCTCTTCCACGATCTCATGATCTACTGGTTTAATCTCTGCCTCCTCTTCCATGATCTCATGATCTACTGGTTTAATCTCTATATAAATCTTTTCAGTCACTTTTTTTTTCTTTTTTACAAAATCTCAAGCATAAGTGAGATACTGAAGATTCGGGGTTTTTTTGTGTTCTTGCATTATATTGTTTTGACAGATGGGTTTCAGTTTCATCAATAGTATTATGGCAAAAAGCCAGTGCCTCCTTTTACTGAGTGAATGGTATTCGTCTATGTGTATGCCTTCACAAACCCCACATATTAAAAATTCTGTAATGAGCCATGGGTGTGACTAGCTTTATGAGGTAGTGATTGCCAAGGTTATATGATCTTGTGACACACTGTGTAGACCTCTACAAGGTATAGTAGTTTATTTCATAGTTCTGTCCATTATACTCAAGCCTAGAAACGGATGTCTTTCTTTCAATATTTCCCTCTGGAATAAACATGTTCTTCCTTGAGGTACAAGGAAAGCAGAATCATCTAAAGGATGAGTCACTTAATTCTATCAGTTTATCGCCTGCCCTCTTAGCCACCTTGTCCCTAACTTTCCACTCTCTAATTTAAGAACATTAGAACATAAATAAGCTTGCATACCATAAGAAAAGTGGAATATGTGGGAGGGGAGAATTCAGTGGAGAAATACTATCCAACTTGTATCACGATGAGTTCTATATATGCCGGATATTTTATTTTGTTGAAATTATAAGTGAAAAAGACAATATTGAAATAATGAAAATTTTATATTCATCTCATATTAAGGGAAGATAGTCTTCAGTAGAAAACTTTTGCAGTGATAGTCAAGACAAGGGATGAACAAATCATGGCACATCACAAAATGGTTGTGGCATAGCTTTCAGTTAGGAAAATGCATGCTTTTCCCTGGGGTTAAATATCACCACAGATTCAAAATGTTACACACAATGTGGATATACTCAGTTGTACTAAAGATACATGGCTTCCAACGATGTACAAAGAGTCGTTCCTGATGTCATTTATACAATATGTGCCAACCTACTAATAATGCAGTCTGATAAGTCAGGGAGTGACAGCTGTGACTTAGCATGTTTCATCACCGCTCTGAGTACCTCATTCGTGTCACACCATCAAGAGTTGTTCTTCCCTGATCTCTCCCTACATCTTTGATTCTCTTCTGTTAAATAGCACAGTCCTGGTTCTGTCAGAGGAGAAAATATATCATTGTGCTGCAGTGATTTTTTTTTAAGGTACCTTCTTTTAAGAATATAATTTTCAGCCTGGGGTGTGGTGGTACATGCCTTTAATCCTATTTACTTTAATCCACTTACAAGGGAAAATCAGGAAGACTTCCAAATCTGAGGCCAGCCTGGTCTATAGAGTGAGTTGAGAGTTGCGGCATAGCCAGGGCTGCACAGAGACCCTGAAAGAGAGAGAGAGAGAGAGAGAGAGAGAGAGAGAGAGAGAGGGAGGGAGGGAGGAGGGGGACGGGAGAGAGGGAGAATGAGAATAATTTGCAAAAAAAAAAAACTTAGATTAACCTTTTGAAATGATAAAAATGTTAAATTCTGTTAAGTAAGTTTACTTAAAAAAAAACCCTTAAATAGAAAATAATGTAAAATGCCATCAACATGACGATCAGCCTAAAATTTTGTATAAATTTAGTTACTTCTCTAATTCAAGAACATTAGTTCTTGAAAATTCTTTTAATATTTATTTAATTTTAATTTGTGATCTATATGTATATAATGTACACTACACAAATGTCTGGAGCTCACAGAGTTAGAGGAATATATCAAGCCTCTGGAACTGAAATTCCTGGTGGCTGTGAGCCACCTTCCGATGCTGTGAACCAAACCTGCATCATCTACAAGGGCAACGAGTGCCCTGAAATGCTCAACCAGCCTCATGAATGGTCTTGTCAACACATATTTGAAAATTACTTTTGTGTGCCCATGTATATGAGGGCATGAACCACAACACACATGTAAAGTTTGAGGACAATTCGTGGGAGGCATATCGTCCTTTTCCTCCGTAGGAGTCCTGGGGGCTGACTTCAGGCTGTCAAGCTTGGCATCAAGCACCTTTACCCACCGTTTGATCTTGATGCTCCCCTCCCAGGTGTCTGTATAATAGTCCAACCATTTTCCTGATTCCCTGAGTATCCATATGCCTATATCTCGATATTCTTTGAATGTTGGGTTCTCTTGCTTGGTCTTTTTGTTACACAGGGAAGGGAATTTACCCAATCTTGACCTTTACAGCTGACCTTTCTGTGTGTCTTGTCACGTTCATTTAAACCAAATTTTAGAGGTAAAATCTATAGGAGAGATGCACCTGACTAGAGAGGTAATTAGGGAAAGCCACCACCATAATTACTAAGTTACAGTCTCTGGAGGGACATGAAAGCTGTCCTGTCTCTTTAATGGAACAAGTTATTAATCCCCTTAACAATTTTTCCCCTTTGGACTAGAAGTATTGCATGAATTTTTGCTTGGTAAAATACTCCGAAAGTGAGGCTTAAGCCATAATGCACAGATTATGGAAATGACGTTCATTAAGTAGAGGGTGAGATTTCTAGAAAGCCACAGTGCAGCCTCACAACATGTAACTCCCATTAAAGGCTTCATCTGAATGTTTATTCATTGAGCAGTAAACGTTTATTATTATACGTTTTATTGAAACATAAATTAAAGAATGGTAATTAGGTGCTGGGCAAACAGGAAGGCAGTGTGAATCTGACACAAAATGAGTAAGACAAGGAAAAATGCTCTCCCTGTTTCCTTTGCATCCCATTCCTTTATTGTAACTTCAACAGAAAGATAGAGGAGAGACTAACTCTAGATTAATGTTTCAATGTGACACGCAAAAGAAATGTACATATTTTGGTGTTCTGTCTACTAAAGTGAGAGTTAATCTCTGAAGGTCAGAAACAAGCTGGTTTTCTTATCTTTTGAAAGGGAGCCATGATAGCTTTAGGAAAATCGGTGTCTAGCAATTAATAGGTTCCCTGGCAATTAATTCTTGATTGTAGAACTATAGTCCTACTGATTGTAGGATGAGATGTTGTTCCAGGCACACAGCATGGCTCTGGAGTTCTAAAAAAGATTGCACAGAGAAAGGCATTAGAGTAGCATTTTGGTAGGAAGATGTTCTTTGGCATAGAGGAATGATCTGTGCATTGTCTTCACTGTGGCTTACTGTAGGCCATATCCTTGTATGACCAGGGACTCTCAAGAAGAGGGAAATGACATGAGTGGCTAAGAAATTCAGATATAAATATGTTAATTTGTATATAAGCTAAGAAATCATGGATACTGTATTAAGCCTTATTTAATCATTTCTCCATCCATCCAATCACTGACCTACTTGTATATTAATTCATTTTCCCTTCTGTCTTCTATCACTCTTCCTATTTATTTATCCCTTCATTAATCCATCTCATATTGACCCATCCCTATAGTACTTAATAAATATGTTCTTTAACTTAGGAACATGGAATGGGAATCCGGAAAATCTCAGAAGAAAACTGCAATACCAAATATCCCAGAATTCTAAAATAATGGAAAATAATCACTTGTTGGTTTTCTTTATACTCTATAGTTAAAGCAATAATCCACACTGATAGCATCAGAGGATCTCTGGAGAGTCTAAAAGCATCAGAGGAGCCCTAGAAAATCTAAAGCTTGCACATTGGAGGCCAATTTGGAAGGGCTCTTGAAAGACTAGAGCAGGAGGAAGAGAAGGGATGAAAAAGGCATTTCACAGGGAAGGAGTTTTAATTTTAATTACCAAAACTCAAAACCATCAAAAACAGAGTGATCCCAGTGTCAAATGATCAAGTCATGTTCTCTAGATTCTTGAATGTCACTCTCCTAATAGTAACACTCAAGACTGGACCGTCCACAAAAGCAAACAGAACATATTACCACAAAGGACCGTGAGCTCATGTGTTTTGGCTGAACAGGGAGACTCTTTAAAATAGTTTACCCAGACTCTACCTCTGTTGTCACAGAAGCATAACCCAATATGCATATATATGTATACATGTATGTATTTATATTTGACTAAGCATAGTTCTTGGTGTATAGTATTCTGCCATCAATAATAGCTAATAAAAGTAAAAGCAATTTTGAATGATGGATAGATGGATATATACTTTTGCTATGCATGTACAGATGAGGGTTTTTACCTAATAAAAGGAACATTTCAACTATGTACCTCTCTATAGAGAAGAAACAGATTTGATGACTTCATTTAACAACTTGTGCAAGAACCCAATCTTTCCAGATGTAAAACCTGTCTTATCTGCATCATTCAGTTGGTCACAAAGTAGCAAATGATATACCTTGCCATTTTTTTATCACTCCTAATACATCTTAGCTTCCTGTTATAAAATAAAAAGAGCCTGGACCTTTTTGAGATAGGAAAGGGTTTGGAAGTAGATGCCCAATATGTAATAATTTGCGAGTTAGAATCCACTGAAGGAAGACAAACAAATGATGAACTGGAGGCATGATAATAAGAAAGAAGACTTAATTCCTTACACCCAGATGCTCCTCTCCACATGGCATATCTCTACCACTGCTTGTTCCTTTAATACACTCGGTGAGGGAAAGCGGAAAATGCCACTGGAAATATAATTGTCTCTCAGTGTCACCATTAATGTCTATTACCAAACAGTAGGGAGATTTTCATATTGTTCTGCCTATTGCAGTGAAAATTTGAGCAAGGGGAGAGAATGCTCTCCCAACACCTGGTTTCCTAATTGATAGTAATTACTCTGAGCACACGCCCCCAGCATGTAGGCCTTAATCAAAGTGGGTGCTTTCTCAGAAATCCACATTACTTCCTCATAAGCTGTATTACTATCTTATTAACACAATAAAACAGGACAGGTGACTGACCTGCTACAGTAGGTCCCATGTCTACCTCTGGATGAGAAGTCCATATACCGTTCTCCTTCAGTTTTCTCATTCGCGGTCAGCACTTCTTGTGTCTTACAAACAAAAGTTAGAAATGGATCCCTTTCTACCCTCTTTGGAGATTGAGAGAAATGGTTTAGGAATTTGATCTACTTCTTGTCAGTTCCTTTTGCTTTGCTTTGTTTTAGATTACAGTAGAAGAGCTTCTCGGAGCAAAGAAAATAGAAATGATCTCCCCAGGTTTAGCCAGTACTTCATCATCGGCGTCTCCTGCTAGGCAGTGATTAGGAAGGTAATGAGCGGCTTGTGCTTACCATACGGAAGATAGGGGAAACTGACTGGCAAAATAGATGCATTGACACTTGTTCCTGTTTTTCAGGACCCTAGACTTTTGTTCTCATGGAAAAGTAGTGAAAAAAGAGCTTGCCAATCATTCAAAGCTCCTGAGCTTGAAGTCAAGAGGCAATGACAGGTTGGCGGGCTCTCAGACTTGGGCGACTCTATACAACATTGCTCTCCCTTGCCTTGCTTTTATCTGGCTTGAAAAGACCTTGATTTTTAGAAAATTTGAAATTTAAAACTGTCTGGTTGCTAAAAGCTCCTTTAAATGCTCATTGTGGCTCAGAGCAATACATCACCGCGTCCGTGGTGCTCAGATGGTGTACGGAGCCCATATATCAAGAGAGTGCCATCCCTCTCATGATGTATGATTATAACTCACCACTAGAGCATGGCTGGTGATGTATGGCTTAAAAACACAATTGTTAAGCCACAAAACTCTTTAGGGGCTCCACACATCCCGCAAGGTTTTTTGTTTGCTTATTTTATTGTTTAACTGACTGGTTCTTTATCCTTTTTCTTTAAGTTTCTCAATTTGACTGAGACAGTTGGAATACATGGAAAACTCTCTATCCCATGTTTTGTTAAAGGCAACCCAGCTGCCTGAGCGCCATCCATGTTCTCAATGAAAGAGCTCTGGGCAGCAGAGCTCAGAAGCCATGTGTATGTCTTCATGTATACCTTTGAGTGTTGACAGTTCACTGCTTTGACTCCTCAGTTGGTCATGGTAAGGAGTCCGCCAGACTCTGCGTACAACATCATTTCTAGTGACATTTATTTTTCAATGAAGTGGCTCTTGGTGATGTCATACTGACCCTAGCTACAGTAACAGAAGATGAGGCATATCTAGTCATATCAAAAGCATAAGCTTTTGAGATAGTGACAGCCCAGAGTAGAATATGCTCAGATCAACTCACTGCAGAATAAGACAGTTCTGGTTTACAGTAGAAGCAGGTTACTCTTGATGTCATCAGAGGCACCGCAATGTGATATAGTCATTCCTGTGTTAAATATTTGTAATGTGAGAGCATCAGCCTAAACATGATAACAGCATGAGTTCCTATAGTATGGACAGTAAGTTCATGAATTAGTTTGCTGGTTTATGGACACTTGATAGATCTGGGAAGATGAAATGAGTTTGAACAAAAAATACCTCATGTGCTGAAAAGCACAGATAATACCTGGACTGTGGTATCCATCTCTAGGAACTATAACCCAAGCCCCACTCTGTGGAGCCTATCCCTTTCTTAGATTCAGGGCAGATAGGATTGGATGACATGAAGACAAGTCAAAGCCTATAGTTGTAGTCCTGGCCCTGCCATTGGGTTTCTATTGGTCTTCCAGGGCAACTCTCCTGTTCTATAGAATGAAGGAATTAAATTGTGTGACTCCCTAATGTCTTCTAATTTATATTTGTATTTTTTGTTTTGTTTTTAGTAATACGTTCTTTTTTCAGTTGATGTTATAGATTGATGTTATAGTTGATGGATTCCCTAGACAGAAATAATTAACAGTTCCAGCTGAATCTGATGTAGATGCTACTGTTCTGTCTTAGGTAGAAATCTTATTCCCATGACTGTGTTGTCCCCACCACTTCAATGCTTGTTGACCTGATTCCTACTGAGATAATGCTTGGGGTAAGATGTCACTCTTTACCCTCAAGGCAAAAGAAACAGATGTGTTAGGCTATTTATGTGAGTCCAAGAACACTCCTCAACCAACATGTAAATAGCCTGCTTCTATCACCCTTAGAGTGAGAGTCACATGTACATGATGTCCTCAAGTCCTCCCATGGGGCATAACTTGTCACTCACAGAAGTAATCCACTTGATGATTATTCATTTACTGGCTATCCTTCTTGTCTTTTGTCCCACAACTCCTGACTGATAGATGTGTTTAATGATCACTTTCCCAATAGGCCACTTGAAATTCCACCCTTGTTTTTAAGTGTGTTTCAGGTCCATAGAAACAAAGAAAAATACTTATATTGTTATATTTCTAAAGAAAAGGAAATTTTATCACTCAGTCATGAGAATAACTGGATACTCTTGATTTTTCTCATGAGTTTTTTTCTGTCTTCTCCATATTTTCCATGCTCCAAATGTGTTAGTTTGATGATCAAAAAATTTGAACAACCTTATCATGTAAACATAATTGCCTTTTTGATGATTTTTCAAATTTCATGGAAAGCATAATATACATGAAGCCTTACCCAAATGTTACTGTAGAAAACTTGTCTCATTTTTTCCTAAATAATCAATAGACTCATGTTGACTCTATAGAAGTGCTGTACTGATAAAAAAAAATATGTAAAGTACCCAGAAAATAAGGTCATGTGTATTTGTTTTTGTATTGGCTATTTATTTGTGTAGGTGGAGGTCTCATTTCCCTAATTGCTTCTTGATTGTGTCAATAAAGATGCCAGAAGCCAATTGCTGGACAGAGGAAAAAAAGGGATTTCCAGGTTCCAGGAGGAAGAGACTGGGATGAGAACGGGGATGGGGAGAATTCAGCCAGGCTTCAAACTATTACTACATTACTATTTAGTAACTACATTACTATCTAGAGAAAGATGTGTTTCGCAGAATACTCAACTACCAGTTTTGTCAAAACAGGGACAGTGACCCTTCAATTTTCTGCATAATAAGTCTGTCAGATAGATGATCCTTGGCCAGAAGGCAGAGACAAATGCTCTTGGATTCTGAAAAAATGGGAGACTATTCAGATAGTCAGCTGTCTTTACATTGGCTTAGTTTTAGAAGCTATGTTTAGTGATTCCTATATTTTCAGGTAATATTTTGTCATTCTTGAATTTCTGATGGGGTTAAAGACTAGTTTTAGTCTCATAATCAACTCAAGTTGCTTAAAGTAGAGTTTATAGAGTAGATGACATGGTTTTCAAGTGATGTTACAGGAAAAAATTCTAAACATAATCCAGGGATAGAATCATAATTATTTCAGTTAGGAAATATGATAGAGCACTTTATCTAAATTGACAAATTGATGGACTGGATGTCATTTGTACCTCATACTGTATAATTTACTTGTCATATTTTTTTCAATTTATATCTGGGAGAAGAGGCTTTATTATTATTATTTTTTATTGGACAAAAGAGGTGTGATGTAAGTGGAGGTATAATTTCACTAATCGGTTCTTGATTGTTTCAATAAAGATGGCGGAAGCTAATTACTGGTTGAAGGAAAAAAGGTGGGATTTCTGGATCCCAGGAAGAAGAGGAAAAGAAAAGAGAGACCCAGGAGGGAGGGGCTTCAGCCAGACTTTGAGAGAAGGAACAGGAGTGATGCAAGGCCTGGGGGCAACTAGAACTGGTGGCGGCCTCTGCCACCAGTGGAATTCTGATATAGGGTAGCTGATGAGTTTAGAGCAATAGATTCTTTGCCTAGCCATTGAGTTATCTGGCTACTTTTAACTATTAAGGCTGTCTGGTATTTTCCATTCGTGGCATTAAAGTGGGCTGGAAAAGAAAGAACACAGCTGGGGCAGAATTTAACAGGCTTTGGAACGGGAGGATCAGGCAAAGGACCGAGCTCCAGAGTAGGGGTAACCAAAACCAAGTGGAGCACAGGCTTGTGGGAAAATGATCTCAGAGTTCTTGCTTGGCAAATCTAGCCTGGATAAAGAGATAACCTGGTAGAACACTGGCTGGCGAGGGCATGACCCAGAGGAAGGAGCTTGTGTGATTTTAAAATTCTATACAACATATTTGGTTTTGTTTCTTATTTTTTTTTTATTGCCATGACCAAATAATTAAAAGAAACAAGTTGGAGAACAAATGATTGCTCTTCTTGTTTCTAAGATTTTGGTCCATGGTAATTTGATTCCTCTGTTTCTGGGCCATAGAGAAAAATAACTTAATTTAAGAAGGTTATGAAGCTGCAGAACTGTTCACTTCTTGGAAGTCAAGAATTAGCAGCAAAGACTTTCATGGGACAAGACCAAGCAGACTCCCAGTGACATACTTCCTCCAAGGATACCCTACATCCGAAGGATTCACCACTTCCTAATAATATCATCAGAACATGAATTAATCCAATGAAGTCATAGCCTTTGTAATTCAACAACTCTGAAAAAAATCCCTATTATCTGAGTCTTTAATACAAGAGCTTTGGGGCATATACAAACCATTATACCAAGGTAGTAGGTTACTGCTATGAGTCATTTGTTAGCTCAGTGGTTAGCCTTTTGAGGAAATCTATAGTTTTTCCAGAGCATGGTCACAGTTTATATTCCCACCAATTTATACAAAGTTCATATTTCTCATGCTCCCTATCACTGTTTGTAATTGCGTCTCTCTTATTAGAGTTGCCTATCTCTAGAGAAGGGAAGTAGTCTGTCATTGTGGTTTGGGATTGAAACTGTTAAGCATCTTTCCCTCATCAATTATATGTTTCATTTTTGGGAAAATGTCTAAATTTTCTGTCCATTTAAACTAAAAATATCATCATTTTACTCTTGGCTTATAAGAGTTCTTCATGTATTTTAAATACAAATAAATCCCTTTTCAGATATATGATATGAAAATCTTTCTCCCATCTGTGGTTCGGCTTTTCATTTTCTTAATTTCATCCTTTGGGTCACAAGGTGAGAATTATGATATTTAGTGACTTCTACTTTGAAGGTCTCTTGTGATGACACTGAGACAAGCCAGGCAATCCAGGGTAGATTTCTCAATTCAGGATTGACTGGTAAGCAACCTCAATTCATATGCATCCTTAATTTCCCCTATCCTGTAATCTACTATATTCACAAGTCCCAGGATTCGACTGTAGGTGTCTGTAGGGAAGATATCTGTCCCCTAGAGCATTATCTTTATCATTATTTGCAACCTGAGTTTTCCTTCTATCACTATTCATAAGCTGGTGTTGAAGAAAGGGGTTCACACAAACTCTCACAACTGGGGGTACAGGTAGCCAATTAGAAAGGATGCTAGCCCTTTTATGCCTTTCATGCCCCTTTTCTCTGCCATTGTTGTATTGCCTGCAGTTGAATTATGATATAGTTTAACAAGGAAAAGGCACATTATTTTGATCGCACTGACAATCCTCTGGTGATGAGTGCTTATGTGGAAAAAAATGACGGAAGGAGCTATAAAGCAGAAAAGGTGATGCTATTGCAGTTGTCTCTCCACTCTTGCCATCCCTATCAACACCTCTAATGAGACAGAAATCATATACTTCACACTGTTAAAGTGAAACATGCTGTGGGTTTTATTGCATTCAAAAATTGTGAGACCATTACTACTATGTGACACTAGAAAAGAAAACATCACTCACCCCCCACCCCAAAATAAACCCTGTTTCCCTTGGCAGCCAGTCTGCATTGTGCTCCAGGAAACACTGATCTTTCTCTGTGAATTTGCCTAGTCTGGACATTTCATAAATGGTGTCGTGTAATAAATGGCCATTCGGATCTGAGTCCTTTCACTTAGCATAATGCTTTCCCTTAGCAGCTCCGCTCCTCTTCATGCCCAATCATCTTCTGTTGTCTTGTTATTATGGCATTCATCAGTTGATAGTCATTTTGGATTGTTTCCACTTTTTGATGATTGCGAATAATATTGCTATAAATATGTATTACAAGGTTTTGTGCCTACATGGTTTCAGTTCTCGTGTGTATATACTGGGAGTATAATTTTGGGTCATTTGGTGGCTGGATGTTTAACATTTTGAGGAACTGCCAAGCTGTTTTTCAAACATACAGCTGCAGCATTTCGCACTCTGTGCAAAAGTGTTCGAGGTTTCTATGGCTCCACAATCTCCCCCCACCCCACACACACACACACACACTTACCCTTGTCTGTCCCTTTGATTAAAGGCATCCTGGTAGATGTGAAGTGGTATCTCTGTGTGGTTTTGATTGGCATTTCACTAATGATTAATGCCACTGAGTATCTAATCATGGGCCTTACGTAGTTGTCTTTCCAGTTTCACTGAAACCAACTCAAGTATTGGACAACAGTGAACACTACTGATGATTCCCTCTTTCTTAAAATTATCCCTTCTCTGGGCTTCTGGGACTTGCCATCTCTTGGTTTATATACTTATCAGGTTGGTAGGTTGAGTCTTCCTTATCGTCCAAGAACTAAGCTGGCTCTGTCATGATTTCTCTGTTCTGGGAGGCTGAGTGGGTTGTCAGAATCCTGTGATTAGGCTGTCACTTAAGAGTTTATGTCACTGTATCATGTACCAGGAAGAGCTGAGATCATGCCCTTAGGGGAAAATCACCTAGCCAGTGAGCTGTTTACTGTCTTTGGTGTCATGGCAAGTTTCAAACGGTTGCCAGTGATCGAGAGTGGCATTTCCAGAACTGAATGGCAGCAGCACATAGAAATAGCTCTGTCGAGTGAACCCAGGGGAGCAAGATGTAGAACAGGAATCAGACAAGTCCAGATCCGGAGTCACTGGCATGGCCTTAAGCACAGTCATAAAGCAGGGCAGGAAGCCTGGGCAACCTATGGAGACATGTCTCTACATAACACTGCAGGGCAGGCAAAACAAAGTGTTAACCTCAGTGTCCAACATGAGTGCATTTCATAGGGGTAGGCCTAAGAACAAGAGGGATGGTCTTAGCCAATGTCTCTGAAGTATGACCCTAGAACAGCATTACTTGGTAATTCATTAGAAAGTAAATTAGGAGGCTCTTAATTTTTAGCAATACTGCACTTTGAGAAACACTAATCAAAACAACAGAAACACATTCTGGCAGAAAGAGATGCTTTAACTGCACACCAGTGAAGGAGTTTGTAAAACATCATTCTTGCTAATATAAGGATGAGTCATTGAAGGTGACCTCTGCTCTTCAGATTGCATGTTTTTTTTTTTAAACAGTAAAGGACTCCCACTGCATCTGGATAGATTCAGCACAACATGCTAAGTAGCATAACAAACTTATGACAAACATGTGCTTAGATGACTTGATACTTTAGGACTGAAAGATGGGAATACTGCAGTCCTCCTTATAAAGAAGGATAGGTAACTGCTGTGGAGAGGTAACACAGCTAGAACATGGGAGGTCCAGCTGTATTGGGCATACTTTACCCGAGGTAAAAGCTGTTACTTTTATATCCATACCATCTTGCAGTTTGAGTACAGAGTACTGATCTGGAGCTTGTGATGATTAATGTGTAAAGATGTTAGAGAATATATAGATGACATCAAGGAAGAAATAGGGAAAGGGATGTCTTGATAAGGAAGAAAAGGAGGAAAGGAAGAAAATATACAGCAAGATTTACAATTGATGATTGGGTGGGCTCTCACCGGGTCCTCAGCCATTTCTGCTCCTCCCTGCCTTCTTTGATCTGATGTCTGAATCCTTCAGCCACTGAGCACAGGGAATTTCCTCTTGGGCTTGTGTTGCATGCTTTTCTTTTTAAAATTTGGTTCCTAGGTAGTTTATCACTTGCTTCTCCAAGTTTGTGTCTCTCTCCCTCTCTCTTTCCTCATGTAGTTGAAGACTTAAGTATGCCTATGTCCCACTTGCTGATGGGTTTTGGGCCAGGCTTCCTCATTGCCTGATAGATATTTAGGTAGAAACATGTCACAGTTTGGGGACTCTATTCTGAGGACTAACACTAAGCTCCTCTTTATTTCACCCAACATGGATAGCCTTGCTTGCTGCCTCTCCTGCAGGAACGAATCATTCTCCCTTCCTTACACACAAGGCCACAGAGACATTTCATGTTCTATTCTCTCGAGGTCCATAGTTACATTCCAAACACAGTACTCAATGTTCAGTGGGCATGATTGGCAATTTTCTCTACTTGCTTTCCTACTTGCTTTTTTTTTTTTGTAAACTTTTCCATTTTCTAATCTCTGCAATTGATAATAGATCCAGGAATGTTCCTCAAGGGCATGAATAAGTTTTAGGCTTAAAGAGATACAATAGATGCCATTGGTAGAGTAAAACTAAGATACCAGCTTAGCCTTGAAGAATACGTGTTGAATTAGATATGCTGTGGGTCCTGATTAATAAGACAGCAGTGTCTATTACCTCGTGCTTCAGTGGCCTAGACTAGGGAAATGAGGGATTTAAAAGATTAAGTGCAGGTCATTAAGATGGCTTAGCAGGTGAAGGCACTAGTTGCCAAGACTTACAACATAAATTTAATCCCCAAAATGTGCAAGGTGGGAGAAGAGAATATGCTGCCAATTGTCCTTTGCCCTTCTGATCTACACACACACACACACACACACACACACACACACACACAATTTAATTTTTAATTTTTTTTCAAAAGATTATATTCACAGAATTACTGTGTATGTTGGTTAAAAAAATGAGAAAAAAAGAGAGTGATATAATTTTCTATGAGGATTCCACCACTTTCTGTAGAGCTGGAACCTAAGGGTCCTCTCTGAGCACTGGTTTCTCCTTCTGTAAAAAGGAGAATACTCCAGAAAGGAATTGTGGGAGTATGCAATAAAAAACTATTGGGTACTAATACAAGCATTGGTTGTATTAGTCAATAAGAATAAATGAGAGCCCGGGCATTACAGGTGTGTAATTGTTAGTCAATGTTCTTGATTGGGCCCATTCCACTTTTTCCTTTCACTAATTCTCTGGTTATTTATGCACTCCTTTGCTGGCCAGGTCTTTTCTCATGTCAGTTCCAGAGTCACAGCAGCCATCTCTTAAGATATACTGTCATTTCAAAGCACAGGCTAAGTACAACCCAGACTGACAGTGATGAATAACTCCACAGAGCCTGTAATGGACTCTGGCATTTCCCTCCAACTTCTGTATGTCACCAAGTTGCTCCCTCTTGTTTTGTGCTTCTTTATTCTCAACAGATTTCAGATGTGGTTTCTGAAGGTGAACATCCTCTTCCTCTGAAAAATAATCCAGCAAGAAGTAGTGGACAGTAATTGGCCTCCAGGAAAGCATCACTGTCAAGTCAAAAGATAGAAGGGGAATTAAAGACATTTTTCCTTTCTTTTATATTTCAGCATGTACATGTCCACATTCTTCCCAGGAAGACAGGGGACTTCCACAGGAATGACAACATCTATGATGAGGTGAGTTTGTCCTTTGTGACTTTATTGTTTGATCACAAGGCCTGTCAATTTGATGAAATCAGCCCAATTAACTATATGTCACCCCAGACAGGA
This sequence comes from Apodemus agrarius, assembly GCA_964023405.1. Taxonomy (NCBI): domain Eukaryota; kingdom Metazoa; phylum Chordata; class Mammalia; order Rodentia; family Muridae; genus Apodemus; species Apodemus agrarius. The sequence goes on along the minus strand of OZ030013.1, from coordinate 107,512,331 downwards.
TCGTAAGTGGTATTCAGTAGAACTCAGAAAGTGGCAATAGAAGCTAACAAGTCAAGAGTGACCATTAGGAGAATCTTAAATAAATAAATTATAATGATATGTTTTACTAATGAAACCCAACATCAAGCCAAGTGGCTTTGTGATTTCTGTTCTGCCATGTTTACCAGGGCACTTAATATCTGTGTAAAGACATAATCCTGAATTTCCATAAACAATATAAACTGTTAATAATAGAAATCAAGCAGAGGGACATATAATTCTTTGAGTCCAATATGCTAACATTGGGAGCTAGAGAAATGGCACAGTCGATCAGTTCCTTGTCCTGTAAGCATGGGAACCTGTTTGGCTCCTATGCCAAAACTGTACAAAAGATGAGAATACCAGTACATGCATGTATTAACAAACTTAACTAATAACAAAATGGTTATGAAGGATATGGGCAGAGCCCTGGAGTTCATTGGTTAGCTGCTGCAGCTAAATTAGTGAGCTCCACAGCCAAGGAGAACCTATCTGAAAAAAAAGAAAAAGATGGAAAAGTGATGGAGAAAGATACTCAGTGCCAACTTCCAGTATACGCACTGCAAGTATACTAACATTTACAGACATATACACCATACACTTAGAAAAAATGCTGTCTTTGCACTTAGCACACCTGTAGATTCAACTTGTCTCACAAAAGAGCATATATTCAAAGTGGAACTTTTGAGCTATCCTTAACAGAAACTACATTGATTTAAATGGCATATGTGTGACTTGAATCTCCTGAACATTTAGAAGTTGTGTGATTTTTGTATCTTTCCATTCAAAGATACCAATGTTAAACCAATATTGCATGAACCATCGAGGGCTGTACAATGACCTCTAGGGTCTTGTCCACAGGAGAGCCTTCCAGTGTCTCCTTGTACTGTGTGGAACACAACCCATGGTAGAATAAGTTAGAAGAAAATGTCAAGTGATGTCTCTTTATATACTACCTATAATCAAAGAACATAAAATCTGGTCAGACGGTGCCAGTGCTATAGAGTGTTTTAAAAACACTTTGGTTGTAACAAGGAAAGGTGTATATTAACAAGGTCTGCCTTGGGTGTCAAATAGGACAAGCAGATTTTAGTCATGTATTTGATACTCTACTTCCAGACCTTTGGAATCAATTTTCAATTTTATCTTTAATTTTGGTTGTTTATCACATGTTTCTGCCAACTATATGAAGATCTTTAGCTGGACCCTTTAGCTGGATGTGGATTATACATCTCTATGTATAGTCATAGTGTTTTTTTCTAATGAACTAAGCATTAAAATGACTATCCAAATACTAAAACAAAACAAAACAGGAGGTTGGTATTTAATAAGGAAATTCTTCCATGCCTCTCCTGGGACTTGATGGATCTTTTGATGTCCTTTCCAACACTTGCAGTGGACTTCTGTAGGGTGGATACCCTCTAGCCACTAGTTTTAAGTGCAGGTTTGTGACCTAGTGACTGAACCTCTTATTTCTCAGGGTTATCTTTGATATATTGTGCTTGGGTAGATGGCAAAGGCACAGGGAACAGTTATTACATGTAATAAAACTCTCAGGTGCTTCTGATGCAGATCTAGGTGTGGGAGTAGGTGCTGTCTACAAATACAGCTTCCCAAAACCTCTAAGCACTCTAATGTGAATTCAGTTTTAGCAGATGTAGAATACAGGTTGGGGATTGGTACTGACTTAGCCTATGTGGCAGGAAAATTGGAGTTACAGGATCATTGTATTCAGAGATATATCAAAAACACAAGTATAAAGCATATTAACGTAAACCAAGGTTAATAAAATGTTGTCAAGTACAGGTTATTTTAATGAATAAATTACCACATGATTTATATATAAGTGAATGCTGCTGAAGTAGTATTTAAAGGGCTTGAAAACACTGCTTTCTTAGGCTGATCAGTCACCTTGAATCTTGTTTATGCTCCAAATGCGCTGTTGACAGAAGCGGTGCGGATACATTTCAGCTCTACAAGACACAGTGGCTGACCTTGCCCAGCACATGACCTACCTCTCCTCTTATACTCTTCTGTCCTTCCTGTGTGCTCTAGTGGCATCTCTAGACAATACACATTCCAATGTTCCATGATCCTCCTCTGTATGAAAAAGTAATTACAAAAAAATGATTTTTCAGTCGAGAGTAGCTTATAATATGCCCTATAGAGATTCTGGTACAAGACTAGCAAGGGATTGAACAACAGAATCAAGTACCTTGCAACCTACTGAGAAGGCAACAGTCAATAATATCACTTGGCTTCTATATCTTAATCTTATCTTTAAAATGGATAGTGTATATCCCTTCAAAAGCTGGGCATGTGTATTATGTGACATACATCTCCTGAAAGAAGATTTGGGGGTTGGTATGAACTTGTTGTTAATTTTGCCTTTGAACATATATAAAGAGCAAGTAATGAGAACCCCGATTTCAAGCCAGGTTGTTGGATGTCCTCATTTAGTACTCTTTTCCAGAGTGAATAAAACACTGTGTTTCCAATTTTCTCCCTGCCTTTAGCCACTCAGACTCAGTTTAATCTTCCTCTTTGAGAATCTTTTCTCGTTTGAGTACATAATAAAGTAATGTCTAGCAAGAGGCACGAGGAGCATGAAGCATCGGGCAGGCATTATTGGTACACGATGTAATGTACATTAGATTGAGTGATCTTAATCAGAAATGATAGGGTGATGAGGGATGACATTCTTTATACTGATGAAATCACTCACTGTGGATTATGTATCTCCCCGTGACATAACAAACAGGCTGCATTGAAGGCAGATGGGTGGGAAATAGAAACAGCAAGAGACTGAGCTCAGTGGATCTATTTGCACTCTTACCACTGCAGACTTATAGAGATGTCCTAGGTTATGTTGGGTCATAAACTTATATTCTTTGTGAGCACAAATTTAAGGTAGTGATGACTAGAGAAGCTTCACAGAAGGGGTACAAGATGGCAGGTTCTAGAAAGAGAGAAAGGCGATGAGGATTGAGGAAGAGGATTTGTAACGGAAAACATAGTCACTGTTTCCAAATAACATTCTGGAAAAAAGATTAAAGGGCACTAAACTATGTAGAATTTATGTTTCATGATGTCTCTATGAAAAAGATCTGGCAGAATCAGGATGCAAGGAGGCAGGTGTCAACATCCACAAAGAATAGATCATATCTAGGGAAGAACTTCTAACAGGTATGATGACCTTTATGTGAAATGTCGTGAGTCCTATCTCTGGATCCCTTCAGGTCATGATTGTTAGGAAGCATGTGTACAATTGGTACAGAGACCACATTGTTCTGGAGTCCCCGCCCTTCCACACCTGGCCTGTTCTCTCATTTATCTCCCCTTGTAGATGCTTCAAGCTCTGTAACAAATAGTGCCTTTTTCTGATTAGTATTGTGGCACTTGAGCGAGTGCCAAATAGTCTTCTTTATTTGTTTAGTTCTTAGAAATACAAGACGTAAGTCTTTCTTGACTTTTATGAGACTGTCTTCTATCGATTTTTTCCCCATTCCCAGCCTCTTCCTGCCTTTTCTGGCTTAGCATTGTATATTGATGATCTGGGAGCTTGCTTGCCTCCTCACGTGTGTTTTGTCATTCCCTGCAAAGTACTTTTTAATGATGTGCTGCATTTTTGTTTGAAAAGTACTTTTTAATGAGTTGGAATGCTGCGAGGCTTGTCACTCATGCCGTAGGTCAGTAAAGCTCACACAGTTCTCTCTCTTACATACCCTGACACCCCTCACGGGGGCCATGTCTATGTATCTTTACAGGGTTTCCTCACACTGAACATTCAAGTCTTTCCCACAAATACACAAGGAGAGAGGTCAACACGAACAGTGCTGCTTCCAAAGCCTTTTAAGTTTGAACTACTGCCCCAATCCATCTCTTGTCTCTACCATTCAAATGTTACTGCTCTCAGGAGCACCTGCCAGGCTCTGCACTTAATGCAGACCATCTATTTTATCTTTTCCCCTTTCCTGTTTGGTTGGTTGGTTGTTTCTTTACAATATTTTGGCCCAAAGGGATCCCTCCAGCCTCAATGTTGGGTCCTGCCCACTTATATGCCGGCGCTAAGTCTCCTTCACAGATAGCGAGCTTTTGCCAGACTAGCATTGGTTGCCCCACTTCATAACGTTTGTGCTAATTGTTTCCTGCCTGCAACATCTGACCTCAGCTTCCCTTCATATAGTCTGTGTGTTTAACCAAATCGTAGGTCAAGCTCACCTCCTACAAGAGCCTTTCTTCCTTCCTTATGTAGCTAAAATAACCAGCCTTCTGTCCTTACTCAAGTAGCTCCTTCTTATTAGGATGCCTGATACATCCTTACCAACTCACTTAAGATAATTGTTAGTTTATATGCCACACTGACATCTCCCAAGTGCATTGTAACACCTTGGGACCAGGGACCTAGCCTGGTATAGGTTGGTTCCTCATTGGGATAACTAGTTGCACATATGACAGGACAAGACTCACACTTCAAGTACTCAAAATTCCCTACAAATTGAAACATAATTTATACAGAGTACATCTTGCTTTCAGAGGGTTGATCCATTAATTCCTGGCTATCCTAAATGTGAGTAGAACATGGTGCTATCAGCCATCTAAGGTTAATTTGATGGGGCATTGATGGAACAGAATCCTTTGGTCAGAAGTAAGTGTGCTACAGAAGGGCTGCAAAGTGCAGTCTTCCAGAAAGGTTTTTATAGGCAGAAAAGGCAATTATAAGCCTTTTCTGATTGCTAAGCAAGTCTGGTAGACTTGCATCAAGAATGATAAGAAACTTTCCCCCTCGAAACCTAGATCCATCTGTCTGGAACAGATATAGATGTGGGGTTTGCTGAAAGCAAGCTGGGGACCACTCTGCCTCTCATTCTAATTTTATTATCATCTTGGGGTTCATCTTCCCTCAAGCTGCACACTTCGGACTTGTCTTTAGGTATTTTACTCACCCTTCCAGCTACCACATTTTAGAGCCTGAGCCTCTCTTCTCAAACTGAGTGTAAACTCCACTCTTTCTTAAGCATATAGGCCTGCCCTGACTTTACTACTCCCCATAGATATGTGCATCCCACAAACTTCTGCATTGTATTTTCTTGGAACTTGCATGAATTAGATAAAGCCTTCTCTGAACTCCCCAGGACCTCTATTATGGTGACACATTGATGAAGATTATGATAATGACACAAATGGTTTCCTGGATCAAAGAACATGCATCACTAATGCACTGGGAGGGGAGTGCCCATTGCTTAATACCATGGTATATCATTGAATTAATTCAGTTGAGACTTGTCCTGACTGTGTTTCAAATAGGCAAAAGTCATAACTAAATTGGCTAATTCATCATATGTTTATGGGTGACATTGAATGGTTATGATTGTGAGCTATGTATACAATCTGTTGCTTGACTTTATTTTTAAGGAGTGCTTAATATTAAAGTAAAGGGGAATTGCAATCAGCAATTGGAAAAATGCAACCTTGAACTTTATAGACAGAGCAACCATGGGTTCAAGCATGTCTTGGAAAATAATTGCTTGGCTTAACACAATGCATGACCAAAATCAATTTATACAAATTCAGGTCATCTGGTCCCTGAGGGCTTAAGAAAAGCATTCTATTGCTGATGGTATTTATTGTTGAACTTGGATCTCTTTCACACATCATTTGATGATGTACTCAAAGCCCATGCATTCCCTAGTTGATTTTGGGAAAAGGAAGGCAAGTTTCAGTGAGACAGTTAATTAGCTGCTCCCCTCTGGCTTCACCGATCTCTTCGTAGTGACTGCTAAGCTTCTGAGTTCATGAGAACCTTAGAATGCAAACATTAATACCTCCTTATTAGCCTAAAATGGCAGCTCTCTGTGTTTCCTGCACTCTTTGGGACATTTAAGTAAAAGAATCTGAATAGGATAAGAGCATAGCCATTTTTAATTAAATGATATGTAGGCATATGCTATCTATATGCTTCTTTGCATGTTCTTTGACTACCTAATTTAAGAGCCCTGGACTACTGTTTCCATCTCGCATTATTATCCTACTAAGTCTTTATAATCCCTCACAGAAGAAGATAAAATTAGAAAAAAAATATTTCTGCTCCCTGTTTCACATATAAAATGAATATTAGAGATGATCAGGTTGGTTTCATGTTTACTAGTGCTTACTAAGCATAGTAGAAAGTCAAATTAGAATGATAATGATGGTGGTGGTAGTAGTGATGGTGGTGGTAGTAGTGATGGTGGTGGTGGTGGTGATGGGTTGGGACTGTCTTAGTTAGGATTTTACTGCTGTGAACAGACAACATGACCCAGGTAACTCTTCTAAGGGATAATATCTAACTGGGGCCAAATTACAGGTTCAAAGATTCAGTCCATTATCATCAAGGCAGGAGCATGGCAGTGTATGGGTAGGCATGGCACTGGAGGAGCTGAAAGTTTTACATCTTGTTCTGAAGGCAAACAGGAGAATAGGCAAAGAGGAGAAGGCTAACAGGCAGCCAGCAGGAAGGGCTGTCAAAGCCCATCCCCCACAGTGACACCCTTCTTCCAACAAGGTCACAACTCCTAATAATGCCACTTCCTGGTACAAGCATATTCAAATCAACTCAAGGACCTCCAAAGACCATCATGAATTCACTGCATCAAAGAATCAGATCAACAAAAGAAAACAGAATACATAGCTGGTAAGGATCCCCGGATGAATCCTGTAGCAAAAGACACAACTTGTATGAAGTCTTTATTTTTCTCATTAGAATTTACTTTAAGAGATGTCACATAAGGTCAATTTTTTTTTCTCAAAATTCTTCTGCTATGTCCCTTGAATATCTTCAGTTGCTTGTTAGTCACATATTAACAAGAATAGCGTGAGTCATACGGCACTTGATTTATGACATTTATGGCAAATGCACTTCTTTAAAGCTCCCTCATCATTTCCTGAATAAGACTTAGCTGCGCAGAGTCCAATATGATCTTTATGGTACACTCCATCTCCAGACATACCCTACAATACAGCTCGAAGGTCCCTGGTAGTGAAGATGTAAATGCCTGCTCTGAGACATTCTCGCTGCTGGTGTCCCTTTGTCTTCTCTCATGCTTCTCACAGAGCAATCCTTCATCTCAGTGTGATGGCTACAGTCAAGCACCCATGAGGCATGGAGCCTAAAGAATGGGCTATGTGTGTACTTAAAAAAAAAAATCTTCCTTTGGCTTATAGTCAATGTTCTTTACATAACTACTAATAAATTATCACTTAAGATTAAATATTTTGACAGTTTGAATATCTATGATGCAATAAGGCAACTTACCAAGCAAAATTCCTCTGAATCCATAATATTTAGACGATTGAGAATGTGGGCCTCAGGCAAGAGAAAAAGTTACTCTAGTAATAATTTATCAACCTAAGCAGGTAAATAATGCAGAGAGAAGGAGAGACATTAATTAATCATTAATATATTTTTATCAGTGGGAATTATTATGGCCTCAAAGAGAAAAGATCCCAAATATTTGACCTACTCTCTTGAAATAACATAAAAATGAGCAAGAATTATGGAAAGGGGAGAAAACAAAGTTAATTATATTTTAAAGAATTTATGACTTTGCTTTTTGGCTATAAGTTGACAATCTTTTGATAAAGTATTTATATACTTCAAATAAGCTTTATAATAAGTATCATTACGTCTATTTTTGGAATACGGTATATTGTTGGAATTCATGTGTAGCATGCCGGCACAGGACATCATAGTGCTCTCAAGGTTTTGCTTTTGTTACCACATGGGAGTATCCACCGTGGATGTCCCCAGTCCCTAATCAGTGCTCAAGAGGAGATGTCTCAGTATATTTATAGATATTTTAGATTAAGAAAGATTTAAAAAGAGCATGTAAGCATAAATTTAATAATAGAGTTTTTAACTAAAAACAACCAGAAGACTATCATTTCAGCATATAGACACTATAAAATATTACAACTACAATATTTATATGCTCTTGTGGCAAAAGTCTTTGAAGCCCAGTATGTATTATACATTCCCAATACATCTCACTTCACATTAGGCACAGGTGGTGGGTGAGTACCAAATTAAATAGGACAGTTCTAGAGTTGTTTAAATCTGGAAATGATGATGATGATGATGATGATGATGATGATGATGATGAATTTAAATGTTTTTTTTTTCATCCTGCCTATCTAAATCCAGATCATGGTGTGTTTTTCATGATATTCAAGTATAAAAGTCATCAAATGATTGAGCTAGGGGCTATTGTATCTTATCAAAGATCTTGTTGGAATTTTAAAAATGAAATGACCAGTCAGATCACTGGTACATAGAAGATACGTTCATTTTTTGTTTGTTGTCAGAACTACTAGGGATGCTCATGAGATGCTTCGACGACTGTAGGGAAGGAGGGGCACTGTTTGAGTCATTAGTTCTACTGGCAATTGCCTTTAGAATGGGTGGCCTCATTGGCTGAAATTTCTCATTCACTTTTGAAAGGAGATGCGATGTTCTTTTGTGGTAAAATCATGTAAGATTATACATGGAGATCCAGATCCAACTTGCTTGGTGCTCAGTCAGCTTTTCCATGTCTCAGGCTTTTCGTCTATAAAATATATGTGGGGTTGCTATGTAAATTGAATGGCTTCCTCTGTATTAGGCCTTAGGATATACAAGAAGCACTCTATAAATATTCACTATAATAATTTGCATGAGTATTAATAGTACTAGCATTATCCTGACAGAGCCTGTTGTGAAAAGCTGATAGAGTGCGTTTGATCAGAAGTCATCTTCAGACTGCACAGAACCCATCTGAGACATTCCCATTACTATATGCATGTGGACTGAGAGCCTTCAAAGACAATCATTTGTGAGCACATTAGCTTTCAAATAGTCTCAAGTAGGGAACCTGCATGATCCTGTCGTTTAGGCATGATAAGGAAATCTCTAGAAGAGAAAATACTGAAGTTTATTCTAGGATTTTTAGATCACTTCAACAGACTGGCAAGCAGCATTTTCTAGGAACTGTTGATACCCAACTTCCACATCCCAACTTAGAAGCACACTTTGAGAGGTTCCAGGTTTTGAAGGAGAGGAAAGGAGATACACACACACACACACACACACACACACACACACACACTGGATACAATGGATTCGCAGAGGGCTTCATTCCATGTCTTTTAATATTGACCTTCCTATGCAAACATCAGAGTCTTTCATGAGATTTACTTGAAAAGGAGAAGGGACAAGAAGCCAGTAGTGCTAAGCTTCTGGATCAGGTTACCAGTCATAAACAAATCTAGCTCTTAGCTTTTGTCCCCAAGAGAACTGATGAGGAATAATTAGATAGGGAAATCATGACTTGATGAGTCACAGTGAGCTGGAATCTATGTTAGGCGCCTTCCAAGCCTCAGGGGAGAAGCTGACACTCACAGAACAAAGCACCTTCGAAGCACTGAGAGTCAGCTGCTGAGTCCAGCCTTCTTGCCTTGTTTCATCCTTTGCTTTGGTCTTTATTTTCGTGCAAAGTCAAAGATAGTAGAACTAAGCATTTTTCTTGGCTGTGATTTCTGGACACACACACACACACACACACACACACACACACACACACACACAAATACCTTAGATATCTTGTACACCCTACAAGTCTTGAATATACCCCTGCTAATTCAGTGTATAAAAACACTGAAGAAAATGGCATTTTACAAAGTTAACAGTTTGGGTTTTGTTGTTGTTGTTGTTGTTGTTGTTGTTTTCTGCTTTTGAGATATAGCCCATGAGTTTGCCAGCTAAGGAACTTCATTATAACGCCTTTTTGTATAAACACAATGAAATTATCAGCACACTCTTGTCCAGCTTCTATAGTTCCCAGGGTCATTCTTTCGAAGCTGATTTTGTGCACCAAATATCTTAAATAGTTTTGCATGCCTTATAGTATATTCATGTCATGATAACACACTAAAATATTTAAAAGGAAATCGCTGCCTTATTTTTTCTCAAAAAGAAACAGTCCTTGCTTACAACTCTCAATGGGCCATAAATATCTTCTAGGCCAGCTGCTCCAGTACCCGTTGGAAATCCGCCTTACATTAGAAGTAACTAAAGAACTCATAGAATATTCCCTTTGCACTGAAATGCAGCCTTGTTCTAGCACATATACTTTTCTTTTGGAAAAAAAAATTTTTTTTTTCTTAGACCAGTCTCATCATTATTAGAAGTGCATTGTATGCTTGTGTCAAGTACATTGAGAACTTTCTGATTATCTTCTCTGGAGATCTTAGCCATCCCTTTGTGATAAGACTGAGATTCTGTTGAATTTCTTTTTAAAGCAGATAAAAGCAAACTTGTTGCTTAATTCACCCCACCTAGCATAGTAACATACACAAAGGTGTGTCTATCATGTGCATAGCATTCCCAGAATGTTTTGTTTTGTTTTGTTTTGTTTTGTTTTGTTTTGTTTTGTTTTGCTTTGTTTAATTCAGGTCTCATCTCAAAACTGAGAATTTCAGAAATGTAGTGGGTTCAACAGCTCCCAATCTGGGATAAGGCTGAATTAGACTTGAGAAAGCAGAGAGGCAAGATTGTTCTCACTAGGTGATGCTCTCAAATAGCAAAGAATGAGCTGATATGATTTGATATTAGCAATCTGATAAGTTAATATAAGCAAGAGGATATTTACCTGTGTTTCTTCTTCTCAGGCACACCTCATAATCTGTTTTTAGGATAACAGAGAATAAGGAAACAGACCCGAGTTTCACATTTGGCATGCCTGTCTCTAGCCTGGCTTCTTTTTGCTGCTTAGCTCACAAACACTAGAAATATCTTCTTCACCTCCTCCTCACTACTTCTGACATGAAAAAAAAAAAATCCTCAGATCTCTCATAGGCCAGGTTCCCCCAGGATGGTAGGTATTCTAAGTCTTATTTCCCAGGCCTTATATGCACAGCCTCTGTTTCCCCTTCCTCAGTCAGTAGCAAGGCCCCATAATTCTCAGCATTTCCTTCCTTTATGCCAAAATGTTCTTTGTGTACCACAGTTGTTCACAAAACATTTCACATTCTTAAGTCAAAGGATAACATCTTTTTCAAGCCAACAAGGCGGTTGAGAAGAGAATAGGACATTAAAGCTGGAGTATCAAGCCTTAATTTAGATATCAGTGGGACTAGTAACCCCCAAAACAACCTCAGTAGGCAGCTCTGTACCCCAAATGTATGTCTGGCATCTCCCTCAAGAGTAATTTGGTAAGTGCCCCACCTCACTCTGAGAACCCCACCAATACTCTCAGTGACAGACCATCCACATATGCTTTTGTACTTAGAACTGTGTCTACACCCTGCCAAAACAGTAATAGAAACTTCTCTGTCATTCGCTATGCTCAAAACTGCTCTTATCTATGCCATAGTCTCTATATTACTCCAGAGTGACTGCCTACTAACTTTGAATATGGAAAGTGTGCCCCAAGCCAAGAAATCCTTTAGAAGGCAGAAAAGTCCAATAATAATGGTGCTGATGGTGATGATTCTGATAATGATAAGATAGAAACACTAACCAAATGAAAATGAAAACCAAACAAGCAGAAGCCAGAAATAGATTTCCCACTAGAAAATCCGAGTAATAGGTAGGCAGGTCAGCACCTTGAATATTAGCTCATAGAGGTCCAGTTTAAACTTCTTACCTCCAGTAATCAGATAATAAAATTTGACAAGTCACCCTATTCCTTCAAATTTGCTGCAGCAGTAAAGAAAAACAATGAGTATAACCGTAGAACTGTAGGACCTAGCCTGGCATCTTGGGCCAGTTCTTCTTGTACTTGGATGCTGCGTTAGTGCTGTAGAGTAGTATTCTATAGGTATTGTATTTAGATACAAAAGAGGTAGCAAGGATACGGCACACCTGTTATTACTCTGAAATATTAGCCTATGTACACGAGGGAAGAATGAATGGCAATGACCATGATATACTGGAAACTAGAGGCCACTAAGATACCCAGTAGAGTGCACTCTGATAAAGGCTCCTCGAGTCTAGTGAAGAAAATGGCCACTTGGTAACGGCATATCTCAAAGTCCTCCCATAGAGACGACAATCCTGGCTTTGTGTCTGATGAGGTTATGGGCCATTCATTTTGTCTCCAGCTCAGCTTTCCTAGGTTCCAGCCGGCCAGATTCATCTCCGTCACCTCAAAGCCTGCTTTCAGCTCTGATTCCTAGTGATGCTATGACACTAAATAGTTCAATCGGGGAAGAAGCGCTTGCCCCAAGCACTCCTTCGCTTTGATTTCCAGGAGGAGGCCACATTAGCATAGCAGAAAGGATATTTACATTGCAGTTGACTTTTAAAATTCACTGAGAGTGGAAGATAAAAGGAAAACACACCAGATGGAGTGTGAGCGCCCTACTATTTCAAAACACAGCCATTTCCACTAAATTAGTTGGCACAAGCTTAAAATTAAATATCATCCTGACTGCTATTTACAGTCGTCAACATGACAACTATAGTTTGTTTCCAAAGGAGCAAAGATGGTGCTAAGACTGATTAGAGTATTTTTGGAATTGTTTTTTTTTTTTTTTTTGATGGAAACATTAAGAGAATAATCAATTGGATATGAAAATATGAGGGAAATCATGAAAGCAATTGAGATATAACTCAGCCCCTGAATTTCTAGGAAGACTCCCAGCACAGATAATTCGAACACATCCGCCAAATAAACTTCAGTATCTTCAATTTTGACTAGTCCTACCTGCTGTGATTCTTGGTGCGCTTTTAGTTACAAACTCCATTAAAAACCTTTTACCAAACTAGTTATGTGTTTTTTAAAACATACTTACAACGATAGCTTAATTTTTGCACTTTCTTTCAGAATTGTTTAAGTCCTACTTGCAGAAGCCCCAACACAGGATAGAGAATGAGCTGGAAGCTCAAAAGCTTACTTACTGTGCTGGTTTTAATGGGAAATATTCTCATCTCAAGCATTCGAATGTTTGGCCTCCAGTTGTTGGTGATGTTTAGGGAGGCTTAGGAATTGTGCATGGTCTTACTAGAAAAGGTTTGTCACTGGAGGAGAGCTTTTAGTTCAAAGACTCTTGCCATTTCTAGATCATGCCCTCTGCTTCATGCTTGGCATACAAGTTGGGAGCTCTCCACTGCTGCTTTAGGCCCGTGCCTGCTACCTGCCTCCCTGTCATGCGCTCAATCCCAGTGAAACCATAAACCAATACAGTTACTAAGACTAGCTTTGTTCAAAATGTTTATACACGTTCATGCACACCTAAAATCAAGAAATACCATTCATGGCCTTTTGGTTAAGCGTTTCCTTCTAAGCTCCAGCTCTCTGGATTCAAAAGCATTGTGCTAATTTATTCTCAGAGTAAATGTCACATATCTACTATCAGGATACCCAGTGAGGAAAGGGAGACTTCTGCAAAGGACATTCCTCAAAGACTTTGAATGGCACTGTTCTTCAGGGATCCAGCAATTAAACACAGATGATGCCCAGATCTCTCACCTTTTAACTAAAGGTCCACTCTGAGAGTTACACTTCCAGAAAACTGTCCACTATAAATGATTATTCATGCCGTGCCCTGTGTGTGTGTGTGTGTGTGTGTGTGTGTGTGTGTGTGTGTGTTTGAGTGACAGGGGGGAAGGGAGCAGAGAGACAATGATAGCCAGAGAGGAGAAAAATAATGTTTCAATCAAATGCTAGAAGTGTTTGGTTATTATTAAATATTCCAGTTTACAAAATAATTGTCTTTAACCTCACTTATGAATCTTTTAAGTTACTAGATAATCTCTTAAATGGTGAAAATTTGTCCTTATAGTATTTCTATTAGTAAAGGAAGTTAAACTATTGCATTTCCTATCCTCTAATGTGCTTTCCATAATTAAGTTAAAAAGGACTCAAACTGTGCCTTTGTAATATCTACCAGATTGTTTGAAATAGAAAAATTTAAAAAGTCATAGATATAACTGAACCTAGAATTACTAAAAAAAAGTTTTATAAATTTAAACCTGTTGATATCCATATTTAATTAAAGTTGAAACTTCATAGAACATACATATGAAAGCTATGTCAGACATTGCTTAATTTAACCCAATCATACAAATTATGTGATCAGGTATTCAAGGTATTGCTTCTTATAATACCCCCATTCTAAATGATACAAACTTAGAATTCTTGAATTTTATCAGTGGCTTTCTAAATTACCAAGTGTCCTAGTTATACTTTTGTTATGATGATTAAACGCTCTGACATTTATTCCATCATTTTGGGAAAGTCAAGGCAGGAACTCAAGCAGCTAGTCCTACCCACAGTGAAGAACAGAAAAAGAATAACACATTCTTCCTTATCTGCTTGCTATCAGCTAGCTTTTTCCTGGATTACATAGTTAAGGATCCCCTTAAAAGGGAATGATCCTGCCCACAGTGGGCTGGTCCTTGCCTTACCAAGAAATAATAAACATAATGCCTCCTAGACATATCCATAGGCTGAACTGATCTAGACAATTCCTTAATTTAGGCTCTTTACCCTGCTCATTCAAGTTTATGTTAAGTTGAAAGTTAAAAGTTAAGTAACACACCAGATTATATTAGTTTTTCTTGCCAAACTACATTTAATTCCTATTTTTAGCTAGTCTAAAGTCCTCATATGTAGCTATCTGGGATTTCTTTACAAGGTTCGAAAATATTGTCCTCAGTCTGTTCTTCTTGGTTCTGTTTATTTGTTTTGTTCTTTGTATTTTTGTTGTTCTTTTATGTCATTTTGGTTGTTGTTGTGTCTGGGATTTGTTTGGTTTCTTTGTATATTTTTGTTTATCTAGCCAGTGTCTCTCTGTGTAACCCTGGCTATCCTGGAACTCACTCTCTAGAACAGGCTCACCTCAAAGTCACAGAGATCCTACCTCCTCTACCTCCCAGGTTGTGCGATTAGAGGCATGTGCCACCATGTCCCGCATCTTCTCTTAATTAAAGAGAAAATACCATGATTTTGTGAAAGCATTATATTTACCCAATCTGTCCCAGAAATTTGAGGTGGAAGATTCTGATGCAGTTCTAAAATGCAGCAAAGCATGTGCCTTCCTGGGATTTCTCTTTGAGATTTTTTTTTCTTATTTTTAAGGCATGGTTTTTCATGGTAAGTGCTAGTTCTTTACCTAGAGCTTCGTAGTAAATCAACTTCATTTTTAACCACAATTTTATGGTGTTGGTTGTGCATGGGGCTGAACGTTCACATGGGAAGAAGCAAGAAAACAAGCTTCACTGTCCACATTTCCTTGACATCCCTGTGGCTGTCACTGGCTGTCATTAGCACCCAGCCCTGCATTCTGTGTTCAGTTCCTTGAATTTCTGTCACACACACTTTGATGGGTTAGTTTCCTTAAGTGCAAAGCCCTCCATTGCAGAGCTAAGAAAGCTCTGGCATCTGGACTGAGTTTCCAGAGACCTTTGAAATGTCACCTTGCCCTCTCTTGACTTAAGAGTGGTATTTAGGCGCCATTTGTTTAATGGAAATGCTCACCAGCAAACCAACTCATTCTGCTCTCTCAGATTGATGTTTATGGTAATTCTGAAAATGCTGCCTCTGTTTTCACCCTGTCCTCACTCTGTCTGCACCCTGTCCATATTTCTGAAGAACTCCCTGATGAATCCCTGTTCTCTAGACCTTCCCACATGTTTTAACATTTTGATTCTCAGAACAGGGGAGTAGAATGCTCAGTACACCTGAATAATAGAAGAGTCACATTTATGTTTCACCTCAGCTGGACTGAAAATAACTTTTGTCATTGTTTTTAGCTGCACCTCTGTATCACCCGCTAAATGGAATCTTCACTTTTTAATAAAACTTTACTGAAATATCATTCAAATGCTATGCAGCTCTTTTATGTAAACTCTATAGTGTGATAATATCATGTGACCCACTAAGGTTTCTATTTTTAATAACCTCTAGATTAATATATGTTGTTATCAGTATGAATTTTCTTTCTATTTTAAGGCCAAATTATATTTGTGTGTACCATGTGTATATATACACACATTCTCATCCATTTGTCTTTAGATGAAATTTTTCCTTCTTTATCTTGGAATATTGCTATAGTAAGCATAAAAGTTCTCATATCTCTTGGAGATAATCTTATTTCTTGTACACATACCCAGAATTCAGATTGCAGTATTGTATAGTGGTCCACATTTTAAATGTCTGAAAACTCCTACACAGTGCTTTTTCATGATACTCAGAGTAATTTATATTCCCACCAACAATCTACAAGTGTTCCTCTTGTTCTCCTGACTATCATACTTGGCCTAACAAGTATGAAGTGATAGCCTGTGGTTTTTATTTGCACTTCCCTGATGATTAATGACATTGAACATTTTATCATAAACCTCTCAGCTATTTGTATTGCTTCTTTGAAAAGAATGTCTGGGGATATAGCTCAGTGATAGAACATATACCCAAAATGCAGAAGACTTTAGGGTCCAGCCTGGATACTGAAAAAGTTTTTTTGCATAATACTTTTACCGTCTTTGAAATTTAGACTAATATTATTTGCTATTCAGTTGTATAAGCTTCAAGATATTTTAAATATATTATTGACATATTGCAAATATTTCTTCCATTCAGGGGCTCACTTTTTGTTTTTTAACTTTTTTTTCTTCCTGAAACCCTCCATTGGTTGTCAAAGAATAGCCTCCCATAGGACTGAATGGAGGTCTGTTTCTTGTTGAATGGAAAATTGTGTTGTTTCCATGTTTTACTTCTTAATAATAATCCAAGAATATCTCTTTTCATTTATAAGTATTTTATGGGCAGATATTTTCATTCTTCTTCAATAAATAACTAGGAATGTAGTTACTGTGTCATATGACAACTACATGTTTAATTCTGGAAGATTGTGCCCAGGTCATTGCTAACACAGTCACTCTGATTTAAATTTCCAACCATCTTTCCCATCTCCCTGGATCTTCATGAAGTAGCCTGTTCTGATTTCTCAACTTTACTTATCCCAAGGTCTGTGAAGTGTGAGCTCACTGTGGTTTTGATTCAATTTTCCATCCTGGTAACTAATCATGTTGGGTATTTTTCCATGATTTTTGTTCAATTGTATGACTTTTTTGGAAGAAATGTGAATTCATATCCTGTGTTCATTGTTTCAGTTAGATCTTTGTGTCTGTGCTGTGCAATTGGAAGAGGGTTTTTCTGCATTTATGTTCCTCCACCTGTTCAACATCCCTCTGGGATATCCAGAGAAATATTCTTCAAGTTTTGCCTTCTATGCAGAGCTGCCTGGTAGAAGGGCTTTAGTACTAGAAATTTCTTTCTTTACAGCTTCTTAGTTTTATCTTGGTGAATCAGACATAAGATGCTTGCACATCTCACAGAGAAGAAGAGCAACGGAGTTTGAAAGGCAAAGTCCTGTCCAGAGACTGTACTATTTTCTACCTACAAATTTTGTAGAAAGGCTATGCTTTGCCTCCATGATACCTAACACAGGTACAGCTGAACATGCTTGGTAAAATGTTGCTGGAAAATAGCTATGACCGTTTGTTTAGACATGAGCCTGAATGCCCCAAATACTTCCTCTCTCTCTCTCTCTCTCTCTCTCTCTCTCTCTCTCTCTCTCTCTCTCTCTCTCTCTGTGTGTGTGTGTGTGTGTGTGTGTGTGTGTGTGTGTGTTTACACATATGGTTAGAGGCCAGAAGTAGTTTGGAAATGGATTAGTTGGGGAGGCCAGCTAAACAGCAAGCTACAGGGTTCTGTCTGTCTACCACTCCTTGATGCTAGGATCCAAAACACATACCATGTCCAGATTTTTGGGTTTTTTTCCTCATGTTCTTGGGACCAAATGTAGTTCTTAATGTTTGCAAGGCAAGCACTTTACTGGGTAAGCCATTTCTTCAGCTCCTTTTATGTGGACCTTTATAGAGACGGATTTCCAGACCCTGGCCTGGCAAGGAATATGGTGTCAAAGTGTCTGATTCTTTAACTCTCCAGTGACCTGTATCTTTTCCATCACATCTGTCATAAAGCTATAGCAACTGCAAAGATCCATTATTATTTATATTGAGATATTCTCTCCCAAAATAATACTTGATGACCAGCGTTGGGGGATAACAGAAGCCACCAGCCCATTATTTTCTTTGAATAATTAAATAAAAGTTTTTCGCACTTTACTCCAACTATCACAGTCTTCTCAGACACCTCTGCCTTCTCAGAACACACACCTTCCTATTGGGAAACTGTGTGAACAGTTCAGTGTCCCATCCACACCATCTCTCATACCCACATATTCTACTGGAGATAGCTCTGCTTCTTATTTCTAATGTTCATTGTTATTAGAGGAGCAAAATATGAAAGGGTTTTCTATTTGACTGAGGTCACACTTGGGATTATTCTTGGAGTCAAGATGAAGGCCAGCAGGAACATAGCTGGGTGAGGAGATGCTCATGGTGTTATAATGAAGGGATGAGAATGAAGACTCATAGATGCCTCTCACCATGTTGGTCTCGGTGTTAATTTAATGTGCCTAGGATGTTTTTCATGTTGTAGAAGATCCCATCTGACAATGTCTATTAATTGCCTTGTGGGACACCTGTCATGCAATTCTCATTATACAGAGGCAGCCATTTGTATTGTCATTGTGGTTACTTTCATGTTACTGCGTCCTTGTGCTGTCATGAATGAGGAGGGATCAGGGTGTGAACTTGAACTTCCTGGTTCTTCTTTCTCTGTGTGGGTTGTAAGGTGAAATGGCTGCAGAAGAAAGACAAAAGCTGTCAATAATTGACAAGCGCTGAGAGGAGAGAAGAGCAGAAACAGTCTGTGGTATGTGCTTGTTATCTAAGAAAGGCAATTGTGTTCTCCCTTCTGGCTAGCGCTTGCCAGTCCCAAATATGGAATTCTGATCACCAGATCTCATCACCACGTCTAGGAAGGCTGAAAGTTGAATTTTGACACTGGAAAAAAAATTCTGCTTTGCTTATTGGAAACAAAATAAAATAGAACATTTATTTCCACTAAAATAAAAGGAAATACCCCGCCTTTTTTTTATTCAAAATAATACTGGATCTAAAGTCCAGCATGTCTGGTTTGCAACATCTTGTCTCAAGGCTATGAATTTTCCCTGGGGAAGCACTTTCCTAGGAATTTGAACTTGTATTTGCTCTCAACTAAAGACAGGTCCACTATTCACTTGAACAGCCATCAAATATTTGTCAAACAAGTCTCATGTGTCCAGTGCTGACAGGATTATAGATAAGTGATAAAGAGCCCTGCCCTCAAGTTCTTGGTCAAATAAGATAGACCAGCATGCCCTAAAATTACCCATGATGAACAGATGCCAGCTGTATCTCTTCATCCTGCCATGGATGAGCAGGAATATGATGGGTACTTACCAGATGAGAGGAATTTGGGAGTAAAGTCACTCTATCTGCAAGGTTAAAGACTGAACAAAGGTACTAGTATAGAAAATAGTGGGTTCAGGTTCAGGCAAACAGGTAGACAAGCCACAGGCAGTTGACGAGGCCTGCCTGTCAAGCAGTAGGTGACAAAGTTGAACATCAGCTCCATGGATAATAATGGCGTCCTCTACTTATCCATCCATTGGACAAGCACAGGTATCGCATAATAAGTTCAGGTAAGGCCATGTTAGGCTCTATCACTATATGGGACCCAGCTGGGGAAGCCCTACCCTTTCTTTGGGTCTGACATGTCTGGTAGGTTCATGGGTCTGGTTTCCCTGATAAGATTTTCGTAAGCCAATGTGTGCCTACCTTCTCGGTTCACCCTAATTAACGTATAAGTGGCTTCCTCTCCATTCCCAGGAATGAGTCACAGATCAGTCTATGTTGGATCTGACAAACAATACAGTTTCTGGCTTACACAGAGGAAAGTCACCCCTTTCCTTCAAAATGGAGTCAAAAGTTACTTAGAAGATGTCTCTCAAAGCAAGCAACAGCCAAAGCAAACACTATTTGGTACAACACAGCAAAACTTAGAGTAGGGCAAAGTCTGATCTCGTGGTTCTACCTTGTTTTGTGTGACATAGTCCACCAAGTTCCCTGACAACTTACCTCTGGCCTTTTCTACATGGCTGACTTGCATTCAGAAGCATGTCATGATCTCCAAAAAAAGGAATATTATACTTTGATATCATCTTGGTTTCCACAAGCTGTGACATAGTACATTCTCACTATGCACACTGCTGGACATGAGAGTCAAGTCATTTTTAACAGTAACATAATTATGAAAGAAGAAGAAAGACTTAAACTAATTTTCATACTATGACAGTCTAACCATATTTGGAAAAATACAAAATTCCTCTTTTGGTTATATACTGAGCATCATTAACAACATCTTATTGTTCTTTTATTATTTCACTGTCTCTTACATGAGATTTAAAAAGACAGGATGAACTTTTAATACAGGACTTACAAAGATAGAAATTTATCTTGTAAAATGAGTTTCTGTGTCACAGCTGCTGGTTGAGGAATATCAACTCTTCTCTATTGTCCTGGTGCTAAGTCTCCCATTAAACTGATGATGTTTTAAACAAAGCATGTAATTTGGGAATGACTTTGGAAATTCTAAGAAACTATTTAGCAAGTGACAATTCACATCAGTTTCTTTTGAGATTCTTCCCCTTAACAGTTCATTTACAAACCATTCCTTTAATCCTAGGAATCCAGTAGATACACTTTGATCTCTCTTGGGCCCAACACTATGCCTGGGGAAGAGCAGAAAGCTGGCTCCCTGCTATCACAGAGCTGATGTTCTGGTGAGAAAGTTGTACAGTTGACTGACAATAAGTTCTCAGACTGTAAGCCAAAGTCCAAAGGCAGTTAAAAAGTGACATATCTGTCACATATCACTAGGAAACTTGACAATCCAATACTTTTCTCTTGGGTAAGTTCACTTTCATCTGGTTCCTGAGTGATGAGAAATTAGTAACCATGTAAGGTTGTAGAGGACCAGCATTCCCATGCTAGGGCAGAATTTTTAGAGTGAGAAGGAAGCAGAGCCATTTTGTTATGCAGGGAGACAGTGACTTTGCGCAATCTTGAGTCACTGGCAGTTCCAGGCTTTATGGGGCATTTGAGGGCACACTGGGGGCTTTGGAAGAGTTTGAAAATAGACACTGACTGATCTGCTTCTTACCTTTGAAACGGTGCTAATATTATTGTATAGAGAATGGCAGTTAGACATTAAGAACAAAGTAAGATATGACCTATCACAGATGGTTGCTGGTTGCTTAGGTGTACCTGACTATACGTTTAAGCATGAGAGAAGTCAATAAATTCTAAATAGAGCAGATGTACTTGTTTTGACACAGGCTCCACAGAGCATCTCATGGAGCCCAAGTTGACCTGGTACTCACTAGGCAACCAAAGGTCTTCTTGAACTCCTGATCCTCTTGTCTCCATCTTCTGAGTTCTGGGATTATAAACATGTGCCATTTTTTCTAACTTTTCTGGATCTGAATACCAAAACTACAGTCTTGTTTATTCTAGGTAACCATGCTGCCAAGTAATTCTATCCCTAGGTCTTTTGATAAGGGAACTAATACTGCTTAGGCAACTGTAATACCAGCCACCACGAAGGAGTGACAGGCTGGCAGAGGGACAGCTTTATTAGTAGTATCTAATTGCTGGGGACTAAACAAAGTTATGTTCAATGATCTTTCATCTTTTTGTTTTCCTTTATGACTTAGACATCAAAGATCTGCTTGCTTTTCCATGTAGAGAAATGAAGGCAGTGCAATTGTTTCTGTGGTGGTCTGATTACTCCAAGCATTACCAAAGTGTGGTGTGACATGCCAGACACTGGGGACACAGAAGTACCTACCTTCAGGACAGTAGGGTAAAAGGTCAGAACGAGTATGTACTCTGTGTACCATATTCTGACTTTGGTGATGGTGGTATTTCAGAACTGAAAATTCTAGGGAGTTTTGAGTGGAAGAGGGGAAGTTAGAAACCATATGATGTTCATTACCATCCCTGTTATCTATTCACTCAATGGCAGATGCATCTTGTACCCATTTCTGACAACACAAAGGATCTCACAGTATCATCTGATGACTAAGAATTCCAACCTCTGATGCCTAAAGACAGTGATTTTCAGTATCTCCAAGTCTGTTCTCATCATGTGCATGGTTCTAAAGTGTTTGTTTTCCTGCTACTGAGGTAGCCAGCTTCCACCTTTGTCACAAAAACACCTAGTACTGAAATAGCCTCCTACTGATCCTGAAGTGTGCCTGAGGGGAGCTAAGTGTGGGATTAGATGTTTTAAGCGGTCTGGGAAACCCAGAGAAGGTAGTTGATTGTGTTAGTTCAAAATGTATCAATTTGGATTATTTTTCAGTGTCCTGAAATTCTGAGTCGTTAAAATACCATATGATCTTCCAAGGTCCAAATACACTAGATCATTCTAGAGGTTAGCTCTGCTAAATTCATAAATTCATATATTCCATACACATGAACTGCACAGGATGGTTTGTATTGCTCTCCACTGCCACCTTGACCTCAAAGTGTGGTGCTTATCTGCTCTTTGAATCAAAGGAAGGTTGAATTCTAAAGCCGGTAGTCAGATAGTCAAAGCCTCCATTCTGTATTAACAATAGGCAGTAATGACTGACCATAGGTAATGAGACTAAGGTTGATTCGTTATCATACAATATTAATTATATAAAATAATGGACTACATTGTGATGTAATTATGCTTGTCTATCATTTGCTGTGATCCTGTTCTTCCCGTCTTTTACTCTGTTCCTGACCCTGATAGTCTATTTCCGCTTACCGAGCTCCTACACCTACCACAATTTTTTTTCTATATTCTATGTTTACATTCCAAAGGTTTTCCCCTTTCCCAATTACCCCCCCCACCATATGTCCCATAATTCCTCTCCCCCCCTGCTATTCCCCACCCATTCCCCCCACACACACACACACACACGATTTCTCTGTTCTGGGTCTACCACAAATTTTAAGTCTACAGAGAAATTGTCTATTTGTCTTTTTGAGTCTGGCTGATTTTTCTTAACACACTATACTCTAGTTCCATCTATTATTTAGCATTAAGGTGACTGTTTATTGAGTTAAAAGTATATGCTAGAAACTGTCAAAGTTTCTGTAATTCTTATGATTAAAAGTATGAGAGCATTCTGATTTTTTTTTTTTTAGCATTTCATAGAGAGTTGAACATAAATTTCTCACCAGGCTGGTAAGGAGGGCAGTTGGAATTCATACGGAACAGTGCCTTGAGAAGCCAGTCTCTTCGTCCTTGGGGAAGCTTCCTCTCCAGCTGCTGACAACTGGCCATTTCACTCTTTTTCCATTAAGTCTGCTGCTTGATATTATTTGTGATCAAGGATGATATTTTAGCTGGAAACCATTTTCTCATCAAGACCCAGTTCTTCATCCTGAAATAATAAGCTGTGAGTTTTTCTGAGGCCAAACATGGGGCTGCTGTAGATGCCTGAGTTGATACCAGTAAACCTCTAGGGAAGGAGGAAAACACTTGAAATACTTCTCCTCAGGAACTCTCTAGGTTCTTTTGAACTTTAATCATTAGCACTAGCACTGGTCTGCTTCCTCCCTCGGTGGTGTTTTATTCACACAGACAGAGCACCCTTACTTTAATGGGAGTCAGTAGACCTGTGAGTGTTGCCACATTGCTGAAGGAAATCCTGGTCTTTCACCAGGAGGTTTCCTCTAGTTCTCTATTTGGGAAAACACCTTGGCTACAGATTAATTACAAGACTGTTTGTTACAAATTAAAACATATAACATGCAACCCCTCTGCTTCCTGTGTATGTGTGTGTGTGTGAGTGTGTGTGTGTGTGTATGTTTTGTGTATGTATGTGTGTGATGTATGTGTGCTTTGTATGGGGAAGGACATGTGTGTGCTTTGTGTATGTGTGTGTGTGCTTTGTGTGTATGTTTTATGTGTTTGTATGTATGTTTAGAACGATGAGCTTATGGGTAGAGACTGTAAGAGGAACTTGTGTGTCCTACTCTGTCTTTCTCTGCCTTACTGCTTTGAGACAGGATCTCTCACTTAACATACTTCTTGACGGGCAGCCAGAAAACTCCAGTGATCCTCTTGTCTCCACCCCACTTCCCAACAGTCTTGGGCTTACCAGTATACAGATGACTATATCTACATTTTTACATCGATTCTGGGCATGGATTCAAACTCAGGATTTCAAGGTTGCACAGCAATCAGTCTTACCCAACTGAGCCATGTCTCTAGCTCTTCTCTGTATTTGTACAAGTGTATTTGTGTGTGTATGTGTGTGTTTATTTGTGTGTGTGTGTGTGTGTGTGTGTGTGTGTGTGTGTGTATTTCATGCTTTGGAAGAGTTCCCTGCAACAATCCCAAGGGTAGTGAGAGATATGTCTCCTTTTTCTTCTGGCCACTGGTTCTTTCCTGGACCACTGGTAGAGTGAGCCTGTGCCTCCAGTTGGCATGTTCAGACCTGGCAGTGAGACTCTGTTCTGCTTAGAAAATAATCCAGTGGGAGATTTAGCTATCTGATCCCTTCTTGACTGGCTCATGAGCATGGACAAGTGGACCAGCATAAGCTTCAGACAAAACAGAACAGAACAGAACAGACCAAACCACCACCAAGAACAACAACAACAAAACCCAAAAACCCTTAGGTCAGAATGTGGTGTGATAATGACAGCGGTATCACTCACTAAGAACACAACCAGCTAAGCACAACTATAAGTTCACAGACATACATGAATTATTTTTCAGTCAAGGAAGCTTCTCATATATAATATTAAAGGTAGTCTAACACTTACACGTGTTTTATATAGCCCTTGAAAATTCCATCAAGAACTGGTTATTTCAAAATGCACTATTTTAATTATATAGGTAGGTGGTTCATTTTGAATACTCTTGATTTTTGTCTGGATTCAATCTTTAGCAGTGCCCGATTCCCACCTAAGTTATATTTCTGTGACATGGGCATCAATTAAGATTTTTTTCCTCTTAAAAAAGCAATTAAATACATCCTGTAGCATTAATAACACCCCTTTCCACTTAGGTCCACAGCACTCTTAGGGAAATACTACTTTGTAAATCTTGCTTTTCACGTTCTAGCTTAATTTTCCAGCTCTTAACTCTGCCTGCCCCCTAACCTCCTTAACACTGGGGCTCAGGAAAGTGATGACTTTAAATTTACGGTTGTTAAATAGATTGTTAATGACCAGAAGAGCCCATCAATCTTGCTGACCACAATTATATTTTAAAAAGAAGATGGTTAATTACCAGACCATTTTGTTGATGGTTATTTTAATCACACTGACTGCCCTTCTTGGCATGGAGAGCCATTAGGCTGGAGAAGCAGGAGGCGGGCCATTGTGGCAAAGTGGTGCTGATGCTGGAAATTGGACTCCAGAGGACAATTTGTCAGTTTGCTTAGGAGGCGCAAAGCTCACTTTGTTTTTCTCACATCCAACTGCTTGTTTGACCATCTAAAATCTTGTAGTTTTTCTCTCTCATTCTACTTCAGTTTACATGTCAGAGGTTCATTATTTAAGATAAATTGTTCTGTGTAACTCAATGATCCCAGAAGGGATTTGACTAAATCAATTTGGGACTATAGATTATTGTCTTGTATCCTTTGTAGTCTTTCAGCTTTCTTTCATATTTATCCCATGAGCTTTTTAGTGCAGGTATTTGTGTACTTTATTTGTGTGTGTGCATGTTAGTATGTAGATACATCACATGTGGAGTATATGTGAAAGCTAGAGAAAAACTTCTGATGTCATCCTCAGGAATGTCATCAGTGTGCTTTGAAGTATGGTCTCTCTTTTGCCTGGAACGCATTAACTTGTCTAGAATGGCTGTCCAGACATATAGAGGGATCTGCCTACCTGCATCTATCACACTGAGTCACAAGTTCATGCCACCACATCTAAGGATTTTTAAGTGGTATCTTGGAATCAAGCAAAGGTTCTTATGCTTGCAAACTGAGCCCTTAATCAACTGAGTTAGCCCTCTTTGGATCCCCTGCACACACTTTTAAGAACATTAAAGTCTGCATTCCAGCATTTACTTTTATCTCTGCCCTTCAAAGCTGTTTCACTATGGGGTTTGTTCAAATGACGTTCCTCAGAGTCATGCAATGTGAGTTTGTGTCCGAGATAACTGTAAATATACAGCATTTAAAGAGATGTTAGCTCCATAAGGTGAGGGCACAACTGTATCCTGATACCAGTGTACATCAAAGAGATGTCTAAGAAAGCCCAAGAAGCCAAGTTGCCCAAGTGAGGTAAGCCAAGAAGCCTATTCCACCCCTGACATGTAGCAGGACATGAAATGCATATATGATAGATTCTTTAAATGAAGGAATTAGTTGAAATTTGTTGGCAATACATGGGATTCTCAGCTTTTTTCATTTCTTTGTGGTGTTAGGGAGTGAATAACCCAGAATAGCTATTCCTCTTATATTGTCCTATATTCTTCTGACTAACAATGAACACAGTTCTCTTTGGAACCCGACTCAACAACTACTGCCTTTACCAACTTTGGCCTTCATAGAGAGCAATACCCCCATTTCCATATTGCATATCTTATGGCTTTGGGTAACTATCCATACCCTTTCCTTGGTATCTTTGAGAGTGTACACAATTTCTGATTGAGAGTATCTCTCACTGGGGGCCAGTGGTTAACCTTCCATTAAGGGCCCTTTACCTTGGAAAATTGGAGGAATCTTGAGTTAATTATTGGCCTGCAGATTGTCAAGCACTGTGAATGTATGTGAGTCCTTGGTGTGAAATAGTCCATGTTCCACCCATTTGGATACTATCTACTCACTGCTCTATTGCTATGAAAAGACACCATGACCATTGTAGCTCTTATAAATGAAAGCATTTAATTGGGGGATTGCTTACAGATTCGAAGGGTCAGTTCATTATCATTATGGGGGTGGGGCATGGTGGCAAGCATAGTGCTAAACAGAAGCTGAGTGCTACATCCTAATTTATAAACAGAGGAGCAGAGAGATACTGGGCTTGTGTGGGCTTCTGAGACTTCAAAGTTCATCCCCAGTGGCATACTTCCACCAACATGGCCATACCTATCCCAGTAAGGCCAAACCTTGTAATCCTTCTAATCCTTTCAAATACTACTACTACTTGGTGACTAAGCATTCAAATATATGAGCCTATAAAGTCAATTCTTATTCAAACTACCACATGTACATCCTGTTGACTGCATACTGGAAAAATACTGAATTTATACTATGTGATTATATTGAGTTGGATGAGAGTTATGTAATATAAGGAAGCTTCTAAAAGTATACACATTAAATTCTCTGGAATAATGAAAGACCAGGGCCAGGGAGATAGATGAAGAAAACTCTATATGTAAATAATACTGAAAAAAATCTCAAACACAATTAAAAGCAGTCCTTAATTGGAGAAATTCTGAGACTATAGGATTCTTCTTGATGTTTTTAGAAAGGATATAATAATCAGAATTTCTAAAAGTAGCCTAAATTATGTTATTTTTCTCTTCCCTTTTATTCATTTACTCTCTTTCATGGAGCCCTTGCAGCAATAGTGTTAAGGAGACCACACCTAGAAATTCTGATTTAGACTCTTGTTGCATAAACATGTTTGATTAATTTCAAAGTAGAAATAGACTGATCGAATTTGTTCCCACTTGGAATGAGAATTAACATAAACATTTTCTCACAGAAACAAAAAAGTGAACTTCAGACCTTCTAGGAAATGGGTAGATGTAGCACTGGGTATTCAGGAAGCCAAGATCAATCTCTCTTTAACCCTGTCCTGTGGGTTAGAAAACAGAAGCATTCAGGACACTAGATTCTGTTCTTAATGATTAGATTCTAAAAAGGATTTCTAGAGTGAGGGTCAGAAATATGTTTAGGATTATCCTACTGAAGCATGTGTAGAGAACAAATTATGAAAACCCTAGAAGAAAGAAAGAAAGAAAGAAAGAAAGAAAGAAAGAAAGAAAGAAAGAAAGAAAGAAAGAAAACCCATGACAGAAGCTCATGGGATTTCTTCTAAGGAATTCTTGTTGACCCTCCAAAGAAAATCACATGCTCTGACCAGGAGCCCTTCGAGGGCCTTCACTGTCTGCCTTCTCCAAGAAGTTAACTCTCTACTTGAAGATCATAAAATAACTGACAGATCAGACCTTGCTCTCTGACATTTAATATCACTGTGTTTCAGTGCCCTGTGATTGTGCTGCCAATTAACAGTAATGCGTTATTTTGAGAGCCATTTAGATATGTTATTTTTTTAATGATTTCCTCATTGAAAGCCTAAAGCTTTGCCTGGGATTCTCATCAAGGTTTTCAATGAAAAAGAAGGATGGTATTAAGCAAGAACTAATAAGCTCTATGAAAAAAAAAATGTAACACATTGTCTTTGCCAGGAGAAGGGATAAAAAAACACATCCCTGCCAGTGTGTGTCCTCTCATTAGAATTTCACAGGGACTATTACATGATGGCTGCAGACTCTTTCTCAGTGATCGTAGGTACTTATGAACCCATAAAGAATCCATGTCTCCTTAGTGAGCACAAAGGATGGTGTACAGTAAAAGTCCTCTAAGCCTGTGTATAAGAGAAAGCTTCCATTAGCACTCAGACTTGAGTTTATTTAGAAAGCATGTTTCTTTTGAAATATGCAAGGCACATCCATCCTTTCTCCTCTTAGCAAACCTTTCAGCTCCTCTCTGAGGGGAGTCGGTGGAGGGACAAAGGTTGTAGTTCCTTTATAAGGAGTATAGGTTCTTCTGAAGACCAGAAATGGCTAGGCCATCATTCTCTGATGAGTCATTCACTATTCTTGGGGCCTTATCCATATGGTTTAATTGGAGGTATGAAAAAGTTTCATTTAATGTAACAATAGTTTTTCTAAATGGTCTGTGGTTACTATGTTGTATTTATTACCTTTAGACTCTCATGGATTAACTTTTTAATAATCAATTAAGCAAGCAAATCCTTGGGAAGTGACCCATATTATCACCAGAATCTTAAAAACAGTTGGTGATGAGTAGTATCTGTATGGTATGCACCAGGAAGCCAAAGTTGACTATTGAGATCTGCTATCTAGTTGACTTCACATTAGCTAAGGTCCAAGCATTTGGACGATCTTTGTATATTATCTCAGGTAGCATACTGAGGTCAAAAATAAGAAAGTCTGATGGAGAGCACATAGACCAAGTAAATCTTCATAAAGGTTATATTGGGTAAGTCATATCACCATTGGAGAGTAGGGCATGGCCCAATCTTGATGATATTTGCCTACCTCCCTCAAGAAAGTTAAAAAGAGAATCAGATATCTTTTTTTTTCTAATTTGAAATTCATGTTCAAATAAAAGAAGGGCTTCAGTGTTGGGAATATGGCTAAGCAGGTGAAAGCAATTGTTACACATACTTGAGGACCTGAGTTCAAGTCCCCAGGACTCAATGCTGGGTGTGTCATGAATGTCTATAACCCTGTTACTGTGGAGTAGAGACAAGTGATCACAAGGGCTTGCTGGCAACCAGTGTAATTAAAAAATTATAAACTCCAGCCTTGTCGAAAAGCTGTTTCAAGGTAATAATGCAGAGAGTAATAGGGCTTAACCTTCGATGTCCTCTATCCCATACACATGCATGTGTGCTCATATGCTATACATGTGCATACACATACATGCGTGCATACACACACATGATACATATTTTTATAACGTCTTATGCACTTTGAATAAATCATTTAATCAGTAAGGATGAGGTCCTAGGTTGAATCCTTGATAGCTGCAAACACACACACACACACACACACACACACACACACATACACACCTTGACATTTTTACTTCAGATACTTTATACTATACAGTATTTACCAGTAAATAATACACAGTCATCTTATGAAATTGGGAATAAAATAGGAATAATGGTGATTCCTCTGTAATTTTCTTATAATATTTCTGTGCTTTTATGTAGGCTTTTGATGGCTATATCACTTGAAAAGCTAAAACACATTAATTCAATCTCAGATTCACATAGACCCACTTTTCTCCTTATTGAACAACAACATAAAAGCTCAAGGTTTTTGTTTTTGTTTTTTGTTTTTGATTTTTGTGAAAGGGGCCTCATGGTATACACCATGAGATTTTTAAAATGATAGTTTAGTAAATTCTAGATACCCAGTAAATAGTTAGGTAGAATTTCCAACTCTGAATTACTGGGTGTAAATTTATCAACAGCCAACTTGTGAATGAAAGAACACTCCTCTCTTTCTTCTTAGAGATTTCCCTCATGGCAATAGAATCCTTGAAATCCTCAGGGAACAAATTGGGGATAAAAGTTAGAAAGCACACCAGGCTTATTTTCCATGCTCTGAGCAGACCCAAGAAGAAAGACTGAATTTAATCAAAAAAGATTTTATTGATGAAGGTATCTCTCCTCCAGGCTAAACTTTGGCCCCTGCATGCTAATAAACCATCTCATTTCTCAGAAGTAGCCTTCTGCATAAAATCCTAGGAGAGACCATGGGCAGAATACATCTCCAGGAGAGGGACTCTCAGACGATCAATCAGATGTCCGTGAGGTCTCTACTGTCCCTAACTGAGTTGGGAGGCACTTGGCTGGCTTTAAGCTGCCTGTGGTTTAATTCTTGAGTGGTCACCTGAATGCCTTTGGATGTTTAAGAGTTCAATGCCTTTGGATGTTTAAGAGTTCTACTGCAAAACCCAGCCCCCTGCCTGTCTCCTGCCAGCCTAGCCCTCCTGGGTGGGCACCTGCTGCCTGATGTTTTATGCTATCCTATCTGCACATGTGGAAGTTTTACTGCCCAAGTATGAAGATGAACAATCTGCAGCCTCCAGATTTTATGACCACTAATTAGTAACCTGTTTGTTCCCTTTTAATGTTATTATAGTAGGGCACCACAATATGGGCTTCTTTGGTTTTGTTTTTGTTTTTTGGCCTTTCTGCCTGTGGCAGCCAGAGAGAGCCTTACTTTGTACCTTCGGATTACCACCAGGCCTGAAAAACAGTAATAAAGGGGTATTTAAAGGGGCAGGCTGCATCCTGAAATGCTCAGTCTTGGCTCACATCTGGAATTGAGTTCCCATTCTCATCGTAGCTGCAAGTGGCAGGTAGTTCTTCCCTAAAGATGATTTTTCAGAATCTGGGGCACAATGTGTGAAACTAGAGAGTGTCTGAAGCTGGTGGTCCCTCTCTGCTCTTTTAGCATTTCCAAAGATCAGCATTGGGGGTGGGGGGCCATGCCCAGGACCATGGTATTTGGTGAGGGCGGCAAGTGATGAGGGCTGGCTTGGGGGTCTTGGTTTATGTTCATAGCATCCTTGATCAATGATTTCTTTACTTTCATTTTTTTCTCTTGTCTTTTATTTCCTGCCTCCCTTTCCTTTTAACTCAGCCTTGGCTTCTGGCTAGAGGTCATTTCCAGACTTGCCATTCATATCTGCCTCCCATTCTGGAAAGCCTGTACCGCATTTTCTGACAAGTTAGTGACTGTTTGGTAATGCATATTTTCTTTCCAGATATCCCAGAGAGACATTCTAATGCTGTCTCCCCAGACCGTGAGAAGAGTTGCTTAATGGTCCCAGCTACTGAGAGTGGTGGCATCCTCTGCTGAGAATGGACACTGCCTTTTTTTTCCTTTTATTTTCTTGCCTAAATGGCCACACATATGGTAGGATATGGAACCCTCTGCGATCTTTCTTTGGTTGGCAATATGCTATGCAACTACAGAAGCATGGGGAGCTCTAGGATGCTGGAATATCTAGAGAAAGAAAATGTAGCCAGAGCTTGCCCGATGACCTTGCTGCCCCCACATAGGTTTTTGCCCTTGATACCGTAACTTTCTTATCCTTGCAAGCAAATACCAGCATTGGCTTCTTTTATTGGATGATTTCTAAAAGTCACACATGTTCTCTGGACCAAGGTCTACCTCGCTGCTTATACTCACCCTGAATGGGCGCAAGCTCTTAGAAACCCTAAAGGGAACATGGCAGGTGTCTGCAGTTCTCAGGAGAAAACTGATTTTTTTTGTTTTGTTTTGTTTTTTGTTTTTTGAGACAGGGTTTCTCTGTGTAGCCTTGGCTGTCCTGGAACTCACTCTGTAGACCAGGCTGGCCTCAAACTCAGAAATCCACCTGCCTCAGCCTCCCAAGTGCTGAGATTACAGGCGTGCTCCACCACAGCCCGGCTTTTTTTTTATGTCTCCAGGCTCCCAG
Organism: Apodemus agrarius; assembly: GCA_964023405.1. Taxonomy (NCBI): domain Eukaryota; kingdom Metazoa; phylum Chordata; class Mammalia; order Rodentia; family Muridae; genus Apodemus; species Apodemus agrarius. Next base: position 107,480,102 of record OZ030013.1, on the reverse strand, counting down.
GGAGAGAAGTCAAAGACAAACATACCTGTTTGTGAGGCCCTAGGCATATGCATTTCAGAGAAAAAGAAAGGAAAAACATAAACTATGGCTCAAAGTAACAAAGCTTTGCTGAGGCGATGCAGGACAAGAGGCTAGATCTTGAAATGCAGCGATCAGATATCACAGTGGCCACAAACCCAAAGCCCACAGACTGCAGCTGCTAGCTCCTGGCTCATCTATAGGTGCCCAGAATAGCCTGATGTAAACCATACAGGACATGCCAATAGCTGGAAAACAAGCAAAGGCCCAGGTATTACACACTTTCTAGCAGTCTGGTGGGGCTATTTCAGACAGTACTTTTCTTCCTGGGATTATTCTAAAGATCCTGGACTCTCTCACACAGAGAGGGCACAGGGCTCCTCCCCACTCCCAGAATCTCTCAGTTATAAGGAGGTACATTAACAGTGTCTGAGGGTAAACTGAGGCATGTGGAAGCAGCAGGGTGAGTGGCTGAGCAGTGTGCATCCTCTGTCTTCCTGTGAGTGTCTTTACTAAATAGACCTGGGGAATCTCCAACTAATCCGAATGGCCAATTGGGGAGCTTTCTCAAGGCACAGAAGAAGAACAGGGAAACAGAAACAGAGAGCGGCTTGTCTGACATTTTCTTTTCTTAAAAACATCAAAACAGAATTATCAAGTCCATTTCAGAATGCTGATTCTGTTTTGCTGTAATTCTGGTTAGCCAAAATATGTTTAATTTTCTGAAAAATCCAACCTCAGAAATATTTGGCTCTTAAGGTCTCTCTCTTATTTTATTTTATTCTAAAAATTGATTGGGTTCTAAGTCTAAACGCTTTTGGATATAATATCAAATTTTAAGCAGAAGCTTTTAATATCACTGTGAACCAGAGCTAATGCAGAGCTGTCCCAAGACTTTATCTTGCTATACTTTCTGTTTAGTATTTTCCATTGCTTCCCGAAGCTATCCTTGCAGTCCAATGGCAGTCTAGAAGGTGCTCTTGTTGAAGTGGGGGATGTAGTTACTGTCCCACAGCACAAGTCCACTGCCCTTCTTCAACATAAGAGGAAGAAAATGCAAGCTTAGCACTTTCTCAGCAGACTTTGGTAAATTAGTATTAAAAACTAAGTTATAGATATGCATAGCCAAACAGTGGATGGAGCATGGGGATTCTTACGGAAGAATAGGAGCGAGGACTGTGTGTTCCAAAGAGTATGGGAACTCAACTAGAAGACCAACAGAGTCAACTGACCTGGACTCTTGGGGGGCTCTCAGAGTCTGACCACCAACCAAAGCACATAGCACAAAGCACAAAGTGCTTGAACCTAGGTAGGCCTCTCTGCGCATATGTAGCATTTGTGCAGTTGGATCTTCATGTGGATCCTGAACAGCTGGACCAAGGGCTCTCCCAAAAGCTGTTTGCCTGTACATGGGATATGTTCTACTCTAAGAGAAAATGCTTAGCCTTGCAGAGACCTGAAATGGGAGGATACCCAGAGGACCCCTACCCACCCAGAGAGGAAGAGGGGTTAAGGGGGAAGGATTATGGGGAGAGTGACCAGGATGGGAGGCTGGGAAAGGGATGTAAAATGAGACTAAGTAAAAAAAAATAAATTTAATTTAATTAAAACAAAAAAACTAAATTAAAGCAATGTGAAATGACTTTTTGACCTTTAATTCATCGTCATCCCCCTACCCTGCCCAATTTCTGATTTCATTCAAAATAAAGTTACTGTTAGGAAAGTTGTGTGATCATGATTTTGTTGTTGTTGTTGTTCTTGTTCTTGTTCTTGTTCTTGTTCTTGTTCTTGTTCTTGTTGTTATAAATGTAGCTAGAGGGGTGCAGGTAATGTTCCCAAACATTATTTATATATACACGTGTGTAGGTACACATATACTAACATGCACATACAACTTTATCATAAATCTTGTTGATGAAAAGCTGTGAATCTCACAATGTATACATAATCATAAAACATATATTCACCGTTTCAGTGAGTTTCATAAAGCCAATTTGTTTTTCACACAATGCTTTGTTAATGTTGAATTTCTTTATCTGTGGTCAATCTGGTTATAATGTAACCATGATCTGAGAAATTCAGCTATAATTAAATGCTTAGTTGCTATCCAGTTAGACCCTCGTTCTCATCACTGACAAGCAAGTGTGCTTGGGATATGAATGTTTATTGATATGTTTGTTTATGTAACATGCAAGACAAACATGAAATGACAAAAATTCATTACCAAACCAAACTCATTTGTCAATGCATGAATGACCCTTCTGGTGAATATTTAGTTTAGAATACTAAATATTTCTGCACTACGTACCCTGTAAGAGCTCTAGACACAAAGTGCTTTTAAATTCAATGTATAATATGCTTTTCTTAAGGCTAGATAATCAAGAAAATAATGAATGGGTTATGGTTACCAATTAGGTCACGTGAAGTACATTCTGTCTTGACATACCTAATTTCATGCTACAGACTTATTATCACAATACACAGAGTTTGACAAATGTGGGCAAAGAATATGTTACCTTACAACTCTTCCACCACACCAATACAATAGACCCACATACCCGGTAACACAGAAAAGAATAAGGTATAGTTAGGATGTAAGAGTTCTGAATATTTTTTTACCTTTGCTTTTAGTAAGTATTCAATTACAACTTACATAACTAACAATGATTTTAAACAGCTTATAGATTTTTTTGAGGTTAAACAAACAACTTTGTGAGCTACTACAAGATAGTTCCAACTCATTCTAACCTTCTTATGTGGATCCTGAATTCAGAAAGAAGACTTCAAAGTTGGGAAGAATTGATGTTAAATCCAAGAGAGTCATTTATATTTTGCTTTGCTTCCCCCTTGTCCCCAGCAAAGCAGTCCCACCCCAAGTCCATTTCTTATTTTTAACCTCTTTTTTTCTAACTATTTTATTGATTTGGGCATCTACACACCAGCTTTAGGCTTGTGTATCTGTTGCTAAGAACTGTTCCTTGTTTGTTCAGTGATAGCAGGGACAACCTGGGCTAATTTATGACACCTTGGTCAGTGAACTGGGGAGTTGGATATTATACATTTGGAGGAAGAGGCCTCTTGCCAGACAAAGCACTGGCCTGTCTCCTCCCTGTGGGGTTTGTGTTTCTGCACATTCCTCTGGATAATCTGAAGTCCTTGGAAGGTGCCACCCTCTCTGGCCATCTACCCACTCTGCTTGAAAGCTTTTTCATAATCAGTTTGTATTGTGAGGGTGTGAGTCATCTTGTGACTGAAACAAATTAGTGGCACGGAAACTAGATTCCATTGCCAAGACTGCATTTCTCTGGTAGGTATCATCTCACAGATTTCTTAAAACTCAATCACTGGCTGAAAAACTGTTGTTGGTTGTTGGTGAAAACTGCATGGTAATGATCTCTTTTCCTATTAACTTGTTTTAGAACTTAAACAGTAGTAGTATTCCCTCCATCGTACCCACCTAATTTAATACTTGAATGTCAACATTTCAATAGTCAGTTGCAATGATTTCATGAAGTATGCCAACTTCATTGTTTCCAAACACTGATGCATAAATTGCTTTCTGCATTTTTTTTCTTCTATAGCTCCAACAACACGTCAATGTTCATGTCCTACTTGTATGGATCCCCAAATCAGCAATCAGCCCCCAAATATTTTTAGAATTTTATCATTTACCAGCAATGATTCTATATTGAATGCTGGCCTTTAAAAAGGTGGCAGATGTGAGCGTGCCTACCCTTGCGAGTCAGAACTGTTTAACTCATGCAGTGCACAAGAGAATCAACTCACATCCAACACTGGGTAAAACGGGGGTGGGGGGGTAGGGGGGGTGCGGGGGGGGGGAGAGGAAGTACAGTGGCCATGAAAAAGAAGGTAGCCACAGGAGTTCTTCCCAGGAAGAGTTTTGAAGTACCTGATGCTAAACCTTCATCTTTCCATCCTGTGATAATATTATTCAGTTACAGAAAGATTGCCCCCATCTTACTGGTTGTCAGCAAGAAACAGCCCCATTATTACCAATTCAGAAGTTATAGGAGAGCATGTCTTCTTTATCTTACTATTTTGACGTTAATTAATTATGAATTATGTATTTGTGGGATATCCTTACTATAGACAATAGCCAAGCACTGATCTTGCAAACTCTAATATCCTCTCCTACTTTTTAACCTTTCCTTTTCTGACTGTATTTTCATAATGTATTTATCCTGGAAAAAAGTTACATACACAGAAAGTAAAGATAACTTGGAGTTTCAGTTTTATCCTAGATGATATAGTTTCATAGACTGGCTTTGAGAGTCTAACTGGAACTTTTTAACTTGGTGATTATCTGTAGCATTTATCCCTATCTGCATACCTCTGGAGCCTTGGTTTGCATCAGTCTACAGGCAGGGTGCATGTGATGCCCTCAAGTTGAGCTTCCTCCAGGGATAGTAGGACCCACTCTCTATGCCAGCTAAAGTACTTTCACTGACAAACTATTGTCCATTTTCCTTACTAAATGTCTCTTTTAAAATTGACTTTTATTGAATTACTTATCTTTAAGATTGACTTTTATTGAATTGGTTATTTTTAAAGTTGATTTTTATTGGATTAGCTCTTTGACAATTTAATGTCTCTTAAAGAATATTTTTATTTCAAAGTTCTAGTCAATGGATGGATAAGTACTAAAAATATGTGGGAGCTATGTGTGTGTGTGTATGTGTATGTCCATTTGTGTGTATGTGGCATATGTATGGTGTGTATGTATGTGTGGAGTATGTACATATATGTATATGGGATATGTATGATGTCTGAGATACACTTGTGTGGTACATGTGTATATGTATATGTGTTTGGAGTATATGGGTGCTGTGTATGTGGAGTATGAGTATGTATGTGTGTGTGTGTATATATATATATATATATATATATATATGTAAAGTGTGTCTTTGTATGTGGTATGTGAGTAAGTATATAGGATATTTGTGGTGGGGATACATATGCATATGTATGTGTGTATGCTTGTGAAGTGTGTGAAGAGGATGAGTATATGTATATGTGTGGAATATTTGCATGGGTATGATATGTATGTGCATGTGTATGTGTATATATATGCTGTATATATAGTATATGTGCATATGTGGTATGTGTGTAGCATGTAGTGTATATGCATGTATGTATAATATATGTGGTATTGATGTAAGGTATATGTATATGATCATGTGTGGATATTTATGTGTGTGGTATATAAGGATGGGTGGGTAGTATATATGGTATGTGCATGTGATATATGTGTATGAGTGTCTGCCTACTATCACTCTGTCTTAATCCCTCCAGACAGGTCTCTCACTGTCTTAGATAGGGTTTCATTGCTGTGAAGAGATACCATGATAACAAGTCATAGAAAGGAAAATATTTAATCGGAGCTGGCTTACACTTTCAGGAATTTAGTTCATTATCTTCATGGAAAGAAGCATGATGGCATATAGGCATTCATGATGCTGGAGAAAGAGCCAAGAGTTCTACATCTTGATCTGCAAGGAGCAAGGAGGGAACCGTGTTCCACACTGAATATAGTTTGAGCATAGGAGACCTCAAAGCCTACCCCCAAATTGAAACACTTCCTCTAAAAAATACCACACCTATTCCAACAAGGCCACACCTCCTAATAGTCCCTCTCCCTTGGGCCAAGCATTCATACATATGAATCTATGAGGCCATTCCTATTCATACAATCACACTCACTAACCTGGATGTAAGCTGGCAGAAAACAAGACCCAAATATCCTCCTCTCCCCAACCTGCATGCCTACCTCTGACATTACAGGCGTATGTGTGCCCATGCCCCACTTCTTTTAATCTTTGTGTTGAGGATTGGAACTCAGATTCTCGTGCTTGTGCAACAAACCCTTTTGCTTACTGAGCCATCTTTGTAGCCCTACACATTTATAAAAGCGATTAAAAAGCTTATCTAATCTAATTGATCATACAAATGGCCAACAACTTGTAGTAAGTTGTAACTAGCCTCTGTAGAAGTGAGTATCTGTGTTCTTTCCTTCATTTATCCCTGCATTGTGGCACCTGGCCACTTAACCACATGATTATAGGGCAAATAAAGAGATACATTTTTGTAAATTGGCGGTCAAATGTGTTTAACATGACCAATGACAAAAAATTGTGCATTGCATACCCCTGTTGTGTGTAGGGACTAGATCCTTTCTTTCTTTTGGAGTACTTGAACTCTTTTGAAGTGCTTGAACTAACAGAAGCAATGATATTCTAATGATATTCTATAATGTTGGTGCACAGTGGACTGTCACATTTTATATACTGTACCTACTCTTTCCACCTTAGTATGAATCTCTAGAACTAGCCAGAGTATCCTGTCATTGTCCCTAATGTTGAAATAATGACCAGGCCTGAATAAGATGCTCACTGACCTAGCATTCACATAAACATGCCATAACTGCTTCTCTTTTTGCCATTGGAACAGCAACAGCTAATGGATTTTGATGACTCCCTGTTGATTCATCTCTCCCAAATCTCTTAGCTGTGGTAAACTCATTTAGTCTTCCCAATACTGTCATTCATAACCATTGCTGTTCTCCCAATCTGATAGATGAGCAACCTGAGGGGCATAGAAATTCAGTACTTAGGATAAAATAGCAAGTAAGCCCTACCACTGTGAGCAAGACAGTCCAACTTTTGAGAACCTGGGATCAGAACTGCATGGGATTATAATTGCTGCTCTCTAATGGGGAGAAGTTTAGAAGCAAGGTTGATCTGTACAGGCATGTTTCTTTCTGCCCTGAGAGAAACATGTGATAGAAATCAAAGGGTTGGGGTGTGAAACAAATGGACTATAAAGAATCTTCTGGAATGATTTAAGATGGAAGAATAGAACATAGAGAGAAAAGTACCCTCAAGGCCCTGGGGATGTAAAGGGTTTCTAATATCCTGGCAATATTGCAAAGAGGACTACTGACCAATTAGCAGCCAGCACGGTGGAAGAGGCTAGAGACTAAAGTAGCTCCAGTGCCTCTAGATCTTAGAGCCTGAGTGAACACGTGCACAGAGAGGCCACATGCCCCTGCCCAGGACATCTCATAGAAGTTTCTTTTCTTTTTTTTTTGATGTGTATTTTCCTTTTATTTCTCCATCAATGTCTCCTCTTCTCATTGTTCCTTTGGGTGAATGCCACCTTGCTGTGAGAAAAAATTATTTCATTAGTTAAACCACTGAATTTTTCATTAGTCAAGCCAATGAATTAAAGACTTAGTATAATACAGCCCAAATGCCCTTTTAAAAGCATGCAAAGAACTAATAAACAAATAAACAACAATTAAGAACAACAACAAACCAAAAAGACAGAGAAAATCCTGGAGAGAATCCATTAAGCCAGGTGCTAAGGCAGTCCTCCTTCATGGTGTCATGAACAATCTACTTCCTATTTATGAGCCCAGCAGTTGATGTAATGTGACTGTCACTATCAATGCTAGTGTAAATATTGGACCTGGGCCATGCTATTAACTCTGTTTTCCATTTATTTCATTGGAATATTAAGTTCTTTGTGGTCTGATTCACATTGTGGATTTTGGGGGGATGGTTTAATTTTATCATAGTGTAAGTCACACTGTTAAGGTTTCCAATTCTTGCTTCATCTCTCCCATTATGGCAAATGGCAGTTGATTAGGGCTTTCTTTAGATCATTATCAATGGTTTTCTACCTTGCAGATAGTGCTGTTAAGACAAATCTATCATATCCCAGAGATCCTACACAGCTTGTTATTTCCAGGTGATTTATTACTCTCACCATGGAAATGTTGTTAGTGAACATTGGGGAAGCAGAGGCTGTATTGAGAAATATCAATGTATCCTCATGTTCTGGCTTGCAGTGACAGTCAGAGATCCATCTCCTTGACAGTTACCTTGTTAACATTTCGATCACATGGCAAATTTGCCATTTTTCATGGTAACAAGTATAAGTTTTCACAAGAACCACAGATAGATAGGGAAGATAAATCAGCTCTCTCTTAGTTTCTCTGTGTGATGTAATCAGTAATATTTGGGGGGAGTGCAATAATTATTCCATGGAAAGCTCAGCCCATAGAAAATATGTATGTTGTAGAAAGCTGAGATTTTTCTTCATTAGGATGTGCCCTTTGTTATTTTTTTTTCATTTGCTGACATTTAGATAAACAGACTACACCTATGTGAATTAGCAAGACATAAGAAAGGGGTTTATCATCAGCAGGTTAGGCTCAAACACAGCATGAGGTTTGAAGCAAGTGGATAAAAATAACAGCATGCAGAGTTCTGAGGAATGGAGAATTAGTGGTGAGTCTGATTGTTTTCTCCCTTGGTCTTCTAAATTCCCTGTGAAAGCCTCTGTTCTTAGTATCAATGTTGAGTAATGGACATTCTTCAACAAATGCCTACCAATGCCTCCATGCTGCGCTCCCCATGGGAGACAATATTGTCTTCTCAGTGTTGTTCTCCCATACTGGGCTCCTTTGCTGTGAAATCTTTAGTTGAAAAGCTTTTTAAAAGTCCAAGTTCTGGGTGTTGCCGAAGGGAAGAATGTGTTTGAGAAAGCGTCCCACTTTGGAATCAGTATTTTGTCATGTTGGCTGATTGTCAGAAATGGGCTCTGATCTACCCACAGCCAAGATGAGAGTTGTCGGTGCAAAAATCAGCTGCCAGCTGCACCACACTTGAACAGCTCACAAACTGGTAGTTTGAAACCAGCACAAGTCCACAGGAGCAGTTGTTTGAGGCAGGAGGATGGGACTCTGGGTGGTACTCGAGTTTCTTCTCTTATGTTATATAGTTCACTGCTACTTGTGCCTAGAGAATCCAGTAACATTGGTTTTCTTTCAGGTAGCCTATACATACCAAATGTTATATATATATATATATATATATATATATATATATATATACACACATACACACATATGTATATATGTATATATATACACATACACACACATATGTATATATGTATGTATATATATGGTATGTCTTATACATACTATATATGCTGCCTGATATATAGTATTTTCATAACTGTATAAGTATATGGCAATATATAATGTTTTCATAATTATATTAGTATATAACTCACAAGAGAAATTATGCTAAATGTAATTAATTATATCTCTTGTTATAATATACATAAAAATTTGTGTTTGTTTGATCTTTTTAAAGACAGTGTTCAGGTAGCCCAAGTGGGCCTTATATTTATTATGTAGCTGAAGCTTGTTTGCAACTCCTGATCCTCCTGCCTCAGCATCCCAAAGCATCAGTTATCATAAGGAGCTCATTTAGTTTTAAAGGCTGAAAATTTTGAAGGCTGCATCTTTTCCAATGATAAGATAATTTTGAACTAAAATACAACTTATTTGCTTATTCATGTATGTTTGTATGTTTGTTGAGACATTGACTTTCTATGTAGCCAAGGCTAAACTTGAACCTATCATCTCCAACCTTAGCCTCACCTAAATTTCCCTTGTATTTCTTCTTAGTTTTAACTGTACACAGACTCTGATTAAGAAATTTAAACTACAAATGATGTTTCTGTTCATTTGCCTTTAGCTTTTACCTTTTCAATATGTGGCGAAGGCTTTGCTCTTTCATCTGACTCACAGTGTAAGTGACATAGCTCATTTTGGAAAAGAGAAGATTTTTCTTCTATTTTCCTCGGAAGTTACCGCTCTGGTAACTAGTGTTCAAAAGGAAGTACGGACTGAGGCTTTGGAACTCACGGAGGGATCTCCTTGCTTTGACAGACCTGTTTTCCTGACTTTGGAGGTCCTAGATTGTCACCACACCCTTCCTCTCTCTGTGCTGGCTTAGCTTACCTTCCCTATCTTATCTGTCTGTGCTGCTCAGCCTTAGGTTCCCGTCTGAACAAGGTCAAGGTCTTCTTGTGAATTCCTCTGTGCAGCCCCTGGGGGCTTGTTCATATGCCCTACAAGTCTGCCCTGCTGTCCTTGTCCTGGGCCACTCACTGCTCAGAGCGCTTCCTACTTCTCAAATCTTGCAGTTGGTAACCACACCTTTCTGTTCCTTTCCTTTCCTCAGGCTCTTCCCAAATCTCTTCTTCCCTCCTAAATCTCAAAGATAACATTAAATTACCATTAGTTTAAAAAAATATATATTGTTATGTAAGGGAACTTGGGGTAATTACTGTTTTCTGAATCAGTTAAGGAGGATTCTTTTTTGTTAGGCCATTACAGAAAATCTTTATTTAAAGAGCTCATCTACTCAAGAGGAGGATGGCTCCATGGTTGGTTACCTCATTTTCACATATAAGCATAATCATTAAGGACATAATTTATCAAGAAGGAGGTCAGCGGGAGTAGGAAGGGGCTAAGAGAGTGAATTGGATAGAATATAATCACCTTGCTTTGTGTGTGTGTGTGTGTGTGTGTGTGTGTGTGTGTGTGTGTGTAAAATTGTCAATACAAATAAAATCAGTAATTTTATTTTAAAATGATATTTGTTCCCTGGCTTGGCCTGCATTTTTTCTTTCTGGACTTCTTGTTCAAGGCTAGCCCAGTTCATGGTCACAAAATATCTACAGTGATAGAGACTCCTGTCTCAACTCCCACTTGGAGAAAAATGGTTTCCATGTCTTCCCAAGGGTCTGTCGTGATGGACAGAAGCACTTTCACATGTGCCTCCTTGCCAGCTGTGCAGGTCAGTGACTGGAAGCTTGTCATCTGACTGTCCTTACTGGTGGCTTAGATCAGTTTGGCCCAAATGGGAGCAGCTTTCTACAGAAAAACAGGGACTGAAGGAAAAGCGTGTCTCCTTTAACAATACTGGAGACCAGTTAGTGAAGCAAGGAAGGGGAGAGGAGAAGCAGGCGCACCACCCATAGGAAGGCTGGGAGGTGTCTGCACAGCTCTGAGTCCTTGGAGGGAAGAAGAGTTCCCTGCTTCTCCTATTGACTTCTGCTTTCTCTAGAAACAGAAGCCTGTTTACCCCCATAGGTAAAGGCGAAGAGCTCCTTCCCTCTTGGAACCTGTTGTTGTGCTTCAGATTTATTGACAGTGGAGCCTCTGGGGTTGCTTTGTTTTGTTTCGGAGGGAAACAACATCCCTCCCACATACACACACAGACACACAACTCATCTGCAGCTTCCTAGCTCACTCTCTGCCTAGTTGCTGCGACCTGCAGGCAGATGCCGCTCTTCTATTCCAAGATATTCGGCTTTAAATAACATGGCATGCCGTTTACCAGAAATCCATACTAGGTAATTTCAAGCCTCATGCAGTTCACAATGCTATTTTGAAATAAACAATCTGTGCAAGATCATAACTCTATTTAGGAATGAAATCAATTTTTTTTAAATTTTAAAACATTGTAGTAAAAATAGATTTAACAAAATTGTTAGACCCTTAAACATATGTGGTTTAGTGCAATGGCACAAACCCAGGTTCTATGGTGAAAAGGTAGGAGTCTTAGTATATAATTATGGCTATACCATCCTTCAGAATTCCTGTCATCTTGGAAACCTGAAACTCCAAATCCATTACATGGGGACCACTTTCTCCTCTAGCCTCTGGTATCCACTGCTCTGTTTTCTCTCTGTGAATCTGACAGTTCTGGGGTGAGAGTGTGAAGCGACACAGTGCATCTTCTCGCTTGGTGCTTTGTGTTACTTGAGCTGCTGTCTCCCAGGGTCACCTATATGTCATATAGCGGGCTCTCCTTCCCATCCGGTGTGCGATGATGTTCCACACGCAGACAGACCATGTTCTGTCCATCTTCGCTTCTGTTGCTGACATTGGTTTGCTTCTGCACCTTGGCAATCATGATTATAGCAGTGATGAAATGGATGTATAAATAACTCATCAAGTCCCTGGTTTCCGTTATTTTAGGCTTATGCCCAGCAGTGAATTAGCTGAATCATACGGCAATTCTATTTTTTACATTTTAAAGAATCATCGTGTTTTTCACAGTGGCTGTACCACTTTACAATCCTACCAATAATGCACAAGTGTCCATATTTCTTCCCTTCTTTGCACAATTGCTTTAAAAATACTTCTAATTATCTGCTTTGTATTTTTTTTTACCAACAATTCTAAGAAGCATGAGTTCTGATTTGAATTTCCTTTAAGACTAGGGATGTGTGGAACAGCTTTGTGTGCCCCTTCTAACTTTCTAAACAATATCTTTATCATCTGAAGCCTCATTGCTGGGTAAGAACTTGTTGGCTTTAGTGTGAAAACCACTATATTTTCCTATCTCTATGACTAAATAAAGGTTTTCTAAAATATTCCTTTTGGAATGTGATGGTTTATACATGCTTGGTCCAGGGATTGGCACTATTAGGACATGTGGCCTTGCTAGAGTAGGTATGCCACTGTCAGTGTGGGCTTAAGACCATCATCCCATAGACCAACGGTGGTATCACATGCCTTTCATCCAAGTACTTGGGAGGCAGAGGCAGGCAAATTTCTGAGTTCAAGGTCAACCTGGTCTACAGAGTAAATTCCAGGACAGCCAGGGCTACATAGAGAAACCTTGTCTCAAACAAACAAACAAACAAAAAAAGTAAAAAATAAAAAATATAAATAAATAAATAAAAAGACCCTCCTCCTAGCTGTCTGGAACCAGTCTTCCACTAGCCGCCTTCAGATGAAGATGTAGAACTCTCAGCTCCTCCTGCACCATGCCTGCCTGGATGCTGCCATGCTCCCATTTTGATGATAATGGACTGAACTTATGAATCTGTAAGGCAGCCCAATTAGATATTGTCCTTTTTAAGACTTGCCTTGGTCATAGTGTCTTTTCACAGACTTAAAACCCTGACTAAAACACGGAACAAGGATAAAGAATGCCCAAGGTCCAGATTAAGAATTCACATAAGCCCCGCCCAACCCGAAATTATAATGGTCATGTTTTTGTTTCCTGCAATTTCAGTCTTCTGATACTGATCTCATCTCTAAAAGCAAACTCCTGGAATAATTTTAAAATAGCGACCTGTTCTCACAGTTCCATGAAGCTCAGACCCCGTGTAGGTTAAACCAAGAGCTAGCAGAGCACAATAAATACTGTACATGTGATCTCAGAGTTCTTCTTTATGGGACAGCAAGTTCATTCTATACCAGACCATCTACAGATCTAAAGATTTATTATATATGTATGAATGTTTTGCCTGTGTGTGTGTGTGTGTGTTGTGTGTGTGTGTGTGTGTGTGTGTGTGTGTGTTATATGCTGGTTCCTGTGGAGGTCAGAAGAGGGTGTTAGATCCCCTAGAACTGGAGTTATATAGGTTTGTGAATCACCACATAGATGCAAGGTATAGGAACCCAGGTCTTGTGCAAAAAATGAGTATCCTTAACCACAGAGTCATCTTTCCAGCACCACGGACATCATTTCCCTGTCTCTGTATGACAGTTCAGTCTCTTCCAAAACAGGACTCACATTCCATACTTGCATGATGGGTCCTTTTGATTTGGGAGTCCATTAAAATAAGACTCTACATTGTTTCTGAATTTATGGTTAGGGTCTGTGTTCTAAGACTCCAAAAGGTCAGGCTCAGCCACCCATCCTCAATCAGCCAACTAAAAGAGCTAAATCCATAGTAAAGAGTTTTAAATAGATTTTATTTTTAGTGTGGCTTCCTTTGACAGGGAAGAAGAAAATGTGATCTGCCAGGTCATCCCTAGTCTGGGTATCCTAATGTGAAAGTATGGTTTAAATAGAAGGCAAGAGCTTTGTATAACTAAGTGGTCCAGATCAAGGCCATTCCTAACTGCCCATCCTTGTCTTGGTTCCAGTTTCTCCTGAAAAATGGTCTGACAAGTTATGCATTTTTCTCACATTGAGAAAGTTCCTCCTCTGGCTGCGCCTGAGGCATCAGCCTTTCCTTTTCCAAAAATGAGCTTCCTGGGTATGTTTCAGTTTCTCAGGCTCTGTTTTCCAGTATTCTCACAGGGATCCAAATAGCTTTCCTTAGAATGTCTCCATACTTGCTTGCCAGGTCAACATATGGCAATGTTATAGTAAACAAAAGACACACTACTCACTAGTGCCTAGACAAAGTAAGGACTGGCATGTGAACTGCTTGTTTCTTCTGGAGCCACACCCAAAAAGTTGTGTGTTTGATTGGACAGGCTCTGTATTGTTTTTCCACCTCAGGATGGAAGAAAATGTAATTTAGAATCTATACAATTCTTGAACTAATTTTTTTTAAACCAGAAAGTTGTTTGGCATCCTAAGGGTATATGTGCTTAAGAGAAACTCTAATGTTTAAGAGAATGATGTGACATTACGGACGATATACGAAGCCATGTCACAAACCATACATCTACACTCCTCTATTCAAAACCTGCTCCCCATCTCTCATTAAAGCTATTAAGTTTCCTGGTAATTGTAAGTTAAACCATATATAACTGTCTCTAAAAAACATTTTTTTTCCTCAGAAAGAAAGTTGAACCATCCTTCTTTGACAATTGAAAATGAGAAAATAGGAATATAGTTATTCGAAAGGCTTTCCCCTTCACTGCAAAGGATAGATTATAAATCACAGGCCTTTTCCCCTATTCCCTGAACAAAGATAATAGACCCAGAAAGCATTCCAGCAGCAGACAAGTGTCATGATGGCCCCAGTGAGAACACTGTGGCCCACGTTACCCCTCACCTTGCAGAGTGAAGATGAAAAGGTGATCCAACAACTGCTTCCCTGGGAGATGGAGGCTTGGAAAGCAAACATAAGGAGTAGTTAAGGAAAGCAACCGCCACCTCTAGCGGGCACCTCAGAGGTCAATGAGAACATAGATTGCTTTCCCTCGGGCCTTGGGGACAGTGACAGAGGGAAGGAAGCATCCTAAATCATAGTCTGAATTATTGTTCCCTGGAAGCAATTCTGAGGCCACTTCAGATCAGCATCAAACTAAGCAGTCTTTTCTCCTCAGGACCTGAAACAAATGAGGGGAATCTGTTGAGGCAGACCCCTTACACCCACACACCCACACACCCACACACCCATACCCACACCCACACCCACACCCACACACATACACATACACACCCCTGTCTCCAGAGGGATACTCCAAGGACAGAACTAGTTAGTTAGTAAGGTTGTCTAAGGAAATCATTAGACACACTGGAAACATGAAGCTATCACTGTGTGTGTGAGTGTGTGTGTGTGTGTGTGTGTGTGTGTGTGTGTGTGTGTGTGTTTTGGGGTGCTTCTAGAACTCCCAGGTTTTCTTGGGTTTTGTTATTCAGGCGTCTTCAGTTTTGCTCTTGTAGAATGGGTGCTGTCTTCCAGGCTTTGGGGAGTGATTGACGGGGCTGATTAGCAGGTGATGAAGAAATCAGAGTGTTAGAAATAAGAACTCAAAAGGAGCTTCTGTCCCTGCAAAGGGAAACAGCAAGTGTAAGGATCCATCTTGTTCTGACAGCAGCACCCCTAAGTGTCTCATGTGGTGCCACACAGAGACTGGCAGGGGTCGTTTTATTCTGGTGAACTGAAACTCTGTCCCTGAGTAAACCAACCAATCGCTAATGGAGCCTTTTGATACCTTGCAGTGCTGCCTGTGCTGAAAGAGGAAATCTGCTCACTACTGTTTCACCCTAACTTCCTCCTCTCTGCAATCTCCCTAGGAACAAAGCAAGAAGGTTGCTAACCTCAGAGACTTAAACTGGAAAACAAGAAGTTTTTTTTGGCTTTTGTTTTCCAAACTTGGGTGTATTTGACAGTGAAAGGGAGCGTCGTTCAACTTCCCATGGCATGAATTGAGCCTTACTTTTGATCAGTAGTTCTCAGCTGGGCAACATTGTACCCCTCTTCTCAAGAACAGGGACATAGCCCATTTGGGAGAATGTTTGCCAACACACATAAGACCCTGGGTTCAATTCCCAGCACTATGTAAACCAAGAATGGTGCTACATGCTATATCTCTAGCATTCAAGAGGTAGAAGCAGGAGGATCAGAGATGTTCAAGGATTTTGTCTCTTAGGAAGTTAAGGCATGTTACAAGTTCAAGGCCATCCCAGAGAACATGTCCAATCTAGTTTTAAATGGACTTTGACTCAGCTCAGGGTATGCAGGAGATAAAGCAACCTAGGTTGCTTCGGGGTGGTGAGTCCAGATGCCTGAAGACTGCAGGTACCCTAAATAATCTCCACTGGGAGGAAAGGGGCAATGTTTACCTGTGATCCTGCTCAGTTTGATGTGTTGTTGGTACAAATTGGAGCTTCCCCCTAGAAGTCGGTAAAATGGCTCTGGAGCTTGGAAAGACAGTCCAGTGGGAGTCTTCTGTACAATTGCATAATCTTCAGGGTAGTATGTCATGATCCCATCTGCTGTAGAGTATTGGCTCCTCAGCTGGGCCTAAAATCAGCTGCCTTGGTACAAAGTATAGTGGAAATGTCTAGAAGCCTAAAGGATTTCTCTATTTTTGTTCTAAGTGTGAATCTACACTATGAAACCTGGTAGAAAACTGCTCATTCAGCCCTGAGATTCTGCAGTGACTAATAGGCATGGCTCTTCTCAGCAAAGGCCATTTCTTCGTGGAGACCTTTTAAGGCAGTGAGGTTTCTCCCTTGTTGGAATTCCAATCCTCCCTGAACACGGACATGAAACCCTTTAAGTCATGCTGATTTTTACTTTCAATAGCCAGGCATTAGAGCCAGTCACATAGCTACCCCCACCCCAATCTTCTACTCATATTTTGCAATATGATATAGCAATGACATTCCAGGACATGGTCTGTAGACTTGTCCTATTGAACAAGGTCAAGAGTAGTTGAGATGTGCTGAAATTTATGCTGTAAGTCACCTGCTTGATGAGATTTGATGTTCTTATCCTCAATCACATCATGATTCAGACATCAACAAACCCCACACATACACCCACACCCACACATGGTTTCTTCATCCTTTGAAGTTTATGAATGGGATTTTTGAATCACACCTTACTGGAGACTTGCTCACCTATTTTGACTTTTAACACATTCAGTACTAAAAGCAGAGGCCATAGGTTAGTCATTTGCACCTTGCAGGGCTCTCCTTCCTTGTAATCATGCCTTTCTACTTCACAGATACACTCCTGAGAGAGCGAGGCAGGCTTCCTTGAGTGTGACTAACGTGGCAGTTGTCATTGTCCAAAAGAGCCGGCTGCAGTGTAAGCAGAAACGTTTGATCCTCTCAAGATGGCTTTGTTACTGCTCTGGTTCTTGCTGTCTGTGGTCATGTTTTTCATTTCATCGCTATCTGATAGGCGGAATACTCATTAAGATAGCACAAAAGGGAAGGGAAAGGGACAGAAAGAAAAGGAAGGAAGGGAAGGGAGAAAAGAAAAGGGTAGACAGAAATTATGGCATAAAAAATGCCTAGATTTTTGACAGGCTGACAAAAAAAAAAAAATGGAAGTTTGTTCTAAAGCAACCTTTGGAGTCTGTCAGACTACAAGGCTATTGAAACAGTTCCCAACGAAACTGGAATTTTCCTTGGAGTCCCATTCTGGGAAAATGAAAAGGCACCAGGCAAAGAGCTGAGTTTTATCTCTCTAGAAAGAAATTTAACATCTTTCTAACAATTTATCAGACTTATAGGTGAGACTGAGTCCAGACAAGGATGGACCAATAGAGAGCAGCCCTCAGCTTTATGCAGACTGCTGAGATGTACAAACCCTTGGCCTTCTGTTTAAACTTTAATCTTATTCAGAACTTGGGGGTTCTTTGGATCCCCTGTCCCCTTTCCCCAATGAGGCCATATGAATTAAATCTCTCTTTTCTGTTTTTCACTTTATATTTGACTCTTAATTGGCTTACTGAAGGTGAGTGGCTAGACCTGACTCAAGACATAGGTGTTGATTCACAAGAATTTTTTTTTACAGCTTCTGCAGTCATTTAGCTAACTGGCTCTGCTGACTGGTCTCTTTAAGCCTCAGTTTCCTTACCTGTGACATATGAATGAGAACAATCTTCTAGATTAGACATTGTAAGACCCGGAAAAAAAAACGAGGGTGCCCTAGCACCCCACACCTCGGAAGGCAACACCCAGATCACTCTCAAGAACCGGTCTTGATGCAACAGCAAGAGGATTTTTATTCTAGAAGCTCTGGGGTTCACAGCCGTACATCACGCAGGGGTAGAGGACTGTGAACCACAAGTGCAGAATCGGAACCCACGTAATACAAACTGATCATTACTTAGTATCGAGAGCCTGTGCAGTGTGAGCCAATTGATTTGTACCACTCCATAGCTTCTAAGCCAGTTTAAATTATCCAAGCCCGTGCTCCAAGGACCAATCAGTTTTCTATAAAAGCCAGATAACAACTAATTAGCTCATTTCCTGTTATGCATTTCCGGTTACAGGATCGCCTATTCAAGGCCCTTTTGCCTAGTTCCTAACAATGAGCTGGCTCAAGGAATGTGACCTTTCACCTAGTTTCTAACAAAGAGCGGGCTAAACTTCTGACTTTTTGGAGTCATTTAAGAGTTGGGCATGGGAGATTTTTAGGCTGTAATTCTCATCCTTTCAACATGAGTATAAACAAATTCTTGGAGGGCTAGTTATGATTTGGTGCTCAGTGCTTGGTGCTCAAAAGCAGCTACTGTGAATAACTAAGGAAATTTGCTTGTTGGCCTGGTTCTCTTGTGTTGACCTCTTAAGTACTTTACATACAGGAGCACAAAACTACATTAGTTTCAACTAGTAACACTGAAAAATAAACTCGTTAAGGATGACTGGAGTGATTCATGCAAAGCAGGGACTAGGCAGTGGGTCCTGATGAAATAATACCATGTGACCAGTCTTGTGTGGGAGAGTTTTTTATTAAAGGAGGGGGGGCACAGAGATGCTTTCTGGGACAGAGAAGAAAGAAGAGAGTGGGGGAAGGGAGACCATGACTTTTACTGGGGCCATGGCACATGTGCAAGGCAGCATGCCCTGGGAGAGACCATGTGTCGCATTGTGGGCAGAAAGAGATGACCTGTCTTGTCCCAGGTCCCTCAAAAGCTGGCTGTAAAGATGCCTGATTGTCATAGAACCACTTCCAGCTGTTCATGGACAGGCCTGACTGCTAACAGCAATCATCAAACACAGCTCTGAGAAGCGCTTCTGTTTCTTTGGTGTGATGTCTGCACTTGGAAGTTCATTGCTAGTGAGTATATTGAGGTTGTCTTATGGAATTTGGGCAGGATGAGTGATACAAAGGAACCTCATGCATGCTTCTTAGATAATCCAAAAGAAAGTCATGGTCCACATCGGTTGGAGAATAACAACTACTTTTACTCCCTGAAAAGGAGTCCACTAGAAAATTAACTCATAGTTCTCATTTCCTAATGAACTGTTGTAGAATGGCATTAATCTCAGGCATTCCTGTATGCCAGTCTGAACTTAAATCCTTTGTAGTAAGAATGGTCGTTTTTTATGGAATAACAATTTCCTCTATGTTACTATGGTTCTGGGTGATGCACTATGATACCATCCCTAAGTCATAGGATAGGATATGACCAGCCTACCTGTGTTGTCCCTTGGCCAAGTGAACATATGATCCAAAAAGAGCCAATTAGGATCTCCACTGGACTGTTACATATGAACAGAAAGGACAGATTTTCCCTCCTCTCTCCTTTTTCTCATTCAAAATTGGCTCTCAGAGCAGGAATCAATTAGTCAAGAAGTGGCTTGGACCTTCTACTTCCCCCTCTAGGCTTGCCAATGCTAAGGTAAGCAGAAAAGCAAGCCAGCACCCATAAGAGAGCAGATAGAGGATGTGGGAAGACCATCTCAGGGCCTGCATCTTGACTTTCTGAATTTTGCTGCATTGAGCAACCAAGTTTCCACTCCCCATTCATTGGATTGGCACTCTGAGTAAGGGTAATATTTGAAGTTCTATGTTGTAAGAAATGCACAGTGAACCATGCAGTACTTGGGGGCAGAAGCTGACTTTCAATAGGTTTTATTAAAGACAGCTGGACTTATTCAGGATCTCATATCTGTTTTCTATAGCAAGGGACACTTGATACCATTTTCTTCTCACAGTCCTTTGACAAGAAGCAGTGATGTGTATCCTGCATTCCTCCTTACCATTCTGAAACACACACATTGCTGGTTGCATAGAGGAAGCAGTAGTTTTCTGCATGAGAAGGGCACAATACTGACCTCCTTTCTTTATAACAACAATCCTGTGAATAGAAAACAGAAGACCAGTAACTGGCCTGCTTTAGAATCCAGAGACCAAGTTTGTTATTTTGCAAAGTAGAAAGAGGTCACTTCAGGAGGGTACTGATCCTTTGAGAGCATATCACTTTTTAAAATATTGAAATTCACTTGTGACTGGGTCATGTTCAGTTTTTATAGGATTAAAACACAAGGAAAACAGGTTTTAAATGCTTTTTCCAACAGTTTACTATCTATACCTAAAAGAATGTTAAATTGAGATTTAGTGTCAAGATTGTAACCGGCTCTGTACATAATCTTCGCCCTTCCCTCTTTGCTGCATGCCACTTATTTAAGAATCTGCAGAGGCCTGGTGGTGGTAGCACACATCTTTAATCCCAGCACTTAGGAGGCAGAGGCAGGAGGAGGCTGAGTTCGAGGTCAGCCTGGTCTACAGAGTGAGTTCCAGGACAGCCAGGACTACACAGAGAAACCCTGTCTCGGAAAAAAACAAAAAATAAACAAACAAACAAGCAAACAAAAAAAGAATCTACGGTATTAAATACTGCCCATCTACCCTGAAGTCTGACCACAGGGTTATTTTATGAGTGTACACAGAGCAGGGTAAAGAACAGTGGATTTCTGTCCATATAGTTAGAGTTTAAGGAGTGTGTAATATATCTCAGATTCTGAGTTCTGAGCTGGTTTAGAATTACATGTACTTTTCTTTTACCTAGTGCCTACCAAAAGGCAGAGGATGCAAGAGACAGAGGAGAGACTGAGACAAGATGACAATAAAACAACAAATACTTGAGAGCAAGTGAAGTCACCATCTCAGCAATAGATTCAGGGTCAAGACAAACATTCCTCCTGTGGTCTTGGTTCTACCTATGGGTGTGGGGACAAAGAGAATGCAAAAGGGAAGCAATTTCTATCTTCAGAATGAATTTGTAACTTGATTATATGCTCTGGTACATTTCTTTGACTGTTGCGTTAATTGAAAATTAATGTGGCCATTACTTAATTTATAAGCTGCTTCAGCAGCTTCTTAGACACTCCCTGGGCTAGAGTCAGGTAGCAAATATCTGAATTTTAGCTCAGAAAGGACCAATTGCATAAGAGCATGGAGGTTGAGTAATTTTTATAAGCACAACTGGTGATACCTTCTTTTATTAGGTCAAGAGTGAATCTTCTGAATATTAAGATAATTGAAACCCTCAAATTCTGCCATACATTTCTCTGATGGTATAGTTTGTAGTCTTTTAACTAACTAGATGCTGTCTCCATGGCAAAGCTATGAGCAGAAAAGAAAAACACCACCTCTGCATTAATGAAGTTTACAAACTCTTTATCCTAAGATTAGAATTGGCTTTGTCTGTGACCACCTATAAGTGAAAGAAAATAATGGGATATTATATACAACAGATACCCAAAAGGGAAGACAGAAACCCTTACATTTTTAGCCAGTTCTAGAAGCAAGATTGCAGTGGCTGATGGGGCAGTAACAGGTCACCCTGGTTCAACCTGATGATAATGAGGTAGTCCTGGTCAGTCACCTAGACAGGTGTAGCCTTTGCCATGGTCAGTGACTTTCTTACGTTCAAGCATTTTCTTTCATTCCCTCAGGGACCCTTGTCTTTTTAAATCTTCTCTGCCCAGTGCTCAGTGATTTACACTGTCATCAGCCATGTGAGATTTACCTTCTGAACACGTACCAGAACCACAACCTTTCCATTGTGCTCATGTCCCATCCTTCTTCATACTCTTATAGGTTAACCTGGGAAACAGCAGTTGCCTTACTAACTTCTCCACTTCTCTCCTTGCCTGTGAGAGTCTCTTCTCCAGGTGGCAGAACTCTTCAAAGCTTAGATGCATGGTTGGGGTGATGATACTTAATTAGTAAAGTACTTGTTTTGCAAGCACAAGGACCTACATTTGATTCCCCAAGAACAAAGACCAAATGTGGCAGGCCAGTGCCCATTTGTAACACCATGCTAATAAGGTAGAGAAGCTGGATGTCTTAGTCACTGTTGCACTGGAATGAAGAGACAGCATGATTTAGGAAGGCTTTCTTCCTAAATCATAGGAAGAAAGAATTTACTTGAGGGCTTTCTTAGATTTTTACCATGGCAGCATACATTGGTACTGGGGCAGAAACTGAGAGCTTTATATTCTGATCCACAGTCAGGCAGATACAGAGTCAGGGAGAGCCACTGGGCCTGGGCATGTGCTTTTGAAACCTTCAAGTCCACTCCTAGTAACACACCTCACCCAACAGTTTCATGCCTCCCAGTCCTTCCAATAGTTATCTGGTGACTAAGAGTACAAATACACGAGGCACCCTTAAGTCATTCTCATTCAAACCACCACACTTAATCCCAGGGGCTAGACTGTAATCCCGGGAGAGATCCTGCCTCAAAAACAAAGGTAGGGCACAAACTCACTTCCAGAGAGAGATGTTCTGATTAAGGACCATTCTGCCTCTGGAGATGCCAGTCCACTTTCTATTATTTCTAAGACACCTCTATCAAGTCCTAGCTAATATTTTGGTGCTAAAGCCCAGGAGAGGTTTGCAGGTTGTATACCCCAGCTCCTCTCTTTGGCCAAATTCTCCTCTCTCTCTCTCCTTAAATGTATTTGTCTTTTTTTCTGTGACTCATATCACCAAGAGCTCAGCAGATCTGTGGGCTTATTAGGGCTTAATGGTTGCCTGTTTCAACTTGAAGCACAGAGGGGTTTGGTGTGTCATGTGAACTCAGTTTGGGTCTTGTCCCTCATCTGTCCTCTTTTCTATTTCTATTCCTTTCATTTCTATCTGTCTCTGCTTTCTCCCATTCCCACCCCCAACCAATTATTCTTCAATATTTGAATCAGTGGCCTTTCCTTATTGGTCCATACCACATTCAATATTCACACACAAAGTTAAGATCCAGGATCAATCTAAGGGTGCCCTAAACTGACCTCATCTATACTCCAGGATTCTGGTCACTTGTTTCTGGCCACTTTGTGATTATAGATGATGATTAATTATCAGAAACATGCCTCACCATTATATTGCCTAAAACAGGTCCAAGATCTTTATTCCTATACACTTTTGGTGTATCTTAAAGCAAACCTTTTGGTATTAGTATCCCTGTCCATTGATGTCTAAACCCATTACAAACTGGATAATACTTTGGACATTGAGAGTTTCACTGACTCAGAAAACTTCATAATACAGAATGGGAAAAAGTCTGACATATTCCCTACATCCAAGTTTCTTTTACATCTTCACTCCTGTCCTCTGCCCAAGTCCTCACTTTTACACCTAAGGTTTTATGAGTTCAAACTCTATAATTCTCTGAACTCTTAGGCAGATGATAATCTGGTTGATAAGACCCTCCTTATCAAAAGCTGAACAAATTAAGTTATATTAGTAAATTTTTCTGTGCTGTTTAAGGCAGTATGCCCTCTGTGAATGAGATTTGGTCTTCCCACTCCAGACTCATGCATGTTTATCCTCCAAACCCCTGTCCTAGGTCAGACTGGCCTGCTGACTCTGTGACTAGGAAAAGAAGGTCAAACCAGCCCAACTCTTGCCCAATCCTGGAACTGGGCTGGTAGCATCGCTTAGGAAGTTACTTTTCTGAACTGAAACATTATACTGTGATTCTAGCTACCCTACCAGCTACTTACAGACTCAGATTCCTTGAGCTGAGACCATTCAAATTCCTTACCATTTCCCCCACTTTGCTGCTTTTGGCCTCCATGTCTGGGCCATAGGTATCAGCTCCTCCTTTTGACATACTAACCTAGTTAACTAGTGCGTCTTAAGAAAAACAGTGCCACAACCCACATTATATCTGTGAAATGGTGGACCCCACAGGGACTTGAAACGCTCAGGTAGGTGATGGGTTCCCTTTACCAGGAGGCTGAGTTTACCTTGAGCAGAAGAGAACCCTGTGCTTTGCTGTTTCAGCTGAGGAACCTCATCATCAAGATGGAAGCAAATGTGTAACTTAATCATTGCCTTTCCTAATTATATCATAAAGAAGGAAAACGCCACACTACTATCTTGGTTAATGTTGCCACATGGTATAGTACAACCTGGCAGCTGCACCTTCAGTCTCAGAGTCTACTGGGGGTCATTGCACATCTTTTACATCAGATGAAGGAGAAAATATCAGACCTTCACATTGTTTTTGTTTTTTGTTTGTTTGGCTTCACACACCCAC
Organism: Apodemus agrarius; assembly: GCA_964023405.1. Lineage (NCBI taxonomy): Eukaryota > Metazoa > Chordata > Mammalia > Rodentia > Muridae > Apodemus > Apodemus agrarius. The sequence continues at coordinate 107,455,765 of OZ030013.1, read as the reverse complement.
CCTTACTTCACTCTGTTAGGGTGTTCCTCCATCTCTAAGTTTTCACTAGTTTTCCTTTTCATGAGTCATAGTCCCTTCCTTTTGCCCCATATCTCCACACACCATCACGATCTTTCTTTGCCCTCTACTCTTACCTATCCCCTTAATCGCCACACAAGAGAGCGGGGTATCCTTAAATAGAATTCATAAGCTCTTCAAGGTGGCTAATTCCAATTACTCACCCAAATCCTGGGTCTGTCCACTAAGGTCCAGCACTTCTGGGCTGTCCCTTCCCCTCATCACTATGGATTCAGACAGACCCCTGTCATGCTATGTCTTTACATAATGATTGACTCCTTCCCAGGAAGGGAATACATTGCCCCCTTTTTAAACCTGTCCTCAGGGTCTAGAATGGAGGGATAAATACCTAAGAGCCTCAGGTGGATTGAGAGGCCCTGGGGTGGAAAGTTGATATGACTGATGACACTGTATGTTGGGTACATATGCCAGTGTCTCTCACTTCAAGACTTCAGAGAACTGACCTGCAGATGGACTGTTCCATCTCCAGAGTTTCCCCCTTTTCATCCTATAAAATGGCCAGACCCTCAAGACCATGTGTGCATAGTCTTGGAAAGAAACTGTGACCCTTCAGTTTTTATTAACAATTCTACTTCTTGGAGAAAAACAATCAAGGTCAGGGAGCCTCTGGTTTTCATAAGCATGTCCATGAGCACACACACACACACACACACACACACACACAACCACACACAACCACACACACACATTCCTGACTTCAGTCTCTTTCACCATGACAACCGAGCCTCTTGTTTGCATTTTGCATTACAGTGGCTGACATGATCTGACCCCTTATCCTTTGATACTTTGCTTCCTCACTAAACTATACCCACACTGACTTTTCCCATTTTTAGAAATACCAAACTTGTCCCCAGCCTTAGGACCTACAGTGGTGTGCTCTGCCTAGACTTGCTCCCGTCTCTTGTGATTGAATGATTCTACTTTCTGTCCCAGCTTTAACCCCTGTCCAGGCTTTTCCTGCCTTTCTTATATTAAAGCGCTTCTTATTCTACATACTTTCTATCCTACAATTGTTACTTGTTTAATTTTGTACCAAATGCCACTATCTCAGATGTTCTCATTGATGTAAGGGTTTGTTATCTGTGCTTAGTAGAGAGTTGTAGAATAGGTGAGCTCTTCTACAGTGCTATATGCATATGATATGGTAGGTGCCTTACACGGAGCACTGGAGCATACGACATGCAAGCGAGCTACTCTGAAAGCCACAAGAGCAGAGAACAGGGCACCGAGCCTTCTTGGCTGGCTTCTTTCTAGCCCTAAGCTATACAGCCTCAGGCTCACACAGCTAGATCAGAGTCCTGAGTGAATTGAGGAAGGGCTAGATACATTGTCACTATTGTCTACCTACTCCCTGTGCTTGGCTGGCAAGCTAGCCTGTGAATGGAGACACTTCTTACTGAAGGAGCCCTAAGTGGATGGCCAGGGGCAAAAGCATCCTGTTAGCGAGTGAATGGATCTTAACAAAAGAGCTGGTTTCCTTTAAGTCCTGTGGAGGAGCTGACCCAGAATCTCATTTGATACTTCATTGTATCCCAGGCCTGGTTCCAGGAGGAGGTCATTACTTCTGCCAATAATCCAACATAAAGGCTTCCTATTCTTCAGTTACATAAAGTAATATGAGGCACATCCCAGCATCAGACATTAGGATTAACACTGACAAGGCATAGTTAAAACGCTCTACCAGCCAGCGGCTTTAAAGTGACTAACCCAGCTAATGTGGCCACACAATGATTCTTCCTTCACAGGGAGAAGGATTTATATTTAAATACTATTAACACTTTTACTGTGATGGCTTTGCTGTAACGAGAATGGTATCTAAGAATAAGAATGAATATGAGTTCATAATAATATGAATCCTTTACTATTAACTTTTATGCTTTTAATTTTGATAACATGACTCACTATTATGGAGAGTCATCTCTTTCCTTGATTTAAGTTATTTTTTTTCTCCCTGTTTTTAAAGTAAAATTGAAATTGTACTATTAAGATGAAGGCACAATTTGGAAATGGGGAACTATCTATGTGAGTTAGAATGGACAAGTCAGAAATAGATGGTTTTCAATTTAAGCTGAATGTTGACCATTAATTAACAGTGATAGGAGCAATACTACCACTAATTACTAGCCTGCAGCTCTTGCCCCTTGGAGAATGGCAGGCAGCCTTGATGTTGTAGAAATTGCACTGGAGATCACAGGAGAGCAGGAGCATTGGACCTCCTTTCCAAAGGAATAGCATGTGCACTGGATTTTAGGATTCACTTCCTGCTTTGTACAATTTCCTCTTGATAGGAGCACTCTCTCAGCCCCCCTCCCTACACAGAAGCAGTGCTTTCAAAGGATCCTGGATGGAGGGATGTGTGGAATGCTGTACAGTTCATGACACAAAACTCTTTCCAGCAGTCACAGGATTTTGGACAGTGCTTGTGAGTAGGCTAGGTACATTGGGGAACAGTTATCCTGTTTCTCTGAGTATTTAAACAGTAAAATCATATACCCACCTTATGCTATAGGTTTTGTATTTGTGTGTGTGTTAGAAAATTCTTCTGCAATAGGTAGACTTCTCCTGTTACTTAAAATGACTCATGCTCTAACCTCTCACATTTTCCCAGTTACCATGACAGAGAGAAAAGAATGTGGCAGCGTATATCAATTCTTAAATGCTTTCCTCAAGAAGTGGTTCATTTCTTATATCATTTATTTGATAACAGCAGCCAAGCCACATGGCCCCATCTCATTTTAGGAAATCCATCCTTCCTTTTAACAGGAGTGAGATAAACTAGAAATATCAGCATACAGCTAAGACTACAAGAGATACCTTGCTGGTCAGTAATAGGCTCAGTTCCAGCTACAATCATGTAGGGAAGCACTGAGCCCTGGCTCAAAGATGGATCTGTACAGCAAAAGAAAAACACTCTCCTCATTTACAGGAAGTTACTTCACAGATAACATAGCCCAGGCCCTCAGTCATGTAATCCATTTTGCCTGATGGATGATAGTAATAATTTCTATTCGTTCAATTATTATTTTTTGCATTCAAAAGTATTGATGTAGTCCCTGGAATGTGCTAGAAATGGAAAGCATGTCTATGAATCATCTCAAATGCTCTCTGACCTCATGAGACTTGGGTCTCTCAGGGGAAACAAATACTTCAAAAAGAAAAGAATTAGGAAATGTGAATGCTAATGGTTGGAGGTGTGCAAGCAGGCCACGGGGGTTCCTGTTTCTTCCTCCTTTCACAACACCCTGGCAACCCCATTAAGGGACTGTCCTTTAGTCAGATCACTAGAGCAAGGTACATGGCATTCAGGTGACTTGTTATTTGAGATGTGCAGAACAGTGGAGCAGCCTAAGAACTACTATGCTTACTTACCTGTTTGCTGCTCTTTATGGTTGTGTCCTGGGTCCTATGGTAATGGGCCAGGGTGGGGCCAAAGGTCAACCTGGCTCAGAGCACCTCTTGAAAGAGCCCTATAACAGATGATGTCAGTGTGCTACCACAGCCCCTAGATGGTTGCTTTACATACTGCTCCTTGCTGTCCTTCATAAACCCCAAAACATTCTGGAACATTCTAACCTTTGGTGTCTACTCTGCCTAAAGAAAGCTTGTGAATGTGTCAAAATACCCTTCTTTGGTATAAAAAAAAAAAACATTGTAGGATATATTGAAGGGCTCAATTCAGGAACTTCAGAAAGGTCATGAAACACTTGCCCTTCTACAAGGAAGATGCTAATTAACATTCCTCAGAGCAAGGGGGTATGCTTTGGGGGGGGGAGCCTCGGCAGGACAGACCGTTGGCCATCTACCTCATTCCCCAGATACCAATCAGTTTAAAAGTTACAATCTTTCCAGCTTCTGGCTATTATAAACAAGGCTGTTATGAACATAGTGGAGCATGTGTCTTTATTGTATGCAGGGGAATCCTCTGGGTATATGCCCAGGAGTGGTATGACAGGGTCCTCTGGAAGTGTCATGCCCAATTTTCTGAGGAACCGCCATACTGATTTCCACAACTGTTGTACCATCTTGCAATCCCACCAACAATGGAGGAGTGATCCTCTTTCTCCACATCCTCGCCACCACCTGCTGTCTCTTTTTTTAATCTTAGCCATTCTGACTGGTGTGAGGTGGAATCTCAGGGTTGTTTTGATTTGTATTTCCCTGATGACTAATGATGTTGAACATCTCTTAAGGTGCTTCTCAGCCATCCGAATTTCTTCTGGTGAAAATTCCTTGTTTAGCTCTGTACCGCATTTTTTAATAGGGTTATCTGGTTCTTTGGGGTATAACTTCTTGAGTTCTTTGTATATATTGGATATTAGCCCTCTGTCGGATGTGGGGTTGGTGAAGAGGAATGGATACAGAAAATGTGGTATGTTTATACAATGGAATACTACTCAGCAATTAAAAATAATGAATTCATGCAATTTGTAGGCAAATGGTTGGATCTGGAAAATACCATCCTAAGTGAGTCAACCCAATCACAAAGGAATACACATGAACTGCAATCACTGATAAGTGGATATTAATGAGCCCAGTAGCTCTGAGTACTCAAGAAACAATTAGCTAAGCAAAAGATTCCCAAGAAAAGGGATGGAGAGGACCCTGGTCCAGAAAAGACTAAATCCGGTTTTGTAGGAGAGTACCAGAACAGAGAAATGGTAGGGAGGGGGGTGATTGGCGAATGGGGGGGGGAGAGGACTTATAGGACATATGGAGAGGGGGGAACTGGAAAGGGGAAAGCCTTTGGAATGTAAACAAAGAATATAGAAAATAATAAAAAAAAAGGAAAAAATAAATAAAAAAAAGTTACAATCTTTTAACTGCCAATCACATTGTGCCTAATGGCAGCTGTCTTGAGGACCGTATAAAGGCCCACTGGATGGGCTGCATGTGGTCCTTCTCTCCCCATGTGCAGGGTGACCCCAGCATGCTGGATTAAATAAAAGTTCTCTTGCTTTTGCATCAAATTCCATCTCCTTGTTGTTCACCCAGGGGTCTCTGGTAAGTTAAGGCTCACCAGAGTCTAACAGTACCTGTTGCTTCTATTCACAATGGTTTCCAATTCTACTAATTCACAAGCTCCGCTGCTCTCATTGACTGCAGTTTACCAAGGACTCACCAGTTCCCTTGGTAGATGATGACTGACAGAGTTTTTAATTGCTAGCTCTATATGGAGCCTTATACTCTACACACATACACAGGTATATGTAGGGTATAGAATGCCTACTAAGATTTTAAAGAGATCAAAGAGCTCACAGAGGCCTTACTAGAAACAAAAACAGAAAACTGAATACAGATTCAAAGAGTCAAGGACAAGTTACTAATAAAATATTAAAGAGCCCAATGGGACAGGTGTAGAAGGAGAGCCAGACACAGGGGTAAGCCAATGGGAGAAACTCAGGACCTGTCCAAACTCCAGAGATATGGGCAGGTAGGTTGGACAGGCAGCAATCTGAGTGAGCTTTACTAGACTAAAGCTCTGGGGACAATTGGGGCTTTCCTGCTTATCTTTCCCTTGATGGATCTGGGTAGCCTGATGACAGTCAAGCTGTCTCAAACATGCTGTTAAGTATCTTTCTTTTTATGGAGTCTGAATGTTATGTTCTTCCAATAAGTGTAACTATATCCTCAGATTGGATTTTTCTGATGTGGTTATTTTTGTATTGTTGCTTGGTCTTTAGAGATAGGATCTCACTTTCTAGCCTAAGCTGGTCTTGAATTTATAGTGATCTTCTGCCTCATCTCTAATAATAAGATTATAGGTATTAGCCAACTTATGCCTCAGTCTATCTCAGTGTGTTTATGGGTGCTACTTTTTATTTCATCCTGCATGATTAAGTGGTAGTGTCTACATGCACAAAGGAGATGTACCTCTCCATTCATACTAAAAATGGGATGAACTGTTGCTTTATAAAACGGAAACTAGGTATAGCTTAAAAGCTACGAAAAACCTTAGAGAAGGTTATAGCTTGATTTCCACACCCACTAAATCAGCACTCTTGTTTTTAGGTGTTCTCAGAGTCCGACGTAAGAAACCTTTGTTTAAGCTGGTTGTGGTGTCAAATACCCGTAATACCAGCATCAAGAGGCTGACGTAAGACTGTCATAAATTTGAGGTCAGAATGGGATTTATAAGAAGCCATGTTTTATGGGGGAATAAAGGTGGGAGGATTATTTGCATACTTACCCAGAATACCAAGAGTCTCTGTTTCCCTGCAATGGACAAAAAATTAGTGAGATCTGACAGCAGCAACTCAGAACTGTCCAGGGTGTTACTGCATGGCTTCCAGGCCTTAGCAAGCTGGTTGCTGCTCTGCTCATGCTTCTGAAAGTGTCACTCAGTGCGTTTGGCCACGGCATCCGCAGCTGGCAGCATACACTACAGCCTCAATTGCAATGCTTTTTCATAAAGCATCTTGTGATAATTTGGTATTTTTGTGTTCGTATTCATCATAACTAGGACCAATTACATTGCACGGTCCTTTGGGGGCGGCACTTTAGAACAGGAGGAAGACTGTAGGAAATATATTTGGCTATTTCATTTCTTTTCTGACTACAGTGATTCATGGCCTAGTTTCTAATTTTTCCCCAGATGCACTGTATACCAGTTAACTTTTTGTCCTAAAATATATTGATTAAAGAAATAAATTAAGGTCCAATTTATGATAATAGACTTCTTGTCCTTAAGAAAACACACAAGGTGCTCTTTGGGAAAAGGTGATGAATGTAGGTTTTTAGCATAAATTATGATGGATTTGCAATTCATCATGTTCCTTTCCTTATTCCTCCTTAGCAAAAAGACCTCATTTGTGCATTATCAAGGAAGGAATATTATTAGGGATGTGATTATTCGGCAGAAGTGCTAATGATGATGGGAAAACTTTGAAGAGAATGTAACCAAACTGGAAGTTTCTGCAGTGTGAAAAAATAGCAGTTTGAAAGTTTGCCCCAAGCCTTCTAGTCTTTTGGACATTACCTTCCTTAATGAGGCATAAAATAAATGGTTTCCTGTGAGGAATATATATATATATATATATATATATATATATATACGTATATATATATATACACACACACACATATATATAAAACATGCACATGCACACACATACACACACACAAACACACAGGTGCGCATGTGTATATTTGCATATATAATTGTATATATCATATAACAAAATCTATAATTATTATGCATAATATATGATTATATATTATATAGATACATATTGACATATATTATAATATATAGTATATAGCATATAGCATATAGTATGATGTATTTGTATATGTGATATATGATATATATTCATTATATAAATGTGTATGTCTCATGTCAAATGTGCACACATACACACATATATACATTTATATGTACACATACACACACACACACACACATATATATATATATATATATATATATATATGCCTTCAGTTTGAAGACAGGAAAGTAGAACATAGGAACATTTCTAGTGTTGTCCATTCCTCAGTTCCCAGGAAGCATTATATGGCCAATTCTTCTTCATTTGTCCCCTTGGTCTCCATAGAATATTCCTGGACATATAAGAACCCTTCTAAATAGTTTAGAATCCCTTTAGAACCTACGGACATGTAAGTCTCTTGCATAAAAAATCATGATTGCAAATAACACATGACACGCGCACATTCTTAAGTAACTTGTTACCTCTAGGTTACTTACAATAACCAATGTCATGTAAATGCCATGCAAATAATTATTATCCTGTTCAAGGAATTTTAAAAGAAAGAGGCTCCTCAGTCCGTGCAGTCCCCTACTCCAAAATTTTTATCTGTTCTTGACTGAATCTGAGGATGCTCAGCCTATAGATTCCAAAGATCAACTATACATGATCTTGACATCCATCCTTACTAAACAATGCTTGCTTTTATGTTGGCCATCTTTGAGGTATATTACACTCCTCTGGGGCCTCATATGTATTTTTATTCCTGTGTACATGCCTGACTCATGTGACAACCAAGAGTTCATTCTTCTCATCCTTTCATCTAATCAGTAAGTCAAGCCTACTTCACCTTCTGCTCAGAGGCTCCTGGTCCATGAAGTCTTGTATATCAGAGTGCCTCCCCCACAGCTCTTCTCATGTGTGTCCCTGTTCATAGCCTCTTCCCAGCAATGGCCTTCTGCAGGGCCTTTAGATCATAGAAAACACAGAAGGGATTCTAAACCATTTAGAAGGAAATTTTCCCCCTGATACACAGGCTCTCCCTTCATAGCTCAGCATATTCAGTAGTTTTAAATTATTTTGAACCTGAAGGAGAGTAACTATTGTGGCATGCATTTCACACAGATTAGCCAAGTTGAAACGCTGTTTTATTTTTATTTATGTTTGTTGTTTGTTTGTTTTGTTTTGCAGCAGAATCGAAGGTCACCCAGCCTTCTTAGAACATTTCACCTCTGTATTTCTCTTCTTCTTGCTCAGATAACAGTCTCTTTCTTGTAGGATGTTCTAACTTCAAGTGCCTTATCTTCACCAAGGATTGTCCTCTCATTGTTATTGTAAAAATCTTCCTTATTAGGAAGCATTCTTATTCTATATTACAATAAATATTCTTCTGTTCAAGTTCACAGTATCCCAGTATCCTGCAACTGTTTGTTGCTTTTTTTGTTTCTTTGTTTGTTTCTTTATTTCCTCTTTTCTTTCTTCTTTTCTTTTCTTTTCTTTTTCTTTTTTCTTTCTTTTATTCTTTCCTTCTTTCTTCTTTCTTTCCTCTCTCTCTCTCTCTCTCTCTCTCTCTCTCTCTCTCTCTCTCTCTCTCTCTCTCTCTCTCTCTTTCTAAGATAGGATCTCACATAGCCAAGGCTGGCTTCACAGTCATGATGCAGCTGAGAACAGCCTTGGACGTCTGATCCCCCTGACTCTGCTTCAGTTTCTTTGAATCTAGATAGCTTATCTCAGGTTTCCTTTATGTCACAAAGAGTGTAGCTTTTTCCTGAAGGTTGGTCCTTTTCTGGAACTTAGAATGATTGCTTCTCTATGGGCATATTCTCTTTCCAGAGACTCACTCCAGATTGTCAGGTTGCTTTTTGCCAAGTTTCCCCACCATGAGCACTTAGCTCTTTACAATAAGATGTCCAGGGGCATCTTGCATAAGTATTCTTCATGTATCCCTGGAACTGTCCACTTCACCAAAGAAGCAACACTGATTCCTTACCATGAAGCATAGTTTTGGACAGTAAATACCTAATACTTGTTATGTTTGGAGCCCCTATGATACGATTGCTTCTAGAACCAGCCAACACTAGAAAATATGTACACATGGTCACACAAAAACACACACATTTGCTGTTTCTCTGTCTTTATGTTTTATGTAGATGTTTATACACATTCCTGTCAATATTTGCGTTTCTGATCCCAAGTCTTTCCACTGTTACACATTTACAAATACCCACGGAGCCAAGAGGAAATTAGCTTATCTTCTCCCTCCCTCCCTCTAGTTCTCTCTCTCTCTTTCCATATGAGTGAAGTATGTATGCATGTATGTCTACATGTATCTATGCACGTACCTATGCATGTATGTAGAAACTCATTTGCTTAATGTGAACATTCCTTGCTCAGCACTTCCACTTCTTGGGCATTATGCAGACATCAAGGCGCCACCATTCATTCCCACCTCCTTTGCCATGCTGTCCTGCACCTTCAGCAATGTGACTGTTACATCATTACCCACCTCCCCAGAAGTGCCTCACTTCCACCGTTGGCTTCCTCAGATACTGTCACCTGTCCTGAGGAGGGCACACACAAAGATTATGGGGGAAGGAAAAATTTAGGTGTTTATCTGTGCCATAGACTAGAGCTGGAGACTTGCTGACCTTCTACCACACTGGTCCCTGTGTTAAATGAGTTCTTTGACTTCCATCCATTTTTCTCTGTTCTCTTGAATTTTCTCCCTTAATCCAGAGCTCCTTTAAGCATTCCGGCACACAGAAATCTTTCATAGCATCCAGCTGAGTCAGTTGGACACAAAGCTCAAAGCCAAAAGAAAAGATGGGAGCTGGCAACTCTAGGCTGTAGTAACAGGGGACCAGTAGGTGGAGCTCGGAAGTTCACTTCAACATGTATTTATTCTAGATCATCCCCCTTTTTTATAACTACGTCTACCATCTGGTTTTCTCTTTTCAAACTCTTAAAAAAGAATCTGTTGACATTCAGTTTCCAGTATTACTGTAGACACAAATTGTGAGAAACACATTCTTCTTGCATTCTGTCCTAAGGTTCCAGTGCTACATCGACAAATGGAATGCCGGGCCTCTAAGATTCTATGTATACAGCACCATGGAAATGATGCCACTGTATAACCTAGCCAGGGAGTTGTGTACTTTCCCACACTGACTTGGAATCTTCTTAGATCCCCATGTCCTTAAATCTCCTGGCATTCACCTCTTCCTCAAGTAGAAATCCTTCATTCATTTTATTTTTCCCAGGTCACTTGCTTATGTCAGTATTCCATCGCATGGAAATATGATTGGGTTATTGGCAACATTCTTGGCAGCCTGGATGAAATAAAAACCAGATGACTGCCTAAAGTAAATGACTATAAATCTTCTACCTTGGGAGCCTGGGGACACAGTTTCCAGAGGCAGGGGAGTGACCAGAATGTAAGAAGAGCCTCCTATGACTGAGTCTATAGCAAAAGTCAAGGGAAATGCTTTGGCATCTCTTCCTCCATCAGTGCTCAAAGCCCCTCAAGCAAGAGCAGATGAATGACTAGGCCTGCCCTACCATTGGAAGCCACCCTACCACAGGTTGCAATTCAGTTCTACTTGTAGCAAATGAGACATAAACTCAAAAAACATCTCATCTGGCAAGGAGAACACATCCATGCCTTATGGAAGCAACTCCAGGGAAATTGCTTGATCTCTACAGTAGATATTAGAATTATCTTGGGTTTTAAACTGTGCTACCATATCCAAAAATTATGCATGGTTCAGGCATTGGCTCAACCTTTTGAGCATCCAGGAGTCTGGATAAGTGTTGGGTGTGTCCTCTTGACTCTGTATCCTCTAACTGAAGATCATGGGCTCTTTCTTTCCAGGTGCATCATTTTCATTCTGAAATTGAAAGAGTGCAATTTTTTCTTGAACAGTACTCGATCAAAGAACTAAGTACTTCATAAACAGAGAGTATACCATTGCTTGTTGTTACTCTAGACACCCAGGGAAGGATTTTCTTCTATTTACTCGCTTAGTTCTAGCAGAATTAGATTTTTCAGTAGAGGAGAGGAACTGCTAAAAATGTTAGGTTAACACTCCTGTGTCTCAGTACATGCCAATCTACTTTCACGGTTGCTATGTGTCCATTGGGATAGTTTCTCACAGTTTACAGTTAAGTGCGGTTCTAAGGACTGTGCCCACACATATTCCTGAGTGAGCTGGAGCCGTGACTTCCCTCTTGTATAGAGCTTCTGTCTACCATTGTTAAAAAGGATAATGTGAACCTTATAGAATTCTTGGGGAACAAATGCATAAGACTGTAACAATGGCTTCTTCCTTGAGATTTTGGAAATCTTATCTGCAAAAACCATATGGCATGGCATTTTCTTATATCTATATCTATCTGTCTATCTGTCTATCTATCTATCTATCTATCTATCTATCTATCATCTATCATCTATATATATATATATAATTTATTGGCATATTTTAGTTTTATTCATACCATCTTTTTAATTCAGAATATAGTTTCCTCCTCTTATGTTCTATTTACTAGTTTACAAAAGGTTTATCTGATTGTTAAATTTTACCAGGAAGTTTACTTCTGAGGCATGCAGGTCCATTGGTCAGTACTCTGGAGTTTTGAGTTTGAGCTAGCCTGGGCTGGTGTACATAGCCGGCCAGCCTCAGTTACAGAAGAAGACCCTTTCTCAAAAGCACAAACGAAATCCTACTTTCAGCTTTTTCATCTTTCTTAGAATGCTTTGATTTTCTCTCTCATTAATTCCTGGTTATGTTTTCACTGTAATTTTTTTTGTTTTGCTAAATATAGACTTTTATTTTTAATGTTTTTCCTGCCTAAATTTGGAAGTTTACTAATTTTGAGGCTATCTTCCCTTCTAATATAAGCATATATTATAATGTGCATTTTTATTGTTTTTCAGTTTTAAGTAACTTTATTTCTCTGTAATAAAATATTAAATGGAAAAGTAAGCTCATGAGAATATGGATACAGTGTTTAAAAATAGCTTTAGTTATAGAGCATTTTAATGACACTTTTATGCACAGTAAGCCCGCATAAGGAGGAGGAGCCTGGGGTATAGATGGTTGCACTAGTGGACGGATAGGGCAGGAGGCAAAACAAGAGAGGGTTAATAAAGAGAGAGAATAACTGTCTGTTATATGTGGTGTTTATATGTTTAGCATACTCTATGGATAAGATATTAAGTAAAATGAGGAAAATTTTCCTGATACTGAGTGCTTACCACATACTAGACGCCAGCTAAACATTCATTAGCTCCTTTCACGGGACCTCATAGGTGAGACTATTGTTTACTACTGAGATTTTAGTGCAGACCAAGTGCCTCACTCAGTGCGTATTAACCAAGCTGCCTCGGGATTCACGGGAGGGATACCTATAAATGTAAAGTGAAGCCTTCTGATGATCAGGCCTTCGTTTCTGTGAATGTGATGGATGGGTTTGTGACAATTTGACCCAAACTGTAATCATCTGAGAGGAGGGATCACCAATTGATTAGTGATTGATGGGTAAGGCCCCAGTCCATCGTCAGTGGAGATACTCCTGGGTTCTATATGAAAGCAGGCTGAGCAAGGGGAGCAAGTCAGTAAGTAGTCTCCTTTTATAGCCTCTACATGAGCTCCTACCTCTAGGTTCCTACCCTATTCGAGTCCTTGTCCTTCCTTAGATAATGAACAATGATATAGAAGCATAACCCAAATAAGCCCTTCCCTACCCAGCTTGTTTCTAGTCAAATCACAGCACTCATAACCTTGACTAAGACAGTGAGGTAGGAAGCTCCCTGGCTTGGGGATGTTTCAGAGTGCTCTTCATCCCTTCCAGAGAAGTGCTTCTGGAAAGACACACGAGTCTCTTTTCTGCTATTACTGAAGATCTCCTGATAACTAGTCTCTTGTCAATGCTCAATATAAAAATTATTACTATTGCTGCTTCCTAGACTTGGGTTCAAATGCCAGCTCTAGATACAAGCCCATAACCTAGGAAACTACTCTCTTCCACACCCAATGCAGAAGAAATCTAGAACCACTCAGGGTTCTAAGTCTCATTAATAAAATAATTTAACTGGAGGTTCAAGGGTCAATTTGATTTTATTTATTAAAAGAAAACCTCTGCGGGTCAGATAAGCTGTGACCCTCAGCAGCTACCTGAATGAGGACAAGAGGGGAGAAAGCAATGACTAAAAGTGCCAGATACATTACAGACAAGCAGACACATGGCAGGGGTGAAGAGCTTCAGAAAAAGAGTCAGGAAATCTCAAAAGTCAGGAAAGGTGTGCTTAGATTCTGGCTACCTCAGAGAGAGGCAGATAAATGGAGAAGTTGTGCCTTTTTAACTGACTCCAGAAAAACAGGCAGACCCAGCTGAAGCACAGGCTCTTAGAACTGCAGTGGAGAATAGGAAATCTCGAAGGAAGGGCTCATGGTGGAGCACTAAGGGAACAGTTATTCTGCTGGCACATCTCTTTAGGATGCCTTAAAGTGAAATTTCCTTTCTAGGGTGGACCCTTGGCTCAGGGATTGACCTGGCTCTACTGAAATGTTAGGTCTCTACCCAGGCCAGAGATTCTGTTCTCTTTACTTGATTTTATTCTTAATGGGCCCTTATTATAACTTAAACACAATTTATATATAAATAAAATCACAGGGTTATGAATATTAAATAAAGCAAGACCTTGTAGAAATGTCAGAGAAGCTATTTTCATGAAGTCTTCCCCAGCATGGCTGCATGAACAATACCTAAACAAGGACAACAGCAACATGGAAAGGGGAAGTCTTAAAGGACCCCTGACCCTAGGCAAGGAAATAGTCAAATACAGAAGAGCAGAGGTAAAAGTCTTCCCCAGGGAAGAACGCAGCAATCCAATAGCAAATGCTCAACCCTGAACCCACAGAACAGGTGCTATTTATATAGTTAGGAAAATATCTGCAACTATCTACATATCTATACATATATGTATAGATAGACACAGATAGATGATAGATAGATAGATAGATAGATAGACAGACAGACAGACAGACAGATAGATAGATAGATAGATAGATGTATAAAACAAAGAAATAGGGACTGAGCATTAAAGAAACAAGGCAGGGCTGCATGGGAAGAACTGGAGACAGGAAAGGGGAAGACAAAACAATGTAAGTATATTTTAACTTCAAAATGTTTTTAAATTTATAAGAAAAAAGGAAGATCTTGACAGTGCTGAGCACTGAGGAGAGTGGGCTGTGGCTCTGAGACCGAGAGAGACAGCCAGACTTGCCCACTGTGATGCAAGCATGTGGCTTATGTAAGACACAAGCTCTGATAACTTTCAGAGATGGACCAAAAAAAAAAAATAGTAAGAGAGATACCTAGAAGCTGGGCGGTGGTGGCGCACGCCTTTAATCCCAGCATTTGGGAGGCAGAGGCAGGTAAATTTCTGAGTTCGAGGCCAGTCTGGTCTACAGAGTGAGTTCCAGGACAGCCAGGGCTGCACAGAGAAACCCTATCTCGAAAAACAAAATATAAAATAAAATAAAAATAAAAATAAAAAAGAGAGGTACCAGATTAGAGGCCCGAGTCTTCTGTCTCTCTTCCCAGTTCATGTGTGAAGTGAACACACAGGAGGCTCCTCTAACCCACCATTATTTACCCGGAGAATTTGTATTCCCTGACACATGTGGCTGATATAAATCCATGTCTTCCACCCCATCCCCAATGCTTTTGAGCTAGTAATATAACAGGGACCCTTTAAAGCACTGGAGCTTAAAAACAGAGATAGATCACCTCCCCAGTCTTTTCACTTCACACATCTGGGACTTCTTGGGATTTCTTGACAGTGCATGGCTAATGACTTTTGATAGCAATCGATGCAAAGCTAATTAATTTACTTCACAATTTTCATGTACTCAGACTGCCCAAGGGTTCAGATGATTTGTTGATTTGTTGTTTGTTGTTTGTATCTCACTTTTCAGGAGCGTCTTCCTTGTGTCTTTTTTACAAAAGGACTAATTAGCTCCTGATGACAGATCTGTTGATGGGATTTGAACTGTGGCTGCTGGTTGTGGCATTGCTCCCTCTTTTCAACTGTGGGACCTTCAGGACATTTAGAATAAGTGGAGGGAAATCATCCATGTGTGTACTAGTGTTTGTGCACGTCTGTGGACTTGTGTTTCTCTGTCTCACCCACACATGTTGATACATGATAGAATGGGATGAAAAGAAAAACTGGTCCACAAAAATTATTCCCAATTTAGATGCCATAAATTCTCCATTGCCCAGTTGAAAATAAGAAGCAAGGCTGGAGAGATGGCTCAGCCTTGAAAACCGAGTGATGCTTTTGCAGAGGACCCAAGTTTGATTCCAAGCACCCAGTTACAGATTCACAGCTGCTTACCGCTGCAGGAGATCTGACCCCCTCTTCTGGTTTCCACAGGAACTATACTCACATGCACATTCACCCACACAGAATCAAATGTATATACATAATTAAAAAAATAAATCTGTATAAAAGAAATAAATAAAATAATAAGCTGCCATGATGGTATTAGTCAAATCATATTAAGCCTTTCTTTGACTTTTTAATTTATCTTTATATTTAGGATTTTCTTTGATTTATACTTGGAAGTATTTGAGGATTGTTTCATGGAGCAAAGATTACTCTTAGTTTTCCGATAGCATAAGTTAAACATAGCATTCATAGGTTAGGTATAATGCAACTGAGTAACGGGAGTCTTATTGGCTTGGCTGGATTTGATGTTAGCTCTGAAGCAAACAGGGAAGCATGTGAGGTATGCACGTTGCTTGAGTCTCAAGATCCCCAACTGTAGAAAGAGATAATGATATTCCATGTCAAGCATAAATCGCTCGAACAACGGGTTGATATCACTATGCACTTATTATCGCAGTCCCAAGCCAGAACAGCAAAAGCACAAGTGCACAAGTGTGCTAGCCAGCATGAGTTCAACAGTGAAGCTCATCCATTGCAGGTGGGAACAGAGAGTGGTACGAGGCTCCACGGCAGGTGACCTAGCAGCTGGACTCTTAGGGATTTACCCAAAGGAACCACAGACTTAAATCTGGGAAAACCTATAAAGAGACTCTATAGCAATTTTGTGCATGAATGCCAAACTTGGAAGGAAACAAGATATCCTGAGAAGATGAATGAAAAAATAAGCTTTGATCACCTAAGTAATGCAATATTATTTAGACTAACAAAAAATGAAATATTATTCCATGAAAGAACATAGGGGAAACTTAAATGCATATTTTCTTTTGTGTTTGTGTGTGTGTGTATGTGTATGTGTGCATTCCTGAGTACATGTGCATGTATCATATGCATGGGGACAGAAGCCAGAGGACAGCCTCCTGTGTCCCCTCATGTATGATGTTCATCTCCATTAAGTCAAGGTTTCCTTCTTGGCTTGATGCTTACAGATTAGACTAGACTAGCTAGCTAGGAAGATAGTAAGCCCCAGGAATCTTTCTCTCTCCATTTCCCTGGCATTAGAATTGGCGGTACAAATGACCAAAAACAGTTTTTTATATATATATATATATATATATATATATATATATATATATGTGTGTGTGTGTGTGTGTGTGTGTATACATATATACATATATATGCAAATACACATACACATACATATACATCTCTGAGGATGGACCTGATGTCCCTTTGCTTGTAAGGTAAGCACTTTATCATATAAGCTATCTCCATGACCCAAATGTTAGGCAACATGCTATGTGATTTTAACGATGACTGGATGGAAAAGGCAAATTTTGCAGAAAATTCAGTAAGGTCAATGCTTACTAGGGTGTTGGGGGAGGAAAGGATTAATACACAACACAGAATTTTATGGGCAGTAAAACTGCTCGGTATGCTACTATAGTGTTAGAAGTATGTCATTTGTACAGATCTATAAAATATATACCACCAAGAGAGGACCCTGTTACCAAGTCTGGACCCTGCATGATAATAGTGTGTCTTTGTGGATTCATAAACTGTGACACTTGTCCCACTATGTGGGGGATGCTAATGATAGACTAAGTGCACAGGGTTTATATGAACTACTCTGTCACCCTCTCAATTTTTCTAGGAACCCGTAACTTTTCTTTTAAAGAACCAGTTTTTTTTCTTTTTTTTTTTATTGTATATATTCTATATTTACAATTCATTTCCCTTTTTCTGGTTCCCCACCCCCAAAGGTCCCACATGTCCTTTTCCCTCCCCCTGCTCCCGCATCCATCCCCTCCCACTTTACTGTTCTTGTACTCTCCCACAATGATGTTTTGGTCCATTCTAGCACCAGTGTCCACTCCTTTAAAGAACCAGTTTTAAGTGAGTTAAATTCATGCAGAATGTGTGGTATTTCTTAGCACCCAAGTGTGTTGTGAGTGCTTACTTAGTTACTGATGGTCCTGTTTCTCTTTGGTAGTCCATTCCCTTGTTCTATTCTCTACCCCAAGAACAAAGCAACAAAGGAGAGTTCACAACCAGCCTATATGGAAGATTTTAAGCTTGTTTACTGAAGAAAGGGGAATGTGACTAGCTGGAGGGCCACATGTTGGTAACCAGAACTATTCATATATCATTAGATGATTCTATATGATTTTCAAAGGCTGGCCAGTATAACAGTTTTGTAATTAAAACACTTAAAAACAACTAATCTCAGTTTATGGGGTGAATCTTATCTCTGACTATGTAGAGACTCTTGTAGTGTGCATTAAAACATGATAAGGTTTTAAATCAGAGCTGCCTTGACAGGCATGCGTGCCTGCTCTTTGTGTCTTAATTGGAAAAGTCCTAGTGATTTGTTTCTTAAAGTGATGACTGATTTTCATACTATTAGAAACTAAAAAGAGCCTTAGTATTGAAGTGCAAAAACACTAACAAAATAATGGTCTTGGTACCACTGGGTCAAGACAAACTCTGATGAGAATGGCAATTCCCAGAGTTCCATCTAGAGCATTTTTGGTAAGACACTGTTGTCCACCAAGAACACTAACTAATGTGTGGGTTGGTGTGGAGGGGGCTTTTCTGCAGTAGAGACAGTGAGAATAAAGTTAAGCATTTCTCAGATTGTATCAAATGATAGTTGGACAGGCTTGAAGTTGGCTAGACCTGGGCTCAAACCCCAGATCTCCCATCCGTTAGCTGTCTAAAGTCAGCAAAGTTGACAGGCCCCCTCAGACCTGCTTTTTTGACTTTTTAAAAACTCCAGATGTCCCTCAATGGAGGAATGGATACAGAAAATGTGGCATATTTATACAATGGAATACTACTCAGCAATTAAAAATAATGAATTCATGCAATTTGTAGGCAAATGGTTGGATCTGGAAAATATCATCCTAAGTGAGTCAACCCAATCACAAAAGAATACACATGAATTGCAATCACTGATAAGTGGATATTAATGAGCCCAGAAGCTCTGAATACTCAAGACACAATTAGCTAAGCAAAAGATTCCCAAGAAAAAGGATGGAGAGAACCCTGGTCCAGAAAAGACTAAATGCAGTTTTGTAGGAGAGTACCAGAACAGAGAAATGGTGAGGAGGGGGGGTGATTTTGGAAGGGGGGGTAAGAGGACTTATGGGACATATGGTGAGGGGGGGAATTGGAAAGGGGAAAGCCTTTGGAATGTATACAAAGAATATAGAAAAAAAAAACTTCTATGTATGTAAGAATACCTGTGTGAAGATATATGTCTACACGAGTGCAACCTCTTGGAGGCCAAAAGAGACCATCTGATCCTCTGTAGCTGGAGTTACAGCTGATTGGAAGCCACCCACTGTCTGGATGCTGGGAACTGAAAAATGGGCCCTGAGGAGGTGCGGCAAGTACTCTGGGTCCCTGACCCATCTTTCCAGATGTCAGAGGCTTGGTTTTATTTTCATAAAATGGGGTTAAAATTGGCCCCTCATAGAAAAGTTGTAATGATAAAGTATGATAACCCATTGAAATTCCAAACACAGTTCTGACCCACAGGAATACCCTGTTTATATGTCTAGTCTTAATATTTTCTATTAAGGGCTGCATTTTAACTGACATTTAGCTAGTAGCTACTGAGCTGTGAAAGTTTGACTTAATGAATGATTAATGAGTTGAACAGGCTTTGTGCTATGAGGATCTCTGCAGCCTCTCCTTCTACAATCATCCTCAACTGTACATTGCATGTGTGAGAGCTTTGAAGAGCTCATTGATTGCACTGTCAGAACCATTAGGCCCCAAGACCACAAAGAACCATTATATCACAATTTCTTCATCAATGCCCTATCCCAAATAAAGGAGAGCCTGCCTTTGAAATTGGGCTGTATACTGAAGACCCTAGTAAACAAGACCAGGAGACTTAGAAGAGGCTGGGAGTGGATCAGTCTCTCCTCAGGAATGGGACCTCCAGTAGGCTAAGATATCTGGTCTGAGAGTTTGCCCTCCCGACTCCTCTGTCATCCTCTGCAGGTCTGTTTTCTGCCTGTTTGCACTATATAGATACAGAAAGTCTCTTGCTTATGTCATGCCTGCAAGGTGCCTTTCTCAGACATTCACGAACCTTCCAGTCCTGTGGTGAACATGTTTTCTATCCCTAACTTTGTTGCTGAGGAAATCTGAGCTTGCGTTGTCTCATCGACTTTAGTGGCTTAACACTTCCGTTTTTCTCTGAGGAGCCCACCTTCACTGCACCTTCACTGCAGCTCTGTAACTGAAGAGGCAAAATGGGCCACATTCTTTATGGAGGCCTTAGGTCTTTCAGGGTCATGCAGAATCTCGATTTCCTTTTAACAATACAATGCCAGAAAACAGTGTAGCACTCCATTACCTCAACAAAAAGTACCCGAAGCCATGGTCCTTCCAGAATATTTATGCATCTACAAATTATGAATTAATGGTGACATTGATGAAGAGGCCGAGCTGCCAATTCAAATCTGCTAGGGAATTCTGCAGATTAAAACATCTATCGCCTGATAACCTAAGATGACAGTTTCCTCCTGCGTAGGTGTAAAGTACAGCATCTTTGCTTTTGTAATTTACAAGGAAATAATGAAATCTTTGTGTTAAGTCCATCCCCTTCCAGGGAACAGGCCTTCACCCTTCTAATTTTTATTGAATTAACTACCAGCAGGCAGGGGATGTCATATTATCCTTTAGCCCAAAGAAATTCTCTTAAAACATAAGTTTGATTATATATGTATAGAAAACAAGCAAGAACCAATGTGTGTTTGCATGTTTTTATACATGGATGTACAGTAGTGAATATTCGTGTGTACTTGTATGTGTGTGTACACATATACATATATACATATACACATACATATACATATACACAAACACACACAAACACACACACATACACATATACACATATACACATATACACATACATACACATACACATACACACATATACACATACACATATACATAGTGACTGCACAAATACTTGTGTTCTTTTTCCATCAATGGTGAAAACTCACTTTGCAACTAGTGCTTTGACTTAGCAAACCATCTTGCCAACCCTGTTTTTTTTTTTTTTTTTTTTTTTTTTTTTTTTGTAAAAATGCTACATTTTGTTCAAAATGGATTAAGCTTCTTTCTTCACTGTAGAAATAGCATGCGTTTCATTCCGTGAGCTACTCATTCACTGTGGGATCAATTCAGATACTTTTCTTTTTGCCAATTTGTCCCATTATTGTTTGTGGAGCCAGAGTCTTTCTGCATAGCTCTGGCTATTCTCAAACTCCTCCTGCTGAACATTATCCCGCCTGCCTCTGTCTCCTGCGTGCTGAAATTATAGGTATGTACTTATAATTAATACCTATATAGATTAGCCTCTCTTCTCCACTTTTTCTGCACTTTCATAACTAAGGGACAGTTTATAGTCAACAATCCCATGATAGTCTCTAATTTCCCCTCTGGAAAAGTGTTTCTCCAGCCACTTGTGTGTTTCCTGCACAACCAATTCATCCTCTTTTTGTGTATTGAATAACAGGAAAGTCTTATTTCTGAAGAAGCAACCATCCATGTTAGCTTGAGGAGAATTTGCCTGTGCAGGAACATGAAGGTAACAGTTTATAGGAGGTCACTGTCCTAAATAGAATCCATGTGATAACAGGATTTATTTCATTTCCGATCAAGTGATATTTGAGTGAGCAGAAATACAAAGTCAAAGGAGAATTGCAGATATGACTAAATGCTCGGGATGAATGATAAGCAAAACTCTGTACGGTGCCTTCTCTCTCGTGTCTTTTATTATCCCTCAGCATGGAAGGGATTTTCTTCTGAATGTTGTTGCCATGCAGAACTGTTGAGCAGTATTTCCATGGCAGCACACTGAGAAGGCACCTGAGCTAGCAGCTTACACGGAGTCACCACTGGAGAATACCGAGACTAGGAAGACTTGCCTTCCTGGTTGGTCCCCTAGCATCACTAAGACGTCCTTAAACATCAGTGCTTTGGAGATTCCATAAGTAAAGGCACTGTGTTAACACAAGGCAATCATTATTCTCTTTGTAGTTTTAAAAACAATTTCATCGTTTCAACATTATTTAAAACAAAAAGGTTTCAGTATTACTGAAGTTGTTTTTAAAAAAAAGTCTAGAAACCTATCAAAAGTTTAACAGTCTATTTATCTTTTTGACAACACTCCATAAATACAAATATGTTAAAGTACAACTGAGGAGAGGATTCTGGGAAAATAACTGACTGAGTCCTTCCATAGTCAGCAATCACACTGTAGAAGCTGTGTCACACTGTATAGGATGAAGGCTCACACTGAAGAAGCTGTGTCTGTCACACTGTATAGGATGAAGGCTCACACTGAAGAAGCTGTGTCTGTCACACTGTATAGGATGAAGGCTCACACTGAAGACGCTGTGTCAGGCTCACATCTCAGGGGAAGGTTTGGGCCAGTCATTCTTCCCATCTCTGTTTTTTTCTACTGTTGCTACTTTTCATAGTATTGCTTTGTGATTTCTTTTTCAAGTCAGTTCATTATCAACTTTAAAAAATGTTACAGTTTTCTCTCAGTTAATTTTCCTTTGTATCTTATAATTTTATTAAATTCTCCAGTCAGTTCTAATACCTGTTTGACTGAATCTTTAGTTATTTTAGGTATAAAATCCTGTTATCTAGAATCAGAACTAATTTTACTTCCTTATTTCTAGACTGAAAATCTTTCAAATCTCTCTCCTGAATATTACCTATGGCTACAATTTACACTGTGCTGAGCAAGAAAGGTAGAAGTCGACACTCCTGTCCTGTTCCAGAGCCTGGGGGAAATATTTTCAGTGTTTCCTGTGTGATATGATTTCAGCTATGTGTTTGTAATATGCCCTTTATTATGTTAGGACACATTGTTGAAATTTATTATTATTAAATAATAACAGTATCTCACAGTTGTGTCCAAACTAGTTGAAAGGCTCAAGATACCTACCAGAATCCTTTAGGAATGATATATACTACCCACCCACCCCAACTTGTCCCCACTGTAATCTCATGAGAATAACGCCACTCTTAGATTATTCTTTTATTAAAATGATAATTATGAATTCAAGATTTCAATGAAAAGTCTCTTAGTTTTTAATTGTTGGTGATGAACTCAATTTCTTTTTAAGGCATTAAAAAGCATTATAAATGTCTAGTTAATCCTAAATATCTTTTTCTAATTGAGATGCTTGCCATTGTTTTATTATCATAAAGTTATATTTTTTGGCTTGGGAAATGGCTCCACTGGGAAAATTCTTGCTATGAAAGCGAGAAGACTTGAACTCAGATTTCCAATACCCACATACATGAACAACAAGAAAGTCATCAGCTGAGATAGCTCAGTGGGTAAAGATGCTGTAGTCAAGACCGATGGCCTGAGTTTGATCCCCAGAGCAGACTTGGGGTAAGGAGAAAACCAGGTTCCATAAGTTGTCTTCTGACCTCTACATATGTACTATAGCACCACATGAATGAGTGTGGTACACACACACACACACACACACACACACACACACTTTCTACAAGTTAAAAAAAAATGTAATGAAGTCAATAAATAAGCCAGGCATATCAGGGCATACCTCTAACCCCAGTGCTGGGAAGACAGGACAATTTCTGAAACTTTTAGGCTGGCTAGGGTAGCCTAATTAGAAAATTTCAGATTTACTGACAGACCCTGTCTTAACAAGTGAAGGTGATAATGATTGTGGAAAACACACGGAAAAGCTATACATATGAGTATGCAAGTAATTGTATACCCAAGCATAAACAGAAACATGTACACATATAAATAAAGAATATAACTTTGGAAATTATAGTTTTGTCTCTCAAGAGGGGAGTTTAGGAGGAAGAATCTGCAAGATGGGGCAAGTATTTGTCTTCAAGAGAAAGGTGGAAGTAAAAACCTGCCCTTGGTGATTACTTGAACCAAAGAAGAAGAAATCTCAAAGTTGATAGCTCTGCCCTCTAGTAACTCTTCTTGTGGCCCTGGTAGCCCCGTCTCCCATAGAATGGGTATTGAAAAGAAAGCTTTAAACTAAGAGAGAGAGGTGAGCTGCAGGGGTAAAGCACCAGGTTGTGTTGAGCGAAATCATCCTCCTGAGAGATTCAGTGGGGACAACTCCCCATGGGCTTTGTCACTTCAAGCCTTTAACGCAGGTCTGGCTGATGCGTAGAAAATGCTTGGGCTAAAAATGACAAGATGTCCTGACAGATTCCCACCCAAATCCCCATTCATGTCTAATGTCAACTAGCTTCTGAATCCTGCCATGGAAACAGACCTTAAAGGCCAGAACTGGACCTTTTGAGAGGTTTCTAGAGAACAGAGGTAGGTGGTATAGGGCTGAATTGGTCAGGATCTAATGCCTTATTTGGTATAATTTTTGTTTTGTTTTGTTTTGTTTTGTTTTGTTTTGTTTTGTTTTGTTTTGTATTATTTTAAGACAAGGTCTCAGTACTTAATCTTGACTGGCCTGGAACTAGATGTGTAGTCCACTGTAGCCTCAAAGGCACAGAGATATACCAACCTCTGCCTCCTGAGTTCTGGGATTAAAGGTCTGTGTTTCCATGTCAACCCCAGTATACTGCTTTTAAAGGGC
Source organism: Apodemus agrarius (assembly GCA_964023405.1). NCBI lineage: Eukaryota > Metazoa > Chordata > Mammalia > Rodentia > Muridae > Apodemus > Apodemus agrarius. Next base: position 107,431,400 of record OZ030013.1, on the reverse strand, counting down.
TGAGTGCTGAATATTTGGAGATGACTTGGGTCCTTCTCCTCAAGAGGAGAAAAAAAATTGGCATGCTCTCTACAATACTAAAATAACTCTCATATAACACTGAAATGATGAGACAGATACTACATAGGGCAGTGGCTTTCTCTTCCTTCCTTCCTTCCTTCCTTCCTTCCTTCCTTCCTTCCTTTCTTTCTTTCTTTCTTTCTTTTTCTTTTCTTTTTTCCTTTTATTTTCATTTCTCCGAAATATAAGTTACCCATATCACAACAATATGAGAAAAATCAGTCAAGGTAGTTTAGACATTGTTGAAGCGTGGACAGGGGGATGGATGGAGATCTATCAACTTTTCTCTCCCACCACTGCCTTTGTATAAACACTTTCATCAAAACCAGGGCTCTACAAAAGACACACAGGAAAACTCTGGGGTAAATGTGTACAAAGAAATTTTATACCTTGAAACAATCTATAAAGAACATTACTATTTTATAGCTATTTTATACACTATTTTGTAGAAAGTATCTCTGTTTTATAACTAAGGAAACCATAATATGGAAGGGGTTACACAATTCAATCAAATGTCTTATGCTGATATGCATTTAGGAGGCTCGTGCAGAGGAGAAAACTGAAGAAGCCATGGGCCACTAGGGGCTGAGACAGATCCTGGGATTTCCTAGAAATCTGAATCTGTGCATTCATTCTCTGATAGTACAAGGATGACGGGACTAGATATGTAACTATAGGTGGGCAGTGAAACTAAAGCCAGGGATCCTAAGCAGAATGCAAGGAGGCTTTGGCATTCACTGGAGATCCCACTGCTCACAGATGCCACAGGCCAGTCCTGGCCTCTTACCTATTGTGATGGTTTAAATGGGAATGGCCCCCATACTCATAATTTGAGTGTTTTGCTCCTAGTTCATGGACTATTTAGAAAGATTTGTGACCTGGCATGAGTGGGTGTGGCTTTGTAGCAAGAGGTACAAAAATGTTTCAAAAATCATGCCAGCCCCCAGTGTCCCTCTCTCTGCCTGCTGACTGCACATCACAATAGAAAGCTCTCAGATACTGTAGCAGTGCCATGCCTGTCTTCTTCAAGCAGTGATAATTATAGACAAACTCACAAAAACTGCGAGAAAGCCCTCCTCCCCAAAAATGCTTAAAAACAGCCAGAGTTGTTTTGGTCATGGTATCTCCTCATAGCAATAAATGGTAACTAAGACACACACTGTATTTCAAGGCCTTGGACAGAAAACAAAATGGGTGCCATGACAGGAAAAGCTCGAGCCATGGCATCAAGAGAGGACATAAACCAACTATTAAGATGACATAAACCAACTATTGCAAACCATAGTCCATGAGTCTTTTGTAAGAGATCTCCCGACCACATGTATTAGTTCTAGGGATGGTAACTTAAAGTTAATCAGGTTTCTGTGTTCTGGTACCACTCAGGCATATTTTAAATAGAATAATATGCCCTGAGAATTGCCTGGAGATGCCTTTAGCAGAGGAAGTAGCTGCAGGTTTGGAAATACCTCTTTTCTCATAAAAAACTTATTTCATGTTTCTCCAAGCATTAGGATTGCTCGAAATTTGCTGGCAGAAATGATTACATAAGCATCTACTGCATTAAGGATTAGAAATAGCCTCAGGACAAGCAAAAACTTACTATGTGGGGAAAGAACACATCTTAATTATGAGCCTGGGCCATTCCAGCCTTTACAGGAGTCTCATTTACTCATTGCTCAGACATGTCTGTCCTCTACACACACACACACACACACACACACACACACACACACACAAAACCTGCCCTATACATACCCTAGCTTTATCTCTGCATTTCTATTGATAGGCAGCTTCCTGCTAGGAAGTAGCTACACGTGTTAACAGCCTGGACTCAAATACTCAAAAATTTGGATTCAGCTGACAGTCCAAAGCAGCAGGTCCTTAAGCTCATTCATTCCATAATAATCTGATTTCAAATGACAGTCCTAAAAAAGGGAGCGAGCCACACTTACACACAGGAAAACCTGAGGGCCAAATCATCTGGCATTGGCATAGGTCAGCTGGAAGAAAGAAAGAGTGCTGAGTGAGTTCATTGGTGCTATGGCCTCCAGCGTCACTACCAGCTAGCTGCCATCCACGTCTTAGGTCTGACTGGATCAGCTGAAATAGTACTAATGTGTCAGGGCAGCACCAAGCTTTGCAAAGATTTCGTATTGTTCATTTTCTTCCCTGAGCAGCAGGTACAATGGATGTGAAGACCCAATGTAACAATATGGGGCAGTGCAGAGGAGTCAGCCTATGAAACCAGAAGAATTTTGCAGAATTCTCATTGCCTAGTGTCTTGCAAGAACCTTTATCTTCCCTGCTAAGAATGAGCAGGTCCTTCTAATCTTTTAAGTCTTTATCTGAAAGTCTTACCTCCTTCATAAACTTAGGGGAAGACTGTCTTGAGTATGGCAGCAATATATTTAACTTGAGTAATAGAAAGCCAGACATAATAGCTAAGAGTTGGGTGCTAATGAAGACAGGCAGTGGTGGTGCATGCCTTTAATCCCAGTACTTCGGGGGCAGAAGCAGGCAGATTTCTGAGTTCGAGGCCAGCCTGGTCTACAAAGTGAGTTCAAGGACAGCCAGGGCTACACAGAGAAACCATGTCTCAAAAAAAAATCTCGAAAAACCAAAGGAAAAAAATTAAGACAGTGTTTGTTGGGGTGTTTGATACCCATCTTTCCCAGGGGGATTTTTGTGCCCCTACCATACTCTCAAGCTGTCAAGGCTCCTCTTTCCTCACTGCTGTTTCTTAAGTGAATGTACCACATGGCTAAATTTAATCATACAATATCTGATCCATTAAAGCCCTAGAGTTTCTCCATAGAATTACGAGGAACTAATCAGTGTAATGAGCCAATGGTCTTCAGATATGTAAGTGCTTGTTTCTAATGCAGCTAGGAGGAGGCTTCTCATAGAAAGCATTGATACTTGGGGGCTTGGGGGTTAAATCTCATCCCAGCAAAGGAGGAATTTTCAACTAGTCTAGGAGAAAGCCACATCAACGGTGATTTATTCAAGCCTCAAGGTTTAAATATCTGTTGGCTTTTGGTAGGTTGGAATGCAATCCTTTGTGTATGGAAACTCACAGCTCCACCCATAGAAATTGACTTGCTCACATCAGTCCAGGGTAATAACCACAAAAATGCTTAAAAACATTCTAGCTTCAGCACAACACTTCATCCCCCCTTTGTCGCTGCAATTACAGAGGAATGATCCACACAAATACTCATTATATAGCCAAATGAAGAGTCAGGAGAGCTTTGTGTGTGCACACAATTACCTCAGCGCAGATAGAGAGAAAGGCTAGAAACCTTCACTGATGAGCAAAAGAACACTATTCTCACTTTTTGTCTGCACCTATAAAAGATTTTAGGTTTTGTCTGACATCCAAAGCATTGCCCAGGACCTAAAAGCTTAGTCCATTAAAAGAGAAGAGTAGAAAATCTATGATAATGACTATTTTGGCCCATGCTGATGAGAGTCAGAGGGTTTTGGTTCACATAATCAATGTGTTGAGAGGAGACTGTAACTCTTAGGGAAATACTGACTTTGCAGAGGCAGATGGTAAGGGGACTGACAGAGCAGTCTGTGTGTATGGGTGGCATCTATTTGTATGCATGTAAAGGTGAGATGACCAGCTTCAGCTTGAGTAAAGCATACAAGATATGAGTAGTTTTATAAGACTTGGAAATCTGTTGAGAAAATCCAGTCCTTGATTTCCAATGATTCACTTGATTAAAATTTGCACAGGCAGGCAGAGATTTAGATACGTATGTCTCTAGATTTGTACATTGTAAAAATAGGTTTTATTCACCTGATATAATTGTCCTCTCCAAGGCTTATTGCTTCCATCTGCTAACCTAGGAATGTAATCTAGGCCTAGGATGTTTTCAGCCTCTGAGACTAGCTACTGAATAAGATCGCCCCTTCTTAGTTCTTCTGAACTCTGGCTGACTGATTCAACACAGTTTGTTTTGGCTCAAATTCTCCATGCTGACTGATTTGATCTGACTTCTCTTGGCTTCTCTTGAATTGCTCAGCTTAGCCTCATAGAACTTTGGCAATATGTTCTAATCTTCTGGCTCCTTACTCTATGCCTAGTTTGTTCTCTCTTCAGCCCTGTCTCTGTACAATTATCCCAGTAAACCCCCCCCTCCTTTGTGCTGCTCTCTTTTAAGTCACCTCTCTACCCACGTGCTCTGTTCTCATGAAAGTCAGGCATATCCTATTCTGTCAAATCTTTCTCTGATTCATCACTTTGTCTGCCACTCAATTAGCCATCACCTCCAAACATGGGTGTTTCTTTCTACAAACTAACTTTACGTTCATTGTTTGTGACCAAAGACATGTACTAAGGGAATGTCTGTATTCCAGCCAGAGAGATTAAAGGTATGTGCTATGGCTGAGCCACACCACATCTAAAAACAAGGTTTCCCAGTAAACAACTTCAGGGTTCACCATGTGATCAAATATCCTGCAACAGTACACTGATAGGTCTTTCTAGGTATTTGTATTTATTTCTCTGTTATAGACAGAATGCCTATGTTCCTCTAAAGGAGTTGAAAAAATGTTGAAATCTGGTCTCTGTCATGATTTCCATGATAATAGAACCTCCCAAATGAGACTTGTGCCCTAAGAAGAAGCAGGGAAGCTAATATCCTCCTCTGTCCTCTGAGGGCATAGTGAGCATGAAGTCAAACCTCCACTCCATAATCTCCAGCATGGAGGCAGGCCCTCAACAGAATACAACAATGCTACCACACTAACCAGTCCTCCTGCTAGTATTTAATATGCATATTTTTCCAGATACAGAGCACTTTTACCCCTATGCATTATCATTTAACTGCATAGGACATCTGAGGTGTTGTAGTGAATTATTTTGTGATATAGATGCTAACAATTAACAGAGAGCATCAAAAGAAAGTGGACAAACTGGGCCAGTTTCTTGGAACTTTCCGAGTTCTCAGGTAGGTTATATGGCCATTCTATTCACAAAATTTACTGCTATTTTCACTTGTTTCTGTGGACATTGTATGGACAGAGGTATGATTAGAAGCCCTTCATGAGGCATTGTATTGATTTCTGGCTGAAGTTTAGCTGAGGGTCTGGTAATTAAAAATTCCCTGGCATTCCTTGTATTTTTCATAAGAAAGTACCATACAGTAGACTCTTAATAAAACAAAATTATTTTTTCATAGTTCTTAAGACTAGAAATCTGAAATTAGATGGTTAGTAATGCCAAGCTCCCTCTGTCACCATGGGGAGAGCTATCCTTTCCCCCTGGTTCTTGGTGGTTGCCAACAATGTCTTCCCTTTCTCCTGGCTCCTGATGATTGCCCGTAACCTTTACTGCTTCTTGTCTGAAGCTGCATCTACAGTGCTTTGACCTTGGTCATCGTGGTCATGCAATGTTCTCTGTATTATGACTCTATCGTCATTCCCAGCCTGTGTAGCACATCACTTGTCAGGTAAAATGAACACGCATCACGTAGCATCCTTCCTTGGGTCCTTAAGCACAAGTGATTCTTCAAGGCCTCAGGTTTTACTTCACAATATCTCTATCTTAGTATAATTTTTTATTTTGAATGATTATAATATAATTACATCATTCCCCTTCCTCACTCCAATATCTCCCATACATTCCCTTGTGTGCTCAGTCAGTATAATGTTTCTTGTATGCATATGTCTTTATGGCTGACCATTTGGTATTTCATAACCAATTGGAAAGAGTACTTCCCCACCCTTAGCATTCCTTAGTTGCCTAGACTTCTTTGTTTAAGGCTGAGGCCTCGTGAGTTTACCTTGACAGTCTACTGATGTCATCCTTGTACAGGTCATATTTAGAAGGAAATGTTGGTGAGACTACATTGATGTAGCTCCTCTCACTGTTCTATAAGACACAATCTTAAGACACACTTTCTGATCCTCTGACTATCTTTCTATCCCCTCATCTGAATAATACTTGAACTTTAGGTACAGAAGTCATGTTATAGAAATGCTAGTTGAGAATAGGATCTACAACTGTACATGTTTATTCCTTGTGATTTTCTGTGATAGTCTCCATATTTTGTAGAGATGTTTCCTATATGAAAAGTGAGAACCTATACCTGTTGGTATAGGGCAACTACTTAGAATGTAGTTGAAGATAATGCTGTTTTAATGAAATGGCAATTTTATGTTCTCTACCAAGATCCATGACTTCACTCTCCCTGGTTAGCTGGTTAGGTTTTCAATACTAGGCATGATTTCCTTCTTGTGAGTGGGTCTCTAGTCTAATTAGAGAGATGTTGGTTACCACCAATGTATATATGTCACTATTGTGTCCTTAGTGTTATCATGCCCTCCTGGTCATTGTTGATTCTGTTGGTGTTTAGTAACTTCACACATGAGTAAGTTTTCATTCAACATAATAAATATAGCCATACACATCCACAGATTCAATTGAAAGTGTAGCATAGACTTTGTTGTTAAATAATCTGTGCTAAAGAATTTGTTGGAGAGCGGTGTAGCGGCGGGCCTCCATAGTGCAACCAGGACACAGCTGGAAAGGCCCAGGTAAACACCCCTTCCAGGGCTACACTCACGGGGGTATCTGCTAGGGTCTCGGAGCCAAGCAGGCGGAGTCCCGCCTAGGCTCTGTGGGACATCCCCGAGCCCTCTGGTGAGCACCAAGGCTGCTTCTGCAACCAGCTCGCCGGCCCCTGGACCAGCGGTGTAGCGGCGGGCCTCCATATTGCAACCAGGACACAGCTGGAAAGGCCCAGGATCTGTGGGACATCCCCGCCCTCGGGAGAGCACCTAAGCTGCTTTCTGCAACCAGCTCGCCGGCCCCTAGACCAGCGGTGTAGCGGCGGGCCTCCATAGTGCAACCAGGACACAGCTGGAAAGGCCCAGGTAAACACCCCTTCCAGGGCTACACTCACGGGGGTATCTGCTAGGGTCTCGGAGCCAAGCAGGCGGAGTCCCGCCTAGGCTCTGTGGGACATCCCCGAGCCCTCTGGTGAGCACCAAGGCTGCTTCTGCAACCAGCTCGCCGGCCCCTGGACCAGCGGTGTAGCGGCGGGCCTCCATATTGCAACCAGGACACAGCTGAAAAGGCCCAGGATCTGTGGGACATCCCCGCCCTCGGGTGAGCACCTAAGCTGCATTCTGCAACCAGCTCGCCGGCCCCTAGACCAGCGGTGTAGCCGACCCCTAGACCAGCGGTGTAGCGGCGGGCCTCCATATCGCAACCAGGACACAGCTGGAAAGGCCCAGGCTCTGTGGGTCATCCCCGCCCTCGGGTGAGCACCTAAGCTGCGTTCTGCAACCAGCTCGCCGGCCCCTAGACCAGCGGTGTAGCTGCGGGCCTCCATATTGCAACCAGGACACAGCTGGAAAGGCCTAGGGTCTCGGAGCCAAGCAGGCGGAGTCCCGCCTAGGCTCTGTGGGACATCCCCGCCCTCTGGTGAGCACATAGGCTGCGTTCTGCAACCAGCTCGCCGGCCCCTAGACCAGCGGTGTAGCGGCGGGCCTCCATATCACAACCAGGACACAGCTGGAAAGGCCCAGGCTCTGTGGGACATCCCCGCCCTCGGGTGAGCACCTAAGCTGCATTCTGCAACCAGCTCACCGGCCCCTAGACCAGCGGTGTAGCGGCGGGCCTCCATATTGCAACCAGGACACAGCTGGAAAGGCCCAGGTAAACACCCCTTCCAGGGCTACCCTCACGGGGGATCTGCTAGGCTCTCGGAGTTCCTTGCAACCAGGACACAGCTGGAGAATCCCAGGTAGACAGACTCCAACAGGGGCTACAATCGCATGGGTGGCAGCCAGCTTATGATCCCTTAAAGCAGCAGTCACACATATTCACCAATAGAGAAACAACAGGTGAGCCCAGCCTCACAGGAGATTCAAACACCAGCCACTGACAACAAGGCCAACTAAAACCAGAAATAACCAGATGGCAAAAGGAAAACGAAGGAACGTTACTAACAAAAATCAAGGCAACATGACAGCATCTGAACCCAGTTCTCCAACAACAGGAATCCCTGGATACCCTAAAACACCAGAAAAACAAGACTTGGATATAAAATCACTGGTCAGGATGCTGGTAGCTGAACACATAGAAAAATCTCGTAAAGAAATAGAGGAGAAAATGGATCAAAAGTTAGAAGCCTTTACGAGGCAAATACAAAAATCACTTCAAGAAATGCAGGAGAAGATGGATCAAAGAGAAGAAGACAATAAGGAAGAAAGACAAAAGTCACTTAAAGAACTACAGAAGAACGTGGGCCAACAAGTAGAAGCTATGAAAGAGGAAGCACAAAAATCTATTAAAGAAATACATGAAAACACAATCAAGCAAGCGAAAGATCTGAGCACATCCATCCAGATACTAAAAACAGAAGTAGAAACAACTAAGAAATCACAGAGGGAGACAACATTGGAGATAGAAAACCTGGGGAAGAAATCAGGGGCCATAGACGCAAGTATCAACAATAGAATACAAGAGATAGAAGACAGAATCTCAGAAGCCGAAGATAACATAGGAACCATTGATTCAACAGTCAAAGAAAATACTAAATGCAAAAAGGTGGTAACCCAAAACATCCAGGAAATCCAAGACACTATGAGAAGACCAAACCTAAGGATTATAGGTATAGACGAGAGTGAAGATTTACAAGTTAAAGGGCCAGCTAATATCTTCTATAAAATTATGGAAGAAAACTTCCCCAACCTAAGGAGAGAGATGCCCATGAATATACAAGAAGCCTATAGAACCCCAAACAGACTGGACCAGAACAGAAATACATCCCGTCACATAATAATCAAAACTCCAAATGTAATAAACAAAGAAAGAATACTAAAGGCAGCAAGAGAAAAAGGCCAAGTAACATATAAAGGAAAACCTATCAGAATAACACCAGACTTCTCACCTGAGACCATGAAAGCTAGAAGATCCTGGGCAGATATCATGCAAACTCTAAGAGAACACAAACTTCAGCCAAAACTACTTTACCCAGCAAAACTCTCAATTGCCATTGATGGAGACATCAAGGTATTCCATGACAAAACCAAATTTGCAAGATATCTCTCCACAAATCCAGCCCTACAAAGGATAATAGGGGGAAAACACCAAGACAAGGACGGAAACTACACCCGGGAAGAAGCAAGATAGAAACCTCCTCTCATCAAACCCAAAAGAAGATAACCTCTCGAATATAAAAAATAAATAAAATAAACAAATATAATTTCAAAAATGTCTGGAGGTAATAATTACTATTCCTTAATATCTCTTAACGTCAATGGACTCAATTCCCCAATAAAAAGACATAGATTAACAGACTGGATACGGAAACAGGACCCTACATTTTGCTGCATACAGGAAACACATCTCAGTGTTAAAGACAAACACTACCTTAGAGTAAAAGGCTGGAGGACAATTTTACAAGCAAATGGTCTCAGGAAACAAGCTGGAGTAGCCATTCTAATATCAGATAAAATTGACTTTCAACCTAAAATCATCCAAAGAGACTCAGAAGGTCACTTCTTGCTGGCCAAAGGGAAAATCCACCAGGAAGAGCTCTCAATACTGAACATCTATGCTCCAAATGCAAGGGCACCCTCCTTCGTAAAAGAAACCTTACTAAAGCTTAAACCACACATTACACCTAACACAATAATTGTGGGTGACTTCAACACCCCACTCTCCTCAATGGACCGATCAGGAAAGCAGAAACTAAACAGGGACACAGTGAAACTAATTGAAACTCTGGACCAATTGGATTTAACAGATATATATAGAACATTTCATCCTAAAGCTAAAGAATATACCTTTTTCTCAGCACCGCATGGTACCTTCTCCAAAATAGATCATATAATCAGTCACAAGACAGATGTCAACAAATACAAGAAGATCGAGCTAATCCCATGCCTCTTATCAGATCACCATGGAGTAAGAGTGGTCTTCAATAGCAACAAAAACAACAGAAAGCCCACATACACATGGAAACTGAACAATACTCTACTCAATGACACCTTGGTCAAGGAAGAAATAAAAAAAGAAATCAAAGACTTTTTAGAATTCAATGAAAATGAAGGTACAACCTACCCAAATCTATGGGACACAATGAAAGCAGTGCTAAGAGGAAAACTCATAGCTCTAAGTGCATCCAAAAAGAAACTGGAGAGAGCATACACTAGCAGCTTAATGGCACACCTTAAAGCCCTGGAAGAAAAACAAGTTAATTCACCCAGGAGGAGTAGAAGACAAGAAATCATCAAACTCAGGGCTGAAATCAATCAAATAGAAACAAAGAGAACCATACAAAGAATCAACAAGACCAGGAGCTGGTTCTTTGAGAAAATCAACAAGATAGATAAACCCTTAGCCAGACTAACCAAAGGACACAGAGACAGTATACAAATTAACAAAATTAGAAATGAAAAGGGAGACATAACAACAGAAACTGAGGAAATTCAAAAGATCATCAGATCCTACTACAAAGGTCTATACTCAAAACAACTGGAGAATCTGGAGGAAATGGACGATTTCCTAGACAGATATCAAATACCAAAATTAAATCAGCATCAAGTAGACCAGCTAAATAGTCCCATAACCCCTAAAGAAATAGAAGGGGTTATAGAAAGCCTCCCAACCAAAAAAAGTACGGGACCAGATGGTTTTAGTGCAGAATTCTACCAGACCTTCAAAGAAGACTTAACACCAATACTCTCCAAACTATTCCACAAAATAGAGACAGAAGGGACACTGCCCAACTCATTCTTCGAAGCCACAATTACGCTAATACCTAAACCACAAAAAGATCCAACAAAGAAAGAGAACTTCAGGCCAATTTCTCTGATGAATATAGATGCAAAAATACTAAATAAAATTCTTGCTAACCGAATCCAAGAGCACATCAAAACGATCATCCACCATGATCAAGTAGGCTTCATCCCAGGGATGCAGGGATGGTTCAATATACGGAAATCCATCAATGTAATCCACTACATAAACAAACTGAAAGAAAAAAACCACATGGTCATCTCATTAGATGCTGAAAAAGCATTCGACAAAATTCAGCATCCTTTCATGCTAAAAGTCTTGGAAAGAGCAGGAATTCAAGGCCCATACCTAAACATAGTAAAAGCAATCTACAGCAAACCAGTAGCCAACATCAAAATAAATGGAGAGAAACTTGAAGCATTCCCACTAAAATCAGGGACTAGACAAGGCTGCCCTCTCTCTCCATATCTTTTCAATATAGTACTTGAAGTTCTAGCAAGAGCAATTAGACAACATAAGGAAGTCAAAGGGATACAAATTGGAAAGGAAGAAGTGAAACTATCATTATTTGCAGACGATATGATAGTTTACCTAAGCGACCCAAAAAACTCCACCAGAGAACTTCTACAGCTGATAAACAACTTCAGCAAAGTGGCAGGTTATAAAATTAACTCAAGCAAGTCAGTGGCCTTCTTGTACTCAAAGGACAAGCAGGCTGAGAAAGAAATTAGGGAAATAACACCCTTCACAATAGCCACAAACAACATAAAGTATCTTGGCGTAACTCTAACCAAACAAGCAAAAGATCTGTACAACAGGAACTTCAAGTCCCTGAAGAAAGAAATCGAAGAAGACCTCAGAAGATGGAAAAATATTTCTTGCTCCTGGATTGGCAGGATCAATATAGTAAAAATGGCCATCTTGCCAAAAGCAATATACAGATTCAATGCAATCCCCATCAAAATCCCAACTCAATTCTTCATAGATCTAGAAAGAGCAATTCTCAAATTCATCTGGAGCAACAAAAAACCCAGGATAGCTAAAACCATTCTCAACAATAAAAGGACTTCTGGGGGAATCAATATCCCTGACTTCAAGCAGTACTACAGAGCAATTGTGTTAAAAACTGCATGGTATTGGTATAGCAACAGGCAAACAGATCAATGGAACAGGATTGAAGACCCTGAAATTAACCCACAGACTTATGGTCACTTGATCTTTGATAAAGGAGCCACAACCATCCGATGGAATAAAGATAGCCTTTTCAACAAATGGTGCTGGTTCAACTGGAGGTCAACATGCAGAAGAATGCGAATTGACCCACTCTTATCTCTTTGCTCTAAGATCAACTCCAAGTGGATCAAGGACCTCCACATAAAACCAGACACACTGAAACTATTAGAAAAGAAACTTGGGAAGACCCTGGAGGACTTGGGCACGGGGGAAAAGTTCCTGAACAGAACACCAATAGCGTACGCACTAAGATCAAGAATCGACAAATGGGACCTCATAAAATTACAAAGTTTCTGCAAAGCAAAGGACACTGTCCGAAGGACAAAACGGCAACCAACAAAGTGGGAAAAGATCTTTACCAACCCCACATCCGACAGAGGGCTAATATCCAATATATACAAAGAACTCAAGAAGTTAGACCGCAAAGAAACAAATAACCCTATCAAAAAATGGGGCACAGAGCTAAACAAAGAATTTTCACCAGAAGAAATTCGGATGGCCGAGAAACACCTTAAGAGATGTTCAACATCATTAGTCATCAGGGAAATGCAAATCAAAACAACCCTGAGATTCCACCTCACACCAGTCAGAATGGCTAAGATTAAAAACTCAAGAGACAACAAGTGCTGGCGAGGATGTGGAGAAAGAGGAACACTCCTCCACTGTTGGTGGGATTGCAAAATGGTAAAACCACTCTGGAAATCAGTTTGGCGGTTCCTCAGAAAATTGGGCATGTCACTTCCAGAGGACCCTGCCATACCACTCCTGGGCATATACCCAGAGGATTCCCCTACATGCAATAAAGACACATGCTCCACTATGTTTATAGCAGCCTTGTTTATAATAGCCAGAAATTGGAAGGAGCCCAAATATCCCTCAAAGGAGGAATGGATACAGAAAATGTGGTATATTTATACAATGGAATACTACTCAGCAATTAAAAATAATGAATTCATGCAATTTGTAGGTAAATGGTTAGACCTGGAAAATATCATCCTGAGTGAGCTAACCCAATCACAAAAGAATGCACATGAAATGCAATCACTGATAAGTGGATATTAATGAGCCCAGAAGCACTAAATACTCAAGACACAAATAGCAAGTCAAATGATTCCCAAGAAGAAGAAAGGAGAGGACCCTGGGCATGTAAAGATTGCATCCAGTTTAGTAAAGAAACCGAGGGGGGAGGGGGAATGATTGGGGAATAGTTGGGGGGGAGAAGAACTATGGGAACTATGGTGGGTGGGAACTGGGAAAGGGGAAAGCCTTTGAAATGTAAACATAGAATATAGAAAATAAAAATAACTAAAAAAAAAAAAAAAAAAAAAAAAAGAATTTGTTGGATATGGCAACAAACAACCTGAAACAAGTAAATAATAACTTCTTACTCATAAATCTGATTGGTGATAAATCTGATTCATATGCCTTTACAGTCCCAAGTCCACAGAGAAGCTCTTCCCCTAGCCATGCTGCCATGATGCAGAGGACATAGCACAGAAATTTGCATGAGTCCTTATAAGCAGCACACTTATATTTATATTTCAAAGAACAAATAAAGTCCCACAGCTAACCTGGCAATGGGATGTGTCCCACTGCAGGTAAGGTAGAGGTGGTTCATCCTCTATTTAGAGCCAGAGAAATAGTGGAAGCCAAAAATACAACTTGCCATAAGAGACAGATTAAATGGTAGAAGCTAAGCCCCCATGACTTAGTGGTTAATAAATGCCCACAAAGACCTAGATACAGCACTTGCCTCATGATTTGTACCTATGGTTCCTGAAACAGACTCTGTCCAACAGTCTAATTATGATAGAGCATAAAGTGGTTTTCATAAATTAGCCACTTCTTCCCAAAGACAGGAGTTAAGTAAGCATGTGGAATGGTGAAGGCAGCCCACTGAGCTTTGAAATGAAAGGCAGTCAAGGCTTCACCCAAGTAAGGATTGAGGCCAGGAGAGAGCTGAACTCTGTGAGAATGTAGTTTCTGGACCAAGTAACTTGGAATCCAGGATGCACATTGGGAAAGAGGGCAAATCACATAGTCAGAAAATAATGGGCTAACTTAGCCAGGGAGAACAGGCTGCACTCATGAGAGCCAATAATAGGATGATTTATTCAGCTACTCAGAAGAAGTAGGACCAGTGCTTAAGAGTCAACCACTTTCTGCTATTTCTGATAACAATACATAGTCCCTTAGCTATTGGCCATAAATGAAGTTCTAGGTCTGGAGTCAATGGGGGAACATTGTTTTGTAAGCTCTTCTACCATTCTGCTCTCTGGTAGGTGTTTTAAAGCATGAAATTTAGTTCTGATTTTCACAGGATCTGCTATGGATTTAGATTATATCCAAGCAGAATCTCTCTCTCTCTCTCTCTCCCCCCCCTCTCTCTCTCTTACACGGATTCTTTTGTGTATGAGTATATATGTACTGTATGCCCACATGCCTGTGTCTAGACATAAAGAAGCCAGAGGCAAATGTTTGATGTCCTGTGTCACATAGAGCAAACAACAACTCAAAGCCTGCACCTTCAGACACTAGCTAATGCTCTAGAATGTCCTCACATACAGCATGGCATCCCATGGCTCCTCATGATTCATCCCTCTTTTAACTTGGAGTCAGGTTGCTTCAGTGTCAGCAGTAATGGTCTCAGAAACTTTAAGACAAATTCTTTAGCACAGATTATTTAACAACAAAGTCTATGCTACACTTTCAATTGAATCTGTGGATGTGTATGGCTATATTTATAAACTCAGCCTGTTCATCCCATCTCTGCCTTATTCCCTAGAAGCAAGGCCTGTCACTGAACTTGGAGCTAGCTGTTTTAGCCACCAAGGCCCAGCCATTCTCCTGTCTCTGTCACCCTGCAGGGCTGGGGTTATAATTGTGTGCATGGCCATACCCAGCTTTCTACAAGGGTGCTGGAGATTTAACTCAGGTACTTGTGCTTAGGCAACAAGGCCCCCATTTCCCACTGAGTTATCTCCCCAGGCAAAACTCCCGAGTAGCAGCCTTGTGCATGACTATGCCCAACCTTTTACATCAGTGCCAGGAATCAAACTCTTGTCCTTCAGTTTGTGCAGCAAGTCTGTACAAATCCCTGAGCCCCCTCCCTAGTCATTCTTACACTGATTAAGATTATTGAGCAGGCAGTGTGTTTCAGGTTTGTAGTTCTCGGAGACCATCACAGCTGACATTGAAGCAACTCCAAGTTGGAAACCCAGTGCCCTGATATGAGGGCTGAGGAATGTGGGCAAGGAGATGCCATGCTGTATATGATGGCAATCTGGAGCAGTAGCCAGTGACTGGATGTGCAGGCTCTAGAGTCAGGGCATTGGTGTATGTTCTGGATTTGGTGCCTCTCGGGTTGTGTGAGCTGCTTCTGTTACATCCTTTCTCATCACCATAACAGAACATCTGGCAGAACACCTTAAGGGAAGCTTAATTAGGCTTGTAGTTTCAGAGAGGTTTTAGCCCATTATGGTAGTGAAGACTTGGAGATGAATAATGCTCTCTATATAGCTAGAGAAGCATAAGGGGATGCTTCTTCCCATCACAGAAGGCATGAAACAGCATGGGCTGGAATCAGGAGCAGGTAGTATCTTCCAAGACCTGCCCATAGTGACTTACTTCTTCCTACAAAGCCCTATCTCTTCAAGAGCTTTGAAGAGTCTTCCCAACCTTTGAAATTCTGTGACAATCCTTGGGACCAAGGACTTACAGTATGAGTCTAGGAAGGACTTTTTATTCTCAAATCTTAGCAATTTCTCAGGCTTTCTAAGTCTCGGTGTCTTTAATCCTCAAAAGATAATAGTAGTTGCTCTGAATGCTGCCTCAGGTAACCCCCTCCCCCCCCCCAGAAGTCACTTACTGGAATAGTGAGCACTTTGGTGATTATCATTACCACAGTCATAACCATAGGAGACCAGTAATTTAAAAAAGAATTGCATATCATTGGTAATGCATATCATAATACAAGTTGTGGACAACTATTGAGTGCCTTTCATGAAGCATGAAACATCTTCATGAGAACCACAAGAAACAGGTCAGTTATGGCGCCTCAATTTATAGAGGAAGTAAGGAAGGTGCAGAGAAAAGAGCCTGCGAAGTTACCTAATTACAATGAGGTACAGTGGGTAGCCTCTCCCACCTAAGCACCCACATCACTTAAAGGTAAACACTCCTGCTTCTTATGATCTCAGCTTTTCTGTAGTTGAAATAGTGGGTTGAGGGGATCAGAATGCTTGGGGTGTGGTTAATGCCAGTCCTTCTCCCTGCCTTCCTATCATAGCTGAGGGAAAGAAGCACATTATTATGAGAATATTACTCTTGAGTATACATTATGCATTAATCGCCCAGGGAGTAAATGACCCAGTTATAAGGGTTGGATGCTGGCACACTTGAAACCTCCTGGAGTCCTTAACTGTGAGTCTGTTTTGAGAATGTTTCCATTCCTATGCAAAAGGCAATTTTCAGAAGCATCC
This sequence comes from Apodemus agrarius, assembly GCA_964023405.1. Classification (NCBI taxonomy): domain Eukaryota; kingdom Metazoa; phylum Chordata; class Mammalia; order Rodentia; family Muridae; genus Apodemus; species Apodemus agrarius. Next base: position 107,414,864 of record OZ030013.1, on the reverse strand, counting down.
TGGGGTGTCAGGACCTGATGTGGTCCAAACTTGATCCCTGATAATGAAGAAATTTGTGTCTATAGAAAGATAATGTGCATTTAGTGTGTAGACTATAGAAAATACATAGGGTATAGTGATTTTATATACTGATTAATTAATTTTTACTTTGACTCTTTTTGCCCATTAGGGACAAGTGAACATTGGAAAATCACAGAAACTCTCCAACAACCTCTGATTGCTTTCTAAATCAAAATATAAGTTTTCAGGAGATAGGTTTTATAGCACACATTTCAGCATCCTCAAATGGGGAGCCCATGGTACATCTATTTAGCATTACAGATTTATTGTACTTCCTTAAAACATTCCTTTGGAAGTCATATATTTGTTGTCAGATTTTGCGTAACAGAAAACTTCCCTAGAAACTCCTTCAGTCTTCTTTGGTATGTGGATTACTTAATTGATTTTATAATATTTCCCCAGTCACAGACACAAAATTAAATATCTGAGGTCTAACTTATGCATCAACATCTAACTCCAACATACTCTGGCCATACTGGTAACTGATAGACATTACCCCAGTGGTCTATGCCATTTTGTGCAATCCCTTCCATCCAAACCAGGAGCACAATGAATGAGTCTATTGCCCTTCCCAAACATTGGGTGGAAAGGCTATTGCCCTGTAGGGCCATACCCCCTTTCAATGTAGCAGAACTTTGTGATGGACAATTCTGACCTCTCTATATAGAGCCTCTTCTCTGTAACTGCAGCAGAGAAGCAGCTGGACTATGACATACTACTGATGCCTACATGCCTTGGCTCTTAATGTAATATTTTTATTCAGTGTCTTTTGGCCCAAAATGGCCAAAGTGGATTCACTTATCTTCAGAGATATTGGAAATGAGTTTCACAGTAGCTCTAGAATAGTAAGCGTTTGTTCTGTACTGCCTAATCAACGCACTTGGCAAGCGTAGTGAAGCCTTGCAGGCCATGGGTGCTGTAAGTGCCGTAGCAGCGTCAGCTCAGAAGGAAGAAAGCAGGGACTCTCCTGGCTGAGCTTTACGGTCTTCTCTGATAGGCCTACTTAAATAAGCAAAAACCACCCTGAGCGTGCATGTAGGTGTGCACACATGCTGGTGCATACCACAAGACATTCTGGGAATCAAACATATGTCATCAGGCTAAGCCCTTGTGCAGGTCCTCCATCTGGTTTTAAGTTCAAGGATTCCTTAGTCTCTCACATCCTCATGTTGTAGTACAGAAATATGGGGAAGTAGAAACTTAAAAATAATTTAAATCTTGAGTGGTAAAGTTGAATTCTTTATTTAGATTTATACTGTCAAAGCCCAAGGAACATATAGATAGATAGATAGATAGATAGATAGATAGATAGATAGATAGAACACATTAACTTACCTCTCATTTGTGCTCACAGTTTAAAATCTTTTATCTCTGTTGCTAGCTCCATTTCTTAGGCAATCTGGAAAGATCATTGGCGTTTGACTCTCACTTTTTTTCTTGGCATTCAGTGGTTAACATGCACATGTAAATTGAACATAATTCTGTACAAAATTCTGTCTTTTATTCTTATGTGTGTCCCCATAGGCATTGTGCTTAAGCCAGGGTGCATTTGAAACACTACAGATTATCTGTCTGGGAAAGTTTATATAATGTAAAATGAGTTCCTTGAGTAGATCTGTGTTATTTATTAACTGAGAGACTTGATATATGTCTGTGTATCCAGTGTATATGTATATGTATATGTATATGTATATGTATATGTATATGTATATGTATATGTATAGAGAGAGCATATATAGCATGTATAACATGTATAGCATATATAGCATATATGTCCAGTATATATGAAGTATACATGGCCACTCCTTTAAACAAAATTCTACTCTTTAAAACAGACATATGTAGGTATATAATAGCACATACCCACGTTCCCAGAACTAGAAACTCTGAAGCATGAGGATTGTGAGTTTCAGGCTAACAAAACTGGCCAAAGGAGACTCTATCTCAAAGGAAGCAAGAAAGTACACCATTCAACAAGCTGCCACTTTGAAAGAATCACATAAACTATTAGGAAGCTATTTCCACAAATCTTCCTTAACCAAAAATACTGTTTTTCCAGTAACTCACACATTGCTTTTCTTGGGTGAAAGACTCCAATGTGGCAGAGTCTCTGTGATGGAGTCCTGGATAGCTTCTGTTGGGGAAGTTTGTGTCTCCCTCTGAAAAGATATAAAAGTTCAGGCCAGCATACTCTGTCATCTGCAGGCATAAACTGTTAGCTAGGAGACTCTTGCTTTAGAGGATAAAGAAAGATGTCAGGGAATAAGAGATCTATCAAATGTTCTCTGAGGATTGTAGCAGAAAACCAAAGATTATTGATTTCTTAGAAGCTACTGAAGCAACACAAAAAGTTTCTATCTGTATTTTCCCTTCTTATTTAGGGTACAGACCAGAGGAAAATTTTCTTCTATCCTGGAGGCAAAGAAACAAAAATTTTAACACTCAGATTCTTGTTTTTGATGACTAAATTTTAAAAACTTTGAATATAGATAGAATGAAACATCAAAATCTGAGAGTAGGTAGAGTTCAAAATAAAATATCAAACGGAACAATCTTGTGGTTATATACCAAAGAATTGGTTCTATTTCTGTCTTTTCTTCATAGAGTTGAACACTTGTTATTCTGTGACGCTGCCAGTGTGCGGCTTTTCATTTTAATTTTAGGAAAGATCAAAAGGGATTCTTACATAAGTCTCATGAAATAGGAGTGAGATGGCTCTCTAAGTGCGCCTTTAATGTGGGGGGTGACAAGTCAGCTCCAAATGAACAGCCTGATCAAATGTCACTTCAGCGGAGACTGACGGGTTCCAACTTTACAGGCTTAGAGTGGGGCGCCGTAAATGACAGAGAACTCTTCCCCCAAGCGGTGCTTTAGAGAAAAATCAGAAACGCACTACCTGCTCAACTCCTTGTACTTGCGAGGAAAGCTGAACATTTGAGACAACCAAGAGAAGTTAACTTACCAAGTAGTGACAAAGGCCCTCTGGTTTTGGGCCAGACTGAGGAGAAGCACTTGTCCCAGCAATTCCTGTCTGGGCAACGTTTTCTTTTCTTGTCTGTGTCTTGGTTCTTTATGAGAAAAATAAAGACTGTGTGGGATCCAGAGTTAAGTGAGGAAATACTTATAAAACACTTACCTACAGCTGTTCTCAGTATGGGCATTGTGCGAACATCATTATTCACCTACATAATCCATTGTCTCCCAGCAAGATGGCATTCGATGCCATGTTAATTATAGCTGCTGGTGCCCAATACTTTTTATCTATCCAGGAGACAATTAGCAATTAATTATTGATGTTTTGTCATAGAAATATCTGCTACTTTTGCCATCTCTGACTTGAGATGTCATTGTCTTTGTTTCTCTAATTTAACTCATCACCACTGAGTGACTGACTAGTAAAGAGAAACCAGTCAAACTTCTCTTTGTGTAAATTAGCTGAAATTCTGAGGCCAAGTGTTCCTACACATGCGCAACCATGGGGGCGGGGCGTTGTTGGTACTTGACAGCATGCTTTCCAAAGCATGGAGCAGAGTTCAGAAGCACTGAGTAAATACTAGTGCACATGTTTGGCAACGATGGACACTGGACCACTGAGTATTACCTTAGACTACTGCTCACTTTAACTGTGTAAAAGGACTTTTGTTTCTGTTGAACATGGGGCATAGAAAAGACAACGTGCCATCTCTGAGAGGGACCCCTAAAAATGCTCCAAGGTAGCCAGATTATTTACATAGAGGATTCCTGTGGACCGTGTTATCCAGAACCTTACAGACAAATTCTTACTGGAGCCGCAAATGCTTTCTAGAAATGGGCAGGGGAGATTTTAGTAGTTACACTGATGATAGGGAACCACGGTGGAAAGTGGTGCACAATGGCCACCCATTCCAGAACCCTATAGCTTACACGGGAGTCATACAGATCCGTCTCTCCTTTGGCACATATTAGGAATGAGAAATTGAGACATTAGAGGAACATTTCCTCCTAGAGTCTAATACACAATAAAGCACGGACTTGTAATAACGCTGCCCATGCACTTAAGAAGCACTGGTGCGTGTGTTGACATCCTATCTTCATGGGGCTTGCACCCTTCAAACAGCCCAGCCACAAAAGTGAGTTTAGTCTATCCCATGTTAGTCCATGTGGCAATGAGCGCAGTCCACTGCAGGGGAGGGAGGCTGCAGAAGAAGGAAAGTCTGTTAGAGTTTGCAGTAAGCGATTAGAGTTGAAACTGAATGAAATATTAATAAACCCATTTTTTGTTTTGGATATGGGAAAGGGGTATATTAATTAAGCTGGAAATAACCATAGAGCTCGTCTTTAGAGAGGATGCTCAAAATTGGCAAGTTAAAGTTGGTGAAATGACTTCCAAACTTTTAAATTCCCAACTTTAAGCAAAAAAACAGCCTTAAAGAAATTCTTGCTAGATTTGAATAATAGATATAGACATGCATATAGAAAGACGGATGGATGTGTATCTGCATATGAAATGGCCATGAAAATGACCTTCACACTGGATGTGCATGGTGGATATATTTTTGTTATTGCTGGGACCTAGTCACTGGGTGAATGGAGCCTACTAGTGTTAGAAGAGCGAGGGTGGCTTTCCAAGCCTGGCCCAGGAGAGGCTGAGCTCTAATTCCTGAGACCCATTGGCTTCTAACCCTTCTGCATGCAGGCCTTGTGGGAACCATTCATCATGTCTAGCGTCAGCCTCCCTGATGTGGAAGATGAAGAAGGCTTTCTCACAATTCTACCCTTAAACAGAGCGCCTTAGTCATAGTTTGATTCTCCTGCAGAAACAGTGATGTAGATGAGTGAGCCTCTTTTCTGAGCATTCATTAGGCCAGGAAGCAATGTGCTAATGGAGACCTCTTCTCAAACGAATGCTGCCCCTGTTAATAACTTCCAATTCCTCCCAAGAGGCCAAGATGAGCTAAAAGGGCCCAAACTGCAGAATTTATTTCTCCTCCAAACTGCAATAGGACTCTACTGTCCCCCAAGAAACTCACATCATCTGTGATGATAAATGAAAGTGCCATTAACGCCCACCAAGGCCCGCAGAAAGTTGTTCTGCCAAAAAGAAACATTTCTTTCAAAAAAGAACTCTCGAAAAGAAAATGACAAGATCTGAAATTAAAGATCAAAGGAGTAGTGTTGATCTTCATAGAAAATCCATCCCGGGAAGAAATATGACCTAAAGCAAACAGGCACCACTAGAGCAGCATATGCACTGTTGAAAAAGAATCTCCAAGGCACAGGAAGGGATGCTTCCAAGGTGCTGGGGGTGGGGGGGAAGAGAGGAGGAGGCCCCAGAGGGAGACTCCAGCACTTCAAACAGCAAACCCAGGCAAATAAACAAAACCTTTGCTTTGTTTTACCAAAACATACACAGCTCTGTGGATTTCAAAAAGTCCTTTGAAAACCCCTTTGCAGAGCTAGCTGGAGAACACTACCTGCAAGCCTTCCCTAAAGGAAACGTGTGTGAAGATTTTAAATGGCATCTGTAAGAAAGTAGTTGGCCACAGCAGGGGAGGGAAGAGACAAGTTGTTAGGGGAGTGAGTGGAGTTATTAGGGCAGGACTCATTGAGAAAAAGTGTGTGGCGTGTCAAAGGAAGGAGTAGAAGTGGACATATAGATTACTTTCAACACTGTTTGAAGACATGGACTCTTCGAATCTGGCATTAACACACTGTGGCCTCAGTTTTCCCTTAAGCAAGTGGTTAGGAGTATTTTCACCAAAGCTAAATACTCTTCCCATTAAGAATGCATGAAGCTTTTTTCTTTTGTTGTTTTTGTTTTGTTTTGTTTTTTTCGAGACAGGGTTTCTCTGTGTAGCCCTGGCTGTCCTGGAACTCACTCTGTAGACCAGGCTGGCCTTGAACTCAGAAATCTGCCTGCCTCTGCCTCACAAGTGCTGGGACTAAAGGCATGCGCCACCACGCCCGGCGTCATGAAGATTTTTCTAACCTGTCCCACCCTAAGATTTGTTTTAGGAGTTTTACTTACTTGCAGTCTAAAAAATATGAAATGGAAAATTCCATACACGGGTGATTTGTTGTTTTAAACTGTACACAATCATGAGAACCCCTGTCACTCTGTCTTTTGGAAGCATAAATTATCCCTCTATTGAGCATTCTAAGTCTGACTGCCTGATACCTACTGGTGGCTTTGCTTGGCTTATCTGGTATACTACATGTTGAGGTTACCCTCTTCCTTAACAGGGGCCCCAAGACCATAGTGGATGGTCAATGTGCATCCTTTAAAAGATGCCTAAGGCACTTTCTTTAAATGAATGGGGGAAAGCGAAAGTCTGTGACTGGGGGCCAGTAATGGGATATGTTCTTAGCATGCTAAAACCCTCAATGAGAACAGATCTTACGGTATCTAATTTATAAATGAAAGTCCATCACACGATGTCTGAATATCACAAAGGATGGGCCCCAAAAGTTTTGGTACTGGCTGTGGTCTCAGGTATCCTCTGGTATCTCAGAATGTATCTTGTGGATGCAAAGGAAGATTGTTATAGTATGCTACAGAATTCCATACATTTGTTTGACATGAATATTGTTGCTTGACTATGTGGAGAATACCAAAGAGCCTATTAACTCAATATCAACTCTGAGGCTGTCTCTGGTTATGCAAAAATATAACCGGCATGGACCAAGTGCTTTGTATATGTTAAAACTGTGCTAGACTGTGGCCATATGCCACTGTCTCCAGTCTGCTGAGCTGCTCCTGAGGCTGCCCCGCTAGTACATATCTAAGTCCTTGGACCGGATCCCTGACTTCTCATAATTAATCTGTTTTGCTTGTGTTCTTATATACCCTGTCCTTTTTCCCCCTCCTCATCTCTTTCTCCCCTCTTCCTGTCACATCTGCCCATTTTTTTTCTTTCTCCAAATATACAAAACAATTGTTAAGACATTCCATCCAAAGGATAAAAGTTCTCAACTTGGTTCTATGGTTTTGGTGCTTTGGGCATGGTGAGGTATTAGCAAGGCTGGTTGAATATTGCAGGGGCCCAGGCACTGGTGAGCCAGATTTGTTTTCACTGCCACACACTGTGGGAGCTCAAAAGAGGCAGAACTCTGAAAAGCAGGGCAACTCCAGCTAGCATCCCATCTGCTCCTTGGGAAAAGCATACTGACTTCCGGAGCGGGTGTGAGGAAACCACACAAAGGGAAAGCTGCAGCTGTCTCTCTGTAAATGAGGGGTATGGAACATTTTTCCATGGAAGCTTCTAGAAGATATTAGCAGGAAGTACCTAGTCTCCATATTTTATTCCTGAGTCCACCAAAGACCACTTTTAGAAGGCAACACATCAGCTGCTTCTGGCTCCAAAAATCATATCCACGTTTGTCTACCTTCTAGATACTTCTGTTTATCCCTGTGCCAATCCTTAATTGTTAGGGACTTCTCAAAAATTTCTCCATCCATTTGCCTCCTCGTTTCCCCTTTATTCCCCACACAAGCTTCTGTCGATTCAGACAGTTTCTCAGTTCACATCAGGAGTGCCCGGATTACAGATGTGGACCACTGGATCCAGCTTTTGTATGGTTACTGGATCGTATAACGCTCATCCTCACATTTGTGTAGCAAATACTTTAACCACTGAGCTATCTCCCCAGCTACTTGTTTCTCAGTCGTGTGCTCTGTCAGGATGTCTCCTAAGCATCTCTTTACAACTCGGCCTAGCAGGTTATGTGCCCCACACAAGAAAGAGTCGGTGCCTGCACTGTGGCTCTTGGTATGGAAGTGCTGTTCAGCAGAGCTGAGCTAAGAGTGGGCAAAGGCATATAATACTAAGCACTGGCTATTGGTTTGCTTCCTTTGTTCCTCTGTTCCTTCCTTCCTTTTTTCTATCAACCTAGTATCCTTTGAACTACTTTATACAAGACAGTAAATGTTGGGATTGGAAAACAAGACAAATAAACATAAGTGATGGCTCTTGAGGCATTGTCATTGGGTGAGACAGACAGATAAGCAGCAATGGATATGGTGTGTCAGAGGTACATCAGATGGCCTAAGATGTGCTGGGGAAAATGGGGCAGGGAATGAGGTTGGGATGCTGAATCCCTTACAAGAATCTGGATGGAGCAGTTTCCTTGGGTTCATACCTCCTTGGTATTCTGAACTGGTCCTGTTTCTAACTTTTTCCTGTTGTCTCTAGGATCAGGTCCTCTATCACCAGGCTCCTCCCAAAGTCTAGTAGAGTCTGTTCTTTTTACATGCCAGAGGGTAGAGGTATAGCGTTGCCAAATTCCGTTTTCTTTTGATAGAAGTGAAAATCATTGTCTTCTATGAAATCCCCAAAATATCAATAGTTTGCTTGTGTGATCTGGAGAAAATGAATTTATTGGCCTCCATGTAGGGACTGGCTAGGGCTTTCAATGATTCCTACATAACCTTTGTAGTTCTAAGGGTAGATTGTTATGTCTGTTGAAGGAAGTAGGATGAACCCAGCATCAAAGTACTTTGGCCTAAACAAATAATTGGCCATACAAGCCCACTCTTTGGCCCAAAGAGAATACTGACTGGTTCAAGGCCACCTGGTCTATTACTAGTATAGATAGATTAAAATTCCAGACTCTCTACTATACAGGCTGTTATTATTAGTAAATATGAGAAATAGAATTGTATTTCTAGCATGTACACATATATTGTCTTAGTCCATTGTTGTTGCTGTAGCAAAATGTCTTGGCATCCATAATTATAAAATAATAGAAATACACATCAGAATGTTCTAGGGGCTGGAAAGTCCAAGAAGAGTGAATTTGCAGATGGAATGTCTGATAAGGCATTGTTCTCTGCTTATAAAGTGCTGTGTTCCTATTGTGACCTCACAGAAAGGTAAAGATATGTCCTCACATGGAGAAAGAGAGAACAGGTCATCAGGGTGCTTCCTTCAAACCCTTTTAGAAAGCCTCCAATCACATTACTGAGAACAAAGCCCTCATGATTTAATCAGTTCTTCTGTATATTAATCTTAATACTATGAGAGTTGGTTTTAAGGTGTGACATTAATTTTTGCAGACACGTTTAGGTCTTAGCAAATCCATTGACCGGGCAATTGATAAACAATAAGGAAGCACCCATTTTGCGGTGTGACTCCATCTCTTATGCCAACAACAGTCTTCCTAGATTTGTGCAATTATACAGGAAATTTTCTGGAGAACCATGAGCCAGTCTGGGAAGAATGATATCTCCAAAGAAAATGGATTCCATAATTGTGTTTCTATTTTAAAGCTGAAGAGCAAAAGAGCCTAAACTTGATCTCTAGAACCCACATAAAAATGACTGGCTGGTGGCACATGCCTGTAATCTCATTACGGAGGGGAAGGAAATAGAACCCTGGGATTTCCTGGCCAGCCAACTTCATCTTTTGGATGAGTTCCAGGCCAATAAGAGACCCAGTAGAACTCCTGAGAAACTACACCCAAGGATGCCCTTTTACATGACACAAACATACTTGTATCCAAATCCACACACATATATAGCCACACTTAGACAGGTATAAGAACAAGTTTTTTTTTTCCATATAAATATGCAAGTAAACTATTCAAATTAATTGCTTAAAGAAAAGAATACTTGGAAAGCAGCAGGGGTCATGGTCTGTACACAGCTATGTGAAGCACGATGATCTGGCCTCAAGTAGAGAGAGAGTAAGAGACACAGTTGAGAAAGTGAAGAATTTCTGGAAATTAATTTAGTCCACACCAGGCAGGAATCCACTGACATCAGCTTGTAATCTGGGCTGCAGAAGAGGACAGGCCTGGGACCCAAGAGCGAGATGCTTCCCACAAGAGACTGCTTGCTAACAGGTGGCCTAATCCAGGGCCCATAAGGAAAGAATAGTTCTGTGCTCACCAAATAAGCATATTGTTAACAGAAGCTGTACCCAATAAAAGATCCATGTTTAAGCTATAAAATGCAGCAGGATAAAAAGAAACACAGCAGATGGGAACATTTCTACAGTGCTTCAAATCAACAAAGAAAATATTTTAAAAATAACCAGGAGAAACCTCCAGAACTTCTCTCCTCTCCTCTCCTCTCCTCTCCTCTCCTCTCCTCTCCTCTCCTCTCCTCTCCTCTCCTCTCCTCTCCTCTCCTCTCCTCTCCTCTCCTCTCCTCTCTCCCCCTCTCTCCTCTCTCCTCTCTCCTCTCCTCTCTCCCCCTCTCTCCTCTCTCCTCTCTCCTCTCTCCTCTCTCCTCTCTCCTCTCTCCTCTCTCCTCTCTCCTCTTGTCTCTCCTGTCTCTTTTTATATTAAATTTTTTTGCCATTGGCATTTTCACTGACTGACAACAACTGACAATTAAAATCAATAGGCTTCCTGGAACTAATGCCCTGTCCACACATAAAGGAGGTGACAGTTTTCTCAGATCAGGAACAGGTGGGAAGCAGAGCCTCCTCCATGGGGAAGACTGCTTTATTGGTGGAGAACTCTGGACAGGTGACCAGTTCAGTTTGAGAACAAGAAGCTAAACTGAAAGTGATCTCACAGACTAAGCCAGAATCCAGAGTCTAGAAGACCGATAGGTGCTTGACACCAGTACAAACTAATTCCTATTCTCTCTGTGGAACTCCGTGAATGGTCTCTGGAAAGTTTGCACTTACAAAGGGCTGGCAGGGCACATTCTAGTAACAAGTGCATCTCGCCCCCAAAACTTTCTTTTGAGAATTGGGAGACTTTGAGCTGGTCGTATTTCTACCACTGGGCTATTATTTAGATAATGCATCTTGCTACAACTGACATTCAATACAGTATTGAAAGGCAGAGGTGTGCACCATCCCATGTTTTTGAAGCACAGGTGAGAAGTTACTATTTAGCAGGATCTGGAAAGCTATGAAGCCTTCTGTATCAGTGAATCACCCTCACTTAGGAGCCACCAGCCCAAATCTTCACAGCCTCAAACCTCACAGATGCTGTGTGGTTAGCTACACCGGCTGAGGGGGTCTAGATCGGGACCGCTCGGCAGCCCATGTCGGCTGTTCCATAATGGATGCCCTGTGTTCTTAAAGCAGGGCAAAGTATAGGAGGTTGTTATTCTGCTTTGAAGTCGCCTGGCTCTCTCTTTGGAGTGGATCAAAGCCTCCTTTTATTTATTTATTTATTCATTTTATTTCTTTCCAGAATTCATATAAGCTCTTAATGCAGAGCCTGCCTCTTCATGCACTCCGGGTTTTCCCCCCCTATTGCACATCCCCTCCCCTCCAGCCTCACACTCACGCAGCATGGTGAGGCACTTTCCTGGGGTTCTCTGCCCCCTACCCCATTTCTCCCTTGTCTTCCCTCTCCTTGCCTTTCTCCTGTTCCTTCCCTCCCTCTCGTTGTCCTTTTGTCCTACTTTAGAATCATCCAGTAATACTCAGTCTCAGCTTAGAGACGGCATGCACTGACTTTTCAAAGCTCTTCCTAGCAAAACAGGGATGTTGCTATTATTTCTTTGTTCTCTCCTTTTCTAAAAGAGGAGTTAGATTGGAGGGAAAAATAAAAAATTGTTGTGAATGAACCCAATGGAATCAGCTTCAAAGCTGCTTTGGAAACTGAAGAGAATGTAAGACATCGTGTATTCGTGGCTTGAAAGGCTGCAGGACATATTTCCAGACTATTCTGCTCCCATTGAGGGCGCTGCTTTTATTTCTTCCCTAAAGGTTAATGCTGCAATCTCCATAGTGCATGAAACCATACAAATTGTAGCACCTCTGTAAGATAGAGGGTGTGGTCCACACCTCTGCTTGTCTGGCAGAGAGCAAAGGTACTGCAATCTTGTGGACAGACATCTACTGCCAATGATATCCTTTGGATTCTGGTATACAACTTCTCTGGGATCCGTACACAAACAAGATACATACATTCAAATTCTACCCTTAAATCCTTTAAGCAACTAGATTGTGGGAAACAGAAGATCTTGTAGATGGCAATTTAGAAAATTAATTTTAAAAACACCACCTGCTAAGCCTCAGTTCTAAGAAATGCCGGACTCTGCAGAGAGATAGGCAGTATCTAGAGATAGGTCTCAGTCTGCTCATATCTGGTCCCAGCCTTTCTCTTCCAGAATCCAGGGTGCTGTATCCAGATGATACAAGGCCTTACCAGATACTGAGCAGTGTGGTATTGAAGAGACCCTCTGTCTCCCTCTGGTTCTCTTGTGTGTTTGGCACCTTGCTTGGAATAGTCTGCTATTCTCAACATCCCCAGAGTGTTCATTAACAAATACTGCCCAAGCACAAGGCAATTTGCCAGTCTCTAAAGAGGACATCAATGTGAATATGGGCAACTGTGCTCTTCAGACAGGAATTGATGTCAAGAGACTGGATGATAGAGTTCAAAGGAGGAACGCTGATGTGATAGAGAACAGAGCCCGTGAATCTTAGGGGAGTACACAGTTTACTACATATATAGCAGTGCTCCATTGTCACTCTGTAGAGTGAATTTATAATGTACTTTCGTGGTTCCTAGGTCTTATTTCCACTAAGAAAAGTAAGTGCCTGCATGCAATGCCGCATGGTCATTGTTCCCATTGATAAATATTTATGAACATGACATAAGATCCTGTAGCCCACCTCCTCTGAGACCTCATCACACCAGTGATAAAGAATGTTCCTTCCTCCATTCCAAATCATGTTGAGGGAGGATACCATAGAATTATAATCCCAAAGTCACTATGACTAGTATGGCCAACATTAGATTTTTAATGTGGAAAAAAATGCTACATCAAATTAGGAAAAATCATGTCATTTGTGATCGAGGGAGTCTGCGTGTCAGAAGTTGTGAGTCCTTCCTTTGCTATTCTGTCCTGACGGTACCTGGCCTCAGGGAGAGCCCGAGTATACAGGCTAGGAAGGGTGGGTTGGCATGGGGTGGGGAGTGGGTGAAGGGAGGGGAGGCTTTTTCTATCCAGCTGAGAGAAGGCAGTCATCCACATGGGTGAGAACATTCACATGAGGCCTGTTGTGGTCATTGTCCTCCTGTCGATAACCCTCACCTGTGTTCTGTGTTCTGTCAGGAAGCCCAGCAAACTCACTGGTTCCCCGGGGTAAACCTGGTAGGATCAAACTTTGGCTTGTGATCGGACATTAGAAGGTTGTAATGGACCTAGTGCCCACCCCCCCCCATGCCAGGTGAAAGTTCTTGATAGATACATTCAAACATGCATGGAAGCATACATACATACATACATACATACATATATCCATGACAAGCAATAAGTTGTAACTTCCTCAGCCAGGATTCCCAGTCAGAAACAGCCATATTACTAGGTCATTTGTGAGCACAGCTGATCACCAATTTAATAGCCCTGATCCCTTTACAAAACCCAACCTAATTTTTAAGTTCCTTTACATCAGTTACTTTCTCCATAGCATAAGGAACCAGGGGCTGCGGGTCCTAGGCCTTATGGTATTTCTATTTCCTCCCAACTCCTCACCCCAAACCATCCCAGCAAGTAAGACTGTCTGTGGCATTACAGAGAATCACAAAAATCTGCTTCCTGTAAAATTCTCACAAACCTCTCAGCTTATTCTTTAATTCTTTAAGGTCTAAAATCAACCTTCCTGTTCCAAAGAATACCCCCAAATCCTTGCTCTAGCCTCTCTTTCTCCATCTCTCCTCCCCTCTTAAAAGAAAAAAAAAATCCATGAATCTGGATCCCACATTTATTAATAAGTAAGGGTTCCAAGAATTATTTTCTCTCCACGCCTTCTGCTCTCTGGAAGCATGCTGACTCGCCCTCTTAAGTTGGCAGGGAAGCATGTGAGGATAAGTCTTCCTGCAAACCTTATCGACAGCCAGAAGCCACACATTTCCAAAGTGTAAATATGCAACCCGTGTCTGGAGCCTGAGATGCAGAGTCACATGAAAGTGTTAAAATAAAATAAGGTTGACAGAGCCACTCCATCAGAAGCAGGCAAAGAATGAGATGTTATGAAACGCTTATAAGCCTAGGGAGTAAGGTGCTCAAAGACAATTACCAACTAAACATTTCATTAATGAAATAATGATTAATTATAATCACTAATTAAAAACCAGGATTATGCTGTTGGTTTTGAGCATTAACAGGAGTAATGACATTACCATTTTTAATGGAATTCCAGGAATGAAAATTATAGCAACTCACAGAAAAGACATGGCTGGCAAACGTGATTAGGAGTTATTGTTAAACCCAGGGGCATAGAATTCTCCCTGCTGGTGAACTTAAGTAAGTTTAATGTGGTGTAATTTAATTACTAAGCATAGTTTTCTTCTCAGTGGGAAGAGATACCAGGTTTAAGTGCTAAGAACAAAAGCAAGGCTGTAAATAGCTGCTGGTGATGGCTGGCTACTAAGGGGAGAAATCTAAGAGCATTCAGTTGTCTTTTGCATAATGTTTGAGGGTAGATGCATTCTGGGCTCATTGTAAATTTTATTTAATTAATGCTTAGAGGATTAACCGCAAAGCAGACCTTGCAGCCGGGAATGCAGAGCTGCTGGAAGTATCCAGAAGGTGATTTTCCATAGAAAGGATGTCCCCATTAATAATTAATGCAGGGCATTTTCATAAATGTCAAATTCCCACTGCAAGCAGCAACTTGACCCTCAGTAATAAACCATTTAAGATTCATTAAAGAGAAGCATCATTCTTAAACTGCTGGCCATGGCACGTGAGCTCATCCATAATGTAAAATGTTGGCATTAGCTGCATTTAAAAAAAAAAAAAAAAAAGCCGGCACTTGGCTTCCAGGTGGCTGGACTTACCTAGAGACTGCTGACTCCTTGCAGCCTCCTTTGGATCTGCTCTGGGTCAAATGATCTTGAAAGCAGAGGAGAACCTCAGAGGAGATCCCGTTTAGATGTACCATCACCACTGGCTTCTGGAGCTTTGAGATTCTTTGACTTGAGAGTACAGTTGTGGGAAATATTAATAAAACAGAATCGGCATATTCCCGCACGTGTGCCTCTGCCCCTGTGGCCTGGCCAGCCATGCATTGGCAAGCAGTGGCCAACCTGTTTTTATCTCGTAGAGATTCTGACTCTGAACTGCACAATCTCTCCACACAGCTTGCTAGGTTCCCACTGGCAAGTCCCTACCACACCAATCCCTTGGGGGATTAACCAAGGCCTTTGTGGTGCACATCTGGCAAACCCACACTTTGCTGCCGTGCCTTTTTCTCTTGAACCCAGACAAGCTGCCACTTGAAAGAAAACAACACAAACTTAGCTCAGAAACAATGGTAACTCAATCTCTGGGCACAATAACTAAAACCTAACCTTGTAACCCTTATTAAAATCTGATCACTCTGGTGGCAAATCCTTGTGGATCTGCCATGATACTGGGGAAACTCTAGCAGTTACATCTTACCCCTCTGCTGTCCCCATTCCCAGAGGAACTAACTCCCTCCTGTTTCCTCCATCCAACCCTGAAGTCCCAGCTACTTTCCCAGTGATTGGCTCCTTTATTCTTTAGGGGACTGGTTCATTAGAACAGCACCAGGCCCATAGACAACATTGTCAGGTGTGCAGCTGCAGTATCTCTGGCTTCTATCTACTTGGTGGAATCCCACCCACCAGACTCCCACCTCCAATTGTGACAATAAAAATATGTATGAACAATCCCATCTGTCCTTAGGGACAGGGTCTCAGGGGAACTTACTAGAGTGCATTCACTAAGACGCTCTGGTCAGATGAGTGCCTGAGGTTGTGGTCACTCAGAATCTCAGATTGTCACTTTCGGTCACAGCCATCCACAGGGCCAAAGACATCTTATTTTAAATCATGTCAGACATAGTAGTAGTGTGTGGATTCAAAAGTAGATATCATAGTGGCAATAGTGTGCCATTAAAACCAGTCCTGGTGATTGGCTTTGTAATGTCCCCAAGCTGCTCTGTAGTTGTCCCCATGTGAAAATTGTCGTTTCCTTCTCCTCACCATATTCAGAGTGTCTAGTGCTATGAACAACCACTACTGTCCTGACCTTTTGATGACCCTAGTGAATAATCAAGACCTTTTCCTCCCTCAATGAAACCTTCTCCTTTGCTACTCTTCTTTCCTTCCTACTGAATCTCTCTCTCTCCCTTCCCCCTTTCTTTTTTTTCTCTCTTCTTTTTCTTAACCAGAAAATAGTATGGTGCTCAAGGAAAATTATTCTCACAATTGTCAAAAGTCTGAAAACAAGTCACAGAAGTTTTTCTTAATAATCAACAAAGGGTTGATTTCTTGATTTAAAGAAATACACTTTTAATTTTGTCTACATACGGGATGCCCCCATGCTGACTGAAATAAATGAGAAAAAATTTAATAAAATAAGCATGGAGCTCTCTGGAAAGCCACTTGGTCTAACACAAGCAGGGACCAGTCTGACTTGTGATCTCCCTTCTTTTGATTCTTTAACTGAATCAAAAAGAGCAGTTATATCACAGTAACTCCCAGCCACAAGGTATTTGGTATTCTTTGGGTAGATTGCAATGGGACATAAGGGGAGCAGTGTGTTAAGGTTGAACAGGCTGTGTGACAGCTGACTGGACATAGCTCACTCCTCAGAGAGAGCATGAGATGGATCAGTTACTGGGGAACCAGACAGGTGTGTATGTGCTGACTTCATCTAGTGATAACTGTCCCACTTTTCCTGTCTACCATCACACTCTGGCCTGATATCAGGTCATGGTAAGAAGGAGTCCTTTCCAGTATTGTACTTTGAAGAGGCCTCTTTTAAATGCAGCAGCCAGACCATGGTTCAGGAATCAGAACCAGCAAGCAAAGAGCCTGCTTGGCTCATAACCTGTGTAAGACTTATTAATTCAGAGAGTAGAAAGCCTACATGTGCTAATTACAAAAACTACTAATTAGCTTTAATTATAAGCTTGGAAGGAAGTTTAAGTGTGTTGCGTTTGATAGGACTGTTGACCTTTTCAGTGTATTTTGGGGGAGGGTTGAAAAGCAGAAAGAAGGTGTTATGAAATTCATCAGAGAGTGATTAATTTAGGTCTTCTGATGAATGTGCTATAAATTAACACATCTGTGCACATCAGTCCATAAGAGTGCTTTATTGAACCTTCCCAGTACCAACTCCCAGTGCCTCATCTGGCCAAAAGGAGATACTCATTTTCTAAGTAAAATCCCATTCTGCCACTGTTGCTAAGCAAAGTGACAGGCTGGGCACAGCTAGATGGATGCTTTTATATGTAAATCATAGCTAAGACAAGGGCTGGCTTTGACTGATTATGGAGAGTCACTGAGAGAACCTGTCCTTGCAGACATTTGATGAGATGCTCAGAAACCTATTTCATGCCAAGGTCTGGCAAGACTGTCCTGTCAGCCTCTCATCCTGTCATAGTTTCAGTGTCCCTGAGCCTCTCCGGCCAGAGGCTTGACACATCCCTTTCATGCGGCAGGGATGCTCCATACTGTCTTCTTGCAGCAAGACAGCTTCACATCTGATATTCCCAGGAACACACAGGACAGGTTTCTAGGATAGCCTCCATAGCCTCCGCAGCACTAATGACACCCTTGCTTCCAAAAGCATGTCACAAGGTCATAAATGACATCTGAAGCCAGAGCCAGCCCGGCAGCTTGTGGTGGTCTGCTGGAACTGCTAAACTCTGAGTCCCTTTCTCTTAGATCTGAAGAATCTTTGGTTTGGTTCGAATCTCTGGGAACTGATGTAGCCCCTGGTAACCACCAGAGGGATCTCATATAATATAATAAAAATGGTGATCAATGTGGAATAATCCCTTCTTAGCCAGCACATACTTGCCTACAAGGCAAAAGGCTAGCCCTGGCAAAGGAGTAGGGAAACAGAGTAGTTTTGTGGGTTCAGAGATGAGATCCCTAAGAATGGAATCATACAGATAAGGACAAAGATCTGCCTTCTTCTCATTCTGAAAACAAGGCAAACAAAAGAGCTCGTAGGACAAACTGCCTAGATACAACCTCTTCTTAAGTCAGAGTAGTTACACTGCCCTAGATACAACCTCTTCTTATTGAGTCAGGGTAATCACACTGCCCTGGATGCAAGCTCTTCCCATTAAGTCAGGATAACCATAGTCCTGGCGAAACCTTTGTTCAGAAGTAGAACTACAGTGGTGATGAAATTTCATGAGAAGAATTCATGTTTTCCATTTTTAAAACAGGATGGTGTGATTGGATAAAAGCAAGAACCAAATGGAATACGCTGTAAGAATTTATCCTTTCCCAGGTCCACAGGCTGGGATTGTGAGGTCTAGCTGTCATTAGAGTTTGATGTTAATAATGTTAATAAAGGCTCATGAAGTTTCTGGCCTTTAAGCTGGTCTCTAGTGCTCAGCTGCAGTTTTCAGGTGTCACCTAGTTTACAGATATATACTTCCAATTTCTGGGAATATTTATATGACATTCTTCTCTATATGGATATCTGTATGCCTTCTAGTCACCCTGAAAAGACTGAGCACCAGTCTTTAAAGTTATCACTTATACTAGTCTGGTATTGCCTTCTCTTAACTAACTGCATGTTTCCCAGATTTTATTTCCAAATAGGGATGCATTGTGAGGTACCAATATACATGGGTTATGGGTTTTTAGTAACATCACTCAATCAGCTATAGGGTCCTTAATCTCTCTCTCTCTCTCTCTCTCTCTCTCTCTCTCTCTCTCTCTCTCTCTCTCTCTCCTTTCCCCTCTCTCTATCTCTCTGTGTCTCTTACTAGTTTGTTTATTTAATTATGCATGTGTGTGCATGCATGGAGGGCAGAGGTTACCGTGAGAGAATCAGTTTTCTCTTTCCACTATAAGGATTTGGATGACTAAAGAAACGTTGTCATGCTTAGGGGTAAGAGTGCTTACCCACTGGGCTATCTTACCAGCTAGGGGTACATGGGCTGTTTGTTTTAATGTTGTCCCAGCTTTTCTCCCGTAGATACAAAGTAGATCTAAATCTCTAACATGGTTTATAGTCATAAGATGAAATCCACCTCCCAACCTAGAAATGCTGCTTTTACGGCCTTCTGAGCCCCCACCCCACCCAACCCCTGTTCTTTAATAGTTACTCAAAATCAATGTGTGTCTTCTAAGCTGGTTTAGGTCTTGCAGCTGAAAGGTATGCTTTTAATAATTGTGTGTGTGTGTGTGTGTGTGTGTGTGTGTGTGTGTGTGTCTGTGTCTGTATCTATGTCTATGTCTATGTCTGTGTGACCAGAAAACATCACTTGTACTCTATAGTCCTTTTATAGCTAATTTTATTGCCCCTATCTTCAGCATATTTATAGATTGTCCCTGAATGTATTGAGCCAAATCACTGTAGTTAAAACTGAAGGGATGCTTGCTTATCCCTGTTCTTAATACAGACTTGGCTATGCTAAGGGCTAGAACTGTATATCATTCAGCAGAAAGCTGTGCTCCCAGGTCAAACATGCTTCAGAGGAGAAACTTGCAGTGTGTCAGGGAAATTAGCAAACAATTGTCAGCAGATGGGGAAGTAGGAGAAGAACGGGAAGATTTGAGATCAGCAGGAACAGTTACACAGCTAGCCTGGTTTATCTCATTGTAAAGAATGCCCCACCCCACCCCCACCCTAGCCATGTAGAAGGTGACGGGAGCTTAGCCACAGCTGTGCTCCAAGCAGCTCCACCCTTTCTGGCACTTTCTCATGCCTTCTGCACAGTAGCCCCCTTGTGCAGATTTGTCGTCTGCACCTGAACTGAGCGCCTCTCCAAGCATTCTTTACAAAGCATTCTGGTTACCTGCAACCCCACTTATGGATATGCCATAAAAACATCTGCAGGACTGTAGAGATGACTCAGTAAAAGTACTTACAAAAAAGCACAGGGACCTGGGCTCAAATCCCCAGTAGTGACTTAAAAGCACACATCTGTAAACCTAGTGCTGTAGGGAGGGCAGAAATGGGAGACTATGTGGAGTTTGCTGGCATCTTACTCTTAACCTTACTGTGGAGCTCCAAACCCAGTGAGAATCTGTGACACAAAAAATAAGGTGAAGAGCAACTGAGGAAGACACCTGAAGTTGAGCTCTACATACATGTGCACACAAGTGCACACACACAAACACAACCCCCTCTCCCACATACACATCTTCCCCAGACATTAAAAGAACATGCATTTCATTCAGAATGCTATTCACACAAAACACCTGTAATAGGCTAATCCAGAATGGCAGAAAGCACATTAGTGGTTGACGGTGTTGGTGGCAGGTAAGGATACAGAAAAGATGCATTACTTCTTAATGGCTACAGGGTTTCCTTTGGAGGTAATGAGAATGTTCTAGAATGACCAGGGGACTCTACCTTTTTGTCATTGCAATATACTATGGTCATCTATAAATGTGTTAGACTATAATCCAAACAATCGTGGAATGTACTCAGCCTGTGGCCTGAGTTGAACACATCTGTATCTAGATGGCAATAATAGTTGTACATTGTGAATATTCTAAGTGCCACTGTATTGTAGTTTAAAATGGGTAAGTAGTAAGTTTTATTTTAGGTATATTTCAGCACAACAAACCAATCCTGCTTATTTCTGATCCACATATTAGTTTCCTACCTTCTGAATAAACCCAAACTGATGTCTATGTCCTTTTCCTTTGGACTATGTGTTAGTTTAACCCCACCCCTAATGACATCACCATTTCTTTCTTATTTATACTTCAAATTCTGTCCTGTCCCCCACCTGTTCTTCTTGGAAGCTCCTTCTCCTGAGAAACCTCCAGTAGATCTAATCCTTATCCAGAGCTACATGTGAATTCGGGTCTGGCACTGCTGTGGGATATAACTGCCTATGTTATAAGACAATTGCTTGCTTTTGCCAGGAACTTGGGCAATCTGGGTTCTGGCTCACTGGGTAACTTGAAAGACACCATGCGACTTTTTGAGTCCCAGTTCCTTCCCCTGCAAAAATGAAAGACCAAAGGAACTCCACAATCTTTCCTTGATCTCAAAACTTCATATCCTGCTACCTTGCCCTGGCCCTGGTTTTGCTAGTGACACCCAAGAGTGCATTCCTGTTTAGTCTCTCTGAATCATTACTAATTCCCATGGTGCTCTATCACATCTTTCTCAATGGTGTTAAGGTGGACTTCCTCTACCTCACTCCAAATATATGCCACTGTATCTGAGAGACTGAAGGAGAGACTTCCTTAAGACTATGATTAAATCCTGTCTGACGAGGTATAACTCAAGACGTCAGAGTATAATTTCAGAGCTTCCTTACTATACCTAACCTTTCCATAGCCTTCCTATTTCTCTATGCTGGGTTTCCTCATAGAACTCTATTATTAGGCTATATTATCTAGGGCTGACTGTGCTCACCTAAGGATCTCTGTTTCTTGTTTTTACCTACCTGAGAGTTGCGTTAAGGGTTCTCTTTGTGGCTACTCTGCTTCTACATTTGTCTGAATGCAGGTAGATAGTTGGTTAATGACAAGAGAAGCCATCCCTCTTTATTAAGGGCTTTCCCCTTATCTCTGTCTAGACATGAGGTGTGCATGTGCCTTTGGTAGCCCGCATGGGATAACACTGAAGATTATTCCAAGAGTCACTAGGGGTACACTCCATGTTCCACACCTGTTTTCTACCCCCCAGATTAAGGATCCATGTGTTCTGCCAGTCTGTGAAGACTCCTCTAATTCAGTGACTGTGGCAAGTAGGCAACAGGATCACATGGACTAGAAACCCCAGTGTCAATCTGAAATGAGGCTGGCAAGCAGGGTTCAGTTCCTTGCACATGTCTGCTTCATGGGGATAGGCAGGTCTTTTTCTTTTCTTTTCTTTTCTTTTCTTTTCTTTTCTTTTCTTTTCTTTTCTTTTCTTTTCTTTTCTCTTCTTTTCTCTTCTCTTCTTTTCTTTTCCTTTCCTTTCTTTTGTTTTCTTCTTTCTTTCTTTCTTTCTTTCTTTCTTTCTTTCTTTCTTTCTTTCTTTCTTTCTTCTTTGTAAAACAGGGACTATTGTGAGCTTTAAATAGGGCCTACCTGTATCCTGAGAGCATTACTTGGCCTGAGGTTTTAGATATTACCTCCCTTTCCTCGGTAGATTTTTAAGGATCCTGATGGACAACCTGCATAGAAGTGAATGTGAGAAAGCCCCAAAGCATTGCCCCTATGCTGGTCAGCACCAATGGTCCCTTGTGTGGTCACAGGCTTTTATGAGAATCCAGGAGGACTGATAGGCTATACCTTGACCCGGAGAAGGCTGCAGCTCAGGAGAGAGGTCTGGCATAAAGGAGAAGGTGGCTGTTTAAGAAGACATTTGGAGAAGGGTTCACTCCCATATCCTTGGATGGGTCTTTCCTTCATTTCAGTCTCCATGATGCTGTAGTGAGGAAAGAAAAAAATATTCTTCACTCTGCTCATCCTAGCTTTGGGGATGGCAAAAGGCAGCTTGCTAAGAGAAAGCCCACACATGTCTGTAATGTTATATGACACAGGAACCTTTATAGGAAATGAGGAATCTTCTAGTTATGAGGACTAGAAGGAAGGGTCAAATGTACACACTTTTAGTACACTTTTAGTGCTTGAAAGACATCACAGTGGAAGTCATGGAGTACGATAGGGCAAGCCGGAAATGATCTCAGGCTTAAACTGAGACTAGAGAAAGGCTTATTTGTTCAGATTCCTTGCTGTGAACTTTTGTCCCTTGCCTGTAAGGAAGGGAGGATACTGTTTCAAAATAGGAAAGAGGTGGAATAATTTAGAGACCTTTTTGGTAGTTCTATTACTTTTGCTTAGAGCCTATGCTATGGAGAACCAGGTTTCTATCACTCTCACCTACAAAATGAGGATTATGATAAACTTTGATATTTGCATCTGGAAATTTGGGCCCAAGAATTATACAAACAAGCCCAGTGTGGTGCCTGCGAGGCCTTTCTCAGTCATCTCAGGCTCTGATAGAGTAAATGTTCAGGGCCCAGGGGGTCTCTCACCTCACAGAGAAGATGAGCCTTTCATCTCAAGCCTCAGGCAGGCTCCCACGCTTTAACTGAGAAAGAAAACCACCCACTCCAGGTAGATTCCCAGGCTAGAAACTGGCCAACAGTGACACTCTGAGCTCCTACTCTCAGACCTATGCCAGGCACTATGATTAGGTCAGTCTAACAGCAAGTATTTAGAGAAAGCTTTCATCTTGGAGAAAGTGCGGAAGGGCAAATACCCAGAGTACAGTCCACTTTGGTGGCAGCTCTGACCTTTCTAGGATGGGAAGTCTTCTGAGTCACCAGGCCCCCAGTTCCTGTACAGGCCTCAGCAGAGAACAAGCTGCTGGAACTTTGCTCCTTGTGGCTCTCTCTCTCTCTCCACCTCTACCCCCACTAGAGAGAACCATTTTCTCCTTCACCTCCTTGCGCCCCGCCACACTCAACTCACAACATGCCCAGAAAACTTTGGAATGGGCAGGGGGTAGGTTGTATATTTATTTTGTTTCTTTTGGTGTTGTTGATGTTCTGCTTTGAGACAGTCTTATTATATAGCCCACCCTGACCCTGAACTCTTGACCTCCTTTCCTGGTGCTGGGATCACACGCATGGGCCACCTACTGGACTTTGGTGACATCTTAGAACATAGGCTTATGAGGAACGATTGTAAGATGTACACTTAGGTTCTCCGATTTCCTCCTTGCTCCAAAGGAAGCAGAGATACAACTGATAGTTTTGTAAAGGTCCATACGGTGCATCTTGTTGTGTTTATAAAAAGATAAGGAAGAGAAGGAATATGTTTGGTGGATGTGTAGTCAGGTATGGGGGAAGTGGGTGCCTCTATGGCCCATGTTGAGGCATCACTTCCCCCTGAGGGTCCAGCTACACAGTGGTATAGTATAGAGTTTATTTAGGGCATAGGGAGGGGAGTCAAGAGGGTAGTAGAGACAGAGGAAGGCAGAGAGAAGGGAGACAGGGAGAGGGAGAGGGAGGAGGGAGGGAGGGAGGGAAGGGGAGAGAGAGAGAGAGAAAGAGAGAGAGAGAGAGAGAGAGAGAGAGAGAGAGAGAGAGAAGATGGGAAGTGAGGGGAGGGGAGGGGAGAGGCCAATCAGAAACATGTTGGGGGGGGAGGAAGAAAAGGGTAAGAAAAAGAGCAGAAAAAGGTCAGAGAGAGAAGGAGAGGCCAAACAGTATTTTATAGTAAGCCAGGACTGCCTGGCTGTTGCTGACTACAACCTGCTGCTATGACAGGTAACTGGGGGGCTGATGACGCAGAGCTCATGCTCTCTGTAAACACTACCGACTCCTCACTTGAGCCCATAGGGCAACTAAATGCAGAGCAGCAGTCTGGTATCTCTGCCTCCAGTTTGTATCTTCCTTTTTCCTTTCTTTTCTTTTCTTTTCCTTTCTTTTCTTTTCTTTTCTTTTCTTTTCTTTTCTTTTCTTTTCTTTCTTTTCCTGGATTTTATTTTATTTTATTTTATTTATTTATTTATTTATTTATTTATTTTTGGTTTTTTGAGACAGGGTTTCTCTGTGTAGTTCCCAGCTGTCCTGGAACTCACTCTGTAGACCAGGCTGGCCTTGAACTCAGAAATCTGCCTGCCTCTGCCTCCCAAGTGCTGGGATTAAAGGCGTGCGCCACCACCACCGGGCTGGATTTTATCTTTTAAATTGGATATTTTATTTGTTTATATTTTATATCCCCTTTCCCAGTTTCCACCCTGCAAACCCCCTATCCTATCCCCCCTTACCCTGCTTCTATGAGGGTGCTCCCCCACCTACCCACCCACTCCCACCTCAGCCTCACTGCCCTAGCATTCCTGTACACTGGGGCTTCCAGCCTTCTGATGTCGAGAAGTGGAGACGTGCTTGCTGACAGCTATCTCCTGATAGGCTCTGCCAGATCCTGACAAATACAGGTGCCTTCTCACAGCCAACCATCAGACAGAGCACAGGGACTCCAATGGAGGAGTTAGAGGAGGGACTGAAGGAGCTGAAGGGACCTTATCTGGTATGGGAGGGGAGGCCCTTGGTCCTGTGAAGGCTTCTCCTTTGCTTTTAGTCAGATTCCAGACTGACTCTGCACATGCTCATGGTAATCACTCACGGGCTTGTCTATATGTACATAGTGAGACTGAGTCTATTGCACTCCCCATTAAGACTGGAGGCCGATAGCCAATCTTTGTCCTAAACCTTAAGTCACCTTGAGTTCCAAGAACAGCAACACAGGACAGACCACTGAAGGCAGTTACCTGTCCTGGAGTAGGAAAGGCGACTGCCTACTGACGACAGCAGGCTACCTTAGAGAAGCAGGGCTGAGGCAGTAATCAGCCAGACCACACATTGTCTGGGACTGCCTAGGAGCACGTACCTCTTGCTCCCTGCCCCAGTTCTCCCTCTTTTTAAGCCTACAAGATTGATTTGGGGGTCTTGTTCCACTCCCAGTAGACCACATTGATTGACCCTCCTATCTCTGCCTCTCCCCTTAACTGGGCTCTTTAATTGGCATCTTGGAGACAGGTGGCTGACCTAGCCTCTTAGGACTCCTGAAAAGAGAACTTCTGCCCTAAAACTCTGTTAGCAAAGAGACAGTCACTCTTGGAGAGGCCCCTGAGACCCTTTCCCCTCTCGAAGGATCAGAGTATTTTATGAGAAAGCCATGATCAGGGCTGAATACACACTTTTTTTTTTCCTGCTGTTTAAAATGTTTAAAGTCCCAGTTCTGAGAAGCTGCCCCTGAATCTTATCTGTGCTCAGGATCTGTCCTTAAATTTCTGCTCTCTCCATTCATCCTGATATTCTTAAAAAAAAAAAAAAATCCTCCCTCTCAGGCATCTCTTGCTGAAGCAAATGAGAGTTATTACCTGGCCTTCTCCCTAAGGCTGTTTTGTTCAGGTTTGGTTGTCCAAGGCAACCAATAAAAGAAAATTTGGGGACCAAAGCCACTTTGCTTTTGGGGGGTCACTCTTAATAGCCTGAGAAGGTCAAGAACTCTTTTACTTAGCAGGCTGTGCTGAAGACTTCGCCAAGTGACAAGCAAGATTTCAGTTAAAAGCCTGACTTCCTCCTGCCTTTGTTCCTATGCAAAGTGTGTTGTTAAGTGAGGGCTTCTGCCTTGCAAATTCTCATACTTTAATGGGAACCAGGATTCCGGGCTGTTCAGCCTGCTAATGAGGCAGGAGCCATTCTGCTGGCTACTGCGTGGTCGGCTATCCATGGAGGCAAGGCCACTTGCGGGACCAGGCATTGATTAACAACAGAAGATGGTAATACAGGAAACACTAAGGGTTGGTGCTATATGTTGCTAAAGAAATTGGGGTCTCATTTGAGGGGTTCTTAATCTCAATATAAAGAATTTAAGAAAGAATGAAGGCAGGGAAGGTTAGTAAAGTTTGAGACACAGCATATCAGGCAAGCTGGATCTCTCGGCAGTTTTCAGGAGAAAGACTGCCACGATTTTTAAGCTAGGTATATAGGTCAGCTATGAACCACAGAGCAGAAAAGCAGGGGCATGCCACATTGTAGAGACCTGCTGTCAGGGTAGAGGGAAGAGTGGGGGAATGGAAGAAAAGCACTCCATACTGGCGAGTATCCAAAAGAAAGAGTAAGAGATAAATATAAGGAAAAAGGAAAAGTTACACTTTTACAAGTGACTTAGAAAAGCAATCAGGTTTACCCAAGGCACAAACTGCTGGCTTCTGAAGTGAGGTAGGTATTCTGGGAGGCATGAGTACATGACCTCTTCTGCATGGCTTTAGGAAACCACTTTTCCTGATAGGTGGACTCTTGGCCAGTTGATTAAAACACCCAGCTGAATTAATGGCTTTGTTGGTGATGCTGTTTGTTTTGTTGTTGTTGTTGTTGTTACCTTTATATGGTTTCTATTATTTTGTGTGTATGAATGTTTTACATACATGTATCTATGTGAACCGTGTGCAAACCAGGTACCAATGAAAGTCAGAAGTGTGTGCTGAATCCCCTGGAATTAGAGTTACAGTTAGAATCAAACCTGGGTCCTCCATAAGATAAATAGTGTTCTTAACTGCTGAGCCGACCCTACAGCACAAAATTAACTCTTAAGTGAGGAGACAATAGTAGCCATGCCTAAATCTAAGGTCAGAAGAGCCCATTCTTTAGACCAGAAGAACATCCTCAGCAGAGCCTTGATGTCTCCCAAGACTATTAAAATCTAGAGTAGGTGTTGGCATTTTGTCTAGGCTCTGACAGGGCTAGGTGTGCCTGGCTTGCTTCAAAGGGGACTGCTTGCCCCCTGCTCTGTCCCCTTGCTCCTGCTACCCCTCTCTCCCCATCCCCCTCCCTCCCTCCCTCCCTCCCTCCCTCTCTCTCTCTCTCTCTCTCTCTCTCTCCTCCCTGAACTCCCCTCCTTATGTCCTGAATAAACTCTATTCTATAGCTTTGTATGGCTGGTCCCTCAGTGGGGCAGGGACACCTCAGCATGGCCCTCAGAAGCACGCCCTTTCCCCTCACGTGACTACACATCTTCCAAACATATTCCTTTTCTCTATCTTTTTATAAAACACAACAGAGGGAATCCTAAAATCTAGAGCAGAAATTCCAAAATCATTTAGCTGAATTTAGGAATAAGTATAACCCAGTAGTACCATGAAAATCCAGAGATTCGATTCCAAAGCTGTTGAACCAGAAAAGCTGAGAGTCTACATTGGGGTTTCAGTCACAGGTCTGCAGGGCGAGGTCCCCATTTAGGAGGAAAGAAAACCAAGCTCCATTCTGGCATTCCTAGAAAGACCAAGGCCATCTTCTGCTTTTGGCCAGGAGTGGGAACTGCTCGCTTTTGGAGTCCTTGTCCCTCAATTGTCCCTGTCCCAGTTTCTATCTTTGCTCACATCAATGACATTAAAATAATAATCTTGCCTGACTGTGCTTCCCTATTATTTTTTGTTTTTTTAAAAATTTGAAAGTAACCTTTATTGTAAATGTCTGTGTAATTACTCCATATTCACATTTTTAATTGGATATTTTACTTGTTAACATTTCAAATGTTATCCCCTTTCCCAGTTTCCCCTCTGCAGACTCCCTCTCTCATCCCCCCTTACCCTGCTTCTATGAGGGTGCTCCCCCACCCACCCACCCACTCCCACCTCACTGCCCTAGCATTCCTCTACACTGGGGCATCAAGCCTTCACAGGACCAAGGGCCTCCCCTCCCATTGATGCTAGATAAGGCCCCTTCAGCTCCTTCAGTCCTTCCCCTAACTCCTCCATTGGGGTCCCTGTGCTCATTCTGATGGTTGGCTGAGCATTCCCATCTGTTTTGCTCAGGATCTGGCAGGGCCCCTCAGGAGACAGCTGTATCAGGCTCCCATCAGTGCACTTCTTGGAGCTTGTCTGGGTTTGTTGTCTGCATGTGGGATGGATCCCCGGGTGGGGCAGTCTCTGGCCTTTCCTTCAGTCTCTGTTCCCTTCATTGTACCCATATTTCCTTTAGATAGGAGCAATTCTGGATTAAAATTTTAAAGATGGGTGGGTGGCCCCATTCCTCAACTGGTAGCCCATGCCCAAACTCTGGATATGGCCGTGACAGGTTCACCCTCCCCTTTGAGGAGTATTTCAGCTAATGTCTTCCTGGGAAACTCTTGCTTTCCTGGCATCTGGGACTTTGTGTTTGCTACTCCTGGTTCCCCATCCCTCATTCAAAATGCCAGGTCCTGTTTATGTATTCAGTCTATTAGTCTGTCTTTTTATTGGGGAATTGATTGAATCTATTGATATTAAGAGATACTAAGAAATAAGTGATTGTCCCTTCCTGTTATTTTCATTGTTAGAAGTGGAATTATGTTTGTGTGGCTATTTTCTTTTGGGTTTGTTGGAAGAAGATTACTTTCTTGCTTTTTCTAGGGTGTAGTTTACCTCCTTGTGGTGGATTTTCCCATCTATTTTTCTTTGCAGGGCTGGATTTTTGGAGAGATATTATGTAAATTTGGTTTTGTCATGGAATATCTTGGTTCCTCCATCTATGGTAATTGAGAGTTCTGCTGGGTATAGTAGCCTGGGATGGCATTTGTGTTCTCTTAGGGTCTGTATGAGATCTGCCCAGGATCTTCTAGCTTTCATAGTCTCTGTTGAGAGTCTGGTTAATTCTGATAGTTCTGCTTTTATATGTTACTTTACTTTTACCCCTTACTGCTTTTAATATTCTTTCTTTGTTTTGTGCATTTGGTGTTTTGACTATTATGTGGTAGGAGGAATTTCTTTTCTGGTCCAATCTATTTGGAGTTCTGTAGGCTTCTTGTGTGTTTATGGGCATCTCTTTCTTTAGATGTGGCAAGTTTTCTTCCATAATTTTGTTGAAGATATTAAAGTTGGGAATCATTGCTCTCTTCTATACCTATTATCTTTTTAAGTTTGGTCTTCTCATTGTGTCTTGGATTTTCCTGGATGTTTTGGATTAGGAACTTTTGGCTGTTTGCATTTTCTTTGACTGTTGAGTCAATGTTTTATGTGGTGTCTTCTGCACCTGAGGTTCTTTCTTCCATCTCTTGTAGTCTGTTGTTGATGCTTGCATCTGTGACTCCTGATCTCTTTCCTAGGTTTTCTATCTCCAGAGTTGTCTCCCTTTATGATTTCTTTATTGTTTCTATTTCCATTTTTAGATATTGGATGGTTTTGTTCATTTCCCTTGCCTGTTTTATTGTGTTTCCCTATAATTCTTTATGAGTTTTTTTGTGTTTCCTCTTTAAGGACTTCTACCTGTTTACCTGTGTTCTCCTGTATTTCCTTAAGGAAGTTATTTATGTCCTTCTTAAAGTTCTCTATCATCATAATGAGATGTGATTTAAAATCAGAGTTTTGCTTTTCTGGTGTGTTGGGGTATCCAGAGCTTGCTGTGGTGGGAGAATTGGGTTCTGATGATGCCATGTAGCCTTGGTTTCTATTGCTTTTGTTCTTACACTTGCCTTTCGCAATCTGGTTATCTCTGGTGTTAGCTGTTCTTGCTGTCTCTGACTGTGGCTTGTCCCTCCTGTAAGCCGGTGTATCAGCACTCCTGAGAGACCAGCTCTCTCTGGGTGAAACATGGGTATGGAGAGCTGTGGCACAGGGTCAGCTCTGGGTTGCAAACAGGAAACCAGAAGGATCCTGTCCCCAGCTGTTCCTTGCTACCTGTGTCTTGATGACCCTGGGTGGGTCCCTCTTGGGCCAGGTGTGAATTTGAGCAGAAGTGGTGTTCTCACCTGTGCTCCCAGGTATGTCAGCACTCCTGGAAGACTAGCTCTCTCCTGGTAGGATTTGGGTATGGAGAGCTGTGACACAGAGTCAGCTCCAGGTGCAGATGGAAACTGGAAGGATTCCTGAAACTACTTTTTGCCTCAATGAATTGGAACATACTTACCCTGTCCCTTGTCTGTAAAGTAGGGCATATCTTAGTCTCTTGACTCTGAGATAACTAATATATTGAATTTTCTATTTAGTGTATGGAGGGAAAAACCTTATCTTGTCAGCTTCTAAATGTAGCAGCAGCAGAGATTTGGGGTTTTCAGGATTAGTGGACTGATATCTGTCCTGTGCTTAATATGCGTATATCTTTCTGCTAGCTGTGCTAGGGTTATCTTAGGGATATGAATTAGGAGGGTGTGGTTCAGTGAGTTAGGTGAAGCAGAAACCTATACAATTAATAGTTCAATACAGAAAATGAAAAGTCAAATGTAAAGTAATTCTTGTGTGTGTGTGTGTGTGTGTGTGTGTGTGTGTGTGTGTTTGCATGTATATATGTGTTTATGAGTATATGTGTATGGGATGTATGTGTGCCTGTATGCACAGGGAGGCCAGAAGTTGATGTGGATGTCTTATCTATAGGTGAATTATGAACGGGTGCTCTCTCTATATGCATTTTGAGGACAGAGATACATTTCTAATCCATATGATTCTCTGCCTAATTTTGTGAGACATATTTACCAAAGTCTCACAAAATTCAGCTTGACTGACCAGTCAGCAAGCTTCAGGGGCATTGCCTCTCTATTACAGTGGGTTACAGACAGGTTCTGCTGCAGCCAGATGCCATGGTTCTTTATGGGTGCCAGTGATCTGAACTCAAATGCTCATACTTGGAGTGTCTTCCTAATATCAAGAATAGGTTGTTTGACTCAAATTGTTATTATTTTCTCATTAGTTGCAATTCAAACCACCTCTGTCTCCCTGTGAGATTAGATCAATGGCTGTTTGACTGTTTGCTGACACGAGACAGGTTCCTATCCTGTGCTCATTGGTAAAATGGTAAAAAAAAAAAAAAAAAGTATACACATATGAAGGACTTATATCTGGATATAAAGACAGAAATAAAATCATTTAAAAGAAAACCTGAGGCAACTGTGACCCAGAGCTTCCTGGGTACAGAGCCATGAAGTAGACATGTAGGGCTACAAATGGATCAAAAGTAAGAAAGTTTTAAGAAGGCCACTGGGAACTTCCTAACAGCACAGCTACTTGCTACAGTTAATCATTGCCAAGCAGGCATCAGGGGTTAGATGACTAGATATCTGGTATACAGGGATAAAACCTAATTCTTTTAGTTTCTGAGTGTCGAAAACTACTTTTTAAAACTCCCGTATGGATTTGATACATTATCAGATTTCAGTTGTTGTGACAAAATGCATGAGACAATCACCATATAAAAATAAAACTTTGGGGGATGATGGAGGCTGCGCAGCATCGCCCTTACTCTGAGCAAAGAACTGCGGGCAGAGGCAGTCGGGGTTAGAGAGGACTGGAAGGCAGACACTTTGCTGTATGCAAATCGAAGTCAAGGGTGCAAAAATGCAGAGCAATAAAACCTTTAACTTGGAGAAACAGAATCATACTCCAAGGAAGTGTCATCAACGTCACCACAACCAGAAACAGCAGCAGCAGCACCCACACCGGCACCAGCAACAGTACCAGCACCAGCACCAGTACCAGCACCAGCACCAGCACTAGCACCAGCACAAGCCACAGCAACAGCACTAGCACCACCACCACCACCAACAACAACAACAGCACCATCACCAGCACCACCAACAGCAACAGCACCAGCACTAGCACCAGCACCAGCACCAGCACCAGCACCAGCACCAACCACCCCCACCAATACCTGCAAATGGACAGCAGCCAGAATGAAGGCTTGACTATTGACCTGAAGAATTTTAGGAAACCAGGAGAGAAGACCTTTATCCAACGTAGCCATCTCTTTGTGTGCAATCTTCCCCCTGACATCACTGAGGAGGAAATGAGGAACTTTTTTAAAAATATGGAAAAGCAGGCAAAGTTTTCATTCATAAGGATAAAGGCTTTGGCTTTATTTGTTTGGAAACCTGAACCCTAGCGGAAATTGCCAAAGTGGAACTGGACAATATGCCGCTCCATGGAAAGCAACTGTGAGTGTGATTTGCCTGTCACAGTACATCCCTTACAGTTCGCAACCTTCCTCAGTATGTGTCCAACGAACTGCTAGAAGAAGCCTTTTCTGTGTTTGGCCAGGTGGAGAGGGTTGTAGCCATTGTGGATGATTGAGAAGGCCCTCGGGGAAAGGCATTGTTAAGTTCTCAGGAAAGCTAGCTACTTGAAAAGCTCTGGACAGATGCAGTGAAGTCTCTTTCTTGCTAGCCACATTTACTTGGCCTGTGACTGTGGAGCCTATGGACCAGTAAGATGATAAAGAGGGACTTCCAGAGAAGCTGGTTATAAAAAATCAGCAATTTTTTCAAGGAGAGAGAACAGCCACCCAGTTTTGCACAACCTGGGTCCTTTGACTATAAGTATGCCATGCATTGGAAGGCACTCTGAGATGGAGAAGCAATAGCAGGACCAAGTGGACATGAATATCAAGAAGGCTCATGAGCAACTGGTGATGGAGATGGAGCACTCCATGAGCACCAGGTTAGGCTAATGAGGCAGGATTTCATGAGACATCAAGAAGAACTTCAGAGGATGGAGGAGTTGCATGACCAAGAGGTTAATAAATGAAAGCGGTAAGAACTCAGGCAGGAAGAGGAATGCAGGCGCCTTGAGGAAGAGATGTGGTGGGTGACAAGAAGAAATGATGTTACAACAGCAGGAGGGATTCAAGGGAACCTTCCCAGCAAGGGATGCAGATGGGCCAAATGGCTATGGGAGGTGCTAAGGGCATAAACAATAGAGGCGCCATGCCCCCTGCTCCTGTGCCACCTGGTACTCCAGCTCCTCCACTATGATGCCAGGTGGAACCCTGGGATTGACCCTACCAACCACTGAACGTTTTGGCCAAGCTGCTCCAATGGAAAGAACTGAAGCAATTGGTGGAACTCCTCCTGCATTCAACCGTCCAGCTCTGGGAGCTAAATTTGCTCCAAATAAACACTGCTGATATTAGATTTTAAAAAAAGCCACCACCAACAAACACTTGGGCTACAGTTTGGGGGATTCAGTCTGAGATAAACTGGCCTACTTCCTTTGGATTGACATAGGCACTGGGCATCATGGGAAGCATACATGATAGAAGGCAATGTCCCTTCACAGAGGGCAAATAGGGGGAAAAAAGACTGTAGTCACCATATGTTTTAAACGGGTTTGGCCCTGATGACTTAACTTTTGCCAGGCCCTGCTTAAGAATGCATCATTTCCCAATATTGCCACAATATTGTAAGACCTGAGTTTTGGAATTTTATTTGCCGTCTAAATTATAACTTCAGGAAAGCCATAGAAATGATTCAGTGGTACTGAGCTGGCCTTGGATCTGCTACCTTGTGTCTTCTGTCCCCTTATAAGGGGACAGTGGCCTACAGTCTGGAACCTCAGTGAAAACTTGCAGAGTGGAGAAGATTTGATAGGTTTTGCATAAGGAGTTCCCATGGTAAAAGGCCTATCCGAGGAAGGATAAGACTGCAATGGTAAGACTGTAAGGAGAAGTTATGGACCTGGGACCCTTGGGGCTATGAAAAGGGCTTTGAGGACAGAAAAGAAAGCATGAGAAAGCTGCCATGCAATGTCATCTCAGAGGTCACTTATGTGATCAAAGCCTCCTCCTCCTCGTCCTCCTCGTCCTCGTCCTCCTCCTCGTCCTCCTTGTCCTCCTCCTCCTCCTCCTCCTCCTCCTCCTCCTCCTCCTCCTCAGTTTCTCAGTTAGAATGGTAGCATCTGCCTCCATGTCCTGGAGGCATTCTGTCGAGACCATGTCCTGTTTTGTTCTGACACCAGACAGAGCCTTTGAGGAGTGAAGGTTCTCTCTATACATCATACAAAGTGTGCTCGCACGCCGGGATGCTTGTAAGAGCCACCTTTTCCTGTTTCCTCTTCCCTGTTTAACAACTATATCTTCATTTGTTTACTTACAGAAGCTAAACATTCAGAAACATACAAAATAGAAAATAGAAATCTGTGTTCGCACCACCAAGAATTAATTCTGGCTGACAGTATGGCGGGTCTGCATTTGCACTTACTGCCCCTCCCTGAGTTAAAAAAAAATGTTCTTGGTTTTGCAAACATAGCATATACAACACAAAACTTTAAAAAAGGAAGAGACCCTTAAAGCAGCAAAGTATGAAAATGGAGGAGAAACATTTACACTTTACTATTATTAGCAAGTTAGGTACAAATAGGCTAGGGGTGCCACCCAGTGAGAAAGTGTCCCCTCAGCACACACAAAGCTGTGAGGTCTGGGTCTGTCCCTAGCACTGCATAATCTGGCTTTGGCAGTATATCTAGGCAGAGGGATCAGAAGTTCAAGGTAGTCATTACATGCATAGCAAGTTCGAGGCCAGCCTGAGATACATGAGATCCTCTCTCACAAACAAACAAAGTTCAAATCACTTTAGGCAGCTTCATACACTTTACAAAGAATGGAGACTCACTGTGGGGCCACTAGAAGTCAAATATACCATACGAAGAAATACGCTGGGTGGTCCCTGGCGCACACAGTGCTTAATGAAGTTGGTTTATAGTTGTCCCAAGTGGGCTACAAGTGAGCAGGTAAAGTTCTGGCTAATTCTGGAGCTTCGTAGAGGGATTTCTGTGCTGCCCTTATTTGAAAGTGATTGTTTATCTTGGGTCCAGGCTTTAGGGTCTCCTTTATGTCCACTATATCCCTTTGTGCCATACTAGAAAGTAGGGAATGACCATGACCCTTGAGACTTTGAGGGGCTGATACAGGAAGACTTCCAGGGACCAAAGAGGTCACCAAATGTTCTGTTTCCTCCCCTCTCTACCACTTCCTCTTCTGCCCTTCCTAACTTCCTTTTCTCCTCTGGTGTGATCCTCAGCAATGGAAGGCCGAGAGAATAACTAAGTCCTCCTCTGTGCACTGTAGCCTTCCGTGCCTCTCGGGGTTTATCCTGTCCTCCTAGGTAGACTGTAGCCTTTCTCTCTTCCTGGGATGCAAACACATTGCTCTCAGTTCATTACTCACCTTCACTGGTGACTTGAGAAAGAGGTCTGCATGGCCCTAGTTAACATGTCAGTTGAACACAGGATGCAAATTAGCTGTTACATAATGGCCTCTGCACCTGGAATTCATTATAGCTTTAAATCCATTTTACAAACGTGTTGTTTAACACTAAACCAGGAGCAAAGGCCTGGGGCTGCTCGGTAAGAAGCCCTTTCACCCAGTGATTGAAAACTCTGGCACTGCCAAATTTCTTCTGCGTTGCAAAAATTTGCTACAGCTTCTCTTTCCCCTAAAACAGGTGTCACAGGGAGGCTTCTTGTGTGTGTTTACAATCATTATGTTGTATTAAACAGTCATGTTGTGTTCCAGAACTGGGATCAAAAATGCTGCCTAGCCCCCACCTGCAAGGCAATTAAATTATTGTCTGGCATGTTTATA
The DNA here is from genome assembly GCA_964023405.1 of Apodemus agrarius. Taxonomy (NCBI): domain Eukaryota; kingdom Metazoa; phylum Chordata; class Mammalia; order Rodentia; family Muridae; genus Apodemus; species Apodemus agrarius. The sequence goes on along the minus strand of OZ030013.1, from coordinate 107,379,126 downwards.
GCCCCAGGACCAGTAATCAGCTTTTAGCTTGAATAGCAGGCGTGGTGTTACAATCCAGCTCTTTGCTGAGAGGTTCGGACTTAGCATTTGCATTTGATAATTTAATTTAAATAATACGGAGAGAAGTGTAATACAGTTACACTTCCTGGCAAGTGTCAGAATAAAAGAACCGAATGAGTCCCGCAGCCTGCTTTGTTTGTAAATAATTTTGTATTCCTGAATGGCTTCCACTTCCCAGTTATTAACCTCTGCTGCTCGTATTGAATAAACTAGAAATTGGTAGTAGCCTCAAAAGCCACAAGTACAATATCTCTGCTCTCCTTGCCTTCCTTCCAGGGAGACAATATCTGAGCAATCTTTACATTTTCATGACGTTGTGGAAGTCCTTTACTGAACCATTTAAAAGTCTCCCCATAGAGAGCTTTGCACGTGTGCACATGCAAGATACCTTTACATATCTATTTACAGATCCATTTTCTCATAAGAGCCTCTGTTCTGAAGAATATGTGGTAATTTTAGTAAAATATTTGCTACAGGAACAATGGACCCCCAAGTTAAGATGAAATTGTTTTACACACTAAAGTGAGTGAAATTGAAACAAAAGGCACTTGTAGACATATCTGTCCAAGAGACAGTTCATTGGGTCTCCTCAAGGTTTCCTTTATAGGAAGCCCAGCCTATAAGGTCTCTGCACATAACGTGTTGACTCCTAGGTAAAATGTCCCAGCTGGATTCTAAACATGTTGTTAATGCCCCTTTTCTCTCCACTTTATTCTCCACGGAGAGAAAATATCCTGAGATGCCAGAAGAACCTAGACCTTAAAAAGAAATGTAGCTATGTTCTTCCTTTCTTTGATTTCTCTTTCTTGTTATTTTTCTCTCTTCTACCTGGCATTTGAACTTTTCCAGGGTGACCTACATGGGCTTTGCCTTGAGTGGAAATGAGGAGAGTCTGGTGAGGTTCTTCACTGCTTCTGTGTACCCCTGGTTCTCAAGACCTGCTTTCGCTCCCCACCCTTGTGGCTGAATGCAAATTAATCTGTGGGTGTCTACAAAGAAGTTCATTATATGAGAAAATTATATTTCCTGACAGTCTCTTTGTAAAAATATTGAAGGGAGGGCATCCTCACCTACTGTTGTGATCATATGAAGAGAAAGAGGTTAGAGAATTCCTGCTGCGGCAGTGTGGGGGAAGGGGGTGCCTCAGCGGGCCCATGCCAAGGCATCCCTTCCCCCTGAGGGACCAGACACACACTGGCATAGTATCGATAGTATACAATAGAATTTATTCAGGGCATAGGATGGGAGTTAAGGGAGGCAGAGAAAGGCAGAGAGAGGGAGAGTGTAGAGGAGCAGAGGCCGGGCATGACCAAGTGGAGAGAGGGGGGAGGGGAGGAGAGCCCAAGAGGGGGCAACAGATGTAAGTGGTAAGAGGGGTAAGAGGGACAAGAGAGAAAAGGGGGGGGTGGTGGTGAGCAGTCCCTTTATAGTAAGCCAGGCCTACCTGGCTGTTGCCAGGTAACTGTGGGGCGGGGCGTACCTGGCTGTTGCCAGGTAATTGTGGGGTGGAGCTTAGGCAGAACCCTATGCTTCTAAGGCTGCTGGAGAGGCCTCGGGCAGAAAGGTATGTCTCCCTTCTAGTTTCCTTGGAGGTAGAATGATGGCGGCTGCTCAAGCCTACTTTCCTTTCCCTGCCGCATCGCATCTTTACCTTTTCTTCTTCGCTCTTTCCTTTCTTTCATAGATGTCTTTAATTGGTAAGTTGTTCTTATCTAAATGTTGATTTAACAGCCTCTTCAGTTATATAATATATAATAGGATTATAAGGTTTGTCAGGTTTCTTTTTTTGTTTTGTTTTAGTTTTTATAACTTCCCTGCTATTTACCTATCTATGTGAGGTATAATGCATTCTTTTTCTATGTGTATTCATGGTGGAATGATAAAGTCAACTCAATTGACCTACTCATTATCTCATATTTTATATGGCCAGAACCTATAAAATCTACGCTGAGCAATATCTGAATATGTAGCACATTATGCATTATTAGTGACTACAGGATCAATACTTCACAATGGATTTACAATGGTCAATACTTTACAATTTACTCCTTCTAAATAGACTTTGTATCCTTTGATAACAACTCACAAGAACTTCTGAGAGGGCACAGGGTAGGGAACACATCATACTGGCTTTTATTTTTGTTCTTGTGTTCAATGTGTCCTGGGAAATAAGGCCTGAGACTACTGGAATACCCACTGGGAGACCTTTTGTTCCTCTAGAGAGCAGCCTCCTGCTCTCTGCCGGCTCTGCTGCTGTAGGCTGTGTTCTACAGGGATCTCTTTTCTCCAAGTCAGCTCAGACATCTCTTGTCCTGATACTGAAACTGTAAAGCCCAACCAACCCCATTTTTGAAGAAACGCCATTTTGCGTGAAACCAGGGGCTATACTCCAATTCCAGGAAGAAAACCACAAAGTCCACCAGAGTAAACATTTCATGACAACCCACTCTCCTTAGCAACAGCTAGTGAGGTTACAATAGCAGGGTCAAGGTACACAAATAGATAAAGGAAGACACCCTGTAGAGAATAGATAATTTGGCCATCCTGTTGTCAGGTGGTTTTGCAGCTGTGTTTGGTTCCTAGAGATTATGCCAGAAATGCAGTTTTTAAAATATTAACTTGCTGACCCAGATAGAAATCCCTCAAGTTTGTTGTAACCACAATAAATACCCTGTACCCTAGACATGGGGCTCCCACTCTGACCCACTGTGATGGGTAAGAGACCTTGTTCATGAGCTCCTATTAAAGACCCTTATGGGTTTTCATTGGAATTGGATCCTCGGTGGTCTTTGGGGTCCCTGCGACTTGAGCATAACAAAACCACAGGGAAGCAAGCTAAGCTACCATTGGTCATCCTGCTGATAGCCAAGTCACTGCATGGGTGCAGCCTTGCCAGCCCGGAAGTGTGTGTTCTCTCCATCCGTGTTCCAGCCACAACTTGTTTGCATATGTTACCAAATGTTTTGCCAGCATGTGTTCTGTCATCTGTACCTGTGATTTTGGCCTTTGGTTATTTGTGGTCTCCACCTTGATCCTTCTAATAATGGTGCTGCTGTTCACATGGGTTTGTGCTTTTGCACAGCCTACAGAATCAAAGGAGTTTCATAGTCGGAACTGGGATTCTTGAGTCAGGTTGTTGTGTTTTATAAAAACATAAAGAGAAGAAGGGACTTGTTTGGTGGAGGCAAGATAGAGTGTAGGGGAAAGGGGTACCTCTGTGGGCCCATGCTGACACATCCCTTCTCCCTGAGGGACCAGCCACAAATGTGTTGCCATGAAAGAAACACATATTTCACTTATGTTTAATAATAAATCTCCCTTTAGTCTAATGCTTTTAAAATGAAAACACAGTTTTTAATAAAATTAATGTGTGATTTAATCTTACAATAACTTCACTATCTACTACAGTTTTCATTGATATGATTTTGATATATAGCTTAGAAGGAAATATGCTGATATGTTAAATATCTTATGCATATTCAGAAAAATAAAAATGAATAATAATAATGCAAATTTTCATTTTGAATTGCTGATAAGAAACCATGCATGGAGAGAGTACTTCTCTCCCCTGGTGTGGCCTGGCCTCTTCCTTATACAACTTCCTTACTGGTTTCTTACTGTCAGGAGGACATGATGGGAAAGGGGAAGCAGAAGAGGCCATGCCTAAGTGTCCTCCTCATAGACTGTCCTCTCAAGAGCAAGAAAGTATAGTATGGAATAGAGTTTATTCAGGCATGGGGAGGGGAGTTGAGGGAAGAGAGACAGAGAATGGCAGAAAGAGAGGGAGGGGAGAGAGAGGGGGGTGTAGAAGCAATCCATGTGCAACTGGAGAGAGGGGGAGGGAAGAGGAATGGGGAGGGGGAGCAGGAGCAAGAGGACAGGGCAAGAGCAAGAGAGAGAGAGGAGGGGGCAGGCATCCCCTTTTATAGTGAGTCAGGCACACCTGGCTGTTGCCAGGTAACTGTGGGGCAGAGCCTAGACTAAAGTCAACACAGGCACTTTCTCTTCTGCTGCTATCCAGCCCTTCTGTTCCGAACTGACTGAAATCCTGGTACACTACTGTACTATATCCACTCTAGTCTCTGCCTTGCATCACTTGCTAATGAAAGAGCAGTGATGAACATTCCCAGGACTACAAATACAATCCTTTCCATGTTGCTCGGCTTCCTGAGCTCCACCAGAGAGAGGTACTTGCTAGGCTTTTAATGGTTATCTGTGGGAAGAGAGGGGAGCGTATCTGAGAAGTAGAGCCATAGTGGTCAAAGAGAAGTCACAAACAGCATTGCCAGCTCCAGGGGACAATGAACAGTCATCTCCCAGCAGTTAACGGCGAGATTAACACACTGTAGCAGTATACATTCAGGATCTTCACAGGAACGAGACTCATGAAACCTAGTGAACATGGATGGATCCTTCATCAGAGCAAATGCAATGATTTTCATTTGTTATAATTCTATGATTAGTCCTGTTAATAAAAATGTCTATTTAAGCTATTTAAGACACCCAATAAAGTTCTATAATATTAATTTCATGGAAAAATTCCAACAGAACTATATTAGGTTTCCCCCATTAAGGTAACATTATGGACTTTTAATAGTACTCTCAGCTATAATGGTTTTTATTGACCTAATTATTAAATGAATTAAGATCTGTCTCAATGCCTTAAAAATTATGTAATAACAGCATCAATTCAAAAGCCAGTTATTATGGGGTTTGAAAGGAGAGATTCTCCAAGCCACATGCCCCTGACTCATATTGTTTTATCCAATAACAAAAACAAATTGTGTTTTAGTATGTTTGAGGCATTTGCCTTTGAAAATTTCTAAAATTCTAATATCCAAATAACATGTTATGGTGAGCTGTGTGGCACAGGGGAAGTATGTCTCTTCTAAGTTTTTAAACTTTTGATGATTTCCAAAGGCAGCACTAGGGTGGTGATATCAGATACATGACTGAATCTATAGCTCTTGGTATGGAAATGTGAGGGTCAGTTGAAAGGAGGAAGAAAAAGCATCCAATCCCATTTAAACCATGCCTACCTAAAGTATCCCAGTCTAAGCAGTGGGTCTCAACCTTCCCATGCTGTGACCTGCACTATATTTCCTCATGTTATGGTGACCCCCCGACTGTAAAATTATTTCATTGCTACTTTATAATTGTAATTCTGCTACTTTTATGAATTGTAATATAAATGCTGTTGGAGATAGAGGTTTGAGACCCACAGGTTGTGAACCTCTGATGTAAAGGTAAAGGAAGGTTAGGACACATTGATTTTACCTCCTGGTCATGGTGGACATTTCTTTGGCACAGATATTAAATATAGTGCACCAGTGTCTCTAAGCTCCTTACCCAGTCCCGACTCAGACATTACTAAGAGACTGCTCCATCCTTCCTCAATAGGACAATGCAGGCTTGGGCTGATCCTGGGACTGTGTTTCAGGCACACTCATCTAGTTGGTGGGTATTGAAACCTGTTTTGCATTCCTGGTGATCATCCACGAATAATATTTGTCTTTTTACACATACACGATTCTCATTTTCTCTGCACAGAAGTTCTCTGAGAGGATGTGCTAATCAGCTTTCTGTCACTGTCACAAGTGCCTTAGTTAAGTCAACTTCTATATAATGGGAGGGAGCAGTATGTGGAACAGAAAGACATGAAACACTGGAAGTATGGAGAGGAAAGGAGTGTGGATGAGAGGAAAGCTGCTCACAAGAAGGGCAGATAAAACAGCTCTGTTGTGAGTTCAGCAATTAAGGGAAGCCTTGATCTTTGTAGTGGGAAAATAGAAATGTGCCTTGAGGCTAAGACCCCACCCACTGAAGGTAAACTAACATGCAATATTGGGAGGGAAAAGCTGGAACAGAGAGGGCATCTGAAGGGGATCCCCGATGGAAAACAATCTCTTAAGGAAGCATTTTCAAAGGCACCAAGGTTGTACAGAAGGCCCAAAGCTGGGGTAGGATAGAGCAGATTTTCTCCTGAGCTGGGAAAAACTTTGGCAACGTTTCCCACATGGTGCTAGGTTTGTAGGCATGAAAAATGTAAATTATAGGACCACGGAGGCTAGCACTCAGGTGCCAGAAATCTAAGGCTAGGCAGAGTGTAGCGCGGATGCCTCCACCCCACCCCCCTTTGGAATGAGAATGCTTTCTCTCTCTCATCTGTAGCGGAAGTGTGTAACCCTTGAACACAAATTATAAGAGCTCATAGTTAAGATAAGCCCTTGAATCTCAGAAAAGACTAGGTTTTGAACTTTTGGATAGCACCAAGACCATTATGATCAATGGGAGATAAACTAAATGTAGACTGTGTTGTGAAATAAAAATGAGACTTCAGCATCCAGGCAAGGATAAACTTTAGATCGTTAATCTCAGTTGTCAATTTGATAAGATTGAGAATCACATAGTTGCCCAAACTCTGGCCATGTCTGTGAGAGGATTTCCAGAAAGGTTTACCAAAGGCAGCACCACCATCCTGGATGTGGTTGGTATCACTCTGTTGGCTGAGGTCCCTGCCAGAACAGAGTTGGAAGCAAGTTAACACTATCACTCATCCCTTATTGCTCCCAGCCTAGGCAGACCATGTGATTAGCTGCCGTCTGCCCCTGTTTCCAAACAGTCTGCACCAAAGCCATGATGACTCAAACTGTCACTCAGAATGAAGCTTCCCCCTTAAGTTGCCTTGGTGAATCCACGTCTTGTTCTATGGGGTACAATTTCCTTTTTAAAAAATTGCTCTCATCATTTATTTTGTCGTAGCAACAAATTAGACAAGTAGGTGCCACTGGAAGTTTTGGAGACACCCACTCATACACCAGAGACACCCTATGTCACTGGAGAAATTGCTGTTTCTTTGGGGATTATTAATCTTGTTAATAAAGGAGCTTAAAATTAACTCTAGAAGGGGTTTCAGAGTTTAAAGGAGAACACATTCAAGACAAGCGAGCTGTCTCCACAGCTGTCTTCCTGGAAAAGGAGGATGGAGAAGTCAGAGAAACCCATGTTGTCCATGTTTCTATGGTGCAAGATGGAAGGGAGCTGGTCAGCGTCATAGAGAAGGATTGAAATGGCCTAGAGTACCTGTAAAAGCATGACCCTTTAGTGCTGTGCTCCAAAGAAAGAGCCCAGTGAAGGAAGTTGAAATGTTATGCTTTTTTGAGGATGGCATTCTGAGAAGGAAGAATATATTATCTCATTCAAAGGATCATCATTTTTTCCATCTCCTTAGCATAGCTTAAATGGTTCACCTTTTCTGGAGGTGGTATCTACCAAATGACTGACAGGCCCAACCAGCCATATTACCTGGGTAGCCTGGGGTATTGTCTCTATCCAAGGCCAGAGGTCAACTCTATTCTTTTGACCTGGAGAAAATAGCTTTCCCTTAATGGGGCCTCAACAGAGCCCCAATCATGGCTCCTCTAACACTCTCCTCTGTGAAGATAGAAACCCAGTGTACCTTAGGAGATGAGAAATTGGAGAAGAGGTATAATCTATTCCTCCTGTGAGATTCCCAAGACCTAGTTTCTAAGCTGCTTTACCAAAATGAATTAGTACCTGGTATTCCTTCCTGGAGAACCAAGGGCATTCCTCTTCCTGCCCCATCCAGTCACATATCCTCACCATAAGTGCTATTAGCTTTTCATTTGACACACGAGGAAGCTGGAGCAGAGATCTAGTATTTACATAAGATCATATAGCCAGCAAAGGTGAGGGTGAGGAGTTTAACTTCAGAGTCTATGTCTTGTATTTAAAAAGGTCTCTCCTACATGCCATCAAGAGGAAAAAGATTGAGCAAGCTTTATCTCAAAACCATTTCTGGGTTGGAAGCCTCTCTACTGTCTTTATCCATTAGTTTGGAGTTTGGAATGTACTACCCCAAGGATTTAGTTAGACTCAGTAAGATATTGTAAATAGACTATGACAAAAGAGTGCCTGTCCCATAGAGCAAGATTCTGTAAACCATGCCATTTAGGGCTTAGGCTGCCACGCCCTGGTGGGATAACAGAAGAAGACAGTAGCTGTCTCTGAGGACCGTAGTAGGAATACAGGAAGGCCTAGTTTAGAGTACCCACAAAAAAGTCAGCTGGAGAGCTTCCTATATGGTGGCTGTTCTGGTTGATCTAAGAGTAACCATAGTTTCTGGCATCCATAGAAAATCAGAGCCGCAAATAAGACAACCTAGTCATGTCTCCACTTTGATTGTCACTTCTGCAAGAGGCATGAGCACCAGTGTTGGTGGCATGGGTGGCTCTGAAAGGCATTTGTGCTAATATTCACAGACTAAGACATTTTTAATTTAGTCAGATGCCGTTTGCAGAGGAGCAATTTGTAGCATTAGGGGAAAATTCCACACAAAACATTTGGTGGGAAGTCTGATGTCTATTATTTAGTTTCAGTCAAATTTTGACAACAATATGTTCCAGAGAATTGCAGATGTTCTCAAATCGCATCCTATTTCTGTAAAATCCATGTGTGATATTTATTGAATAGAGCATCTGCCACGGCAGGGAAGGCACAGGTCTTTTTGATGGTTAAAAAGCTCAATCTCTAGTTCCTGAAGACATGCTGCCTGTGCACCACGGAAGCTAGCCATGTGCCCAGCTGTGCCCACAGAGAGCTCCCACAGCATTGTTCTTCATGTGGCTTATGCAACTTTGGAGAACAGAACTGTCCCATGGGCCCTGGCTGGGACAATGCAGGCTGAACCTGAGGGAAGAGAAAATGACAATCCTTTCTTGCTCCGGATCTCAAGCATCAAGTCCTTCTCCCTCCACAGCAAACCCTTCTTAATAAGCAAAGAAGAAGGGCATGATCTTATCCTCTACTTCAGGCAATAGAACAAATCCTTCATGCTGCAGATTTAACAAGACTTGAATGTATTCTGTCATATATGGTCTGGTTTCCTAATTTAGCCACAGACAGGCCCAATCTTTATTTCTCTAAATTTCTCTCTGGAGATAGAATGTGTGTTTTGGATTCTGTGGAATTCAGGGTAGAATTGAGAACCTGCCCATGCTAGGCAGTTTCTCTACCACTGAGTCACATCTTTAGGGCTGAAATTGTCAGCAGAAGGAAGCAGTTCTTTGTAACTGCTGTGTTACTTCAAATGAGGCTTGTCATTCTAGCTAAAAAAGATGCCCTCCGGCACTGACACCAGGCTCAACTGGACTCTGTCTCTCTCCTCCTGAGGTTGCTGCCTAGTCTCCACCATCTTTCTTGTCTTGCTTTGTTAGTTTCACCAGAAATCTTAATCACCTTTCAGTGACACTTTTGGTAGGGGTTCTTACTTGAGTCCCCAAGCAAAGCTGAAATTAGGTGGAAAATTTTGAGTACAAGTAATTTTTAAGGGGGTCAGAGGAGATATTTATTGATTTTCATTCATTAAATGAATATTGAACAGCTGTTTTCTGCCAGGCACTGAGCTAAGCTGGGGAAGGAGAGAAATTGGTGATCTTAGCCAGTGAGCCTCTATTTACATGGGAAGAAGTGAGAGATGAGTTTATAGGTGCCCATGATATAGGCCATATACAAGATATTTTAGGAGATTGAGGCAGATACCCCATCTATACTCCAGCAAAGGGTAAGAGCCTCAACCACAGAAAATGGAATATGGCATACAGTAGGTAAACATGGAGGACCAGTAAGCAGACATTGGAGACTTAATTCATACCTACTGAGACACTTGGCAATACAGAGCTTGGTTTGAAGACTAGAAATGATCAGATCTGCTGTCACTATCATGAAAGCTTAAGCATATTGAGCTCTTAATAGTTTCCTCATTTCCATAAGCACAGAAGAGCAATAGTTTTTTTTAATGTTCTCCAAATCAACTCAGAGAGTTATTATGGTCCCTTTTTATGCATAGTAGCACTGCAACTCATAGACTTGACTGCCCTCCTATCAAAGGAGTAGCAATTGTGGGATTTAGACTGACCACTGGGCTATTGTGAAGCTAAGCACCAGGGGACATTTTCAGGACTCTTGCATCATAGCCTGGGTGTACCCAGTACCCTCACTTCCTAAATAGCTTGGAAAGTCATATTTCCTTGGACTGCCAAACTTTAGATTAAAACCCCAAAGTTGGCTCCATCTTGCCCTTTCCACTCTGGAGGACATTCTCTTCTAGGTTCCACAATTACAAGCTCACACTGGTTTAATGTACCCCTTCTGCAGCCAAAAGCCATTCATTGAGTTCAAAGGAGAATAAAGCTGTAAAGGGCTTATTAAGAATTGAGCATTTCCAAAGCATGTGGGATTGTTAATTCCATTTGCCACAGAAATCCTGTCCTGATGATTAAGACTTAGTCACTATAGGAATGCTGAAAAGGGAAATCCATTTTGCGGCTGTACAATTGCACCTGTCTTAATACTACTGAGGGAGTCTATTTCAGGTGTCTGAATGCTGTTGTCTTCCAGTAGGTCCTGAACTGCCACTCTGAGTGCATGGCTTCTTACTCCTATGAGTATTTGCTACAAAAGGTGCTTCACCCCTAGATGCCCTCTGCTGGTAGTGTTAGGACCCTCGTCACACACACCTAGCATCATGAATGCCCTTGCCTTGAAAGTATGCTGCTTTTCAGTCAACTAGTTTTTACTGAAATCAAGGTCCAACCTGTCAAGTAGCCTGTGCTCAGTAGACTGTGACAGAAAACTCAAAGCTTCTTTTCTAAGTGAGAGAAACCCAACTTACAGTGTCCCAGCAAAAAGATATGAATTGAATTGCTCATTTAATCTAAATCTCTCAGGCCTGCCCAAATTTACAGCCATTTGTGTTGGTTTGAATATGTGTGGCCCATAGTGAGTGGTACTGTAAGGAGGTATGACCTCGTTGGAATGTGTTACTTTGAGCGTGGGCTTTAGAGGTTTCCTCCTATGCTTAGGCTCTACCCATTGCCAAAGAGAGCTTTTCCTTAGCTTCCTGAGGGTGCCAGTATTCCTGACTGCCTTCACATCAAAATGCAGAACTCTAAGTTCCTTCTCCAGCACCATGTCTGCCTGCATGCTGCCATGTTTCCTGCTATGATGATAATGGACTAAAACTCTGAAACTGTAAGCCAGCCCCAATTAAAGTTTGCTTTATGAGAGTTGCCTTGGACATGGTGTCTCTTCATAGCAATGGAAACTCTCAGATAGCCATGTGGTCTTCTGGTGGTCTTCTGTCTTTTCTCTCAAGCAGTCACCCTTCAAGGAAGGAAGTATGAGCAACCTGAAGCTCACACCCTATTAGCTTATAGTGAGAACACTTTCTTCAGCGGTGCTTAAGTGATAATTGTTGAATACATGCTGAGACTCCTCTGATATGGCCTGAGTCCCATGCCCACCACTGCCTTGATAACATAGCCAAGGAGTAGATATCCCATGGGGCCAGAGCTGAAGTCTTGAGTCCTTAATAAGGTCAGATAGAAATGAAACCAGTTGTACCCAAAATCCAAGGTACAGGTCAGTGCCTCCAGGATTTGGATACTAGAGAGCCCAGAGAGCTAGAGGAAAACCAAACATGACAAACATAAATGAATAAATAAGTAAACAAATAAATAACCCAAAAAACAACGAAATGATTCCTAGTGATATTCTGTTATCCTCATAGATTGGTGCCTTATCTGTTATCACCAGAGAGGCTTCCTCCATCAGCAGATGGGGGCAGGTGCAGAGACCTAGACCTAGTCACTAGGCAGAGAAAGAGTCTAATTTGTAGGTCTTCATTGGTTTTCTCCCTGGAGGATCAAGGAACCCTATAGAAGAAGGAGAGGAAGACTGTAGCAATCAGAGGGGACAGAGGATACCAGAAGAACATGGCCCACTGACTCAATACATTAAAAGAAAACAAGAGAATTAAATATAATATAATTGGATGTCTATTGAAAGAAATAATGGATTTTGAAACTAATACAGTTAATATTTAAGCTTTCTCTCATTTACATCTATGTGTTTAGTTTTATACATTTCTTTTTGTAAAATATTATGCTTATAAGTTGTAATATTGGCCCAAGAAGGGAAACTTTGTTTTTATATAAGTGATAAAGAAATTTTGCTTCATAGTGAAATAACTCTCCATGGAGGAAAAAAATTAACCACAACCACCACAACAAAACAAAATAAAACAAAAATACAAAACACCAATAAAGCCAGGAAATGAAGGTAAAAACTCAGAAATCTCCCAAGGGACAGACTTTTGCACTTACTCATGAAGAATAAATAGAAACCCAGGAGTCATGCAGGAGGATGACTGGGCATCTAGCCCTCTCTGCCAATGCCTCAAATAGGAATGACCCCGGAAAATGGTTTTTCACTTAAAAAGATTTGCTGGCTCTCAACCATGTAGCAGTGCTGGAATAGGACAGCAGGATGCAGCAGGAACTAGGTTGCCTTGCATTAATATCAACTTAGAGAGGAGAGACAAATACTAAACAAATACGACTGAAAAGATGGCGCAGTAGGTAAGCACTTGACACTCAGGCATGATATGTTCCCAAGAACAGTAAAAGGAGTAAATCAGTTCCTCACAGTTGTCCACTGGCCTCCACGTGTATGCTGTGTCATATGTATGCCTGCACAAAAATAAATACATTCGAATTGAATTTTAGATTGTTGTCCAAATGATAAAGTAATTATCATTTTAATAAGGGTTTAAGATTATAGACCACTAATTCCTTGAGCTCTGTGATTTGCTCAGCTTTAAAATTTCTGTTTCCTAGTATACTAGAACCAATCAACAGTACAATAATATAGTGAAGAAGGCAGACAGATTCATTTATACACATCTCCATGTAGGTCCGTGCACACACAGACACATAGACACACACATAAACATATATACACACAGACACATACATACACACACACACACACACACACACACACACACACACACACAGAGAGAGAGAGAGAGAGAGAGAGAGAGAGAGAGAGAGAGAGAGAGGACACCTTCAAGAAAGACTGCAAAAAGTGAGTGGGACTGCACCTTGTGATAGCTGGCTGCTTTTCTGCTCTGCCTGCATATATCTCAGCTGGTGAATTCATCCTCCTCCTCCTCAGTGCTCTGTACTTGATGCTTTCTTTTCAATGCTCAGAGTCTTCATCCCCTATGTCTATCTCAGTACCGAGGACTATTGTCTACCTTTTACTGGATTCTCCTATGAAGCATTTGAGGTTCAAAATGCTTTTTGGTATAAAAGCAAGGAAAGTTTGGAGATGCTGTTTCTATGCTAGTGACTCCATTACTCTATGACAAAGCTGGTTATTCTACTTTGTAACTGCTCTGGCCATTGGACATTACCACAGAAGAATCCATCTACATAAGCAGTTTGAGGGAAGAGAGATTTTTTGCTCATTTGCACATCCTGAGAGTAGCAATAGAAACCTGTCATGACAGTCCATCTGCAAAAGGTACCACCATGGCAAAGAAGTGTGTGTGGTGGAAAGACACTTATCAGAAGAACAACCTTATGTCTGGGTAGATTCTCCTTTACAGCATGTCTTCAATTACTTATTAGATGAAAGCCAGATGCTTACACTTAACATCTTTAATGTTTCCACATTCCCAGGTATCTCATAAAATACCACTACTAAATCAAAGGCCCCATCCTAGACTCTGAAAGACTGTATCGTATTGCAGCGGTATTAATGAATTAGGTGTTTTAAAAGCCACATTCACATTTTTTTCAAGCTCTACACTCCCTCCCCTCCATGTACATGCACACTCCCTGCCCCCCAAATAAAATAGATTGGAGAGGGAAGTCACAGATAAATGTCTCTGTGTCACCGGCCTACAATGCATCTTCCACCAGACAAAATGAGTTACTGGGAGAAAATTTTCGATGTGATTTAGAAGATACGATTTAAATTCTATTAGAATTTCTTGAGATAAAAGGCAGTGAGTTAAGTGAGAGGATGTAAGCCTTCCTGTGATATCTGATTGCTAATGAGCAGAAAGTATTAATCTTAGCAACCAAGAAGAGAAAAATGCCTAGTGTTTTTCATTAAATCAACCAAATGATTAAATGAGTTAGTCACTGGAAACCATTTTAATTTTCTGAATGTGAAATGTGCAGCTTACAGTGAATAAATTCAAAGCACCTTTCTAAGCAAGTTTTGACCATAAAAATGTGGGTTATAAAGATGTTTGGTATTTTCTTCTTTATAGGTAGTCAGTATTTTAAATGCAGTGACATTGATTGTGTGGAAGCAATGCCCCTACTCTCTGGGCTTAAAGGAGCTGGCATCCAGAGCACCGTCCCTAATGGATCTTCAACACTATTACAAAATGATTGATTATTGTTGTAGTCATTTTAGCAGCTTTCAGAGCTGTTATATTTTTAATTAAATTGGCTGTGAATTTTGTGAGCGGCAAAGGTTGATAAACTAGCGCTTGGTGCCGTAGTACCATTCTTCTTTGCGTGGCTGTCATAGTTGGTACATTTATGTGCATAATCTTCTTAACATTCATAAGTCTCTCTGGTCCTGGGCATTGATCTGCGAGATTACTTGCTATTTGGAAATGGAGAAAACATAAAACCACACTCAGGAAAGCACGTGGCTCTGAGACACATTGCTTGCTTGGGCTGGGAGGAGTTTCCGCACGGAGCTCCATAGAGATCAGCTTACCATTCCCCTTCCCCTCAGGAAGGAAAAGTAGATATGGGTAGCATGTCACTTTTCCTGACAGGCTTGGAGAGATTCTGCTGAGCCAGGCCATGCACTGGGTGAGTGCTCCTTATACAGGAATGAACGAACATAATGAAAGGACCAGACACTGTATCAACCAAATAAGAAAGGGTCATTTGGAGAAATGCTGTGCAGGAAAGAGCTGTCTAGAATGAAACAGACTCTGAAATCCAAGGCTTGGGCAAATCTTCCCAAGCAATCAGCACTGGAGCTGGAAATGAAGTGACAAAATCACGTGGTGGGTTCGGGCATGCCATGTGAGCCACGTGAGTTAGGGAGCCAGTCTGAATGAAGCCCAGAATGAAAGATGACCCGTCAGCAGTTGGGGCAGCTGTTGGAGTGAGTCCACCTAGGCAGGATCAGAGCACCCTCTGGGAGGGCAGCCCTCTCTCCCATGACTTGCATCTGCTAAGAAGAGAAAACTAAAGCCTAGGAGAACTGGTAGGAAAAGGGGGAAAATGTGTTTGCTAAAATGATAGCACATTCCACTATTTATATTTTATAATTAGCAGGAGGGCTGACAAACCATGCCTCTTGGTATTAACAATTTCCAGATGAGGAGCTAAGCTCTAGAAAGGTAGTGACACGGGCTGAATGCTAGCCAATATCTAGACAACCTTGTCCTAAAAACAGTGCTCTTCCTAAAACACTGTTACTTCTGACTTTAGTTCTAGGGGCCAGAGGAGGGCCCCAGTTTCTCTCTTTATCTAACAGATGGTGACTGTGGCGGGTATGTGACAGTCATGGTGAGCCAGCAGATGATAATCGGGCTCAAGAGCCAGAGGCTGAGACTGGAATCCCAGCTGACCTGACTGATCTTGGCAGGACAAATGCTCTCTTCTTCAGTGCCTACATTTGTCCTGTGGAGTGGTGGGAGAGCCTGCATTACTGGGCTGTAAGAATTGTATTATCCTTCATTCCAAGTACTTACTTATTGCCAACATGCAGGAACTAGCTAATCTATGGTGACTGTTAATATCACCTTAGAGTAAGTAACAGAATTAGTCAATATATCAGTAAAGTATCTTGTACCCTTTGTGGAAAAAGGAAATAAAATTTTCATGTTTCATAAAGACACAGATGCTATTGAAATGTACTATCCACCTGCCAGTTGGAGTTCTGATATACAAGGAAAATTTCACATTTAGGCCATTAGGCCACAGTTTGATTTTTTTGTTACTACAGCTTCTTACTGGCTCATGAATCTTACTACTTACAGGTATGAACAAAAGCACCCCCCCCATGCATGCACACACTCATGCACACACATACACCCCCAATGCATGCATACACTCACACACACACATGCCCCAAATGCATGCATACACTCATGTACACACACACATACATACACACACACACACACACACACACACACTCCTCACACTCAAAATGAGAAGAGTGTTAGTTTGTACTTGATTTTCATTGTCATGAGGATTCCAGCATTAGGTGGTGGGAACATAGGTCAATCTGCAAAATATTTGATGTAGGCTGATCCATGTCTTTAATACCAAAGCTAGGGAGGCAGGAGCAGGCAGGTCCCTGAATTCAAGGCCAGCCTGGCATATATGGTAAGGCAAGTTCCAGGCTACACAGGGCAACATAGTGGTATTTTATTTCAGCAGTAAGTCAAGAATAACAACAACAATAATATACACTTGTATAAGTTGCTCTAGAGAGTGAGTTCGGTGTGCAAGAGCCCATGAGGTTCTTGCAAAGGACCAGCATTTGGTTCCCAGCACCCATGCTGGACAGCTCACAACTGCCTGCAACCTCAGCTCCAAGGGATCTGGCAACCTTTTCTGGTCTCCACAGGCACTCACACAGACATGTATAAATAAAACTAATACAAGTAATCTTTAAAGAAGGTGTGAGATTGGCCTGAAAGACAGTATATCTCACTCAAAGTCATCAGCTGTAAGTTCTGACTTTTCTAGTTATATTGGCCACATCCTGATACTTCCTATTGACTAGATCATTAAGTAGGCACTTAGATGGACTGAAGTCCACCCAGGTGTGTAACCCATTTTTTCTAAGATAGATAAAGTAGTGTTCATTTCTAGCAATGCAAATATGACCCCCTCCACCCCAGGCCAGTCAGGAAGTGTTTGGATTTGACACCTGGATTTCTTCAAATATGCTTTCACAACAGCATTCACAGCAACAGCTAACATCAGGGGGCGCCAGGAAGACAGATGTGTACACACAGGGTGTAGGGGTGGGGATGGAGACTACATTAGAAAGAACAGAGTAAACATGGCAGTTACTTTTAGTGCTGTAATTCCCATAGTTTCCAACCAGAGGCTACGCAAATTGCCAAGGAGGGAAAAGACTCTCCCAGTTTTCACGCGCTGAGGTTACAGATGAGTCACAGTGCTACCATTCGTGTTTGCAGGCGATCTCGATCATTCTGCACGCGTGCCCACCCTGGCACAATTTCAAAGCAGTATTTCACATCGCCCTAGTATTTTATCACACACCGCGTGCCTGACACAGCTCTCTCTGGCACAGAGAGTGCTCCAGGCTAACTTTCAGATTTTGTCAGTAAGAACAAAGGAACTTGCTGCCACCCAGAAGTGGCTGGGGAAACATTCCTCGAGTGCTACCAATTTGTCAAGGTAAAGCACCAGGTGGGAAGAAAGGAGGGACAAGCGAGTTCACGTCTTGCCAGTTTCTGTGCATTCTTTGCAGTGTTCTCGGCCTGGGCTCGGGGCCAGGAGGAGACAAGTCACAAAGCTTCCGGGAGCCAATGGCAGCCAATTCCCTGGTACAGAGAAGGAAAGGGAGGCGGCTTCCCAAACAATTCGTATCACCAACTCCGGTCTCTGTCACCCAGGAAAACAATCTAGATATCATTCTGCCTTTGTCTTTTGGTGTGGCCTAGACCCAGCTATAAACATAATACTCTGCTCTTTTTCATCCGTGCAAACAACCTGAAGCCTTGTCTGTGCCATGGCAACAGACCCTGGAAATGACATGGTAGACATGACTGCCCTGCTTGGGTACCATGACTGTCATGGAGTTTCAGGTGCAGGAAGGCGGGCATCACTGGGTTGCTGACGGAGTTTAGAAGGGTGTTATCTACACCAAACCCCAGCAGTACACTCTGAGACTACAAGAAACCATTTGATGTCCCACATCCTTAGCCTGTCTATGTAATGAGCCAATCCAGAATATGGTACAAACACAGCTAATCAGTTCTAAGGTATCTATCACTAATCATGTTTCTCAGTTTGCCATGTGTGAAAATCACTTCTATTGCTATTTGTGTTTTGTCAATCAACTTAAAAAAAAAAAACTGTGAGGGGTTAGGGCTATGGCTGGGTTGAGAGAATGCTTGCCCAGCATGTAGGAACCCTTGGTTCAGTTTCCAGCATCCCATAAAACTGGGCCTTGACATCCATTCCCATAATCCACACCCTTGGGAGGTAGAGGCAGGAGGATCATGCAGAGTCAGACCTCCTACACAGGTAGAGTGTGAAACCAGCCAGGACTACCTAAGACCTTGTCTCAACAACAACAACAACAACAACAACAACAACAAAACTGACCAATAAACAAACGACAACAAATAACAAACATAAGGCATAAAGCACACTAATATCAAGACTACCAAAAGTACATAAAGACTATCAAAGTACATAAAGCATAGTAACAAATACCAAAGCTACCAAGTGACCAGTGTCATTTAAAAGAAAAAGCGCTAACTTTCAGCTGGGTTCTTGGGAATCTATTATTGGGGACTGAGGTTTGGCTGGTAGTTTTTGGATCAGGACGGGGGAAACAGAAAAGCTGGGGATATCATTCAATGTTCCAGTGCTTCCCTGGCCTGTGGATGACCCCAAGTTCGGTCTCCAAGGCTGGAAACAGAAGAAAAGTGCAAATGAGGATCACAACCCTCAGAGCGCAATGCAGAAGACCAGGGAGAATCGGAAGTAATCATCCTCCCGAGACCGCACCTTCCATGGGAGAGGGATATCTGTCCACCCCCCGGGAGGGACTAAGAGGTACTCCTGGAGCTGGACCACGGAGACTTGAAGAAGGAAGTGATAAAGGTGGTGAGTGACTCCATGGGTCCTGTGGAGGAACTTTGTCCTAGAAGGGTGGGTAGGCAGGAAAGTGAACCCCAGGCTGGTACAGGGGGATTACTCTTTCAGAAACAGGACTTGCCGCCAGAGGAAGGATTGTAAAGAGCCCAAAGCAGAGGAGAAGGGGGCCAGACTGGCAGCAAGGTTCCCGAGAATCCAGAGAAAAGATGATGGTGCTGCTGCTGCTGGAAGAGCTGGAGCAGCCGCTAGAAGAGGATGCAAGGGCCTAGGAGACCTGTTGGCTGGATTATGTAGTCCCACCCGCTCCATGGGTGGTTCCCAGCCTGCTTCCATAACAGTAGCCAGGTCCCTCTGAACACTAGTCTATACTCTTATGCAAGAATCCTGAAGCCTTGCATCTGCCTTAGCTAAAAATGACACAAATTTTACCCAGTGTAAGTCTGTCAGCTCGGTCGCCAGTGTCCTCGTGTTCCATGTTAAGGCCCATGGTTCATTCAGATTACTGTACAGGTTAGATCTGCAAATAAGACCTGAGACCTGAGGATAACATGGCCGGTGCACACTGTTCACAAGGCCAGGATGGGCCCCGCTGCTCCCGTTACTTTCTGTTTGCCTTTACAGCTTTATTTTTAATGTAGAACAATTTTGTCTCTCAGTGTAAAAAAAATTTCAGTGTCTGCAATTGTTTGTGGATGTCATGGTAGAGGGGGAACTGTGTGCTAGTCACATCAAGTGAGTAGAGACTGGGCATCCTGGAAAAGTATTATACATGCTTAAAATACTCTCCCACACCTAAGAAAGACCTGACCCTGAACAGTCGAGCCTGAGGTGAGACCTGTCACATGAGAGTCAGTCCTGTGAAGGGCATGTGCTGCTACCTTGTACCACTGTGTGTTGCTCAGGGTCGACTGAGTACTGTGTGTCTTCATATGTGTCTGGGGAAGGAAAGCAGTAGCAAGACAGATTGAAGGGAAGAAGCCCAGGCTTCTCTGGGTATTCTGAGATCCCATGTATGACAGAGAAATCACACCCGGTGGCATGTGCATATTACATAAGCACTGCAAAAGCTGAGGCAGGAGGATCAACAGTTTGAGGCCATCTTGGGCTAAATAGTAAGATCTTGTCTTAGAAAGAAAGAAACAAACCACCACCACCACCACCACCACCACCACCAACAACAACAACAACAGCAACAACAACAAATCAGCTAATCAGAAGAGGCATCCGGAGACTGATCCATGACCCTCTGTATCTATGACAGGCTGTAGCATATTTTTATAGATTCAAGTGGCTGTAGGCAAAGGTCACATAGCCTGTGGTATCCTAGCGAGTGTTTGTAGAAATCAAATAATCTTCATGTTTTCTTGGTTAGCTTTTTGGCCTACCTGGAAATCAAACACCGCCCATTTGAAAAGATGGCAGCAATTACGGCTTTTCCTAGGGGAAAAGACGCCACAAAGATAAACATGTTTTAAATTGCTGCATGCCTCCTGCAAGCTCGGAGTCTATTTGCGAGACATTTATCTCCTTATGCACTCACCCCCAATTATCACTTAATTAATAAACCTAATAACATGAGGTATGCTGATCAATAAAAAGAGAAGGGATGGCGCGGGCTGAGCCTGAAGTATCACAGTATTGACCCATCTGTAGAAAGCTAGGTCGTTTCTCTAGAGTGAGCATGCTACCATTCACTGGGCTTCTGAGAGTGGGACCAGATGTCCTTTCAGTGTTTAGACAGCCAGATTAATACCTTCAGTGAACACTTCTGAGCCAAAAAGGAAGGGGCTCCAGGTCCTTATTTAATGGACACAGCATTTGTGGACAGAAATGATTTTACTTGTAAACTGGGACCGCTGTGTTCACTTCTGTGGGCACGGGCAACTGTCTTTGTGGTATGAACCGCACCCAGCAGCTGACAGCACAGTCAGAATCCAGGGAGATCACCCTGCCTGATTAAATGCATGTTGAGACATGTTTCATGTACTTCTTTAAGATGCAGGAGACAAGCTCAGTGAGAGAAGGTACCCCCCAAGGGTCCGTGTTTGCCTTCCCACCACCCTCACACCTTTCCTCTCCAAATGTCAAGAAGGCTCTGGAAGGCTAGATGTGAGACAGGTGCTCATCTACAGCAGAAGTGCTGAGAGCACGGAGATCCTACTTATTCACAGCGTCAAGGTCACAGTGATGGCCTTAGACGATGCTATCACAATTTGGGAGATAAGCAGTACCTTATAGTAGTCTGCATCCTGTGGGTTGCATCTTTCTTCTGGGACTGCGATATGGGGGAACACTGAGAACATCCTCATTTGGGTACAATGTGTGGAGGAGCACTGAGAAGGGGTTCATTATGAGGGAGCAGGAAAAAAATCCTCATTTAGGTCCAATAGCCAGAAAATACACCCATGATGACTTCAGTGATCAATGTTGCACAATGAAAATATCACTAAAATTCATTAGTGGGATAAAATCTGTAACTTTTTCCACCCATGAGACCACTGGGAATCCTTCCTCAGTGAACTTGTGGGCAAGGGATTAGCCTTCCCCTGAATTATAGTGAAATCTGTCTTAAGTAACCACCTAGGGACCATCCAAAACCGTAACTTCGTAGAGGTTGAACTTTAGCTAAAGGTCAAACAAAATTCTTCTAGAAACCTTAGGGGTTGCTTAAAGGTGAACTAAAAAGCTTAGAGGGAAATTGACTTAATCCCTGGTTTATGAACCAAGTAGCATTGCCAAGCAGTCTGAGGAACACAGTCTTCTTAGCGAAGCACCTCGACTCATCCGTGGGAAAGGCCTGATCCCTCCGCTCAGGCGCACATGCTTTTCTGACTTAGTAGACACATGCTCCGCGATGCCTGATTTGCCTAGGATACCCATCCCTTTGCCTGTGTGCTCAGGATCGCTGGCAGGAGGCGGAAATACAGTGACATTCCAGGTCAGGCTTTGCCCATATTCCGAAGAACATGGTTCACCGCTGCCTTTGAGAGCCTACCTTCAAATACTAGCATTTGCTCACTATGGAACGGACTTTCTATGAGCGAGGGAACCTGCAGCTGCACATATAGCTCAGCGATTAAGAGCATGTATTGCTCTTCCAGAGGACTCGAGGCAGGTTTCTAGCACCCGTATTTAGTGGCTCACTCCTCTCTGTAATTCTGACTTCCAGAAATCTAATATCCTCTTCTGGCCTCTATAAATACCTGCACACATGTGACATACACTCATAAAGATACAGATGCACACATAAATACAAATGATATAATTTTTAAGGGAAAGATATTTATTTTAGTCTACAATTCAGATTTATTGTTATATCTCAAAAGTCCTAACATGGAGAGTTAGTCTGGTGTATGCTCTGCTTTCTCATTCTCTGAAACACACCAAGACACTAGAACACCTTGAAATAATGCTCTGTGTCTTACATTGGACTACTCTAACAGAACAACATAGTTCTGTACAACAAAGAGTAGCTACTTTGCCATAGTTCTGGAAGTTCCAAGTCTAAGAATAGGCTGCCAGGTTGCTAGGGAGTGGGCTAGGGCCTTCTGTGTTCCTGCTTTCCTCATGTCTTCCACCAATGAATCCACATATGCCAGAGAGGAAAAGCTCAGGAGTCTTCAACACCTTGGAAGAACACTCATGTCGTCACAGAGCCCCCATGTTAACCTAAGCTCCCAAAGATCCAGCAGCAAATTCTCTACTAGGGTCAAGGTTTTATCACATGGACACTGAGGAACACATAGACTGTAGCTATCTGGAATTAATCCCTGGTACCAAACTAAGAAGGTGGAGATAGCAGCTATGATCTCCTTGCTATCTTCCTATAAACAGAGAAGGATCTAGGCCTACTGGATACACATCTCAACCATGACATAGTTTTGTGGCTTAGACTAGTTAGAGCAACCTACTTAGAGTTTCTTCCTCCACCTCTCAGAAAAACCAAAGGGGGGTGGGAAATCCATGCCAGTTACACTGTTCACGGGGCCCTGTGTCAGTGACCACACCTGATGAGCCGGTTACTGGCAGTGTGTCTTAGTGAATTCTGACATAGCATTTTAGTCACAGTACAGTTCTTCATTTGGGGAGTTAAGTGTCCATGAGTTAAAAATGCTGATTTCTTTCCCAGGGATAGTGGAAAGATCTAATGACAGAGCATAGGAAGCTTTGAGGACCAGGACACATATAGCAGTGGCCTTCTTCCTAGGAAGAGTCAACTGCCTTGATGGAACGCTATCAAGCTGCCAATAGACAGGCAATGCTTGTGGCTTTCAGTTGTCCCCATGATCTCTTCTGTTCCTCCTACCACAGAGATGTCGGCTACTTACATGTCCCTGTAGCTGCAGACCTCAGAGTCTGTCTTCTCATGTGGGATGGAAGTTCCCTCACCACCGTGTAGACTTCATGTTTACTGAATAGTGGCGAGTTGTGGGAACTTAGTGTTATTCAGCTTTCTGTTTGCTGAGCATGTAGTGGCAAGAGCTCCTGGCCACTTAAGGTGGCACTGAAATGGGAGGGGGAAGCCGAGGGAGGCCCTGGGAGAAATGCTGACACGAGGACGTCTTAATATGGAAACAAGGTTAATCCAGTGCGTTTGGATCTGTATGTTTTAGACCTTTTGTTGCTCTGTATTAATGAGTACTACCTATTTGGGGAGTCTAGCTTAGTTTGTATTCAGAAGAAATTGGTGTTTTGAATGGATTGTGTATTCACAAAGGCAAGCCATGCACACCCTCAATGCCTGCTTCACATAACTAAAGGCTCCTTTATGTTAATGCCATGGAGCTGACTTAGCTGGATAAACCATCTCAGCACAATTGTCTGATTGCAGGTGCTTTGGGAAGCAGGTAAGCAGCATAATGGCGGCTCACCGAAAAAGCCCTGGAAAGGCTCCCGAATGAAAGTTTGAGTCTTGTGGCTCAAGCTTCCTGGAAACTGGTTCCCGGTACCTTTCCAGAGCAGCTATTCATGTTCCCCAAAGCATTTACTCTTCTGATTTCAGTGACTATTTCCAAAGGCCAGAGCTGGACTGTTACACCATGATACCTTCTTCTGTTCCGTACATGTGTATGTGCAAGCTAAGGAAGGAGCTAACAACAAAAGTTTCATGGGGCTCTGCAAACTTGGATGTGGCTGAAGTCATGACGACGGCAAGCTAGCCTCTTATCCCTCAATCACTTCTGGTCACTGCCTTCTGTTGAACAGTATTGTGCTACAGTTATAATATAGATCTGAGATCTAGTATGTATGTTCAATATTCTGAATGATTTTTTTCTGGTTTTATGAATTTGTCACAGTTACCATGAGTTATCTTACAAAAGCAAGATGATTAGTAGGAAAGATGAAAACAAATGACCAATAAGAATTAGGAATCTCAGGGGCTGGAGAGATGGCTCAGCAGTTAAGAGCACTGACTGCTCTTCTGAAGGTCCTGAGTTCAAATCCCAGCAACCACATGGTGGCTCACAACCATCTGTAATGGGATCTGATGGCCTCTTGTGGGGTGTCTGAAGACAGCTACAATGTACTGACATCTAATAAATAAATAAACCTTAAAAAGAAAGAATTAGGGATCTGTTCTTCTAGGTAGAAGACTTCTAGAGAGAGTTCAAGACAATTAATAAAGCTATCTTATGATTCACATAAAAATTTACATCTTCATGTAGTAAGGACTGTTTCCACAAGAAGACCCTGACAGAAGGTCACTCACTAACAGCTTAGATGCCAGGTTGTACCTGATCTTATTTGGAGATATAAATTTTATTGAAATACAGCTAGGCTTACAAACTATTTTCTTAATACAATGGCTAAATACTTGTGTCAGAGGGCATGAAATAATACCCATCTAGCCTTTTATAGGAGAAAATTGTGTTTATCAGTGTCCTTTACTAAAGTGGGAAGAAAAATTTAAACAACTTGCAATGCCTGTTTCAGAACGGCTGAAGTGGGGGAGGCCAGAGTCAAGTGCTCCCTGTGGGGCATAGTAAATGAGTTGTCTACTATACATGGAGGAGGCATGAGGCCATAGGCCACTGAATAAACATGACAGTAACTCATTAGGCAAGACAAGACTAGAAACCTAAATTTCAGGGTTGTGGAGACAGCATTTCACGCTTTGGCCTTGAAAGGGAGTTTCTAGGGGGGAAGAGGAGTGAGGAGGATGTGAGAGAGCTGAGAATCAAGCGTGGGATGCTCTGACATTTCCTGGCCGAGTAGAGGAGGAGAAAGCATGCAGAGATGCTGCTAAAAGGCAAAGGCCTGGAGTGGACCACACATCAAGAACTTGGAGAATATGGCTAGACTGCAGTGAGTTAGGAAGGATCGAAGCACTGTGTGGTGAGAGGGAAGTTTCAGTTTATCCCATGAGCATAGAAAGGAATGTAATGAGCCCAGAATAGGAACTACACAGTATTAGAAACTCTACTTTGAAGCCTAGATGCCTGAGTTCATCTAAGAACTCTGCTGATTACCTGAATTAGGTAATGCTTACAGGTTAAATGAAGATTAAAGGAAATAATGTTTGCAATATGCTTAGACCACTCCTCTGAGCACATAACACACCGTATGTGCTCAATAAATATTGGTTTTGATTATTCGCATTGGAGAGAAAAGTCACATGAACTGATGTAAACTTCAATCTGTCCTGCCTGTGTCCTTCTTTGTCTTTGTCTCTGTCTCTCTATATTTCTGTCTCTGTCTCTCTCTGCCTCTTTGTCTATCTCTGTCTGTCTGTCTCTCTCTCTCTCTCTCTCTCTGTGTGTGTGTGTGTGTGTGTGTGTGTGAGAGAGAGAGAGAGAGAGAGAGAGAGAGAGAGAGAGAGAGAAACGATGTATTTGAAGGTCAGCAAAACCTCTGTTCTCACTCCTCACTAGCAACCTTGTTTGATCCAGGGTCTTGTGTCTTGCTACTGCACATGCCTGGCTAGTTGGTCCATAGACATCCAGCTTACCTGTCGCTGCCTCTATTTCATGGTGGGAACACTGGGAATACCGCTGCACCACTGCTCCTAGCTTTCTGTAGATTCTAGGGATCCACAGATATAGTGTTTTACCCACTGAGCTCTCCTCAGTCCTGACTTAGACTTTTCAATGGTGATGCTAGACTAAAAGTACTCAAGAAGGGAAGCAAGGAAACCATTTAGAAGACAGCCCAGACTATCTAGGGGAGAGACAGCTTGCCTAGATAATCTCATGGGGTCCCAGCATCTTTGTGGTTTTTATTTGGTCTATATCGCTCTTACTTACATTATGTTCTCAGAGACAGCAGATTCCATCAGCTACAGAGAGGTGAGCTGCCTCATACGCCTACCTCTATCACTACTTGTCTTCCTTAGACTGTACACACAGTCCCCGAAGCAAGTATTAATGTGTAGCCCTCACCAGGAGTGAAAAGAACAGCAGGGTTCAATCTCAGTATGTGGCAGGAAGAGGCATTTGCAAAGCCTAGCACTTTCCATGGGAGATTCACATGTTATACATGGTAACAGAAAAGCCCTTGGACTCTGCTCTAAGTACCTTCCCCAGGAAAGAATGCCAGCCTCCCTTCCCTTCAGGGTGTCTCCACATCAGACAGGCAGGATTTTCATGCTCGCTTAAGTCCCGAGGACATGCACAAAGAGCTGCGAAGGCAATTCAAATTAATTTTTGAGGTCACAGCGCCAAACTTGGGCTGTGTTAGCTCATGGAAACATTAAGAGGCTAATGTACTCCATCATGGAGAGAGAGAATCACAGAGACTGTAATGGGGCTTCATTATATCCATCTGTCCATCCATCACTTCTTCGCCATTGCTCTCCACTTGACTTGAAAAATGAGACGCCCCCCAACTAATTAGATTTACCCTAATCTCCTTTATGGTCCATCAATCCTCTTCAGAGGCCATCTGTGAGTTTAGAGTTCAGACCTTTAAGAATTATGCTAATCAGTCTTTCTCCAATTTAACGTGTTCATCTGATGACCACAATTTGAAGCTTCTGGCTGTGACAAATGGGAAACCATTGTGAGCTTTTGTTCTAATTTTAAACACCGTCATCCTCCTGAAGTGCCACATAAGGGATAATTTCTAAGAAAGCAGTCAAGAAGGGAAGGACTTTCAAGCCAGGTAACATTTAAAAAGAAAAAAGAAGAAAGAAAAAAAAAGAGATAGGAAACCAGTGTGAGTGTGGGGAGAATTTTAATTGCTTTGTAATATTAGGACATAGTTTGCTTTCATTTGTATGATCAAATTAGAAGTTGTCAGAGGTATTAAATTTTGTTATGATATGGAGCTGTAAATTCTATCGGGTATAAGGTAGAGTAAAACTAGCTCATGAAGGGAGGCACTGAGAGAAGTTATTGATGAGCAGACATTCTGTATTGGCAGGAGCCTACGGCCTGATCCCTAGAGGCTGGTGAAATGTGAGGTAGGCTTCCATACAGGGCTTACGTTCGCTAACAACTCAGCCCCTGATGTCTGCTATAGACTCGTCTCCTGGTGGATAGAAATAACCAGCAATGCAATCAGACACAGGGTACACAGAACAGTCAGTGGAAGGCCTGCTGTTTCGTTGCTTACCTGATAAATTAATAAGCTGCTAGGTGTTGCAGTGTTACCCTGGAATAGCACTGCTTAACCTTAACCATGCCTGGGAAACTGGGAGAAGGTGTTAAGCAGTGGGCTCACCCCAGTCGCTCTGACGTAGGCCCCAGGCAGCATTTTTTTCTTTCTTTCTCTTTCTTTCTTTCTTTCTTTCTTTCTTTCTTTCTTTCTTTCTTTCTTTCCTTCCTTCTTTCTTTTTTCTTTCTTTCTTTCTTTCTTTCTTTCTTTCTTTCTTTCTTTCTATTTATTTATTTATTGGTTTTTTGAGACAGGGTTTCTCTGTGTAGCTCCGACTGTCCTGGAACTCACTCTGTAGACCAGGCTGGCCTCGAACTCAGAAATCCACCTGCCTCTGCTTCCCAAGTGCTGGGATTACAGGCATGTGCCACCACCGCCCAGCCCGAGGCAGCATTTCTAACAAGCTCCCAGGTGTGGTCCATACTGTAGGTCGGTAGACAGAAAGATAGCACTAATTGTAATAATGTATTTTATCTAAAGCAAAATATCCCAAATATTTTAATAGGCAAGCATTATAATTATGAGTGAGCTATGTTATAGGAATTAAAGGCCAGGGAGTCATCTTGGACTAAGCTAAGGTGCTACTGGTCTGTGGTATGAACTTTGAGTAACAGGGACACAACTTGCTTTGTGCGAGAAAGAACTTACATAGAGCCTGTATGATCTCTTATGAAAGCAGAGATGTGCTTCATGCCACCTGATGCACTGCCCTTAGTCTTGCTGTGTTATGCAACCCTGGTGACTCCCACAGTGACCCAGCCTGCTCTCATCCTAACGCTTATCACCTGATCTCTAGGTGACTTAGTCTTTCCTGAGTCTTCCTATGGGGAATTGGACTAGCATTTATAGTGACCCTCTAGAGAGACTGAGAGGCAAAGCTGGTATAAGTAAGAGAGAAAGGTGGGGCTTCCCAGTGCCAGAGGAAAAGGAGCTATTCCTCAAGTGTTGCTGCTCCTGATTATGAGGCCTGTTAGAGAGAAAACATCAGGGTAACTTGTAAAAATTATAAACAACAAGAAACTCATGTTTTATGTATGAATGTGTGTGTGTATACACACAAGACATAGACACCACTGATTTGAAGAAAGAAAACAATTCTTGTCTCATTTGCATTGTCCCTGGGTTTCCTGTCCATGTTTTTCTTCAGGGTAGGTACATCTCAGCTTCAAGCCGGCAGTTCAACATAACTCATTCACTGACATAGGTGAAACTCTATCTATTCCTGGATAAAGAGTGAAAGCACAAGGTGAAGATGAAAACATGGCTCAGCAATTGTAGGTGCTTTTTGTGCAAGCGTGACGGCTGGGGCTTGGATGCCAGCACCCATATAACAAGCAAGGCATGCTCCAACCTGAGCTTATAATGCTAGCACTGAGGAGGATGGAGACAGGAGGACTACTGAGGATTGCTGGAGGCCAGCCTAGCTGGAAACAAAAACAAAAAGTGTGAGCTCAGGTTCAGCAAGAGATCTTGACTCAAATGAGTAAGATGTAGACTGATGGAGAAAGATACCCAACAGCATCATCTGGCCTACACACACACACAACACACACACACACACACACACACACACACACACACACACACAGGTCCAGAATCAAACACATGCATAAACACCGACACCCATAAAAGATAAGGCAATATTTTATTCCATGGGGTTCTAGTCAGAATGATTTTTATCCTTAAATATGCTCAGATGTGGTTTACCATGGATGAGATGCTTACCTTGATAGGGTCATAGTTTCCTATGATTCTGTGTTTGTGTATTTTTATTAATTTCTTTCATTTTGTTCGGCTGATTTCCTCCTGAACCAGGGGTTCATCTCTTCTCAATAATAATTTTCCTTCAGCGTCTATGGCCTATGGGAAGCAGATTTGTTGTTGTCATCTTTTTTTTCTCTATACCACCACATCCTTTTTCTGCCAACCTTTTCACTCCTCTATTCATTATATTGGTATTTGTCATTTCCCCCAATGGTTTTCCTAATTGACAGGTGACATCTGGCCTCTTATTCTGTTTTTAGAGTTGGGATGTAAACAAGATACCATTGCTTACCCTCACCCTGAGTAAAGTGAAATTCCCGTAAGAATCAGGAAGCAGGAGTTCCCAGCAGTCACTCTTGTTTGACATCAATGGCTCTGGATACACACATGAAAAGAGGAACCACGTCCATTTTCCTTTAATTGTGGGACATTGGAAGGAACATGCTATTTCCTCCACTTCTTGCATGTGAGACAGGATTTTATCAGGATCCTTGCTCAACAAGAACAGTGGCAGTGACTATAGACAGGTATGAGTTTCAGTGTCAGGCCTCCTAACTGTGGACGCTGGTCCTGCCACATGATAGCCTTGTGACCCTGGATACATCCCTTGGCTTTTCTGTGCCCCGGCTGCTGTGAAATGGGGAGAAGAAGAAGACAATGTTGCTATAACAAGCATACACCTGCACAGGCTACGACATAAAATAAATATATTGCCATCCAGCTCTGGAAGCAGGAAGTCTGAGGTCAAGATGTCAGTGGTATTAGCACCTGCTGGGCTGGGAGGGAGAAACGAGATCTATGCCCCTGATCTGCCACACAGTCCATTGACAACTTTGATATACCTCCCATCGGTAAATTCATGGCCCTCATTGCTGAGTTTCCTTCATACAATATCCTCTGGTATGCATGGCTGTATCTGTCCAAAGTTTTCCTTTATAGAAGGACAAACGGAATTAAGGCTGCTGCTTGTTTTGTTTTGTAACTTTACCTTGTAAAGTCCTTACTTTCAAAGGAAGTTATAATCTCATGTGCTGGGAGGCTGGCTTTCCGTATGCCTTGGACATATGAACCAACCCATTAGCACATACACCACTGAGGATTGTTAGGTTCATTAGATGAGACACTCTAAGCCTGACACAAGTGTGAGAATTTATCATTCCTCTCTTAGAGCCAGGAAACTGACCTTTCTCACAATTGCTGATGTTTCCCTGTGTTTCTTCTGTTTCTGCTTTTCTCTCATTTTTCATGAAACAAAGGGAAATAGAAAGGGCAGAGGGAAGACCATATCTCAGTGTAGAAGGCTCTGCATTCAACGATGAGAATACACAAAGCTATTTCAGTCTAATTCATTTGAGAAGCTATTTAACATAGCCAAATGATTTTACTTGACCAATTTTAAAACAGTAATATTTATCCAATGGACTGTTTTTTTTTTCTTCTAACTTTCTAACTCAAGTTTGAGAAAGTGTGTTATGGAAGCAGATAAGCTGTCTTAAAATCTTTAGAATCCGTGTGCACTGCTATGGATCTGAAGCATAATTATCAAGCTTAAGTTAATTAGACTAATGCTCAGAAAATCTGGCCTGGCAGCTTACTCTAAGTAATTATATATACTAATTAAAAATGGCTCTGGGGAGATGGCTCAGCAAGTAAAGTGTTTGCGTGCAAACAAAAGGACCTGAGTTCGAATCCCTAAGACCCAGGCAAAGATATAGGTACAGCCATATGTGGCTATAACCCCAGCACAGGGCAGGGTATGAAAACCGTGGAGATGATTACCATCTAGTCTAGCATCCAATTCCATATTTAGAAAAGAATTTAAAATAAAATGAGGTCAGAATGATTGAGGAAGACATCCTTAGCCTAACATCAACCTTTGGTGTCTGTAGATACAAATGAGTATGTGCTCCTAAGTACAGGATCATGCATGGATACAGTGCGCACGCGTGCACACACCCTTAAAAAGTATAATTCATAGAGAGTAGAGGCAAACGAAGACCTTCCTACCGCAACCTGTGCATATGTACATCTAAGATGCCCTGTGGTGTGAGGTAAAAACAGTGAGAAGGACCCATAGGTATCATTCTAAGTCTTCTACAAAATGAGTTTTCTAGTTACTTGTCCTGTTGCTGTGATAGATTATGTGTTAAAAGCAACTTAGGGATGCAAAGGTTGATTTGGGCTCACAGGTCAAGGGTGTAGTCACTTGGGGGGCAGCCATGCGGTCAAGTGCACGACACAGCTTGCCACGTTGGGCGGCATGTCAGGAGGTAGAGGTGCGAATGCTGCTACTCACCTCACTTTATGCTTCTGATTCAGTCTGGGAGCCCATCTCATGGAATGGTGTTACTCCCTTTTTGGTGTCTCTTCCCACCTCAGTTAATTCAGTCTAGAAACTTCCGCATAGGCATACCCAGAGGTCTGCTTCCTAAGTGATTGTCAAGCTGTCAGGTACTAATGCCCCCTTAGTCAGTGGAGGGTATGCAGGTGTCACTGCAGGGCCATTTCAAGATGAGTTCTCACTGGTTAGTAGACCCTCTGAAGCACCCCAAAAATCCTGAAATGCCGACTCATTGTCCTTTCTCAAGCTTCTCCTTCCAAAAATGGTTCCTGTGGAATAGCCAGGGGTTAGCTTGCTTGTGATTTTCAGGCTCTTAGACAGTGCAACTCTCAGGGTAGCAGGGTAGATGGCCAGACCACATATAGGCATAGGCATATCTTTTCTTTGCCTTTCTGATTGTTATGTTTTTCTCTCCAGCTTCCCCTTTCAAGCGAGAAGGGTGTGGCTCCTAGGATTCTAAGGGTAAAGATGGCTTAGGAGGGGATATTCAAGAGCTGACTGTCTATCCCCATCCTTCATAAGTTTATTGTTCCATCAAACTTTGAGGAATAATTGTCATTAAATTTTCAAATGAGGGCTACAAAGAAATCTTCTTTGTTCTGTATATTTGTTCTAGCATGTCTCTTTTTTTTTTCTCTCTTTTTCCTCCTCCTCAGTTTGCCTTTTGGACATAGATCAAGTGTGCCCTTTTTCTGGTTCTTTGGGCTTTTTATGTTTTCTCTAAAGCTCCTCTCCTTGCCATGTGGCTTCATGTCTGCCATGTGGCTGACCTCCACATGGCATGGCTTGGATGCCCCATCCTCTACCCTTCGTATTCTTCTTTTTATTAGTTTTGATCTCCAAGTTAAATGCTAGAAGCAGACTACCCCTATTATATTTAACTGAGGGTCTTTTGAAAACAGAAAAGCAATTCAGAACTTCAGACATTTGAACCAATTTGTGTCGATGCTTATATTCCCAGACCGTGTTTTGCCTCTCTGTATGGTGAGGAAATTGAATAAGATGCTATATATTAGTAATTCTCAACTGTGGGCTATGACCCCTTTGGGAGTCATATATCAGATATCCTGCATATTAGACATTTACATCACTATCCATAACAATAGCAAAATTATAGTAATGAAGGAGTGATGAAATAATTTTTATAGTTGTGAGGTCAGTACAACATGAGGAACTTTATGAAAGGGTCACAGCATCTGGAAGGCTGAGAACCACTGCTCTATAGGAAAATGCTTCAATGGGGGATAGTCAGATACTTCATTGGTTAAAAGCATTTGCTTTATAGTTATGAGGGCTGGAGTTCAAAGTCAGCACCAAACAACAACTATACCTATAATGCCAGATCCCAGGGATACAGGGATTGGAAGTTCACTGGGGTTCTACACCTTCAGCCTAGCTGAAAAAACATGGGTCCCAGGTTCAGAGAGAGACCTTATCATAAAGAAATAGGTAGAGAGTGATAGAGGATACTGCTTGGTTACTCTTTTCTCTAGACATAACTTATTGCCATCTTGAACTTTACCCCTGGTAGCCATGGCAACTACAGCAGAACAAGAGAATGTTAGCCATGCCTATTATAATAGTATTGGAGCCATTGGCAGTTCTTGTAGATGAAGGAGGAAGTGTGTCACAAGACCCTTATCTGAGATTCCAGATGGTATTCTTCCACTCATTTTCCTAGTTGTAAGCTATCTTTGGTGCTGCTCAAGTTCATAAAAAGGAAAGGGTTAATTAAAAGTGGGACCCAGTGCTGTAACTTCCATGAGGTTTCCAACCATGATAGGGTAAGATTGGGGTGCTACAGGTTATCCAGTGTGATCCACACTCCTGTGAGTGACCTTTCACCTGAGCTCTGTTAGCACACTCAATAAAGTCACTAGTCTTACCCAGCTGGACTCTGGCAAAATCAAACTTTGGTCTGATGTTGGTTCCATGTGGGGTAAATGAGCATTTGCTTTCATGCCCAAGGAAAAGGTGACACAGCAAAGGAGAGCATCTGGCACAGGTATGATCTCTCTACATTTAGCTACACACGTGTGCATAGCCTTACACAGATATATACATGCTTTATTTAGTCAAGTAATTGATTTAAAAGTGCTTCACTGTCAATGTATCATTCTATTAGGAATGCTTAAAAATGTTAGGTATTGTTAAATTTAAAAAATCAGAATATAGAGGCAGAGTACTATAGTTCAAACACAGAGTGTAAGGCTATATCTCTCTACCTCTACTTGTCATCTGAAAAGGAAGATTTAAGCACGATGGGGCAGGTAGTCTCATATGGAGACTTGACACAATCCAGGATCATGTGAGAAAGGTGACCCTTAACTGAGAAAATGCTTCTACTAGACTGACCCATAGTCAACTCTGTTTTCTTGATTAATGACTGATGTGGGAAGCCCGGGCCCAGTGTGGGTGTTGCCACTCTGGAACACATGGTTTTGGGCGGTATAAGAAAGGAAACTGGGTGAACCATGGGGGGAAGCCTGTACAAAGCATTCTGCATGGCCTCTGCTTTAGTTCCTGCCATCCGGTTCCTGTCCTGCCCATGATTCTCCTGATGATGAACAGCTATCTGAAAGCTTATCAAATAAGCCCTTTCCTCTCCAAGTTGCTTTGGTCATGGTGTTACATGACAGTAAGAGAAAACCCCAACCATTATTTTTGTAGCAGCACAATGTATCTGGCACTTAGCACAGTATGAGGTCAAAAACAGGTGCTCCATTAATTGCAATAAAAATAGAATGACACAATCATGCCATCATTATTCTTGGTCTCCAATCCTTTGATGTCCACTCGTCTAGAGCAGAAATGACTAAGAACTGGACCAAGGACACTTCTCCCTCAGCCAGAACAGTAGGCCATTTTCCATAGAGCACCATTTATTCCAGGTGATTTTGCTGCCTTTTGGCTGAAAGACCCAGTCCTGTGTAACTTATTTTGTAAATAGATGGGTTATCTGTGCACCCAAAACCCAAACTAACCATTTGCCAAGTGAAAGGACAGTTAACTCGGTCCTTTTTTGCTTCTGGAATGCCAAAAATCAGTTTGTCTGACTTGAGAATATTTGATTTTGGCATCGAGTTAGCCACAATCTGATAACCAATTAGGAGCACTTGCAGATTTGGACTAATACTTTGACTACTAGGCTTCTGTCTAATGTCAATGAACTGGAGACAGTTATTGCCAATGTCAAAATAGCTGGAAATGAATTGCTTTTTTCAATATCCTGTGCCTGTTTTCGATGGAAATAGCAATCAGTACCCTGTTCCTTTCCCCAGTGGAAGGCAGCAGAAATGGAAGCAGAATTGCAGAACCCTTAAAATACAGTCTTAGTTTAGGAATCAACATATAAACAGACTCCAAAAGGTTATAAAATGTGTAAAGTGTATGAAATTATTTTGTGATTGCAGCATGTTATTAACATCTAAACCAGGGGTCCTCTCCTTCAGAAATGGGACATAAACTGTAAAACAGACAACATGATGGTGAATATCTCACAGATAGAAAGCTTTTATAACAGAGACATTTTATTTAAGGACAACACCCTGTGTGGAGTATTATATTCAAAATAGATGCCATGGGACATTCAGCAAAGGGCATATGGATTCCAAACGTCTAGCACCAAGACTGAACTGCAGAGATTTGTTACGGATACAGGGTGTGCATTATGTCTCATGGAGTTTCTTGTAATGGGAATAGATTTCCATCATGAAACCTCACACTGTCCTGTGGCCCAAGCGTGGTCACTTTTGGTTCCCTTCAGAGTCTGTTTTGTAATTTGCTAACTTTTTAATGACTAGTGTTTACTTAAAATCCCACTGCCTAAAAGAAAAAAATGTATTTGTAAATGTCCTACATCAAAGCAGATGATAATCCCAAAGTCCCAAACTTCCACCACCTCCAAACACTGTATTCTTCTCTACCCTGCATCTCATGAGCACAGCTCTGCATTCCTTTTATGTTTTTAATATAGTTTCATGCATATTTTTTAACTTCATACAAAATAAGCATCATCTTGTACCTTTTCTTTGAATAACTATTAATATTTCCTAAATAATGTGTTAAGATTTTGTCAGCATAGGTTATATGTCACTATCAGACATTTGGTTTGCTAACTTGATATTCTATATATTTTGAATGTATCACACTATTCATCTCTGATAATGGGAATCAATGATTTGCATGACCCACTTTAAACATACTTAATCTTCTTTTTATTCATTTAGATTTTTCTCTGTGTGTTTATGTACACGCATAATCCATGGGAGTTGATGCTCTCTGTGCACTACATAAGTTCTGGGGATTGAACTTGTATCATTAGCCTTGAATGCATATTAACCTGATGAGCCATGTGGCTGGCTTGCCCATGTTATTTTAATTAGATATTGACATTTTCACACATGTCTCATATGTATGCAGTAATTTCTCTTAGGTATATTCTTGGCTGTGGGCTATCTGATGTCAATATTTGACAGTAGTGTCAAAGTAGTTTATCAAGAGGTTGATCCCATGCATACTCTTACCATTAATGTCAGAGTGACCCCAAGGGTTCATCCTCCTACAGTATTGACAAGTATAGGTATAACTCAAATTCACCAGTAGCTGAAGATGATATTTTTATATTAACTTAGTGTGTGTATAGGTGACACTAATGCCACAAGACTTAGGACCAAGAGTTGAGAAAGGGAAGGTTTGGATATGGGCTCTGTGTCACTATTGACTATTTGTTTTCCTTGCTTTATAATAGCCTAGTCTCCTGATATGTGAGACTTTATTCCTCTACTCCAGTGAAACATTACTAACCTGCATGCATGTTACAGAGTGCAATCCTAACACAACTGAACAGTGAAGGAACACACTGTCGTCCTCACACCTGTCATGCAAGCTATGACATCAGCACACTGAAAAGCAATATGGCAGATAAGATTCAAACATTGCAATACTATTTGGTTTGGAATGCCTTAAGTCAAACTATGATTCTAGGAATGAGCATATCTTGCGTATTTATGTCTGGGCCTTTAAGTAGAAATTATAAGATTTTATTTCAAAACATTTTTATCTTTTTCCTTTTAAAATTCTTTATACTTTGAGTAGAATAAAGGTGAGATTAATTAAAAGATTAAGTCTCCTGTAAGCTTTTGATGAATTCTTCAGTCACCAACTCCCAACAATACTACTTTCAGCTGGATCAGGAATAACAAAAATACATTTTTTCAAATGAAGACATATATGCTCATCTATAGCTCTACCTATAACTCTCAGGTAAGACCCTCTCCAATGGCCTCTTGAGAATTCTCAGTAATAAAAATGGAGGCATGAGATTCACAGTAGGAAGCTGAGAGAGGTGAGGGCTTTTTTTTTTTCCCTAGAATGATGTTATAAAATTGTCACAACCCTGCTACTGCATTTTAAATTTTCATAGTGGTAAAATTGTGAGTGTGTGTGTGTGTGTGTGTGTGTGTGTGTGAGAGAGAGAGAGAGAGAGAGAGAGAGAGAGAGAGAGAGAGAGAGGAGAGAGAGAGAGAGAGAGAGAGAGAGAGAGAGAGAGAGAATTTCAGTTTCCTTATATCTCTGTGGCATATGTTGGTTCTACATTGTGAACAGTTATAGGGTATATAAAATGAACAGTTGAACCAATAGCAAGGGAAGCTTGGTTTCTTTCAAATATTCTGGCTAAAAGAGGAAAAAAGCACTTAAATCCTTGGTGAGAAAGATCTGCTGTCATGCATGGTAAGTTCCGTGTTCTAGCCGCAGTTGGGGCTTTATGTCTTCATTAAAGAAGAGTTTTAAAGGAAATAGAAAGGCATTTGGGAAAGGTTGACTCCTAATGTTTATACAACTCACTCACACAGGCCAGGCTCTTTGAAGGGCGCTGGGACAACTCAAGTGAGAAATTAATAGATTTGTAGGCATTGGGGACAGTGAATTCCAGTGGGTGGGGAACAGTTTCAGAGGGTATGGCTTTGTGGGGGGGGGAGCAGAACCCCGTTCTTGTAGAAGGAAGACTAATGACCAGTCCAGCTGAGTTGAGAGAAGAGAGATTTTGTTTGTCATTTTTCACCTGTCAAGGCCTGGGTCCTAATGCCAGCCCCAGACTGGCTGCTGCCGGTGTGGCTCTTATAGCTTTGACCAACATGCAGTGGGCATGCAGCAGGATGTTTGCTGAGCTCCCTGTGTCCTCCGGGCTTTGAGCAGGCCATCACTTGTGCAGGCAGCTCGCTGCTCATCTACTTCCGTGTGCAATGTATCTCATTAGCTGGGCCGGATGTTAGGGAGGAAAGTAGATCCAGGATGTGACTATGTATCCAAGCCGTGGCACTGCCCATGACTGGAGGTGACACTGAGTATAGCTCTTCTTGCAGCCCTCTCTTCCTTCAGCTCCCTGGATCTGGGATTGCTGCTACTGCCTGACACTGTCTTCTGAATGCATGAGAGGAGGCTGAATAAGATAACCTGTTCAGTCCCCCTTCTCTCTGACACTTGTGGCTCACATGCTTGTCTTTTGCCTTCTGTTAAAGACTTTCTCTCTGTGCTCCAGTCATTTGTCCAGTAAACAGTCCATGCTCTCGCCTTCCTCACAGACTGTGCACTGGGTGATTTGTCTTCTCTCTCAGCTTAGTGGTCGCTGTCCTCAAAGCACCTTTTATCATTCTCCCGTTCTTTCTCATGGAAGTGACAGGTTCGAGTATCATGGACTCAAGAATAGGCTTCCCCCTTGTTTTTCTTGTCATTGCAGAAATGGTACTATAAATCAAATATTCCTCTGGTACACATGCTGCATTAAGTATTTTAAATAACCAAGTAATAGTTGAAAGTATACAGAATAGTATATAAAAGTCATATAAAAACACATCATCTTTAAAGTGCAGATTTTTATATCCTATTGGGGTGGGACAAGTTCTGAACTCTCTGTGGGAGAATGAGGGATGATTGAGCTTGTTAGTCCACTTCCTCTCTCGGCTGCTAAGTGCTGTCTAAACTGTTTATTATTGGAGAGTGAAATACTATGAACCAGCATAATAATATTTGTTGAATAATGGAGTGCATACAGCAAAGAACCGAGCATCAAATGCACAGGAACAAGGAGTGTGCAAAACCCCATCTGGGCCAGCCTTTCCAAATGTGTTTTATCTCGAGAACACAGTTGATGCTGCTTAGAATATTGGATTCAGAAAACATCTGAGGCTGTGTCTACACGCATTATTTGTTGTGAGCTTGCCTGCCTTTCTTGGCTGTGTGTTGCCTTAGCTTCCTGTAGGGCAGACAGTCCACCCTCTTAGGAGCGAGTTATCTTGCCTAGGGAGCAAGCTTCCAAAGACCCTGTGAGGTGCCTTTGAAAAACTAAGCCATATGTGGCTGAGCAAATATGAAACAAAGTGTTCAGGAGATTCAAAGGAGACAGAAATTGGCCCTCTGCCTTTTCCACCCCCTGTTCTAAGTACTGAAGGTTGACATCACTCCAGGATTAAAGGAGAACACACTCTTGCTCAAACACCAATATCTGAAACACAGGGGGGAAAGGCTTACAGAACATAACTGGCCAAAGAAATTGCTTTTTGAATAAACACTTCCTTCTCCGGAGTTGTGCCACGGCAGACGCCGCTTTTAGAAAGAGTTTCATTTCATTTCTCAGTGAGCGTGTTTTTAGAAGCAGGAGGCCTGAGGAAATCAAACTGGTAGAAGTCTCTAGTCCCTGTCAGTTCACAAATTTCCCACCCACTGGAAAGCCAGTAGAGCTCAACCTCAATGGAGCCTGGGGCAAGACATTGATAGTCTCTGCTTACCTCCCGGGAGCTGCCCGGTGAAGCAGTTCGCCCCTCAGATGAGGGGGGCTCCAGCTGGGCTTTGGTTCCAGCTTGAGTCTTTCTATCTGCACTGGGCTTGTGTTTTCCATGTTGCTGTGCAGCCCATGTACGCAAAAGTGTTGACAAAAATCAAAATTGCCAAGAGATTAGCAAGGGGACCAGTGGTCTAGTGGGAGTCAGAAAACTTTAAAACAAACAAAAACAAACAGCAACGGTACTGTTCCCAAGTAGCCATAGCAGGGGCTGAATGGATTATGTTCCTAGCTGACTTGAAGTTCATCAGGGAAATGGGAACAGTGAAGCTGAGTAATATGTTGGCAAGGAAACAGCTGTTTGATGACACAGTGGACGAGTGGCTTCTAGAAAGGCTGCTGTTGTCAGACCGGTGAGGTGGTAAGGATAAGAGGGACATTACAGTGGCTCATCTATTTCTGCCATAAATGTAGAAGTGAGAGCAGAAGATTTTTTTACTAAATTGAAAGTTGTCAGAGGCCTGTGATTATGTGAAGAGCAAAGACCTGCTAAAGGATGCAATTGATCTTCTGACCAAACTCTAGTAGGCAGACTCTTGCTAAGATGGGGTAGACATTGGAACGGCCAACCCAACTGTTACATGAGTCAATCCTGGTCGCAGTGAATGTAAGGCTCCATGTGGGGGAATTTACCAGTGGGGGGACCCTAAAATTAAGGCAAGCCATGCTTCATCCTGTGCAGGCTGAGGATTCTCAAGCACAATCAGTTCTACCTCAACCCTTGCAGCTCAGCTCTGGACTCTCTTTCAGCCCTAATATGCTGAAAGAAATTATATTCACAAGCCATGAAGCATCATGGCAGGGACATTGGGATTTTTGTCATAGACACATCTCAGCATAGCTACAATGATTGCTCTCTGGGCAGGTGACTCTGCATGTTTCAGTAGAAACCAGCTCTGCTCAGGACTAGGAGTCATGTTCGATGTTTGCTTGACTACCTCTAACATGATTCTTAGGGGTAAACTGCATAATCTAGTGTAAGTCATTTAAGGCACTTTTCTCATGGCATGTGACCAACCTGAAAGGCCCACTCTTGTTTGTACAGGTTTTATGGGTACATTCTATACTGCCATGGTGTTCACAGTTAGCTGAGTAATATCTAGTCCAGAGCTCACAGCATCTCATCTGCTGCTTTGGTAATTGGTTCAACAATGTGATACTTTAATGTATAATTGGATAAGCAACTGGACTCTGTTATAGAACAGTGGTTTGGCATAATTATTTCCCAGTGCTGTGGTTTTTCTCATTGATAAATACTTTGGGGGTTACAAATTCTTAAACATCAACACTCTATACTTCTTAAAAGAAAGATGACACTAATTAATAGAGGAGCTGATTCAGCATTCTGGCTCTGGAGGCAATACATACACATGGAAACTATTTCAAGCAAGTTATGGTTAAATTAAATCTTTGGCAACTAATAAAATGATGGATGCTCTGATGACGACCGGAATTTCTCTATAATCTGAAAAAATAACTGGCTTTGACATGACCCCAGTGCGTAGAGACTACAGAAGATCTGTGGGATTCGTTATCTAAGTAGAAAGGAAACAGAAAATGCAATTCTTTTAATGAAGAGATATTTGAAGTGCTCAAAGGCTCAAAAGAAAGGGAAACAACAGGCAAAAGCCCAAGGTAGGTAGGCCCAGGCAGTGGTGGCGCATGCCTTTAGTCCTAGCACTTGGGAGATAAACCCCATCTTGAAAAAAAAAAAAAAAGCAAAAACATACAAAAAAAACCCCAAACCCCATGGTAGAGAAAGGACTGAGCAGGGCTTGGTGGTCGCACCTGTAACCCTATCATGTCCAAGGCAGGAGGATGAACCAGGACTACGTAGTTAGACCCTGTCACAAAGCAAAGCAAGACACAGGAGATGATTTGTCAGGCTATGAAGACAGTGAGATTTTTGGCAAATCTGCCCAGCACTCAGAAAGACTACTCCTCCACCAGGCAAAGTGCTGAGAAAAAGCAGAGGTGGTGGGGGTGAGCAAAAACAAGGAGGCACCGTGGATACTACAGTACATCTTAGTGCTGGCAGAAGATGGGACATGGATTCTTGAAGACTTTGGCCGTTCTTTGGCTGGATAGAGGCAGAACAGCTTTGGGAAGGAAGAGAAGGATTTTTTACTGGTTCAGGGCACTTTCTGTAAGAGAGCCAGGATGCTTGTACTTTATGGACAAATGCCAGGACAGAAAAGCTATCTAGAAGGAGAGGCCAAACCTGTGGCTCACTACCATGCTAGGTTATAAGGAACCCAAGCTCCCCACACCCCCATCCCATCTCTCATTGTTCTCATATGGCAACTACCCTAACACATCCGTTCTAACTCCTCCTCCAGCCATTCCCTAAGGAAAGTTACCCTGGCCCTTTCCCATCCCTGCTTATAATTCTATAGTATCTACTTATCCTGCACACAAACTAAAACCCATACTGTCTAAGCATACCTATGTTTGGGTAATACATTTTTGAAATTAATTCCTGTTTTCAACTTCAATAAGTGTCCTGCATAGAGACCTCAGATAATTTGCCATAATTGAAAATGATCTAAACAAGCTAATCTTCTGGCAGATGTGGTGACATTTCGGATGGCTTCTCCCACTGTTTCAGAAGTCATGTTGGTGCTACATTGACTGAATATTGATACTCATTAAGACTTTTTTCAGTCAGTTAAGAGAGCCTAAAACATGACTAGGGAGAGGAGAATTAAAAGTTAGATAATGCTTATTTTTTTAAGATTAATTATTTTATTACTTTATTGGAATGGTTTGCCTGCACATTTGTCTGTAAACCACATGCCCAATATACACAGAGGACAGAAGAAGGTTCAAATCTCCCACAAATGGGAGTTACAAATGGTTGAGAGTCACAATGTGGATGCTGGGACTTGAATCCCGATCCTCTAAAAGAGCAAAATGTGCTCTTTAGCACTGAGCACACCCTGGCCCACAGATTCAAAGATATTTGTAGTATTGTATGTATAGGACTGGAGACCATGCTCCGGTCCACTGACATGTATGTCCTATCTTTAAACTATTGGAATAGTCAGGTTCTGGCTGGAAGCTGCCCATGACATGTAAGAACACTGCTGTGATTAGCTGATGATGACACATGATACAGGAGACCTGGCTCAGATAGCACACGCTTACAGACTGTTTTCATTATAGCACACGCTTACAGACTGTTTTCATTATTCAAAGCAACCCATTTTAAAGGTATTAATCCCACTCCAAATCTCTGACATTTAAAGACAAAGTCAGATTTTCACTCTACAGAACTAGCCTCCTTTTCCAAAAATATTTGGATGGGACTTCCAGTCCATTTTCCTCATTTCAACTCTTATTACATGATGTATACATGAATCTTAGTGCCTTATTGAATAAGATTCAGAAGACAAGGATTTCCAGCTTACATATTAAGATATCACTCATAAAAATGACTACAGAGCCCAGAATAAATGTGTGCCTGATGGAGTTAGTTTAGTTGAGAGCAATAGCAAAAGAATCATCTTTAAAAATGAAAGATTAACATTCCTATTTAATGTAATTCTTGTCCTTTCAACAATTTATTTACTTTAACTTACATAAACAGAAACACTTACCCACGGAAATGGTTTATTTAAGCTCTTTCTTCTGTGTGTTGTTCTATGAAACTGATAACAATAAAATATATCCTTTTATAAGAGCGACCAGGTTTCTACTCAGAATCTCACTTTTTAAGGAACACATTAAATTGGTTTTCTCCCTTTTGAAGGCAGCTTGACATTTACTCCAGGTTAGTTCCACATTCTACAAAACATTCAAATTACTGTGAATCATTTCTCCTACTGTATTCCATTACAGAACTAGCGAAGCATCAATAGCCAAGACAGCTTGAGCATCCCATGGGGGAATTAATCATTTCCCCATATACCTTGAGATAACACACTCGATGTGCAGGGGGAGCCGTGTCAGAATCCACACAGATCAGCACTTCTAGCAGAAAGCCTCCTAACGCTTCCTTCCCCAAAAACCATTCAAGCAGATCAAGTGAGATGACTGCAGATGCATTTTTTTTTAAATCTCTTTTCAAAAGTTTTATAGATACACTACTCCCTTGAAGGAATCATCACATATTTTGGTGTGTTGAACAGGAATAAAGACTTTGGTTCAAGTTTTTACAAACTTTGTCACTTTGCTACAGACCTTCCATCAAATAATGAAGCATCTGTGAGGAATTTCAACTTTTATGGCAGAAAAAGAGAGAAGAGAGCCTTGATGAGCGCTGCCATAGCAAGCTGAGTCCTGTTTAGCTTCTGGGACTTAAGGCAGAGAGGAGAGATGGAGGACTCTGGTACATCAAATTCCCGTGCAGTTAGAAGTGCTGCTATGCAGTGTACTG
The DNA here is from genome assembly GCA_964023405.1 of Apodemus agrarius. NCBI lineage: Eukaryota > Metazoa > Chordata > Mammalia > Rodentia > Muridae > Apodemus > Apodemus agrarius. The sequence continues at coordinate 107,335,432 of OZ030013.1, read as the reverse complement.
CTAAGGAATCAAAACCCTGACAACCAACCAACAGCTCCGCAACACTCTTGATGACTTTTGATCTCAGAGATATTGAAATGTGAAAAACTATACATTTTGTGTCCAGTGCACTATAGAGTTACTGTGGTGCTCATGGTTTGTATAAGATGTCATACAGTAATATATATATATATATATATATATATATATATAATAGTAGCAATAAAGGCACATTATGCTATTCTTGGATTTGATCTGTCTGAGCACCCTTCCCCCACATTGGTCCACAACTAAATAAGTGTGGGAACAGCCAGGATACCAGCTGTACTTGCTACTCTTCCAGTGGCAACTTATTAAGGGTGTGCTAAGGTGAGTTGGCACATCAAATATGGAAGCCCTTTTAAATTTGGAATTTGGATAACTGAAAACACGTAGAGCTGGGATTGAGTTTGGTCTCCAGCACCCAGGGGAAAGCTGTGCCACTGAAGTCTAAGATTCCAGCATCTCGTCTGGTAAGCCAATCTAGTTGAACCAGTGAACTTCAAATTCAGCGAGGCACTTTTGGACAATATAGTGCTAATGGAGGGTACCTGGCATTGACCGCCAGGCTTTCCCATGTGTACAAAAAAAGGATACACATGTGCATACACCCCCCCACACCCCTCCCACATACACACACTTTGTAGTATAAGTATGGTCCTAGATGATTCATGAAATGCTGCTATGTCAAATAATTAAGTACATGTCTTACTAACAATGAATGTACCAAACATGGCAACTGTGTTCTAAAGAGAATTTAGATTGCCTTTGACCTTCCCATGTGTTTTCATTCTTAGATGTGATTTGCTTACTGTAATAAGTCTCTGTTAAAAACTTATTCCCTCCTTGCAGCAACCAAGAAGCTAGGGATTACTGTGCACAGTTATAGAAATGAAGGATCTAAGTTCTGTTTTAGACATGTTACGTCATTAAAACTAATCCATAGGGACTTCAGCTCTGACTATAACTTCTAATATTTGGTGTAGCAGAGTGGGCCACAGCATGGATACCGTGAAGGAGCCCTGAAAATAGGTGTCTTATTCTTGGAAGCAACTTCCTGAGCTAGTCAATGGTTACTTGTGAGGACAGTGTGTCTAGCCTAATACTGATAATAAATAATGGTAGCAAAAGCCAAAAGATACAAGTACTTTCTGTACCAGTCACTGTTGACAAGTCTTTATTGGCTTTCCTTGTACACAGAGGGTAGCAGAAGTAGAGGAATCATTTTTGATACTGTTAAACCATAGACAATTGTCTTAGATAGGGTTTTCTTTCTGTGAAGTGACATCATGACCATGGCAACTCTTATAAAGGACATTTAATTGGGACTGGCTTACAGTTTCTGAAGCTTAGTCCGTTATCCTCATGGCAGGAAGTATGGCAGCATGCAGACAGTCATAATGCTGGAAGAGCCAAGAGTTCTAGATCCTGATCAGCAGGCAGCAGAGGGAGACTGGGTTCCCTACTGCATGTTCCTTGAGCATAGGAGAACTCCAAGCCTGCCCCTACGATGACACATTTTCTCCAACAGGGTCACATCTTCTAATAGTGTCACTTCTACAGCCAAGCATTCAAACACCTGAGTTTATGGGGGCCATTCCTGTTCAAATCACCATAACTGTGCTTTATTGACCTGAGAAACCCTTATTAAATACTCCTTAAATAATATCCTCTATCCCATAACATTTCTGTTTGTTTTTTGAGACAGGGTCTCCCTGGCTGCCCTGAAACTCAGAGTGATCCACCTGCCTCTGCCTCCCAAGGTCAGGGATTAAAGGCATGCCTGGCTACCATAAGACAATTTCTTTGTGAAATCTAGGTGACCTCCACCCAGTTCCTGTCCATTTGGTAATCCTATAGCACTAGATATCAACCATTTAGTGCCTGTCTTCCCTGTGTGGGTGCCTTTGATGACAGGAGAGAACACTGGTTCCTGGCACAAGAAGGACAGAGAAGATATTGGGTGAGATAGTTAATTAGGCATTGAAGTTCCCTTCTTGCAGCATACTCTGGAAATTCATCTACAAATGAAACTCCCCCACTATGGCTCACACACACAAGGCAAATCTGCCTTTTGGGTAAGCCATTGCTTAAGACTGTGGCGCTCCTGTTTGTTAGCCTGGCAGCAGATTACTGTGACCACATTCTTAGGGTGCTTCAAATTCTTTTCACAAGCTTCTGCAGGCTTGAATTACCCAGTCTCCATCATGGCTCTCATAAGGAGCAAGTCTTGCCCTCCTAGGCTGTGCCAAGCCTCCTAGTTCCTACAGAGACTGTAACCTCCTGCACTAGTTAGTATCATCAAGCTACTTAGACTTTAACTTACGGTAAACAAAAGTAAAGCACTCTCCAGTGGGGTTTGCAAAAGACAGATTTGATACAGATGCCTGAGCAAAAGGCTTAGAGATATCTGAGTTACAGTGGGCCCTGGATCATTTGTTGTTATCTGTGGATTCAATATCACTGATCAAAACTAACAGAAAACAAATGGCATCTCTACTGACCACAAGCAGAATGTCTATTTTCACATTATTTGTGCTGAATTGGGATTTGTAGGTAATTTGCATGAAGGAACGTATGTCAGATGATATGCAAAGGTTATATGCAAATATATGAATTTTTGTATCTAAGATTTAAACAACTCTGGATTTTCATACCCTACGAAAAGTTGCTGTCACCATGGATACGAGTTGACAGCCATACTTCTGTTCATATAAGAGCCCTTACCTGCATACATAGACATCTTTTCTTTAAAAGTTCAGGTCTTTTTCCTTTTCAAAAATCTCTAAACATTGAGTGAGAATCCTTGGTATGTCTTCTAGTGAGTCCACTGGTAATGCAGGGTTGAACTGTTTTACAGAAAATCACAAGCTCCCAAACAGAGTCTTCAAAAGTTTTATTAATAATAACCATATCCAACAGAACTTCCCAAACATGTTTAGTTTGTGTTATTGGTTCCATAGTTCCTGTAAATAATGTCTAAGTACTGCCATCTGTAAGGCATATGATACCAACAGAAGGTACTAATAAGCAGGAAGCATTAATGTTCTTTGCCTCTAAATTATTTGGCATCAGCTGGTATGGTCTGTGTTGACAAGGCTGCTTTAAGCTTGATTTCTGTGTCAACGCCACAGTGGGAAAGCCATGTTCTCTAGCTCCTCATCTTCCCCATCACACTGTTAGAAGATGGATTTATAACGGACCTAAAGGTAGTAACAAAATGAAAATTAGTTCTCGAGTAGAATAGCAATCCCATTTGACTTGCCGGTAGCAACTGTGTCATATCTGCTTCTATGAGCAAGAAAATGACTTCTTAATGTACTTTTCTTCCACTAAGAAAAATTAAATCTGTGTGGCAAAATGGAAAACCAGTATGCTGGCAGCCAAATTCTGAAAGGAAGATCCATGACACTCATAAAGATATTTGTGGCCTAGTTCTATGCTAATGAGCCTCATTTAGGCTCAGACTTGTTCAGGGTGGAAATACAGTCCTGCTGGAGAGAGAGGCTATCTTTCCCATGCTATGCTGCCTTCCATATCGAAGGTGCTCTGAGATAAATGGGGGAAATTCTCTGTCTGCTACAGGCTGCCAAAGTGGAGTCCCTCGAGTAGGATGAGGTGTTAGGGGGTCAAGAAAATGAATATTGCTATTTTAGTTGGAAGTGTTTATTTATTAGTATTGTGTATATTGTATGTAGCTGGAGTTAGTAGAGCCACACATGTGTGTAGAGGTCAGAGGACAACTGTGTGGAGTGATTCTCCCTGTCCACTTTACCATGGTTTGCCATGTTTCTATGTTACTCGTTTAGTGTGAATGTTTTGCTGAACTCACAAGGTTATTTTCAAAGTGTCCATGTTCAAGGTGAGTACATGCTCAGCAAAGTGCAGACGGCAGCTATGGAATCGCCCATTGGTGTAGATTCTCCAAGATTAAGGAAAATGGTTAGGACAATGCATTACCTACCCGGATAAGGAAAAGAAATTCCTCCAGGACAAATGGAGTAAGAGAGTGTCTGGCTACCTATGGAAGCTGTAAGTGTTGTGTGTGAGATAATGACCAGCAGAGACACTGCCCTCCACATTATAAATGTTGGCCGCCATTGGCAGCACTGTTAAATAATCCAAGTCAAGGTAACACGAATCACTACACTGTGCACATATTAACAAGCCTAATCTATACCTTATTACAGCACTTATAAAGCCACAGGAAGGATGGGCTTGATAATAAAACTGAAATATAATAGGAGATTAAACTCAACTGAAAACCTACTATCTGATAGAATTGACATGTTTACTATATACAGAAATCTTATACATATACATGCTTGTAAATATATATATATAACATATATGTAAATATATGTGAACATGCATTATATATGCTTATACACAGAGACACAAACACAGAGAGAATGCTCTAAAAACAAACTGACTTAAATGAGTTGTTAATATTCTCTGCTGTTTTCTCATTGTTTATATCATAGCAGGTGCACTTAGATTCACAAACCTGCCACTTCTTAAAAGAAACTAGAAGAAGAAAATCTGATAATGAAAGATGAATTCATTCACAGTTTAGGCAAACTTGAGTGTCTGGCTTCTGAATCTCTTCCATTCACGGTGCTTTCAACTCCTTGGAGCTCATTCAATAGAAGGAAAGCCAGAGAGAACGGTAGGCTAACTGTAGGCCAGAATGAAGGAAGTCTAGCAAGGGAGGCTGGGGACAAGGCATAACCAAGTCAAGGAAATCACTCACTGGACAGTGCCTGACAAGCAGAGAGAGCCACGGAGGCCGTGGTGAATGGAGGGGTGCCATCCTCACCAGCCTCCCTCTGTACCCAGCCTCAGTGGGTCACAGCTTCTCAGACAAGCACAAGGCGGCAAGGTCCCAGTACGGCCTAGCCTTGTTATTCTATTAGAGAAGCAAGAAATGTCAAATATTATGTGAAACTCTTTATTTTCAAAATTGGGCAATTAATGTAATTAAGATATACCTACAGGCCTCTAATTTGCAAATTATTTTCACTCTTCCTCTTTCCCACATTATTAAAAGGAAATCTCACGGACTCTTTAATGAGCCTATTCTATTTTCTTTCTACAAAGCTCCAGAAACATGACAGAGAAGAAGCGGACTCACCAGCCCTTTGGAGATCTGAGGAGGAGATGGCTGCAGAGGCGGAGGCTCTCCGGGCCTACTTTCAGGTAAGCATTGTAAAGGTAACTTTACTTTCCTGCTGCAGCAAGTAGCTTCTTGCTGCCTCCGGCTGCTAACCAAGGCCAAGTCCTGGGAGCTGCTAGCCTCCGTACAATCTTATCTAGGCTTAGAATGGTTTCAGTCTCTGAGAATTGCTGTTGAATAAGCTCACCCTTTCTTCTTCTCTCTGAGCTCTGGCTGGCTGGTTCAACAAAGGTCTTCTGTCTCAAACTCCTCTCCAATCTGACTGATTCATTCTAGCTTTTGTCTAGGCCTCTGAAGTGCTCTGCTTGGCCTCAAAGCAACTCTAACAAATTTTCCTAATCTTTTGACTCATCTCATTCACTGGCTTATTCTGTCTTTTCCTGTGTCAAGCTTATTCTATGTCTCTGTAAACTCTGATAATACTTCCTCTTCTCCCTCTGTCTACTCTCCCTCTCAACTCTTCTGTGCTGCTCTCTACAAACTCTCCCGTACTCCTGCGCTGTACTCTCTTATCCTGTACGGTCTCTCCCTTAAGCAGCTTCACTTTCTTCTCTCTTGAGAGTTGGGCATATCCTATTTTGTCAAATTTTTGTCTGATTCATCACTTTTTCTGTAGCTCAAGACATCACTTTCAAACGTGGGTGCTTTCTTCTCCAACCAACTTTACCTTCATTGTTTGTGATTGTTTTGTGAGGGCTAAGGGTGTGCCTGTATTCCAGCCAGAGGGATTAAAGGTGTGTGCTAAGGACTGAGCCACGCCTTAACTAAAAACAGGCTAAAATATCTGGTAACAAAGTATCAAGTACTCTACCTTCACCAAGACGTCTGAACTGGCCTCAGGAAAGCAAAGGCAATGGCTGTAAAGGAGGAAAGAAACCTAGCAACACCAACTCTCCCCCAGGGGATTACAAAAAAATGTGAAAACTGAGGAAAAGCCTTGACCCACATGGGACTCACCCACACTCACTCACAGTAGGAATGGGTAGGAGTCTGGAGGGAAAGTTCTGAGATTTCTAGATACTTGTGTCCCAGAACAATGAATTGGACCAGGAGTCTATGGCGAGTGGTGGAGACAGGGATAACTTATAATAAAGAGCACACTTCGGAGTGAACAAGAGGGCCAGACAGCTGGGGAGACTATAGGCTCTAATGTGCTCAACCAGGAGAGTGGTGAGCCTTTCTGGGCCATCTGTGTAACAACAGCCTCTCTGGAATTTAGAGTTTGCTCACGTAATTCTTACTACTGTGTGTTGTTATAATTGTTTTGCTTCATTGCAGATATCTTATTATACTTTATAAATTAACATTTAGTATATGTATAGTACAAAGTATTAGAGGATTTGGCACTAACCCTGGTTTGAAGTATCCACTGGGGGGTCTTGGACAGAATACCCTGCTGATTAAAAGAAAACTCTTGTATACTGCTTTGATATGAAATGCAAAGAAGTTCAAAGACATTGTGCATCAACTGGCCAGTCTCTCCCCAGACTTCCTTTTAAAATATTCTAAGTGCTCAGTGACCCAGAGGGCCTTCCCCTCTAGTGTCCTGTTGCTATACTTAAAGTATGGGATAATGTCAGGCTAGGGCACACTGAGGCCTCCTTCCAGGTGTGTCAAAGTGGTTTTCTCCATCACAGAAAGTGTTCAGAGATAGAAAAGTAAGGTATTAGCTGAGAGGGAGGATTACTCAAGGGTTAAGGGAGGAAATTCAGGAATCAGTAAAGATCGTCTAGAAGAGCATTTACCTTTTTTTCTCTATATGATTTTTGAATGTTTCAGATTTTATTCTTCTTTCCTACAAAATTCTATGTAATTTTTGGATGTGTATAGACACTAGCAATCAGTTTTCTAAGACCAATTATAGGATGGTCGCAAAGCAGAGGATACTCGGCATCCTCAGTAGACCATGGTGGTCACAGCCATGATGGTAGCCTTGTGCTTTCTCTCTGCTCCTCTGGCCCCTCAGTTCAAGCATGCCACCGCAGTCAAGCACTGCAAAGCTCAGTTCATTCTGTCATTCGTGTACTGAGTCAGTTCCTTTGCCAGAAGGAATACAGTGAAGTGTAGGAGAAGTTATTACTTGTGTTTTATTTTTAACCTTTCCCTCTGTTCACCTTCTATTCTGTCTGAAGTGAAAGGGTTGATAATGAACACCAGCCTCTGGAATTGACCAAACACTGTTTTCTATTCAATTCTACTTCAGAAGTCTGGTGGGTCTGTTGAAATGAGGGTCCCACATCTTGAGGCTCAATTTATTAGGCTGAAATTGTTTTTCTGGCTTCCTATATAATGGGTGTTTTCAAGTAGAGGCAAGGTAGGTCTAGGTTTTTGCAGAGGTCTTTGTGGAATTAGAAGGGTCTACAACAGAATGAGTCATCTACATGCATTAAGATCTTAACTTCTAACCCAAAATTCTTTTTTTTTTTTTAATTTTTTTGAGACAGGGTTTCTCTGTGAAGCCCTGAAGCCCTGGCTGTCCTGGAACTCACTTGCAGACCAGGCTGGCTTTGAACTCAGAAATCTGCTTGCCTCTGCCTCCCAAGTGCTAGGATTAAAGGCGTGCGCCACCACTGCCCTGCTCTAACCCAAGATTCTTACATGATTCTTACCTGCTTCTGCATTGAGTCCTGAATTTATCTATCTTCTAAGTGAATCCATTTAACTAGAAACTCTTGCCAGAAAGACATTTGTCCTAGGCAGTCATACAAACCATTGGGTACCATGCCTATTCATTGTTTTAATTTACTAAAACTTGCATCTCTCTTTAATGGGCTTTTGTTCAGATTAAATAAATGGACTGTTGGGAAGCCTGATATAGGTACTGAGACTAGAAAAAAGACAGTAGCTACTGTAACTGATAAGAAGAGGGAGGCTTTAACAGATGGTCTTCAAATTTTGCCAAGAGCAACTTGCAATACAAAGGAACTAAATATATTTCCCTCAAGACATATGGTCCTTGCATTAGTCCCTTTGTTTATTTGGTACTGGCCTTTCCATTTTCAAATTCCATCTTTACACTGAATTTGTATATAGCAATATCTAGACTAACAATGCACCATTTGGATTTACCTAGACTTAAGAAAGTATCTTTTGCTTATGTAAAATTAAGATGACCTTCACTTCTCTAGGCTTTCCTGATAGTCCAGTCAGCAATATGACTGCCTTGGGCAGGATGACTTGAAGGACTTGGCTTGTTGCTGCTCTACAAAAGCTTGAAATTCCCAAGAGGCGTAGCCAGAGATGGGATGGGGATCTGGGAGGGATGACAATCATAAATAATGGCTGAGAAGGCTCAAGAAAATGTCCTACTACTATGGAACCCAAGCTCAGCCATGTTGTCTGTTTTCTGTGTTCAGTGGTTTAGAAGTGGCAGCATTCACGATGTCAGCACGACAGATGGGCCTATGGGCATCATTCTTAGCTGTACACTGCTCTCCACGGCAGCACCTTCAGATTTCCTTCACCAGGTGAAGGTGGTGAAGGTGGCCTATGGTGGCCCTCTGGAGGTCCGCGTTTCTACCCTTCTAGCAGCCTTTCTGGTTTCCTTGAAAAGAGAGCACTTTCTTCTCTACTTCTGAGTTCCTCTATCTGTGTCTCTGCCACTCAGTGCAAGGTAGGAGGAGCCAAAGTGTGCCCCTATTTCACCAGTGATTTGGCCCAGTTGGGAGCCAAATCAGCAAGCAGTTGGCAGGTTAAATGTGCTGATCCCCATGCTGCTGCCCGCCTTCTCGGCTACTCTCCCATCTGACCATGTGACCATGTGCAATAGGACATTGGGTGGGTCTAGTCTTCATTGCTCCTTCCCTTTCCTCACAATTTCTCTTGTCTTTTGTATCCCCTAGGGCACTGCTGGCTTATTATCTCCTTGGTTCACTTTTTGCATTGTAGTACATTTATCTTAAGCTGGGTAGCCTTGCCTCAGTGTAAAAAACAAAACAAAACAAAACAAAACAAAACAAAACAAAACACTATTTCTAATTAGAAGTATAAAATTAAATAGAATAGAGATATAGTGCTTATGAAATGCCAGCTCCCTCTGTAGTTGCTCACCTAAAACTACCAAGACTGAGCTTTCTTGGTCTATTCTGTCTTAGAGATAGTGAGGCCAGTCTCTCTTCAGCTTAAATTCCATCATCAAACTTAAGCTCTGCAACTGCCAACTTGATCTATTTAGAAACATTGAACTAAAATTGTCTTTCAGAGATTTAAGTATTATCCCCACCTTTGGAAAATGAACAGTGACGATCAGAATTCAAACCCAGAGTCAGCTGACCCCAGACCTACAGCTCCCAGCTGTGGAGAAGATAAGGTCCAGGGGAGAGAGCAGACTCCTATATGCCCCTGCCAATCAGAATAAAACTAGATCACCATTTCTTGGGAAATTACAAAAAGCAAGTACTACTTTTGCTGTGCCAGTGAAATCAAGAATATACTGGTTGCTGGGTGAAGCTCTAACTGTCTTGATGCCTGCCTGAAAGATCCCTGATGAGACCAGGCTACTTTGGTTCTGGGAAGTCAGTGCCTCCTCTCTGCCTCTGTGAATTTATGCCTTGGCTCCCTGTATACTGAGCTGATTTCCGGGACGTAGTGTGTCTCTTAGCCTTTCTAAATCACATTAGATGACAGTGGATCTGCATCTCCTATCTTAACCTGGCCTGCTTTCTGGAGTGTGATGATTCTCTATGTAGGTATTTAACACTTGGATTTGCTGCCTCTCTAGTTTTAATTCAACATGATGTGTCCCAGTGGGACATGATGCTGTCATCGCCTCCTCCACGCTGGAGCCAAGGGATCTCTCCTGTAAGATGTGTAAACATCAACTCCCAACGTGGATGGGAATTGAAAGCAGACGAGGTTTGCACAAACGGTTGTGTCAGTGAGATTCTTTATAACTCATCACACTCTCTTAGGGGTGTGTCATTATGCTATAGATAACTGGCTGTCATTGATTTATAACAGTGTAGTGCAATTTCAAAGCAAATGAGTCAGCCCAAAGAAGCATTATTAGAAGTTAGAGATACCAAGAGAGATTTTAGCACCAGAGGTTTTTTTTTTGTTGTTGTTGTTTTTTTTTTTTTGTTGTTGTTGTTGTTTTTAATATAAGGGAAGTTTATTGCGGGGGAAGGGGAATGAAGACTTGGAGAAACAGCAGAGGCAGAGGAGCAGGGGTTAGAAAAGGACAGAGAGAGGGAAAGAGAGGCCGGCCAGGAACACAGGGGAACAGAGGGGAGAGGACAGGAGGGGGAAGGGGAAGGAAGGAAGAGAGAAATTGGAGAGAGAGGAGAGAGGAAAGAAAGAGAGAGAAAGCGGGAGAGAGAGAGAAGAGATCGAGAGATGGAGAGAGAAAAAAAAGAGGGGAGAGAGGGAGGGAGAGGGAGGAGGAGCCAGAGTTTTTTTTTAAACCACTATAGTTCTAGCCACTGATAGTCACAGTCAGCAAAGACAGACAAGATCTGCCTGATTGCCTCATGCTCTAGTCTGTAAAGTACATCTCTTAAAATCTACCCCAGTAGCCATAGAGAGGGTCTGCCATTCACATGAACATACTCCAGTGAGAAAGACTCAAGGGATTCATGGAAGAAATTTTAGGGAAAGAGGTGTCCTTGAAGTTCAGCTTGAGGGATCTAGTCTGGATCCCCAAGGGGAGGTACTCCCATTAATAGGAATGAAATTGTCCATCTGTTCTTCTCAGTCATCTCTTAACTGATATGATCACAGCTTTGCTTTAGCATGGTAGAGTTAAAGATGGTACCTCCCTTCAGACTGAAGATATTTGAGTAATGTTCATCTTTCATTTTGCCAGGAAAAGATACAAGGATTTAAAAGAACCAAGAAAAAAGAATTGTTGCTTTTTTCCCTAGTTCTTGTTTCTGTTTGATAATGCAGCCCCCTTCTCCCTTTGTATTACATTTCTATAATATGTTTTCAATTGCAAGGACATAAAGATAAACATAAACCAAGTCTCCAGGACTCGAGAATGATAATACATAGAATCATCTGGAAGTAATCAAATATAATGTCTCAGGAAATGACTTATCCAGAATACCAAGTTGGTTACTCTTTTGAGCTGTCGTTGCTATCCCTAAGACAGTCTACCCCAATATTCAAAATAGGCTTTATGTTTGGTTTAATATTTTGCTGGGATCCTACTTGGACCAAATAGTTTAGGTAAAAATATTCCTGAGGCCACTAATGGCTAAAAGTTCTTAGATAGTGGTGAGGGTAAGGAATAGATATTTCTGCCAAGCTGTATATTTGCTCATAATAGATGGGTAGTTTCACGGGTTAATTTTTCTCCTTGTGAATTTTATAACTTCACTGGCAACCAACATGAAATTATTTTCAGGAAAGTATGACTCCAAAATAACTATGAGTTGTCAGTGGGAAAAGTGACTCAATGGTTAGGTACATGTGCTGCTTTTCCAGGGTATCTGAGTTGAGTTTTCAGCAGTTTAGAAAGTTATAACTCTAGCTCCAGGAGATCCAGCATCCCCTTATCCCCTTCTGGTCTCCAACTCCATGGACGGACACACACACACACACACACACACACACACACACACAAACACACAAACACATACACACGGGTGGGGGAGAGAAGAGGGTAGAGAGAGAGAAGGAGGGATGAAGAGAGAGAGGAAGAGAGACTGCAAATATCGACGCACACAGGTACACACACACACACACACACACACACACACATAGACACATAGAGAAAGAGAGAGGGGAAGGAGGGAGAAAGATAAGCACAGAGAGAGAGACAGAGAGACAGAGACAGGGAAGGAGGGAGGGAGACATGTAAACATAGACATGCCCAGGCACACACACAGAGAAAGAGACACACACACACATACACACACACACACACACACACACACACACACACATACACACACACACACACACACACACACACACGCACACACACGGAACCTATATCTTTAAAAACAGAGTTTTAGGCTTTTTACTTGCATCTAGCAAAATGGAAATACAGTAAAACATAGCACTCTATCTCTGTCTCCAGAAGTGGATAGCTGCACATTAATCAGCATACTCTGCTATGTTGTAAAACCTCCTCAAATAAATCTGTTCCATCACTAGGACCTGCATTCTCTACTTGATTCTCCCACCTCTGACAGTCTTCTCCTTCCAGTGAATGAATTTTGTCTTCCCCTGCCTCCTTCCTTTCTAGCAAAAGACAGAGACTTCTGGAGAGCATGGGAGGTTAATCTGAAGGAAGGCAATGAAAATTCACATTAATAATCCTTGACCTCGTCACATAATAATAGCTAATGTTCATCCACTTCACCTGTTCCAATGCCTACAGTGTGCCTCGGCCGCCTCTTCACAGTAATTGCTGCATCATTTTGACACGGCACGAACATCACTCAAGTTCTCACATCACTGCTCAACATGGATTAGCCATGCTAGACTCACCTGCAAAAGTAGCGCCTTCTGGTTTTAACTCTTTTCCAATGAGTTACAATATAGCTCAGTATATTCAGTCTTGGGTTGTAGGTATTGCAAACTGAGTATTTTATCTATGAAATTGTCCTCTGCCCATAAGCATGGAGACAACCTAATGCAACATGCCTAATGCACTTTCTCCTCCTCTTGGAAATTGAGGTAGGACAGACTTTCTAAAACGGAACAGAAGCAATGCCATGGCAATGAAAGGAATAGACTCATTTTCTTTTTATGTAATCGAGCTTTTTTTTTTTAATTTTTATTTTCTATATTCTGTTTACATTCCAAAGGCTTTCCCCTTTCCCAGTTCCCCCCCACCAGACGTCCCATAGTTCCTCTCCCCCCCAATTATTCCCCAATCATTCCCCCTCCCCCCACGGTTTCTTTACAAAACTGGATTCAATCTTTACAGGCCCAGGGTCCTCTCCTTTCTTCTTGGGAATCATTTGACTTGCTAATTGTACCTTGAGTACTTAGGGCTTCTGGGCTCATTAATATCCACTTATCAGTGATTGCATTTCATGTGTATTCTTTTGTGATTGGGTTAACTCACTCAGGATGATATTTTCCAGATCCAACCATTTACCTACAAATTGCATGAATTCATTATTTTTAATTGCTGAGTAGTATTCCATTGTATAAATATACCACATTTTCTGTATCCATTCCTCCTTTGAGGGATATTTGGGCTCCTTCCAATTTCTGGCTATTATAAACAAGGCTGCTATAAACATAGTGGAGCATGTGTCTTTATTGTATGCAGGGGAATCCTCTGGGTATATGCCCAGGAGTGGTATGCCAGGGTCCTCTGGAAGTGACATGCCCAAGCTTTTTAAGAGACGAATCCCTGCTTCCCCCTCTTTTTCTTCCTCCACCTCATGACTCTGACCTGGCTCTTTTGGTTCTGCATTGCTAGTACCAAAGAGCAAATTTTGATGCCTCTGCAGAAACCTCCTGCAAGTGTTTTAGAGTAAGAAAGTCTAATGGCAGTTAACTGCTATTCTAGAGCAAATGTATATTGGCCTCGTGCTTTACATGGGACTTTCTAGAAGATGCTTTGAACAAAAAGGCTGATACAATGAATACTGTAGTTATAAAAAATATAACAAGTCCAAGCTTGTTCCTGCCCTCTCTGAGTCCAAACTCTTGTTTTCACCACTAAAGAATAAAGCCATCCAGGCACTCTGAGATGAAAGGTATAGTCTTCAGGCTCATACCAAGTTGTCTTCAGTTTTCAGTTTTGTTTGCAGTAAAATATTAACTACATCATTTTGTTCTTCTGTGGATTACATAGATAGGGAAAGCACAGCACATGCTACCTAGAGTTGGTATAAGAAGAACAAAGCAGTAAGGTCAGGAACTAGGTGACAAGGCTGTGGGTCATAGTTTTCCGATTATTTAACATTTTGAAGATGACAAATTATTGGTGTGGTTGCATCATGAAAGATTGGCTTCAATAGTTATTACACACTAGAAACTACAGAGAGGAGATGTTTTTGGACTACCAAAAAGGCAAAGAAAAATAATGACTTGTGCTCCTCTTACTAAATGAAACCACCACTGGAAATATTATTGAAATATCAACATAGCAAAATTTTACACAGGCAAGAGAAGACATGATTCCAGAAAGGTGAGCCTCGCATTTGGGTTGCTCTTCCATACTAAGGGTTTGCATGACTCTTGGAGAGGAGAATTGATTTAGAGCTTGCCCATGATAGAGTTTACCAAGCCTCTCCAGGTGAGTGGGACGCCAAGCATCTGGCAGTATCAATCCTTGGAGCAAGAGTGAGTAGATATAACCCGTTCTTCACATTAACTTCAGCCCAATATCAAATCATTGGGACAGCTAAAAGATGTCTGTCCTGAAAAGTAAATTAAAATCATTTCAAAGTTCTTGTCCTTTAGCTTCTTGGCAGAGAAGAAGAAAAATCTCCCTGGAAGACGATAACACCAGTGTAAGATCTTAGACTATCTTTACCATCTGTTTCCAAATAGAATACCCAGCATGTCTGTCTATGTGCTCATACATAAGCACACCAAAAAAATGTCAGGAACTAAGTTGCCCTGTCCTACCCCTGAATTCATACACTAAGGTTCTAATTACCTTGTAATGTTAGATGATGGTTCTTTGGCAGGTAACTAAGTGAGGATGTCATCATGATCACGTGGCCTCTATGATGGATTTAGTAGCCTTATAAGATAATTTGATTTTGATTTGCCTCTCTGTGCTCATTTGAGAAGTTAAGAAGAATGAGGCTGACTTCTGGACAAGAGACAGCATCAGATAAAGGGTGCCTTGCTGTTGGACCATGTCCTTCAGAACTGTGGAAAATGGATTTTCCATTGTTTAAGCCTCCCAGTTCATAGTATTTTGTTACAAATAAGTGACCAATCACGGTTTATATAAAAATTGGAATTATCAGATGTAGATGCTAAAATAACTGCTTACTTTGTTTACAGATTAAAAAGTATAGAATTCTTTAGTTTTTTCTAATTTAGCATAAAGCTGGAATCTATTTTAAAAATCACGGATGTTACAAAGGTTTTCTTTCCAGTTTCAAATCTTTCATAGATTTTTTTTCCCCTGGTGGATAAGTGAATTCAACTTTCTGGGTATTGAAGTGGCAAAAACAATAAGATAAATAAGTAACATGTACTAGCTTGTGAAAATATAAAATTCTAAACGAAGCTCCATGGCTTTAGAATGGCATTCTGCCTATATAGATACTCATTGGGATTTATAGGATTTGGAACACAGCAAGTGTTTTGAGTGGAGTAATGCTATTTTGTTGCTGTGATACCTGTAACATAG
This sequence comes from Apodemus agrarius, assembly GCA_964023405.1. Lineage (NCBI taxonomy): Eukaryota > Metazoa > Chordata > Mammalia > Rodentia > Muridae > Apodemus > Apodemus agrarius. The sequence continues at coordinate 107,319,959 of OZ030013.1, read as the reverse complement.
GCAAGGAAAGTTCTATTTTGGTTAATTATTCCAGAGGGAGGGTGTCTATTGTGTTATGGAATGTATAGCAGCAGGAGGCAGGGGTGGGAATCTTGCTGGTTGACTTTTCATTTCTAAATAGGTAGGAAAAAGCACCAGGGAGTACAATAAGGCTGTAAATGCTCAAAGCCAGTCCCTAGTGATTTATTGCATCCATAACCTTCCTAAACATTTACATCAAGTCGGACCAAGCCTTCTAATTCTGGAGGTCTGGGAGACACTTCTCATTCTAAGAAATTCTGAGAATTCTAAGAAATGTCTAAGAAATTCAAGATGTCTCTTTAAAACCAACAGTGTGAGACATTCATGGGTGAGCTAAAGTATTAATTTTTTTTAATAAAATGAAAGTAAGTAGAGAAAGATAATGGAAGTGAAAGTTCTTTGTGAAAGGCACAATGATGACTCTCAAGCTAGAAATTTCTTAAGCAGTGGAAGTATTTTTCTCAAATAAAATTTGCCAAAACATCTGCAAAAATCTCAGATGATCTAAGAAAGTACTAAGTAAAATTACTATAAAACCAAACAAAAAAATAGCATAATGAATAAATTTAGTGCCATATTTTTCATAACAAGAGGGTTAGTCAGTAAACCATCAGCCATATGAAAGCCATGGTATGAAGGACAGTGAGATAGAGAGACAAAGAAGAGAAAATAGAAGTCTAATCAAAAAGTACAATATGTATTTATTTAGAAATCTATATAAGACCAAGAATTTTAGTGAAATTATATTTTAGGTGATAATGCCTGAGAAACTTTACAAATGGGAGGGAAAAGGCTGTGTGTACTAATTCATACAAGTAATGTAAGCTCTAAGGATGCTGAGCTAGGAGAACTATTTGACCATAGGTATTCAAAACAGGTGTTTCAAAACCTACAACATAGGGAGATCCTGTCTCAAAAGAAGGGTTGCTAGGGCTGTAGCTCATCCAATAGAGTTCTGGCTGAGCATACACCCAGTGAAGGCTTTGATCCTAACATAGTATAAAACCAGGTATGGTGGCACACACTGGTAAACCTCAATACTCTGGAGGTAGAAGCAAGAGGGTCAGAAGTCCAAGGTTATCCTTAGATGAATGGTTGTTTTCAAGCTACCTAAATATGCATGACTCTCTCTGTGTCTGTCTCTCTGTCTCTCTCTTTCTCTGTGTGTCTCTCTGTTTCTGTCTGTCTCCCTTATTCTCGATCACATACTCTGTGTGTGTGTATGTGTATGTGTGTGTGTGTGTGTGTGTGTGTGTGTGTGTGTGTGTATTCCAAAAATTCAAGAATATACCCAAGTTATAGAAGGGAAAGAAGGAGAATCCATATGAAGATATACCATAATAAAATTGCAGTAGAGTATAAGAAATCTTTAAGACTTAAGAAATGTATATTTTCAAAGACAAATGCAGCAATAATACCAACAAAAACAAAAAACTATGAAAATCAGTAGCCAAGAGAAAATAATTGGCAAGATATCCACAAAGTTCATGAATTCTTCAGAATGCTAAAATTTAGATCTTTAGTGTTCCTTAATGCCTTGGCACATGTTAAAGAATTGGTCTCATTCTGGCACTTTGGGGAGATGACAGAAAACAAAAGCTGAGTATAATAAGATGTCTTAAGTCATTCTCCTGAAAGAACTATAGGATCATGCTCTTTATCTTCTGCTGGCTGCAATGGAGAATGCTTTTACTCTAACATGCTCTTTACCCATAAGCCCAAGTACAAGATAGCCAGTTGACTGGACTAAGCCTATGAGCCCAAATGAAACTTTTCTTTTTATGAGTTGATTATCTCAGGTATTTGGTAGGAAGCTAATAATGGGTGAGGATCAATTAATCTTTTTTTTTTCTGACAAATCTGAGAGACTTTATCATCAATAGACATATTAAAGGGATTACAAAGAAAAAGCAATAAAACAAACAAAAAAACTATTCTGAGCTAAATGAAGACAGCTAAAACCTGTAGACAACTAAGCAAGCATTTAGAGGGTAATTTTCTTTTAATTATGGCTTAATGCATTTATTGAATAAAATAACAGCAGAAAGGTATTATAGAAACTATTCTGAATAGTTAGAGAACCATGAAATTATACAAAAGAAGATAATAGAGATTAACAATACAATGGCAAACACATATACAATCATATGAAAAGATCAAAAAGACTAAATCCTAATGCTTTGAAAAGAGAAATCACCAAGGAAATCCAATGTAAAAATAAAAAAAGCAAACTTCTCTATACTTAGTGCAGTTGCTAAAAAGAGTAAGACAATATATGGAGTAAAACTAGGGCAGGACATTTGAAATTTTGGATTAAATAGTCATATTTCTAGGAAAGATGATTGATTTGACTTCCACAGATGAAAAAGATTATATGAATAATTTAATAATGATTGGAGAACTCAAGCTGCTTTCCAACAAATACATTGTAAGGCCCAGATAAATTTATTGGTCTAACCTGCCATACATGAGAGAAAAAGCAAGAATGGGAAGAAAAGAAAGATTCTAAGAGTTACCCTGGGAATAAATGAATCAGGAGAAGTACAAAAAGAAATGTCCTTCCTAATGGTACTTGGAAAAGATAAAGCACTAAATGCTGCCAGTTAGGTTGGGGGCAGATGCACATGGGTCATATGTTCATACAGTTATCAAGAGGACAATGTTAGCAATCAGTATGGCTTCTACATTGTGGAACAGTATTAAATAATGCCTTCCCTCAGATTAGAAAAGAAAGGATCAGCTCAGAAGATGTGGATTAAACTATAGATCAAAATATCATCTACATAAATACTGAAGCTTTGGTACAACCGTAAGGGAATTTATAAGTAACGGTGAAAGGTTGTCAATCCAGGTTTGACAATGGTATCAGAATGATCATTGTTGGCCTTTGTACTATAAAATGCACTCAAGGTACCAGCACACAATAAATGAGAAGGAGTGAAAGATGAATAAAACTGTCATTATTTGTGGGCAATATGATGATATATTCACAAACTACCAATATGGAGAATATATTAGAATTAGTCAATAGACTTAGAAAGATCTTTCAACATAAAAATAATATACACAGTTCCAATTTCTCTACATTCACAGTTAGAAAGGAAAATGTTTTAATTTAACTTTTATATTAATTTAAGAAATGATATATATCTAGAAATAAAGACATGCAATCTTCCAGATAATAAGTATAAAATGTTAAGGAGCATCAAAGATGAATTAAATAAACAAAGAGATTAATTAATGGTTTTATGAAAACTCAATTTTTTTCAGTTACTTTTTTAAGTTCAGGGGCATGCAAACCCAAAATTTTATGGTTTGATTTTGGTGAAAGGTGACAAATTGACCCTAAACTCTTTGTAGAAATGTATAAACCTAAACAAACTAACATCTGCCCCCAACAACCAAAGCCAAGGTTAAAAATTCTTCGGGGCGATGATATTGGCACAAATCTAAGCAGATGGACAGAACAATATAAGAAGCCAGAATGAGATGTGGGCATATCTGAACACTTGATTTATGAGAAAATGATACTACAAGCCTCTGGGGAAAGGAAAATCTTCTCAGCAAATGGTTCTAGGAAAATTGGCTATCCACATAGAAAATTAATAAGGTGAATCCCTGACTCACAATGTGTATAAAGGTTGTTTCCAGGTAAATTTTTAACTCAGAATGTGCATATAAAACAGTAGAAGTTTTCAAGACAGTCTAGAGATTAGCCTCATGATTGGCTATAGGGAAAGGCTTTAACTAACAAGTCACCAAAAAAATCTCTTTTAATTCAAAGTGATTAGGTTAAAAAATTGGACTTAAAGAGGAACTTGACCAGCCCTTCCCCCCAAAAAAGGAATGTTGAAATGGCTCATTATTAGCCAGCAGCAAAATCTAGCTTATATCAGAATGAAGTCCCAGACTTGCTTACTGCGGTTATCAAAGTTTCTGTAATAAGTGCTTGCAAGAATATGGAAGAACAGACTCACACAAGTCCCCAGACCAGGCAAAATCTATTCCAGTGCTTACGGACACTCACTGAGATGGTAAAATTAGAAGGTAATGCATGAAGCAGTCGCCACAGAGGTCAGGCACTGAGAATGAGGTGGGAAGGGAAGGGGTGATGTGAGATCTTCTATTACTTGGCATAGGAGGTAGGAAGATATTCATTTCGTCTTGTTTTGTATTAATTCTGTAAGCCAGATATGATCTGTCTGCAATTTTTCTCTCTTTGTGTATTATAGTTCAAGAAAGAGAAGAGGCAAAAACAATGAGATAAGTGAGAAAATAACAACATCAGCAATAAACAGGGAGGGAAACAGAGAGCTAGACTGTATGTACTGTGCTGTCTACTTGCTGGCTAGATACTCAGTTGTTGCTTATAGGCCTAAGTCAGAACAAGAGAGTAATTGTTAACATGGCATCTTTGCAGATGCACTTCTATAACATGGGAGAGTTGATCACCTCACCTGACCACCCTCCTCCCTGACATTAAGAAGCTACACTGGCAAGCTCAGGATTATTTTTTAAAGTGAATAGGAGAGACCACGGTGGAGAGAGTACTTTATTAGTAGTAATAACTCATAATGATGCTATGTGAGAAGAGCTTATGATGAACAACCTGTTTAAAGCACTTCAAAGATTTAATCTCAAGTCTCTCAGTGATGTCCCAGTTTTCCTGGGCTTTCAGAAGCAGGAATAGAAGCTAGTGGTAGTTGTGACTTGTCCCAGAACTCTGGAAATTCAAGGTTCAGTTTATCTAACTTTGGAGCAGGGCTTTAGCCTTTACCACACAGTTGCTATGTCTTTGGAGAAACATCTGTCCCTAAATATTCCTAGCTAGCTCACAATTGGAATTATCCAAGGAAGCCGAGGAACAAGATACAGCTTTTTTCTTACTTCTTCACTCACTTCAGGAACAAAGCCAGCATTTGATGGTTCCCACGCTGGAGGCTTCCTGCATGCCACTTTAGTCAGCCATCACAGCCATCTGCTGGAGGCATAATGCTGTCTCGAGTCTCCAATTATGAACGTGAAAACCCACACTTCATTAGATAAGCAGGAATAAAGTATGGCTAGTCAATGTTGATGGCAATCCATTAGGCACTGCATTCTTACATCAGTGAGGACACCCAGGGGACATTCCAGATTCTTCAGTTAGACAGAGGGTCTTTGAGAATCTGCCATTGTTTCTTAGAAGACATGTGGAAGATCATTGAGAGATTTAATCAGAGAATTGGAATGGAATGGAAGATGCCAGACAATTCATTTGGGAAGTATCAATTCCATATGAAGGACATGTCATAGTATATGACCTCAGCACAGTCAATTAGAGCCCTCACTTCACACTGATGCATTCATACAGAGCCAGAAGCCTTCAACTGGGATGTTGACAACTTCAGGCTTCAAGAAGTCTCCCACTCGCCACTGGGAGAAACCCAAGACAGAAGAATCATCCACAGTGATAGGAGCCAAGATACCAAGAAAGGAGGTTCAGTAATGTTAAAAAGGTGCTGAGTCAGTTTTCATCAAGAGGAAATTTTGACATTGGAATATGTTGCTTGTCATAAAAGAACTCCTAGCTATATCAAGGGAATAAATTGCTATTTCCCCATGGTGATTTTAAATGGGAGGCTTTATAATACAATCACAAACTATTTGCTAAGAACTCATTTCAAACCAAGCACAGTAGTTAGCCTTCCCCATAAGAGCTGATGGTAGCTCTTAAGGAGGAGGGTGACCACAAGAACAAGAAAGTATGCATGTGGACTCCGGGCAAATCACTAGTACACTGTCCACCACAACTCTGATCTAACTGATTTCTGACTTTGATTATACCATAAACCAGTTGACATGTTATTAATCATGTCTACCTCCCTCCCTCTGCTCCCCTAAAACCCCCATCACATGCCATCCCAGAGCCACCTTATGATCTAGAATTAGCCAATGAATTTTAATGGGTATTTAATTATTTTCAAAGAGTGGGAGTCAGTGCATTAGATGATAGATCTTGTAATAATTAAGCATTAAAAGAGCTCAACAGAAGATTATTTTTTTGCCAGCAGATATCTTTAGGTCAAGGATGTCTATAAAAACCAGCAGATCGTTTGAACTCCTTTAAGATGGCAAAAAGTTTATGTTGAATGCAATTAGATACTCTTACCAATTTCCCTAAAGCTCTGCATCTTGCTCCAATGAGGCAAAATTTTGAGCTGCTGGCATTTAGAGTTGCAAATTGCTGGTCTGGTATTGCCTTCAAGAACTCAAAGCTCATTCTGGGATCCAAATCATCTTTTAATTAGAAACAATGAACCTGAGTCCCATCTCCTGGAAAGGGGAACTTTCTAGAGAGCTCCAGCCTTGTCTCTGTAGAGCTCTGAGAAGCTGGCTATTCTCCCTGTATTAACTCATCTCTTCCTGGCTTATGAAGGTTTATGCTGAGGACCATACCTAGGGTTTAAAGCTGTCCTTTCCCCAATATTCTCATGAAAATTTTGCTTACTCTCCCTGAAGATATGTTGTCTATTCAGGAATTTCTCAAGAGCTCATGTATGGTTAGCTTCAACTTCTTTAATGTTTTAAAAAAGGGAGACTCAATGGAATTTTGAAATAGTGCAAGAATTTATAAGAAAAGCATTTTCTGAAAAAAAAAATCTAAGAATTCCCCCATTCTGGGTAAGATTAAATTTCAGAATACTGCAATTAAAAATACCATTTCCTTATATAGGAAATATGTACATGTTCCATATGTAAGCTGTTAAGTCTGACTTTTATAATAAATTTCTATATCCTCTAGGTCCTCCAAAGTCACACCATAGAAAGAATGAATTTAAACAGAAAATAAAGTTAAGATCATGATCCTTCAATAGAAAGTAAGGTCATGGTCTCTCACTATCCTGAAGAGCCAACCAAGGATAGATCACATGAGTCCCATTTCATGCCCCACAGCAGTTTCCACAATGTTTTCCCTAATCTTCTTGCTTCTTACTGGTATAGGATCACATCAAACACTTACCTACCCCATTGTTCAATGTAGGTTAGACACTCTTCTTATTAGAACAGTCTTCCTTCCTTCTTTCCTCCATTCTAAATGAGGCCCAAATATCTCCTGCTTAGAAAGGTGTTTCTCAAGTACCCAGTCTAAGGTAATATCCCTATTCCCTTCATTCCATAACTCCAGTCTTCCTTGAACATAGATGGACTTCTAGATTGGTGCAGGATATGTTTAATTGAACTTTTATATCCCTAAGATAGAGTTGGGGCTTTGGGAGGTTGGGGAGAATAACCCTCAAGTGGCCAAAAGGAGGCAATCAATTATCTCTCCTAGGATTGATACTGCCACCATTAATGCCCATACTGAGAAATTTGGGACTAGAAAGAAGTGTAAAGATGATTGCATTTTGATTGTTGAGGAAGAAATGCAGTAAGTTTTACAGTATTCTATCTACAGTTCAGAGACTAGAGTCTGAGGAAGTGCAGGTGTGAAATCGTCTCTCTTCATGCATCATCCATGTTTTACTCCAGTTTTCAATCGCCCCTCCTTTTTAAAAATAAGCATTTTCTTTTAAAAAAAAATATGTGTGAGGATGTGACCTCAGAGGCGAGAAGTTGTTGGATGCCCTGGATCTGGACTTATAGGTGGTGGTGAACTGCCCAGCATGGACGATAAGAACAGACCCTTAGGTCCATGGCAAGAGCATTAACCATTGAGCCACCTTTCTAGTCCCCTCACTCCTTTAGCTTTTGATTCCAAGATGGACTCAATTGCAACTTGGGCCAGTTGACTTGTGAGTAATTGAGATAGATCAGAACTTCACTCACCACTGGACTCACACTACACATCAACCACTTAAGGTCCCTCTTTTGGGTTTTGTTGAAATGTCCAGCTCTAAGGTGATAAGCAATCATCCATTAGTCTGAAGATTTATTTGGATTAAAATCTGTACTCACAAGGAAAAAGAACATCATTTCATTAACTCCAATTCTCTTAAATGATGAAGAAGAAAGGGGGTGGGCACTTTAACCCATTAGTCAGCTGAAAGGGCTGAAGCATTATAAACGTGTGTGATGGTGACAATTCTTGAGGGGGTGCATACCCACTTCAGCAATAGTGCCTGGTATTCAGCTCCACAGTTGTACACACTCCAGACACGAGTGCCATTAATTAAATGACATGCTTAGCTGACTCTCAGAGCTATTAATTATCAAAGGTATCTTCTTCCATCCTTGGCTCTAAATGCCATTATAACAGAAGAACATGAGTTAGCTCTAAAGAATGAGCTGAAAGAAGGTCACCCTCAAAAAGCAACATGAGGAGAAGCTGTCACAGAAAGTAAATGACAAAGCACAAATGACTTTTAGCTTCATCTTTGCCCATTTGCAGGGTCTGAAAGTGCTTCCCATTATAGGGAGTTTCTCAAAATTAGTTTATCTCCTGCAAGATACAAGTGAATAGAAGGTAATCCTTCTTTCGTTTTGATTGGGTTGCAGAGAAGTGTGATGTCAGCAGAAGACTTGGTGACAAATAAAATCTGTTCTCCATACGCCCAAAGGAAAGAATGGTTCTTTTAGGGAAAGTCCCTGCTGGGCATGCTGCGGACACAGGGAAATGGGTAGAAACACAGCAAGCAGGCAACAGAGACTTGACGCCTATCTATAGTATGTAACAGTTAGTGTCCAAGCTGGGATGAGAGTTCCCCAGCCTGTTCTGTTCCCTAATCCCACTATCAAACTCAAGGCAGACACCATTTAATTTGCAGAAGAGACAACCCCAGACATACCTGAGTATATAACAGAGCTCCAAGGTTTCAGTCTGTTTTTCCTCAGAGTTTCCTATTCTTAGAGTTTGATTTTCAGAGTCCATGGTCACTGTCTAAGCAGACATCGGTGAGCCCCAGCCTTGCCAGAGAGCAATTGTCTCTACCCTGATTTCTGAGAGGCTTGGCCCTGTGGTATACAGGGCTACATTCTAGGTTGAATTCTGTTTTCATTGATGCTGCAGACTGGGAAATACACCCTGTTGAATAGAAAGTTAATTAGCCCCTGGACATCTCAGGAAGTGTTGTTATTAATCAGCATGTGAAACATGCTACGGAGACATAATTTGCCGTCTACCAGCATGCTTGGAAGTTGCCCTACTGTCTAGCTTTCACACTCATGCTGCTGGGTTTCTGCTAGTGAACCTGGGCTAACCCCTTCCTATCTCTCGAAGGAAAGGAAATATAATTGCATTGTCTCAGAGGTACTAATCAGAGAGCCTCCCTGATCCTTGCCATCTCTCCATCAGCTTTTCCTTTACCCACTTACTTTAACACATTGCCACCACTGGCTTTTGTGCTGTAAGCTTTAAAGGCCAGTGTATTAAGAAAAAGCTGAAGAAGAGCGGTCAGGGGGCCCTGCCCTTAGAAAATTGCTCACCGTACTTTGGTGTGAACAGAATACAGTTCTGTAACAGCTCTGCCTGCCCCACTAGCCTGCTGGGAGCTAAGACTTTTTTTTTTTTAAAGGAGGATTAATAAATAGGTTTTCAGTAAACTTCTCCAGGCTGTGTCACTGGTAAATGAAGTACCCTAATTTTAATACCCATTCTGGGCCTGGGGAGAAGGATCAGTCAGTACTTGCCATGCAAACATGAGGGTCTGGGCTTGGATCCCTAGAACCTACGAAAAGGCTAGGTGTCATGGCATACACCTATAGTCTCAGCACAGGGAGGCTCACCTGGGGAAAACAGGTTGGGGACAACTGAATGGCTCACTGGAAAGCCTGAATTAAGGGACTGCTGAGATCACACACACACACACACACACACACACACACACACACACACACAGAGCAATGATAACAAACTAGTTTTTTTGTCTCAGCCCTGTTACTAAAGCCAAGCATACCATATCATTAATCTCTATGGGCCAGGGTCACTACCTGCAAAGACAGCAGTGGCTCTTGTTCTGTGAGTAAGGAAGACAAATACACTGTGTGAATTCTGTCTTGAGTGGCTGAGCCATGCTACTATCCAAACACATTTTAGAACGGAAGCACAGGGAGATAGGTGAGGACCTTGTCACCATCAAGTCTAGTGACTTCTGTCTACTGGTCCACACTTTCTGCATTCTTCAGATCAAGATCAGTCAGAAGGGGCCTGGTACAGAAATGTTTTCACCTCCCCAGGTGATCCTAATGGGCAAGCAAGTGTGGAACCACTACTGTAAAGAGAGCAAAGGCCAGCCAGCCTCTGTGGTCCAAGTCTCCCTTTACACACTATGAGAGTGTGCCTGTGGGAAGCCTCTACCCAGGCACACCTACAGGAGAGAGACATAGAAATGTCATCTCAGCTTCAGTGTAGAAGAGGACTTCCTCTGGTCTGAGCATAAGAAGGTTTTAAGTAAGAGAAAATAACCTCCTTGGCACTCCTGATAAAAAACACTGCCTTCAATGTACTCAGCATGGAGAAAGGGTGTCTGGGACTTCATGAATGTACCATTAGGATCTAGAATGTCCACTAAAGTCCTACAGGCTGGAGGCTTGATGCCCAAACTTGGTATTATATGGAAGTGATGGACCCTTAAAGAGTAAAGTCCTCTGAGTTGTCTTTTGGTTCATTGGGCTTCATGAGATTCTAGTCTTTCTTTGTTCTTTTTGCTTCTAGTTCATCATATGGTCTCACTACCATGAGCCAAAACAACAGGCCCAACTGATCACAGACGGATTCTCCAAAACTTTGAGCCCAAATAAATCTTTCGACTTCATATCCTTCTTATCTTAGGATCCCATTATGTAAAGTAATGGAAAATGGGGCAACATGATGTTAGCTTCACATTCAAAACGTCAGTGGGGCTCAGTTCATGGTCACAGGAAGATCCAGTGGTACCTATGGTGGTACCTGTACCTATTGAATCATACAACAGAACACAGGGAAATGTCAAAGGCCTTCCTGTGGGTTTCAGGAAAAGACGGATGCAAAGGTTTCTATAGTCTCCTGAAAATGTTGATGCTGGTCTTCTTTGGGGCATTTTAATTTCTCTTCTAAATTCAAAGCTCCCTTCTTCCAATATCTCTCCTACTATGCAGAACAATGGAAAATCCCTTCTGTTACCTTTCATGACCCTGAAGAATGTGTGCCTGTCAGGATGATGCCATTCTCCCTGTCAGTTCTCAAGTGTCCTCTCTAGAGAGAGAGGACAGTTAACCTGCCACTGTGTCTATGAAGAACCTAAACAGAGTTGGAAATTGGGGTGGGGCATGCATGGCTGTTGGGCTCCATAGTTGTAGAAGCTCATGTATCCAGGCCTGCCTTGTCATCGCTGTATTGGCCTCACTCTGTTAAAATTATTTTCCAAGGAGGCTGAAAGCATGTCAGGGGTTGAACCATTCATGTCTTCACTCCCTCCTGGGATCCCTGTTTACTTGTCAGTAAATCCTTTCAATGACATCCCTGTGAAAAATTAAAAGCTCTACTGTCAGTGGTAGCTGTGACATGTGTAGTGGGTAAAAATTAAATAAGGAGTACCATCCTGCCAGGCCTATGCACCACTCCTTCCAAGTATTTGGTGAAGTATGACTCTTAAACTTGAATAGTTAACCAAATATCTTGAGGTATATAAAACTCCCAATTACATCTTACCAGTTTACAATGATAAGTCTTATCCCAATATTTCTAACCTCTCCAAAACATCAGAAATACATCTGAAGTCATCTGGATATCCGTGTCTCCCTCTCTGCTCCAGTCGTCTCTTCAACTGAGCATCTCTCCCCGCCCCTCACCTCTCTTAGCTCCTCCCCCTCTCTCTCCTCCAATCATTTGTCTCTCATTGCCTCGATGTGAATGGCTAGGAAATAGCTTGCAGGAGACATGGGAGGAAACTGAAGACCTGAAGATGAGAATGCTGTGTTAGGTCCATTAAAACCTGGGGAGTGGGCGTGCCACCGGCTGCACTCTGCATTGTAGAGGCATAGCTGTCACTGGATAATGAGTGCGGACTCTTTAGTGCCTGCAAAGATGGCAGAAAGCATGGTCATGCAAACAAGAGAGGCAGAACTGCCATGAGAGAGCATGGCAATACCCCAGGCACATTTGTGGGTGTTTTATGTAGACTCTGCAACCCCTATTCACTATGCTCACCTCACTCCCCTACACAGGCAGACAACAAAACTTTGGATACATCTCTCCTCAAAGCCTACAAGCCTACCTAGTGTTTTGGGTGTGAAAGGTAGACACTGCTTCCCATAATGCTCCAGACCAGCTATGGAAATGAAACTACCACAGACAGCATTGAGAAGCCAGATGGATATGTGGGTGCTAAGGCTGTGTGAAAGATGGGTTATAGAAGTGGTGAGAGTGGGCTGACAAAGGGTCCTGTGTAGAAAGAGGTAGAGCAAACTCAGGTTACAGAGCTGTGCTGCGAAAGACAGGTGGTGGAAGTAACATGGGCTACAATATACAAAAATAAAACTGATAGAAACTTCTAGGACATAAATCTGCCATAAATAGGCAAGTCAGAAGAAGGGAGAGGGCACATTCATTTTCAGGCCAGCACAGGTGCCTCTGACTCAAAGTCAATAATAGTTCCAGGAGGAAGTCTGTGATGAATGTTTAGAAGATGACCCACATCTCCAGACAAGGCAAGCAGTGTTAAGAAGAGCAGCAAATGGTCCCAGGTCATGTGAGAATAGGACAGGACCCATCTCTGGAGGGTCCTTTGACTGGCTCAAATACCCTGATCTCCCACCCTCTCTATGGTATAGCCCTGTGCTCAGAGGACAGAACTCTGGTCAAGATTAGGAGTGACTCTGACTTTGTGTCATTATCATTACACAGACCTGTGTCACCCTGTGCTCTCTTATTTGTAACAATTTGCAGAAAATTGCTTTCTAAACTTACAAAATTTTTCCATATGCCAAAGACCAATGTTTGTATCCTCACCAAGGTGAATTTGAATGGATCTAAAGCCAAGATAGCCTTAAATAGAGCCCTTGAAATAAACAGGGAGTTAACTCTTCATATCCCAGTATCCCAGGTCTGCATCTTCTGTACAGAACTCAAACCCACTAATGGGAAGACAGACATAGAAGGAAAATCAATTTTCTTTGGGATTTCTTGGAAACACAGAGGAAGGAGTTGGAACCATAAGTCAGAAGGTCATGAGCACTTGCTACTCTACTAGAGGACATGAGTTCAGTTCCCAGCACCCACATCAGCTACTCAAGACTGCCTGCATCTCCAAGTCCACAGAATCCAGTGCCATTTTATGGCCTTTTCAGGCACTTGCACACACATGTAGCGTATAGTTACATAGACACATACATATAGATAAAAGGCTTAAGAATGAAAACAGTAGAGAAGTCTGTGATTTGTGACAGTGTTTCTCAAAAGTCTTTTCATTTATCACATGCTTAGTGGTTGCTCAATTCTCCTAGCACCTTTCCCCCTCTTATGAAATACAACTCATAAAGTCTTCCCTTCTCTCCCTCTGCTCCCAGCCACTGGACGCTGCCTTCCCAGTTGCTGGCCACACCCATTTTACTGAGGCCATTTATTGAGGTTTAGGTGGGTTAAGGCTGTAACAAAGATGGCAATTACAGAGGTGTGAAATATATGTCAATGGTCACCTGGACTTAGATCTAAACCACCACACTAGACCATCAAGAAATTTTATTTTCTTGCTAGATAAGAAAATAAATATGACAAGGAGAAGTCTAATCATCTTAGTAGAAATGGTTAAGGTCTGGACCATGTCCTTAGGATATTTGGGCCATTATGCTTCCAGTATGTAAAGCTGATTCTGCCAGACATACAATGCTTTAATGAGTCCCTAAATCCAGGTGCCAATGTCTCCAGTCACAGCCAAAGCTTGTTTGGAAATAGATTCCTGGCCCTCTCCATAGACCTGCTGAATCAGAATATAGGGAACATAGTCCAGAAATCTGTGTTCTAAAGCTCAGCAGAGAGTTTAGACAACAGTCATGTTTGGCATGTTCTCCGTATATAGTGCATACAGGCTGAATTGGTTTGCTGTGTACATAAGCTTTGAATTGCTGATGTGGAATCTTAAGAGTCCTTGCAGCTGACCCTTGGTATTGTAGGTGATGGGCAAAAGACAAAGAAAGTACGTGGACCCAGCGAATAAGTCCAGGCATCAAAAGGTCGGGAGCCACTTATTGCACATAGCTTGCCCACACATCAGTATCATCTCCCATAAAATGCTAATGGCAATCCAACAGATTCACAGTAAACAAACTTATATTTTATTTATTGCTATGCTTCAGAAGAAATGCTGCGCATTCTAACTAAACATCTATTTTTATGTTTTGTCATTTCTAGGCATCAGAGTAACTCGAACAATTCCCCAGGCATAAGAAAATGGACTTCATTCTGCTGGACTCTGCGACATTGGAAATGAAGCTAACCACCCTTTACTGCACCCCACAATCCTGCAGCCTTGTGCAAAGAATGTTATTGCATGTTTAGAAGCCACTGGTGTTATGCTTGGATCATGATGGCAGACAGGCTAGCTTCGCAAACAGTAGCATTGACAGTCTGCCTTAGTTTCTCACTTAGGAACTTAGAATAGTAACATTTCCCTTAGAAGAGTAGCACTGTTCCTTAGCCTGGATGAAAATAAAGAGGTTGCTAAAATATTTATCTGGTGTTTTGGATAACGTAAACGTTGATATTTTGGGGCCCCAAAACAGCATAAGTGAGGAAATTGCTTTCTGGGAGCTAGTGTGTTTCCTGTGAAGCAAAGGTTGGTTAGAGTAAAAAGGAGATTGGGAGCGGATCATTGGCTAGGTAAGATAAAAGCTCAGGAACCTTTTCTTCATCCAATTTTCCTACCATTGACGCAGAAAAGTGAAAATGAAGAAGTTCATGATGGCCAGGGTCGCCCTAAGAAACAAGGGAGAACAATGTGCTGTTCAGATTGCATTAGTGCAATCAGTTTGTGGTTTTGATCATTTCCTTGTATTTGTCTATCTATCTATCTATCTATCTATCTATCTATCATCTATCTATCATCTATTTGTGTGTATGTGTGTACATATGCACACACATTCGTGCACATCTATGTGTCTACATGCCTATTTGCCTTGCCATACAAGGAACAACTTGTAGTTGGAAATCAGAGAACAATTTTTAGGAATGAGCTCTTTCATTGTGTGTGTTGTGGGGATGAAATTTTGGTTGTCAGGATTGGCAGCTAGCACTTTTACCTGCTGAGCCATTTTGTCAGCTCTCTTCTATGTTTTTTTTAACACAGGGTCATCCTGGATCCTGGGGCTCACTGATTATGTTAGGCAGACAGCCAGCAAAACCCAGAGATTCACCTGCCTCTACCTTTCCAGGTGCTTGAATTATAGGCACTGATGACCATGCTCCATTTTTTACATGGGATCAAACACAGATCTCCGTGCTTGATGTGGCAGGCACTTTACTGATGGAACTATTTCCAAGCCCCACATGCAGTAGGGAGAATGTAAGGGAAAGGAGCAGAGAAAGCTCTCAGTAACTAGAAATTGTACTCTTCTCCATCTTGCTACATTCGTTAAGGAATGAGTTATGACAAAGGCTCTTTGCTCTGAAGGGTCATAGAAGGGGGTTAGCGTTTTCACAGGGAAATGGTAGCATGGAAACAGATATCTGAAAACCATGTTTTTCTTTTTGACACACATCCTCTTTGAGAACGTCCTTTGACTTATTGGTCACTCCCAGCCTCCACCATCATGCACATGTGGCACTTAAGTGTCTTTTGTCTGCAGAGCATAGGTGGCTTACACCTGTCAATTTTTCTCTTACACAATTTAAGACAATATTAGCCCCTATTCTGGCTATAGGTGAAGTCCTGCTCTGTACCAATCTCCTGCTGCTGCTGCTGTTGCTGCTGCTGCTGCTGCTGCTGCTGCTGCTGCTGCTGCTGCTGCTGCTGCTTGAGCTCATTGCCAGTCTTGCCCTCATACTTTTCTCCTCTCTCCCTGCATGTATGTGGCTTAGAACATTTCTCTTGGATTTCTATCCACATGGCTGGCTAGTCTAGTGCCATCATAAGACTACCTTAGCTTACTTCCATCTATGAAAGGCTCCACAAGGGTACATATATATTGGCTTCAAATATTTGAAAGGGACTTATCTGCTAAAGCCCACACTATTCAACCTACTTCTTAGGGTATTTGGTGCTGGACTGTCTCTGCTCTTGTGTAATAGACTGAGTATGACTCAATGTGCCCTGTTTAAAATCCTGTTCTATGTCTTTGCCTAAGTAGCGAGTAGCCATTGGCCATGCCTGGCAGTGCCTCTTGAGTGGGAAGCTCTTTAGTCCTCAAGCCTCGACTACATAGCTCCTCTCTGAGCCGCAAGTTAGAAGCTTTGTGATCTGGACAGGATGTGTTCAGGGGATACAATGCCAGGGAGTAAGAGGGAATGGAGAAGATGCCCAGAAATCCCCCAGCCGTGGGTTTGCTGGTTGACTAGTCAAACAAAAGCCTTAAAAACAACCCTTCCTCTACCAAGGAGCTTAAATGCCTCATCTTTGGCTTTTGTATCAAACGGACCTAAGAGCTTGCTCCTTTCCTCCACATTTAATTCCCTTCTACACCCACAAGACTCTGAAGCACTTGTGAATAAGCACTTAGTCACAGGGAACAATTCACTGAATCATCCTGCAAGTCGTGCTTTGGTTTTCCATGTTGTGTATGCTACCCAAACCCTGCAAAGTTCTTACTTTGCCCCTGCCTTTTCCAAAAGTGTCCCCACCTCAGTCCTTGCCCAATTCTGGGACCATTGTGAAACTGTATTTTTATCCTTCCCACCTCAGCCCCAAATCCATACATTGAAACAGTGTGGTAGAATTAGGCTGACATGGGGGCATTTGGGAAGTGATTACATCATGATGACACAGTTCCATACAGAAAACACTCATAGGACTGCCTGCCCCTTTCCCACCCAGGAGTACACAGTGCCATCTATGATCCAAACGTGTGACTTCACTGAGCATAGAATCCTCGAGCATCTGTATATTGGACTCCATGCCTTCAGAACTATGAGAAAGGAATGTGTGTTGTTTAGAAGCTACTTCATTGGCCTATGAACTACAAAGATAAGGGAACTGAAAAGATCAAGCAAGAATGTACATACCACACTAGGCATTTGGGAGATATGCCTGAATCTGTTCTTGTCCATCACATCCTTCCTTCTTCCTTGTCTGTATGATCATACGATAAACACTGCTTTCAGAACATCCTCATGGCAGGCATTAGTCTAGAAATTGTCAAAAAATTAGTGCAAACAGTCCTCACAAAAAGACAACCAATAGTCTTCCTTTCTCTCTATGGTATATTCAGCATCTACCATGTGCAACAAACTATGAGGTACATTGCTTACAGTGGTAGGCAGAACCATCCACAAGAAGGTAACATTGTCTTTTTATAGATAAGGCAGCTGAGGCTTGGAGACTTTGTGGCTTGCTTTAATTACATGATAAGAATGTGTGGTCCTCTTGAGAAGCTGCCCTCTTTTGCCTAAGCTAAGCTGTTTCTCAAAATGGGGGCACTGTAGAAGTCCCATGGGAGAGTTCCTCATTTTTCTCCATTGGCTAAGCTCAGTAAGCATACCTAGGTTCTCAGCTAGAAGTTAACTCAGTTTGGGGTTACCAAGACTAATTTTTTTGTCAGTATAATGAGCATCCACTAGGTATAGTCAGCAAAACTTTCTTGTGGGAATCTTCTGAGAACATTTTTCCCTGGACTGCTCCGTGATTTTCCTCCAGATTTCTAATATTATGGTAGTATTCAAAGAACTCTGGGCCTCTTGATAATTTTCTTTGCTGCCTTCTTTGTCCCTCTCTCCTCCTGTCTTATTTTCTTCTCTTGGCCAGAAAAGCTAGATCACAAAAACAAGTTTGTGAGCTGAAGATGCATCATGAAAGCTGTGATTCTCAAACTTCAGCCTCAGTCCGCATCGTCAGGAGTGCTTGTCAGAACTCCAGAGGTTGGAGCTGGAAGGATGACTCAGCTGATAAAGTACTAGGGTTTGAGTCTCAGAATCCACATTAAAGATCCAGACCTGTTAATGCCTACATACAATGCAGATACTGAAGAAACAGAGGCAGGCTCATCTGCTGGCCAGCTAGGCTTAACTAGCAAACCCTGGGTCTCAGTGAAACACCCTGTTTTACAAAACAAGGTGGATCTTGAGATGGCTAATCTTGGTTGTGACCTTGAAGAAACAGGAAAGATGCAATCTCAATTTAAGATTTGCTTCCATCAGATTTTCCTGTGGGGATTTTCTTGACTGTGAATGGATATAGGAGGCGCCAGCTCACTGTAGACAGTACCAGGCCTAGGTCAGTGATCCTGGGATACCTAGAAAACTGGCTGGAAGTAGGCCACTAAGCAATATTTCTCCATTTTCTTTCTTCAGTTTCTACATCCTGCCTTCAGTTCCTGCCTTAGCTTCTCTCAATGATAGATCATGACCTGGAAGTATGAGATGAAGTAAACCCTTTCCTCCCCAAGATGCTTTTGATTAGTGTTTTATCACAGCGACAGAAAGCAAAGGAATACAGATGGCGACAAAGCAGAATACCAGGCACTGACCCTGTTAAACAAGCAAAGACCTGAGAGCAAGCCATTCCCTTTAGCTGTCCCAGCACAATTTCAGACAAGAAACAGCATCATTTTGATGCTGGTTCTAGTAGGTGAGAACCCATATTTTGAAAACCACCAGAGTGAACTGGTTTCTGCCACACCAAAACAAGTCAGATCGTCTCAGAGAGCAGAACTCAGGTCGTGCATTTAACATATTTTAGTCTGGAGGCAATGAGCTGCAAGTTAAATCCAATCAGACCACTGGAGCATCTCTAGTAGGGTTTTAGAGTTATTTAACAGCACAGAAGTCTTCTTCTCTGAGCTAATTAAGTGATTAGCTTAGATCGATAGAAGATAAACAAGGACAGGAAAGTGGAACAGCTATAGCTCATGACTAGCTTTAAAAAACTGGTGGTGACTTCAGCCACAATAAGGAACACTTGTTAAAGACAGACTTAACTACTGAAGACTCATGTACGTCAATTGAAAGGGAGGAATTTACCTGTGCTCCCAATGGAATATGTTATGTTATTCAAAAGAACTCTTATGCATAGCCTGCTTCAAGGGGCTTGCCTGGACTCAGAACTCCATTATAAGGTAGGGGTTCAGTTCTGAACAAATGATACTCAAATTTGCTCTAATGGCTGTGGCCAGTAAGTATCCGTAGTGAATCCAGGTCTGAGCAGAGGCAGGGACAAGTATCTGTACAGAAATTCCCATCTGTGACATAGGTCATAGAGCTGCAGCTTAGGAGTCCTGATGAGAGAATGGTTGGGAGTTGAAATGTAGGTCTCATCTATCATGCCCAAGTAACCTTTAGAGTCAGATAGGACCAGCCTGATTTTATAAGAAAAATGAAATTGAGAAAAGGTTACCTAAGGTGCTAGTGATGATGTTGACATAATAATAGTACCTAATATTTATTGAGTGCTTATCATGAATTATGCTTTCGGTATTTCCTCCACCTTCACAACAGCCCTAAAGGTTCTATTATTAGCCCATTTTACAGGTAGGAAAATACAACACAAAGGATATACTGCTTGATCATGAGACCCTGTGGAGAGAAGTCAGAACTCGGATTTGAGTCCAGATACTATGGATTTAGAATCCATGATAACCTCTGCTTGTTGGGCAAGCCAATCCAGCTTGACTAAGCTCTAACATCTATCTTCATCCTACCTACCTGTTTTAGTTAGGGTTTTATTGTATGCCATAACCATAC
Organism: Apodemus agrarius; assembly: GCA_964023405.1. Classification (NCBI taxonomy): domain Eukaryota; kingdom Metazoa; phylum Chordata; class Mammalia; order Rodentia; family Muridae; genus Apodemus; species Apodemus agrarius. The sequence goes on along the minus strand of OZ030013.1, from coordinate 107,300,155 downwards.
AACCCTTAGAAAGGAAAATATTTAATTAGATCTGGCTTACATTTCAGAGCTTTAGCCCATTATCATCATGGCAGGAAATATGATAGTGTGCAGGCAGACATGGTGCTGGGGATGGAGCTGAGAGTTTTATTTCTTGATGCACAGGCAGCAAAGAGAGACTATGTGCCACACTGAGCATAGCTTGAGCATAGGAGACCTCGAAGTCTCCCCCACAGTGTCATACTTTCAACAAGGTCACACCTGATCCAAGAAGGCTACACCTCTGAATAGTGCCAAGGACCAAGCCCTCAGACACATGAGTCTATTGAGACCATACCTATGTAAACCACCAAGCTAACCTTTTCCTGGAGAAAGAATAGATGGTCCCTTCTTGCTCAGCACTGAAGTCTAATGTTCCTCAGCACTGTCTGTAGAGCTGGGCTTTGTATATTTAAGAGACTCATGAGCCAACACACCCAGCCATCTGGTTTTGTGGAAGGAGGATCCGCGTTGGAATTGAGCCCTATAGAGTTATCTGTTAGCATGTTGTGGAGGGGTCCCCCAAGCTTCTTTCTCCACTGTGTATGTTCATACCCCAACTACAGCACACCTCTGTTTACTTACTGTGTTTCTCTTTCTTATACGATTCTCATTCTTACTTATATTTTCTCAGCTGCAAGGAAAGTTCCAGTTACTTCAGTAAATGGAAAAGTAGGATCCCTTGCCATAAATGGAAACTAACAATGAAGATGAATCTCATGAAACACAGAAAATAGAGCTTATTAAATTCTAGGGAGGGGCTGGCGCCTGCTGAGAGCCCTGCTCACTGAACTGTCTTCTCACTTTATTATAAAGGGACATTAGCAAGTGTTAGAGAGGTGTTAAAATGCCCTCCCGCTCTCTCCCACAGCCCCGCTCCTTGTGGACTTGACAAGCAGTAGGGAATAGCCCCTCAGCTTGTGATCTGCCAAGTTTTTACATGTTTTGTTCACAGGACCTTGTGAAAACCCACATTCCTCCCCAGGCCTGAAGAGCTGTGACTCCCACTGGGACTAACACAGACCAGACTATATGTGGGCTGTCACGCCCCACAAAGTCCAGGAACCTGGTGAGCTGCCTTCTGCACCACTCATGACCAGGCACATCTGGAAAGAAAGAGATGGTGAGGCCCTCAGGTGCCTCAGGGAAACTAGAGTCTAGGAGGCCAGAAAGTGATTACAGCTTCAGAGCTGCAGAGGGGACTTCCCAGTCACCCTCATCACTCTGAAGAGAGAGGCCTTGAAAGCACCTTTCCTCTATCCCATCTCCTGCTATTTGGTTGCAAGAATAAATAAGCAGGGAAAGCAATTAGGAAAGTTTGTGTTGTACCTGTATCTGCCGGGGATGATCCAATTTCAAGGAGGAAAATGCCTGCGTCTCCTTATCTGTTATGCCCAAGCAAGAAAGAAAGGGGGAGGGTGAAGGCAAGAAAAAAGGGAGAAGGAAGAGAAACAGAGCAAAAAAGGCATGGTGATGTTTATTATTCCCACAGCTAAGGATGCTGAAATGCTCAAGGCTTAAGCAGCCCAAGACAATCACTATACCTTCTCTTCCCATACTGCAATGCCAATCCCCTCCTTTATAATGCAGGTGGGGCCCCTTTCTGGTAATACAAACAATTGTTGTAGTGATTAGTCAGCTCTATGCTTCCAGCAACACTAGCGCAAGTTCTTTGATACCCACTCCAATGCTCTGGGTTCTCAAATGAAAGACACACACACACACACACACACACACACACACACACATACACACACACACACACACACACAAACACACACACACACACACAATCTATGTTTAATATGCCTTAAACAGCTCAATGGCTGGGCACACCCAAACCTCCAGTGGCTAAGAAACTCTCCCCTCCAATATTCCTGAAGTATTACTTACTAAAACCTATATTCCATCTTGGCTGTACCAGACACAGGACTGTAGCAACCCCGGGCCACAATCCCTAACTCTTACATGTTGGCTGTCTGCCTCATCCGTCTCACATCTGATCATTCTGCTTCCCCAGCATGGCAGTTCTCCACCTCCTTCGTCCCTTTGTCTACAAATCCTAAAGTTCCACCTCTGTCTTCCAGCCCAGCTGTTGGCAACTGGCAACTTTATTTGCTAATAAGAAAAAACTGGGGGCAGGGACCCTCAGTGTCTCACCTGCAAACTCTTGTGTAATTTTGGGAACTGATAATGCAAGCATTAAACAAAATCCACAGCATAAACAGTGTCAATAGTAATACGTTTTAAAACTTATCATGCAGCCATTTGAAATGGGACAAGTGTCAGAGCTATCTTTCACAAAAGTACCTGAAGCACACAGACAGTTACTGACAAGGGTCCACATAGACAACGAGGCAGCAATGGAGGCCAGGGGACAGGTACTATGCTTTGCTTCCAGCAAGCAGTTCATCCAGTGTGAGTGATGTTCATCTTACAGATAAGGACCTTGAAGTAGGAGAGTGTCAGTGACTCAGCGACGTGCCCAAGATTGTAGGACATTGCATCTGAAATGTGTCAGAGTCAGACTTGTCCCCAAGTAGGTCTGGCACCTAAGGTCATACTCCTAAGGATCACAGACTCCTGAGTTACTTATGGAAAGGAACCAAGTATTCATTACTATCTCATTATAATAGTTGCACATAATATACATAGTTAATTTTATATAGTTAAGGTCAACAAAGACACTAATAAAAGCCAAAGCTATCCCCAAAGCTCTATTGTTCCAAAGTTAGTTTGCAAAAGATGTATGAGTCTCATGACTTTCTTATAGCAAAATCTAATTTCTTTTTCTTGTGCAGAGCACTGATCAAGTCCTAATGAGATCAAGCTACTCAGGGCTGGGGAGATGCCTCAGTAGATGAAACACATTACCCATAAGCATGAGAAGTTAGGTTTGAAATTCCACACCCCTTGTGAAACCCGACAGGGAACACACTGATATGGGAATCTGAGACAAGACAATTCCTATGAGTTCAAAGGCCAACTAACCTGGAATATGTGGAGATGGACAACAAAAAGACAGGAGAGGTTGTTGGTCCTCTGACCTCCATGTGTGCTGTAGCACATGTGCACACAACGTAGAACATACATATAATTACCACTGATGGTTTAATGTTGTTGTTCAATGTTGTTCCCGGGTTTCGGCACCATATGATGGGATATAAAAGAGAGAAGGGGTATTAGGGAGTGTGGCACGGCAGCGTGGGGGAAGGGGGATGCCTAGGCGGGCCTAGGCACCTCTTCCCCCTGAGGGACCACGCACACACCGACATTGTATAGAATAGAGTTTATTCAGGGAAGAGGATGGGAGTCAATGGTATAATGGGGGCAGAAAGAGGCAGAGAGAGAGAGAGAGAGAGAGAGAGAGAGAGAGAGAGAGAGAGAAGAGAGAGTAGAGAGGAGTGGAGGCCAGCCATGACCACGTGGAGAGAGGGGGAGGGGAGGAGAGCCCAAGAGGGGCAGAGAGGTGAGAGCTAAGAGGGAGAGCAATGAGAGAGAGGAGGGGCAGGCAGCCCCTTTTATAGTGGGCCAGGTCTATGGGGCGGGGCATACCTGGCTATTGCCAGGTAACTGTGGGGTAGAGCTTGGACAGAATACCAACAACCACCACTACCACCACCACCACCACCACCATTACATCATCATCATCATCATCATCATCATCATCATCATCATCATCATGCCTCAGAACAATGGGCTCAGCAAAGTATTTTAGATATGACCCTTAAATCACAAATGGTCTCCACATGATAGCACTTGTCTTTAGTTCAAATACTTGGAAGACTGAGGCATGACAGTGGAGAATTCCAGCTTATGCTTATCTATATAGTAAGATTCTTTCACACACACACACACACACACACACACACACACACACACACATACACACACATACACACACGCATACACACACACAAAATGTAAACAAGATTATACAACTAAAAATAAAAGAATGAAGTAATCTGCAGGACAGAAAATATTTCCAATATATTCACATGTTAAGAGCTCGGTTGGTTTTCAGAATAAACAAACAAGTGCACCAAATATTAACATGAGCTTAAATCATCCAATCAAAAAGAGTAATAGATATGATTTCAAAAGAAGACAGAGAAATGCACAGCAGGCCCTGGAAAAACATATAGAATCAAAATGAGCTAGCACCTAATCCTAGTGAGAATGACTTGTGTCAAAAGTTCAAAAGGCATCAAGCTGGGCAGGGTGTGGATAAGAAGGGACTCCAGGCTATAAATGAGTAGGATCATGCTGGAACGCAGCATGGGAATCCTGCAGATGAGTTAGAGGTATTGTATTATCCCGAAATCCAGCTCCTGTCTGTTGAACAGAAGTCTTCATCCCCATGTTTATTTCAGGATTAGTTATGGGAGCTAAGAAGCAGAAATGAAGAAAGTAAATATCGACTCTCTCACAAATGTTGTATAGACACAATAAAATATCATCTCACCATAAAAAATTGGCATCTTGTCATTTGTAATAACATAGACAGGTATAATAATGTTACATAAGCCAGACACAGAAAGATAAGTTCCCTCAAACATTACACAGATATACAATATTTTTAAAAAGTTCATCTGATAGAAGTAGAATTGATAGATGGAGGTTGCTATAGGCTGAGAATGGTGGAGGGATGGTGAGATGTCCCATCAATAGTTACAGTTTGCTAGAGCTAGCTCTGTAGCTGTACAACAGACTATGCAAGGACCACATCTAACTTATGCTGAACCTTTCAAAAGGCTGGCAGGAAATACTAAAAGATTTCCTCACATGGCATTGGTGATCATCTGAAGAAATAAATCTATTCAGCCTGATGTTAATATCAAATATTATATGACCTTATTAATAAGTGCAAATTTAATTGTTCATCAAAAATTATATATATACATATATATAAGAAAAAATTTAAAAGAACAATAAATTCTAGAAGAAGATATTTATGGTGATCTAATTTAGGTGGCAAATTAAATATTTTCAAATTATCTTCTCTATTAGTAATTTCCATCAACCACCTATCACATATGTACTGCCAATGAGAAAATTAAAACATAGAGGTTGTTTTGGTTACTGTTCTGGTTTTTGTGATGAAATGCCTGAAAAAAAAAAGCAAATTAAAGAAGAATGAATTGATTTGGGTATGCAGTTTCAGTGGCTAGTCCACCACAGCAGAGGTCAGGGCACCAGGAGCATGAGGCAAGTGGCAGGTTGCATGCAAAGACAGAATGCAGAGTGAGAGCAAGTGAGAGAGAGAAAGAGAAAGAGAGAGAGAGAGAGAGAGAGAGAGAGAGAGAGAGAGAGAGAGAGAGAGAGAGAGAGGAGTACTGGTACTCAGCTTACTTTTTCATTTAGGTTGGGTCTTCTCTCTTCAGTAAAGCTGGACTAGAAACTCTTTCAAACAAATGTCTTCTAGGCAATTCCAGATCAAGTTGGCAGTGAAGATTAACCCTCAGAGAGATGGCAAATTGTTCAAAGTCACTAAGTTCGTAGGGAGAAAAGCATGACCGACAAGCCAGAAATCTGCCTACAGACTCCAGAGATCATACAGGTGACCAGTGTAGCAGTAAGGGAGATGGACACGTTCCAGGGGACATAACACATTCATCCTGAATGACAATGGCAGATGAAAAGAACTGAGAAGCTCTAGCACTAGAGCAAAGCCTGGTAGACTAGACTTCCTGAGGGTCTTATGCCGTCTGCACTCCTGCATGGGAAAGACTCCCTCCACCCTCACCCCCATGTCCACCCCCACCCCACCCCACTCCACCCCCATGCACAATCTCCTGTAGGACCCCAGGGATTCCCTGTGCACATCAGCTGCTCTATGAGTGTAACTTGAAAGCCTTGGAGGACAGGAAGGATCTAGCAGTCTTCTAGTCTTTCTGATCTGCAAATTCTTGATGTATCTACCTCATGTACCCATATATCCCAGGTCTAGTTTCGGTGTGAGTCCTCAAATTCTACCGTTCAATTTAATTGTGCAAAAAGAGAGACTGCTGTACCTCCGGGTGTTCTAAAACAGAGGGTGCATGGAGCTTTGGAAGAACTTGCCTTTCACCAAGCCTTTGGCCAAGAATCTCACCCCATAGGCCTGAGCTAAATCCCTGAATGTTACAGTGACAAACAACCACTGGAGACTCTTCTGTGGATTTCTAGAGAGCGCTGGTCACAAAACACTGCTTTAGACTTCTCCCAAGGGTGTAATCTCAACATTGAAGACTTGTTTCCCTAAAACCTCCTTTGGCCTTCCTTCTTCAACTGTACCACTGTGTTATAATGTTTGGTTATCTCTGGGCCTTCTCTTTTGCATCTGTTTTATGACTAAGACATAGGGACAGGATAAGATGTGAGGATGGGAGACACATGCACACACACACACACACACACACACACACACACACAAAGACAATTTGCCAAAAACTTATGTTGTGACTAATCTCTGCTGTGGCTACAGGTAGCACTGTGTGAACCTGTTCAGTGCTGGCTGGCGTTTAATGTACTGAGGAAGTGAAAGACACGCACGTAATGAGTCTTCATGGGCACATCCTGGTGAATGTACACATATACCCATTTTCCTGTTCCAGGTGGGAAGCTGAGTCAGGACCCTAGCCTGCCTTCCCTTCTGCATTCCGGATGCCATCATTAGCATAATTCTAAGCCAGATGTTTTGGTTTTATTGCTATGTATGCCCTAGAGAGCCACACACAAATAGCTGACGATAGCCACCCCTACTGGCCGCTCATAAAGGAAGTAAAGATGGTAAGAGAAACCCTGTCCTGTCATCCTCTCTGTGTTTCCTGGACCAGCAGTTGATTGACAGAAAAGGCAGCACAGAAGCCAGTTTTAAAGAGTCTCTCGGCTGGCAATTTTCATGCCAGAGGCAAAGGGAAAAAAAGAAGTAAGCGAGTGGGGGCGCAGGCCTTGTAGCCCTGTAGCTGTGGACTGCGGGTGAGAACTGGGAATCCTTTACACGTGTGAAACAGCAAGAGGCCTTTTGTGGCTCTTTCCACCTCAAAAAAGCTTTTCCGAAAGGTCTTGATTTCCCTTCTTTGCACTTTAATATCGGCCCCAAACTGCTTGAATTCACCTTGAAACCTCCCAGCTTTGGCTTCCTGATACAAACCATTCCTTTAGCAGCAGAAACATGATTGACAGCTGGCTCTTGGGCCCAGAGCGTTCCCTGCCAAGTTTGGAGATTCTCAGCCTTGTACCCAGTCAGCAATCGATGCTTTCCAGCTAGAGGCTAGATAACACATTAGGGACCATCTCCTAAGGCCTGAACCCATAACCCAACAGTTCCCTGGGTCCTGGAGCCCGAACTTTAAGTCCTGTTTTTATCTCTGATTTTTTCAACATCTGCTAATTTGGTAGATGAGGAAACTCAGCTCCCAGAAACTGGTGATTTCATGAAAACGGCACAGGGAGTGATACAGACTGAATGTAAGTTCTGACTTGTTCGGTGAGAGCATACAGGTCTTCACCAAGAACCTGGTGAAGGAGCAGCTATGTAAACACTGATGTTGGCAGACTGTGGCTACCAGCGAAATCTAGCTCCCTGTGAATGGAGGAGGGGTGAATCAACTTCTAAGGCAACACTGCCATCCGTTCATCCTTTACAGTTGCCTGTTTTCTCCACGACAGCAGAGATGAGACATGAACGCAGAGATGCCATGACTTAGAGAACCCAATTTACTTACCAAGGGCCTTTAAAGGGATACTTTTGCTGAAGGTTAGCACAAAGCATTGATGTTAGAGTCAGTCTGACTTTAAAGTCACTTTCCCTTATGTCTTTATTTTCTTCCCATGTGGGACCCCTAGGAAGACTGGCCTCGGCTAAGCTCTGGACAAGAGTAAATGAAATACTATATTTAAGACAGGCAGAATAGTGCATGCCTATGATCCCATCACTTGAGAGGTAAAGTCATAAAGATAGTCTGGGCCATGGAATACAATTCTATGTCAAAGCAAAGGGACATAGGAGAGAGTGGAGAAGAAGGAAAGGGGAGGAAAGAGGAAAGATGGGAAGACTCATTCAGACAGGTGGATGGTTCTCCTCAGAAGTTCAGGCCCGGCATTCCTCTTGCCCCAAGAACATCTCAAAGCATCAGGAGCTTCTACTAATCTCATCATAGGGCAAGGGACAGAAGGGACAAGGACCCAGGGAAGATGTGGAATTATCTCAATGCAGTCCTGAGGTTCTGGTGACTCATCCCGTAAAGGCAGAGACCCTCCTGAGTGCCTGCCTAAGAGTGGGTTTTGAAGACAAATGTCCAAGAATTAAGTAAATCTAAACCATTCTGATGAGAACAGGAGATGGAAACTGACTGGACAGTTTTAGAGGAGCCCCCAAAAGTAGGCAGTTTCCACCTGGCTAACATCCAATTCCCTATCTCAAAACTTAGAAATGTTTCTGGCCCTGTAGGTAGTTTGGTCCTTGTCAAAGCCAGCGATGCCACAAGGGTTTAGTTAAAGCATCTTTGGCTCTTTCCTGGACAGAGAGAGCACTCAGCCAGTCTCCTTTCTTATTGTCTGTCTTTCTCTAAATGATCACTCCTGGGTAGAAGCTATCCATGAGGACAGAACTGAAACTGCGGTCAAGTGGGCTGAGCACCTCCCTTGCCTTGTCCCAGTTTCTGCAGTGAGTCCTGTAAAAATGCCCCTAGATTAGGAGTTTGTTGATCTCTGTTTCTAAGAGTTCCCTGCAGTAGAGAAGCCCGGCTTCTCTTCTCTTAAGCTGAGCGAAGCTATGATAAAACCCCTTTCTACAGTCATCTTTTATTGTCCTAGACTTTCATTCTTTACATGTAAAAGATGAGAATCTTCTTAGCGGCCACTTACACCATGGAAATGTTGTGTGCTCATGATCATCAAGCACCTAAGTCCAGCCAAGGTGAGAATGACAGCTTGTCAATCTCAAATACACCCCACTTCTCCTTGCTGAGGCATATTTTTTGCCCCATCTTTCAACCCAAAGGTGGTAAAATGAAATAAGGAACACAGATTATTATCTCATCCATATACCTGGGGTTTGTGTATAAAACCTCTCAAACCACCATTGGGAATGTAGGAAACACAGGATCTTTTTTTTTTTTTAAATGGTGAAAGGAACATTTCCTTATCGTCTGTAGTTCAATGTTACCAAAAATGATCAAACTTAAGGACTGAATGAGTGGGAGGGGATGAGCACATTTTGAACGCCAGCTTCATTTTCTTAAAACAGGAAGGCTGTCTTAAGAGAAACCATGGGGTTCCTGTTGGCTTCATTTGAATCTCACAAGGGGCTCTTTGATATATGCTTATAAATAACCACAATGAAATTTCAGTCTTTATGCAAACCAGGGGTTTCTACCTATTGAAACCATTTCCTATTCAGATGTTATAGGCACAGGTCAGCACAAAGGCATCCTTAATGACTTGAAGCAACCTCACCTTGTTTCTGTGTTTGCAGCCTAACACCAACATCTTCAGATTCCTACAGTGTGCTTTCATAGCCAAGGGGAAGAATTATGGGCTCAATACTACATATTGTATGCCTCACCTACCTTCATTAACCCAGAGCTTACCTTCACCCCGAAGAAAAGCTTCTAGCATATACTAGTCTCTGATATAATGCAAATAATTAGCTATGCCTCAAAGCCCTAGAAAGGTCTGTGATAGCAACCTCATTCCACAAGCCTTGTGTCTGTGAGCTCAGTAAGCATTTGAACTAACTAACTAGTTTCTGAATATGTTCATCCAATGTCAAAGTCAACCCAAATTCTTCCCCTAGTAGGGTCTCCTTGGGCTGTTCAACTCAATTCCAGGTCAGAATGTCAGAACTTTACATAAAAATAAAATATATAAGATGTAAAGTCTCTTTGGTCATTAGCTGAAGACCCACTCCTTGACTACTAAGAATTTTATTAACTGTGAGACCCTGTAGAACATCAACTTTTCCATAGCCTTCCATCTGGGTGGTTACAAAGGACATATAGATCTGGTGTCCCTACCAGCCAGCACTGAGGAGGGTGAATGTAACACTCAGCTGAAGCCAAACTTTTACTGAGTGACTATTCAATACTATCCATGTGGTAACATCTTCGGGGGACCCATCACTACCTCTTCATCTAATTAAATTGTAACCAAGTGCTCCAGTACTGTGCCCTGTCTCTCTGCTTGTTTCTCTTCTTGTTTCTCTATGGCCAGCACAGGCCAGAACACAGATGTTTCTAGCCTGATGTTCTTACGGGAGTACAGTATTCTTTTCCACAGTTCTATACCTTCTGCCATACCCAAAGTGGGTTGTAGACTTCCAGTACTAGACCTGACTGGAAAAGGCCTTCAAGTAATAAGTATTGCCATGGATTATCCCCAAGTCATTCACTGGTATTGCAATAAAATGGATGAGTCCCAGTAGAGGCAGGACACTGAGTCTCCCATTCCTTACTGGCAAATCCTCAGCTATCCCTGGTGTAGCTGGAACACCAAAGAGGCTGATGCAGAGAGAGTGGGGATATAAAAAGTCATGATATTTGTAGGAAAGGTGGTTGTAAAATCTGTTTCTGTCCTTATCCAAAGGAACATCCAAGATCTGTTTCAAGGGTGTCCCCTGAGTTTCCATTGGCGACCTCGGCTGAATGGAATCCTTTCTGCACAATGTCAGTTGCAGGAGCGGATTTTCTTCATTTGTCCACTCTAGCTATACTGCCCAGGCCTGGGAAGCTCTGGACCCTGGAAGCTGAAAAAGTTCACCCAGAAGCATAAGATCAGACCCAGAAGTCACACCTTAGCTTTGATTAGAACTATGTTGCTGAATGTTGTGCTTGTTGTCCAGCTGGAGGGCTAAAACCCTAGCCCTGTCATGCTGGTTAATGGTGACTGTGAACAGAGCAGATGCTAGAATTAGCTAGGAGACAAATCTCTGTGAATCTCTCTGTGGAGGTTCTAGATTGAGTTGATTGAGGAAAGAGGATCTACCCTGAATGTGGGCAGTGGCACTCCATAGACTGGGGTCCTGGACGGAATGAAAAGGAGAAGGTGAGCTCAGGACCAGTATCCATCGCTCTCCTCTCCCTGACTGTGAGTGCAGCGTGGCCATCTGTCTCATTGACCCCTGCTCAGTCGCCCCTGTCCTGATGCCTCATACCCTCAAACTGGGAGCCAAAAATCGTTCTTCCCTTTCTAAGTTTCTTCTGTTAGGTATTTTTTCACGGCAGTCAGAAACTAATGTTCCTGCCATCCAAATTCTCATAAATATGATCCATTGATCCATTTTGAATAAAGCACAAGTGTTTAGCTCTGCTATAGTGAAACTGCAATTGGTAGAGAAATTGTGCAAGTATTACGGGCCCCCATTCGGCAGCACTCATGTGAACTCTGGCATGACGGTGCTGGGAGCAACTGCACAGAGATCCCTAAAGCTCATTGATGAGCCAGCCTAACAGAATATGTGAACTCTGGGTTCAATGGCAGATCTGTTTCAAAAACTAATGTTCAGAGCAGTAGAGAAAGGCACCCAGTATTAACCTTTGACCTTCACATGAACAAGAAAAAGCACATGTACACATGTACCACATAGACAATGCATATGATGCATGTACACATACACACACACACACACACACACAAACACACACACACACACACACACACACACACACACACGCACCAGTCTGTAGTCTCCCACAATTTTCCTGTGTGCCGTGGTTATTATCAAGTCTTCTTAAATGTCTTCTATTTTTTCTTATTGAATGGCAGAGGTGCAGGATGGTCCATATAGAAAAGGAAGAATAATTAGCTCCCATGTACTGGGCAAAAGTTATGAAAGTACTGTCCCGCCTGGCCTCTTCACCATAAGGACTCTCTAAACGGCAGGAGTCCCATGCTCCTGCCCTGCACCCAAATATCTGGTGAAGTATGACTCTTAAACTTGAATAGTTAACCAAATATCTTTATGTATATGAAACCCCCACTTACGTAATGCCAATTTACAATGATAACGTCTTATTCCAATTTTCTAACCTCTCCAATACACCAGAAATATGTCTGAAGCCATCTGCATATCCACACCTCCTACTCACTCTCCTCCCCTCACTTCTCTTAGCTCCTCCTCCTCTCTCCCCTCCAATCATTAGTCTCTCACTGCCTCACTGTGAATGGATAGGAAATATCTTGCAATAATTCCATATAATTTATTGCACCAATTCTTTTCTTTCTTTTTCTTTTTCTTTTTTTTTTTTTGCACCAATTCTTAATGAGTTTGTTTCTATGACAGTTGAGTAAAGCTTGACAGTAGTCAGAGTTCTGAGTTCTATACACTTTTCCACATGATGCATTTTCCAGAAATGGGACTGTGTTGTATGCTGTAATCTTGCAATGACTATTTGTTTTAAGGCTGCTTTCCTCTACATTGTCAATAAATACACAAAACCCATTTGTGAGTGTTAGGAGGGAATCACAGACAATGAGCCATCAATTTCTCTGTATAGTGATTGCTCACCAAACAAGGGCAAGAAACAAGCCTCTGCTTATGTGGAGATTTAACTAGAGCCTTCTGAACCACCTCAATGGCAAGATGGTATGATTATGCTTTCAAAAATTTCTCATCCATCCTATAATAACAAGTGTTTTAAGGATCCCTTGCCTTGCTGGCAATAAATAAATGCTCTGAGGGTAGTTAGTCTCTGTATATGATGAGTAAATTTGGTACAGTGCTGGGTGTATTCATTTAAAGTTGTATGTACTGATCACTAACAACTTGTCAAAACTGTTACACTATAGTGCTCAGTGTAACTGAACACTGTGTCTGCAAGTAAAACTAATAAACATAGATGTTTAACTAGCTGTTAACTGATTGGGTAGAGATATTAACAGTCTACTGGAAATGCTTTGCATGGTAATACATTTTAGATTTCCTTTTTATCAGTTTTCCATGCAGTTGGAATATCTACCCACTTCTCTTCTTCTCACTTCTGTTCTTAACCACATTCCTCCAACTAAAGACCATACAAGTTGAATGAAACATTCAGGGGTGCATGTGGTTCAAGAGCGTATGTGTGTGAAGGCCATAGGTCAACTTCTGGTATTCCTCAGGTACTGTCTTTCCTATCTTGTTAGACAGGACCCTTCACGGGATATGGTGCTCACTGATTCTGCTTGAGTGATAAGATAGCCCTGGGTATCTTCTACCTCTGCATCTACAGTGCTAGGGATTATAAATTCACACAACTAAGCCTGTTTTTTATGTGAGTGCTGAGGAGTCAAAATGCAGTTCTTATGCTTCAAAGCAAGACAGAGGCAGCGCTATTGGGTTCTTATACAATCTGGCCTTCTGAGTTTGGAAGAAAAAATACATCCTCTCAGACAGCCTACTTATACAAAAGCTGTGTGACCTGCCACAATTATCCAGTTTTTAAGCGTTACAATTCCTTTTGTGATGGTTTGCAAAGTCCTTAACCTTAAGCTGTATACATCTCTGAGGATGAGAGAGAGAGAGTGAGTGAGAGAGAGAGAGAGAGAGAGAGAGAGAGAGAGAGAGAGAGAGAGGAGGGCAGTCACCAACTAAAACAACCCTTCAAAAGACTTACTTATGTCATATGTTAGGCTCCTGTGTGTCAGCTAATGGAATTCTCCACACAGGTTAATGGTCAACTAACTGTTTGATAAATAAAGATGGGTCTGATAACATCCAGGTATTAGGGAGACAATTGTTCCTGTTCCCGGGATAGCTTAATCTAATACACATACATTCCGCACACATGCATGCAGCTGATGTCATGGAGAGGAGAGTCGGATTTTTATCTTTTTAGTGAAATTGCTTAACATGTCTTTGTCAACTGTGATGCCCAATGGACACAAGTGAAATGTGTCAACTGCTCACCATAGCACATAAGGTGCTCTCTTGTCAATAAAGCTGTCACAGCAATCTCACAGTCCATGCCACTCCTGCAGGGCTATGGACCCTGGAGGCCACCAGTCTTCAGTCTGCAGGCAGAACGAGACTAGAGAAAGAGCACTGTGGGACTGCTCCCCGGCCTTGGTGTGAATTCCAGTTTGTTCCAGACCATGAACTCAATCACTGCCCCATCTTCCCTTTTGGCACAGCAGGAACAAAACTGAGGGGTGAAAAAAATCAGGCTCAAATTAAGAACTTTTTACTTTCTTTAGAGGAAGCACTAACCTAAGTCCCAGTTATGCCCTTATGAGGATAACTAAGAGACCTGGCCTGGTGTTATGACTTGAGATGAATCACATAAGTGTTTCATTTATTCTTGGCAGATTGCCTGTGATATTTTTACTTCTTATACTGTAACAGATCACTACAAATTTGGTGATTTGAAACTACATGAATTTATTCTCTCTTACCTCTGCAGTACAGAAGGCTAAAATCAGTTTCACTGGGCTAAAGTCAAGGTGTGGGTAGACCAGCACTCCTTTTAAATAGTGCAAGTAAAATTGCATTTCCTAGTCTTTTTCACCCTTTCAAAGTAACCTGTACCTTGAGATTCTGACCCCTTTCTCATTCTGTAAGTGCATCTCTCCAACCTCTACAAGATTACCCAGCTTACTTCTTGCACACCTGCTTTTCCTGCCTCTTTCTCATGACCACTGCATGACGTTCACCATTTCTGACATCGAGATATTCAATGAGTTACAAGTCATAGTCATCCTTGCTCTGGACAGCAGCGTCACACTGGCAGCTCCAAGGATTAGAAATGGTTTCTATATTAGCAGCCATTAGTTAGCCTGTCACAGCATACACATGTGTTTTAGTGTTGTGCATATTCTTCTTTATGTCCCTTTTCTTTCATTTAAGTAGAATGTATACAAAAGAAAACAACAACGTTTAACTTTATAGTGTGTGATTACACCTACGAACTCCTCTGAGCACCCCGAGTCCCACCTCCTTGAGCTCTCTCACACACTTCCCATCATGTCCAGCTTTACCTTTAGATCATTGCTACCCCATGTTTATCCTTGTAGTTTCCTTTAGTCTGTGCTTAGAGTCAGTATAAAATAAAAGATTACTAGCTTTGGGTATCAACTTGATTGACTTGAGGACCATCACCCAGAGAACTAATAAAGCATAAGAAATGGCTATGTCTAAAAGGGAATTTTCAGAAGAAACTAGGCCTGATTCTCTGGACTGCGGCAGGGAACATGTGGCTTCAGGTTTTGTGAGTACTTCCAGGCAACAGAGCACCAGATAGGGCAAGAAGAGACGTCTGGAGCACTCCCTTGCTTGGGCATCAGAACGTTAGCCTCTCCTAACCTTGGATTAGGGATCTAAATACCAATGCCCCCACTCCTGCCCCTGTCTTCTAGGTTCTTAGACTTGGAATGTTCCCCGCTGTTTTTCTTGGTTATGAGGCTTGGCTTGCAAATGAGCCATAATGCTGACATCCAACAGTCTTCAGATTGTTGACAGCCTGTCATAGAACTTCTCAGTTTCTATGAGTACACAAGCCAATTTGTCAAATGTGTTTCCTCTTATATCTGCGTCTATATCTACGATGTCTGTATCTCTAGCTATATCTCATCTATTGAGTCTGTCTTCTGGGTGAGACTTACTAATGCAGGATTCACACAGTAACTTCATTTCTAGCTTCTTCCCCTCAATATAACCACTGTGATACACAGTGATTGTTCTCTTTTTGTTTGCTCTGTTGTTTGATATCATACTTATTTGTGTGTATGACTGTGGGGAAGGGGGAGTTGTACAAGGATAGCAGTAGAAATAGGTCCATAGATGCGTATGTTTGGGTAAGTGTACCTGTACTCTGTGCACATGATATAGATATCAGAGACCAACTTTGGGTGTCATACTGCAGGGGCTGTCTTCCTTGTTTTATAAGGCAGCGTCTCTCACTGGTATAGAATTTTCAAAGTAAGTTTGAAGGATGGCCAGCAAGCCACCTCCCCATTACCCTGGGATTGCAAACATGTGTTACCATGTCCAGCTCTTTTACACAGGCTCCGATATTCAGACTCGGGTTGGAATGCTTGAGCTGCAGAAACTTTGCTAACTGAGCTCTTTCCCTAGGACTCCATGTTTATTTTTAATCTATCCTATCTTTACAATCAGTCTTCACTCATAAACATGTTTCTATTTGAAGGATCATCTCAAATGCCACCCTTTAAAACATTCCTGGTTGTAATATATCCTCTCAGTCAAAAATTCTAACCATGACTGCTTTCCATAGGGTTTTTCTCTGACCACTGGAATCTATTGCTGATATTCTAGTCATGAGTCAGCAGTCTCTTCCATGCACTGGTGGCTGCTATTTATGGATAGGACTATTGTGCCTTGGTCATCTTTGTATTATCATTGACCCTAGAGATGAACCTAATGAATATACCTGACACCTATGCTCTTCTCATAGTTGCATTGTGGTTGCTTATTAATTGAAATCCACAGGCAAAGAATGGAACTCTTTCTTGTGTTTACCATGAGACCCACACAAGGAGGCAGCCACGAGAATTTCTGCATAGTTCTCTTCTTGACACAGATAAGAAAGAAACAAAACAATGAGAAGTTTGGTGTGGAAAAGGCCAGACCCAGAAATTTTGACTTTTGTCTAGTGAGGTTTGGATTTGTCTTTGTGATAACTCATAGGTTAGAAACATGGTGCCCCACCCACACCTCAATAGTGCCAAGAAGTGGAGCATTCAGGAGGTGGCTGAACTGATTTACTCATGGATTAATGATGTATTAATTACTAGTCTCATTGTTGTGATAAGACACCCTGACAAAAGTAACTTCAGGGAGAAAGTGTTTATTTTGGGCTCACACTTTCAGTGTCTACCATAGAGGGAGCATCATAGTTGTAGGATCTTGAGGTCATGATATACCAATGGATAAGAAGCAAACATTGAAGAGTAGAGGTACTCAACTTGCTTTCCTCTTTTTATTCAGTCCAGGACTTCAGCCACTGAGATCGTGCTAACCAAGGCTAAGGTGATTCTTCCCACTTCACTTAACCTAATCTACATAGTCCCTCAAAAGCATGCCCAAAGGCACATCTCCTATAAGGTTGGCATTCAATATTAACCAGTAAAAAAATTGATTGACAACTTATTAAGAGAGTGTCCTTGTTATAAAATCCAGCTCTTTGTGGTGAGTTTGCTCTCTCTTGCCTCTGAAGTGCCATGCATGATAGATACAGTAAGAGAGCACTTATCAGCTACCGAACAGATATTGACACTGTCCCCTAGATAGAAAGATGAGCTAAATAAACATTGTAAATTACCTAGTCATGTGTGCTTTGTTATGGCAAGGAAAACTGGACTAATATATATTATATGGATCGACTCTTTTGTGAAAATATAACCCTCATTTTCTGCTCACTTTCCATTCATGGGTTTTATGGTAGGGCTAATGCTTTTCCAATCCCCACAATTCCAAGGAATATTTAACATCAGCCAGGATACTAATTGAACTATGTCTCCCTGCTATTGTTATTAGTTCAGAATGGACCCATAACATGAATGACCCCAAAACTCAATTCTAAAATCTGAGTTTAGATCCTCAAGAAGCATGCTGTCTATAAGAATAACCTGGGTCCTGTAATGCAAGGTCCTTCCTTGGCCATTGTAGAGAGAATCAAATTATATGGATGATTTGTGTGTGTTTGTGTGTGTGTGTGTGTGTGTGTGTGTGTGTGTGAGAGAGAGAGAGAGAGAGAGAGAGAGAGAGAGAGAGAGAGACAGACAGAGACAGAGACAGAGACAGAGAGACAGAGACAGAGAGAGAGGGAGAGAGGGAGAGAGACAGAGAGAGAGGGAGAGAAAGGGAGGGAGAGGGAGAGAGAGGGAGAGAGAGTAAGATATATTTTAATAGTTGGTAGTTGAATGAACTGACACCTTCTCCTTTCTATTGAAGACAGCTTTCATCCCATTTATGTCATTGTGACTGCAAGTAGCATCTGAGAGATACATTCCCTTAGTTTTCTGTGCTCTAACATTATTATTTCTCCATTATGTTGAAGCCAGACAAGGAATGGAAATCATGCAACTTTTGTCCACCACCTCTCACTACTGATACTTATGATTGTAAATAAGACAGTAAAATCTCTTTAAGCACGATGAATTTTGGCCTCAACCACCATGCTACCCAGAGCAGAAAATCCCTGAGCACCAGTTGAAGGCTGATGACATGTGTGAAGCGGCAGTTGAATCAAGATGCTGAAGCTTCACCTCACTGGCGCATCAGGTTTGCTATGGCCTAGGATAAGCCTATGTCAGCAGAAGCCTGTGCAGCAACAGGGAAATCAAGAACAAACTAGAGAACAAGATATTTCCCCATTTTCCACACGATGAAGTTTAATTCTTTGATAATTTCCATACAGTTTTGGAGCCTGGAAGGCCAGCAGGATGGCACAAAATTCTATATATCAATTGGAAGTAACAAAACACTGTAGGAAAGAATAATGACTCCCAAAGATTATAATTATTTTTAAAATATTTTTTATCTATGTGTATGTCAGAGTGAATATAGGCCACATATGTTCAGGTGCCTGTGGGGCCAGAAAAGGGTTCCCTGGTGGTTGTGAACTACCCAACATGTAGCTAATAACAAAACTTAGCTAATCTGGAAAGCTTTGGCCCTCTGGTGTGGGCCACTGGACTGTGCCAGGAAACCTGGTAAGGTTGAGCTGGGGTGGAAGCCCTGGAACCCAAAGGAACGGTAGGAGCTTTGTCTTCACCTAATACCAGGCCCCTGTCACATAGCCACAGTCTTCTGCCCGCCCCCATGGAGAGGATTGGGACTACCAGTCACTTAGAGGCAGTGCCCCATGCCCCTCCAACAGATGAAGCATCCCTAACATCTCAGACCAAGCCAATAGGAAGCATCTGCTGACTGATCCCAACCCACTCCAAAACTATATATAAGATCCCATCCAGAAGGAATAAAGGTGTGTGATAATTACTCCACTGACTGAGAGCATCTGTTGGATAAGAGCAGTAACACTTCCTGAGAAGATAACACTACCCTGAAGCTTTCAAGGCTAGAAGCAGCCCTACATTGCTGCTTGACAGCCTAGCCCTCCTCTGCCTGTTGGGCTCTGTGCAGCACAGCAACTGGGAGCCATTGTGGCAGCCTGGAGAGCAACAGTACCAGAGCAGCAGTTGCAATTGTACTTGCCCTTTCCCCTTGACTTAAATGTTCCCACTGGGCCAGGCCAGAGATTTCTGTAGATAGCCTCGGTCCTATGCACAGATCAGCATTTGGAGGAACAGCAAGTCTCTTAACTACTGATAATCACATTCTAACCTCCATTAGGTGACAGAGGAGAATATAGTCACAGAAGAAACAGAAGGCTGCTAATCAGCAATGTCACAAATGTCAGGACCCCCAAAGTAACTGCAAGGTCCATTAGGAGTGGAGACTGGAGAGGAGGTCACATAGGCATCGTGTGCAAAGAACCAGACTCCTCTTTGCTCACTTGGAATGAGAGTAAGGAGGTCATGAGCCACATGATGAAAGTGTCCCCTAGGGGCTGTATAGGAAGTCACAACATGGACCAAGGACTGGGTGGCTTAAAAATGAGAATTTACCTTGTCATATTCTGGAACTGAACATCAAGATCAGAGTGTCATCAAGACCAACTTTTCCTGGGGTCTCTCTTCCTGCCTTTCAAGCAGTAGCCTTTCTGCTGTGTCCTTCCGGGTCTTCCCTTTATAGGACTAGCACATTCCTGCTGACTCTGAGTCTAAGTCCCTTGTTTTGGTAAGGACAAGAGTCAGATTGGATCAGAGGCCCATAACATAAAGTGTTTTTTTTTCTTTTTTAACTTAGTTGCCTCTTTAAAGATTGTATCACCAAATATGGGAAGTCTGAAATTCTGAGGTATACATATGAATTAAGCAGAACTCAAGCTGTCTCTGGGACAGCAACTCTGGGAGGGGACACTATTCTTGATTCTAGCCCAATAAGAACTATGGTAGATTCTCAACTATAGATCCATGAGACAATAAATGTGTACTGTTATAAGCCACTACGTTTATAGTAGTCCAGCCATTTCAAGTAAAGCCTTTTGATTTATTAATTCATATTTCTCCCTCATTAGCCTTAGGGAAAATGATCATCATTACTCCCAGAGGCATGAAGGATATTCAATATTTACTTATAATCATGTGGCTAAAATCAGTAAAATGTGAACTTTAATCCAACCAGCCCGATTCCAAAGTACTTGCTCCATACCACTCCCCTACTCCTTTCAACGCCTGAAGGATTTGGGAAGTTTTGTTAATTTTCAAGCAAGACAAGAAAACATAGTACCAAGACTCTCACTTTGCAATCAAAGAAAACAAAATCAGGGTCTATAGGCATGAACTAGCTCTGGAGGGCTCGGGTGGGACTTCCATGTTCTTCTGTCCTGGACCAAGGAATTAAACCAGAAACAGGTTTAATTCCTTGACGTAGGAACAGAAATCATTAAAGGAGAAAGGAAATGGGCCACAGGAGGAGAAGTTAGCATGGAAATGGAATCCGTGGCATGATCCCCTTTGTGTAGTACCTGCCTTCTCCATAATGTCTACATCCCAGGTTTTTATCAAGCCTGTTCTGTCCCTCACATGTAGCCTTCATGGGGAAGAGTTTCCAGATGTTCTACCAACTGGATCCCCCTTGCATAGGACATTCTCTTTCTCTCTCTCCATCCTACTTTCCTACCACAGAAATGAAGATCCTCCTGAGGCCTAGATCAGGTTATCAGAGACTCCAGCTCCCAGCACACAGCCACATCTCCTCACCAAATCACATGGAGAGCTAGTCATATCCTCACCCTTATCTTCCAGTAGCTTCTTATTATATTAGCACACAAGAAGAGACCAATATCCTGCCACAAAGTTAACAAATGTCAACACTTGTTCTCAGTTCTTCAGACATTCTCAGGTCCTTCCCGTTACACTTTGTTATCACTTATTATCTAGCCGTGGAAATGGCTGTTTTATCTTCTAAGAGAGGCCTCAGGAGAAAGTAACCACGATGACATTTTAATCTTGGAACTATAAGATGAATGCTTAATGTCTACCTTACCTTGTTTGGTATGGTTTAGGGCCAGGCTATGTAGCATGTCACCTCTCTGAACATGAGCCTTAAAGAAGTTTTAGAAACTAAAACAGACTTTGAAATTTTGATCTGACAAATCTGAGTGCAAATTGGCTTCATTTCTATCGATTCATCTACAAAAGTCAACAATGGCAGTGAGACCGGGGCACAGATGTGGAGTGGGCCACTACAGGTGCATCCTGCTGACTTTCTGGGGCACATGATAAAGGCTCTTGTATTTTATGGCTTCTCTGAAACACCCTAGGAGCCAGCTTTTGTTTTTCTACCCAAATCACTCATGTCTTCTCTGTTTGTGGGTAGGACTGGTTACAGTGGGCACAGAATTGGAAGCTCTAGTGTTAATTCCCTCACATATAACTACACACTGGAAAGCCACAAACACACTAGCTAATTGCACAGTCTGACTGCAAAGCTTTCCCTCACTCATCCTCATCCTCTCCATAGCTCTCACGTGCCTGGGGAAGCCGCATTCCTTTTTCATTTGAGAACTCCATCAGGTCGTAGAGCTTGCGCCTCATTGCATGGCAACACTGTGACTTCCCCTTACTCCCTTGGGATTCTCTAGAGTATTTTCAGGACATAGCAGCAGGTATTGTTGTCTTACTTACTGGATGATCAATCTGACGACAATCTTGATTGCCAGTTTGATGAGATTTGGAAAACAAGTCTCTTGGCAGGTGTTTGTGGGATTGTATAAGTTAGATAAACCGAGTGGGAAGACCCACCCTAAATGTAAGAGGTACCATTCTATTGACTGGATCCTAGACTGAATAAGAAGGAAGAACCCAGCTGAGGACCAGCACTCATCTTCCTGCTTCCTTATCGTGGATGTGAAGTGACCAGCCGCATCCTTCTCCTGGGGCCATGCCTTCTCTGGAACTGTAAGCCAAGTTTGCCCTCATTAAACTTGCATTTGTCACAGAAGAGACAAGTAACTAATGTAATCATATATTGAGTGTGACTATCCCAGAAAGGTCAGTTCTCTTTATCCAAACACAACAAAGCTCTTACGAGAATTGTTTCTGCTGAAGTTTAAAGGTTACTATTTGGGAGCTTTAAACACTGATGTAAAAACTGTCATGTTTGATTTGCTTTACATTAACATCCTTGGGTGTCCATGGCCTACTTAAAGTGACTATGGCAGCGAATTAGAGCATCCACGACACTGCTAAAAGCCAAATTTCATTAAAGCTAAATGAGACCACACTCTCGGCAAGCTAATAGAATTTCACGTTTGCTTGCCATTTTAAATGGAGATGTTAGCTGCAACAGATTGAAGAACACACAAGGCACAAAAGGGAGTGGCTATCTGTGACAAAATCATGTTCATGCATAGCAATGCTAACTATATCTTTAAACAAAAGAGAGAGGGAGGTTTCACTAAAGTTGAGGAACCAATATATTGATTTTTGTTGTTGTTGATTGATTATTTTTCAAGGCTTATATTCTTTTCCTTTTTAGGTTCTCTTAGAATTTTCTTCATTTTGTCATAATATTTCCATGTCATGAGTGACCATCTGAGTTAGGAAAGAAAGCAGGAAATGATTGCAACCTGAAGCATCTCACTGTACGCACTCTTGGTGCTCCATCCCCACTTGTGTCAATTCTACTCTTGGTGAGCGCACATCATTCACAAAAAGCCAGAAGACAGCTTGCTAGAATGGGGTGGGGGGTGTTTACACTTGAAGAAATCCCTCACCTGGCACAAATCTCTTTGATTAAACAGAAAAAATACATGCAGTTCTTAAAAGTTTTCTAAATCAATCACAAGAGTCTCAATTGTGAAAATTTCCTTTTAGATTAATTACACTTCTCATTAGGCCAGAGACTATCAAGGCACAGATATGTCACTGCTTGTCAAGGTTTTGGTCCATCAAATAATAGAATAATCAATCATCTCCATTCTTGGAGAATGGCATAATCAAAGGTATTATAGAGGCAATTCTCTGAAAGTCGCTGAACAATTACAGTGATTGTTGATTGTTAACTGCGGCTAAGTATCTAATGACCCCCAGAGTTTCTCTAACAACGGAAAAATTAAAATTGTTGCCACTTCTCTCTAGGAAACAGAAGAGGACTGTAGAAGACTAGTTTGGGTTGCCAGTTGTTTTGTGATAATTCTAAAATGTCCAAACCTATTAAAAAGCAAAACAACAAAGGACACTACAAACTCATGGCTGTATATTATTATGTAGTCCTTGAAGCATGATATATTTGTTTCAAAAGTTGCCCATTTTTATTCAGTTTCAAAGAAAAGGGAATGAACAATTCATTGTTTAAATGTCTATACAGCACTTAGTTTTGGAATGCCTTTATCCTGATTTTTTGGGAACTTGGTAATTCCTAGTGTGGGCCATCTCTTTTGGGATCCCTGGAGGTTTGGGAGTGGGGGCGGAGAACAGGTCCTCTCCAGCAGTCCATAGGCAGGGAGTTGGAGAGCCAAGCTATTGGCTCATGTCAGTACTGCACACACTGATCCTTTAAGCCCAGCTTTTTAAATGCAATGTCAAGATGACATCTGTGTTTTAGCATCAGTTAAAGATCAAACCCCCAGTTTTCCTCCAGCACTACCAGCAAGGGGCATGATTATGTTTTATTCATCCTTTGTAGCCTAAGGATTGAGAATTCTGTGTACAACACACTTGATATCCATAACTTTTATTTTTCAGATTGATTTCTTTTGTTCCTTTGATGCCTCTGTTTTACAGGACTTGCTTGAATCTCTCAAGACTTTCGACAGTTGAGTTTTACCCCAAGTGCTGCTTGGTCCCTCTATAGTTTTCCAGATGGCCTGCTGCTTGATCAAATGCATCATGCTCTCTCTGTTCTTGGGTACTGAGGCTGTCTCTTTCCAGACACACCATGACTAACAGTTTGTAAAAGAACTTTCAAAGACACTCATTATCACCCCTGTGTGAGGTAGAAGGTATGGCTCCTAATGCACTCAGCCCAAGAGAAAGGTGGGGACTTCTTGAACTCATATCATCCTTTATATAAAAAAGTTCTTTGTTCTGTAGCCAGAGACAGAGGTTGGAAAGTAATGAGCAGGGGCAGGGTCTCCTAAGAGCCTGGCTTATGGGAATGACTGTGAAATATGTAGAGATTGATTAGCTCTGCTTAGAGCACAGCCCCTGACAGCTTGTTCAGAACAAACAGTTTGGGTCCCATGGAACCTCTCCTATGGGAAAGCAATCTGCAGATTCCCTCATATGGAGGGGGGTGGGGGTGGGACGAATTGTCCCAGAGGACCTCTGAGAGGATGGGGGGGCGGGGGAGGGGTGTTGTAAACCAGGAGGAATTCCTGGCCTATAGGGATCAGCACTGCCCTTTCTGTACATCTGCTTTGACAGCAATTCCTAGATGCTTTACTTTCTCCTACACTGTGGCCTTTCCAGGGAACCTAATTGTGGTCCCTGTGGGGTACATAACAGCTCCAATCCAAAGGAGCCCCCTGCTAGCTCAGTGTTCCACCTGCACCATCCTCTGAGGTGCAGATGGCCCTTCTTGGTACTGTGAACCAATAGTGTCACCTAGTCAACCTAATTTGGGGGCTAGTGCTTCCAGGTGACTTTTGACCTTGCCTAATAAAGATACAATGCAGAACAATAAATAAATGCTCTATGACTTTGATGGGCTGGGCACTTGCCACCCAAGGGAAAGACATGTCTGGGGACCCGTGTATGTTCCATGGTAGCTTCTGCTCAGCTGTGACCTGTCATGCTGGGCAAAAGCCCTTGTTATATTCCACTGTAGTAGCCAGGAAACAAGGTATGGCTGTCAGAGACTGAGCAGGAGATGGACAGGAATGAAAGCTTTGATACTGTCATGTCAGGTGAGGAGAGAGCATCCTCACAGGCCAGAAAGAAGCTTGTGAGTTCAGGTGACTTTTTTTTTGGTGGCTTTGTTTTGTTTTGTTTTGTTTTGTTTTGTTTTGTTTTGTTTTGTTTGTTTTGCAGCACTGAAAGAGAATCACAAGACTTAGGAACATTTGGTGTCGAGTGCACTGCATTGCATGACCTGTGAAAGAAATTCCAGAAGTCACGTGACTAAGAGCTAACCTGCCTTCATTTCTGGAAATGGTCTGGTCTACCCTATGTGCTTCTTCCCCCATTACTCTGCTTTCCAAAATGTCTGGGAATGGGTATTTTGTCAGGACCATTGACTAAGCTCAAATGCTCGTCCCACTGCTCTTTCACTGTAACACTGAGATGACATGGGGACATTCTGGAAATGGTGAAGGCCATGGGCTAGAGCCAGTCCTGAGGGGAGGGAGGAAGTTTTCATTTTGAGATCAGTGTGTGTAGTAAAGTCTGCTCTGTTGGCCTCCACCAAAACCTGTGCTTCGTTGAACATCTTCCCAGACTGAGAATAGCCATAAGCTTGGAAGACAGGTCAGGAGTGGACACTGAATTCAAAGGATTCAAACTCCTAAGCAAATTGCTTCAGCCTTATGAAACTCAGTTTCCTTTCCTGGCAAACCCAACCAACCAAGCCACAGTAACAATGTTCAATAATTAAGTAGGTATACTTAATGTATTCCAGAGATGCTGTTGAATAGTTTATATTTGTGATTTCAATGAATTTTTTCACTAACCCATGGCACCAACACAGAGATTGACAAGAAGAGACATCCCAGCTCAAAAGATGTACAGATGTGCAACAACAACAACAACAACAACACAAATGCATTTTGTATGGACAGTTAACAAGGCCTATTGCATTCTCAAGGTGACATACAACTGCCAAGAAAACCACACAGATATGAGAAGACATGGTCCCAGAAACTCAGCTTTGGTCTTGTTCTTCGGAGACAGTCAACATCTAGCCCAGGCTAGCCTTGAACTCATGATCCTTTTGCCTTTGCCTGAGTGCTGGGTCAGCAGACACATGCCTAGCATGGGAGTGCAACTTCTACTTTGGCAATGTTTCAAAGCTGTTCTCACTGCAGAAGCTATTTTATTAGTTTTCTATATTCTGTCTTACCCTGTATATCACAACAGAAAGCAGGTAGCAATCTGTAACTATAGATATTATGAATATCACACTCTGCTAGTGTTGGGCCACATAATCTCCAAGAAACTTTATCCTCACCCCTGGATGTAGTTCAGACCTTCAGCCTTCTCTGAGATGCAGAAATCTTAGTTCCCCGTGTCATCTCAATGTTAGTGAAAAAGTGCTGGAACCAGCATTTGAGCGTAGTCAACACTCCTGACCACATACTCGTTCCCAGATGTTTTGGAAAGCAGGGTAACAGGAGATGAAGCACATGACCAGTCCTGGGGTGAAAAAGGAGCTCCCATTTTGAGATTTATGTGTGAGACAGGGCTTCTTTGCTCTGCCCAAACCCAGGGTCTACTGAACATAATCCCAGACTGAAATTTCTAGGTTTTTCATTCGTTATCCTAATCTCCAGACATTTTTGGACCTGGCTGCCATTTCTCTTATAAGAAGCACTGTTTACAATAGGAATGGGAAGTGCAGCCACCAACATAGCTTTTGGCTAAGATGCCTTTGTGGCATGTAGCCCAGGCTTGTCCCTGAAGGTAGGGTTTCCTTGGCATAAGAAGAAAAGAAGGCATGTGGATGCAAGCAGTGACAGAGCTGGGTTTTAGACCAAATTCTGAAGGCTTTCCCATTTATAAATTCCTTGTCCTAAGTTCTTAGCCTGACAAACAATCTTCTTCCATTTGTCATCCCTGGAGCCTCCTGTGGGCAACATTTGCACACCGCCTCCCTTCCTCGATTGGGCTCTTCATCAGGCCCTGCCTCACCTCCCTTTCCATCAGGCATCTCAGCTGCTACTCTCCATGTTTGTCTCCCTCCATCACTGAAACTGGGGGGCATCTCTGATCCTTCAAAATATCTGTGCTGCAACCACACAGGAATAACCAGCCCTCAGGTTATTCCAACAGTTTACATTACATTCCTAGGAGATGGTTGCACATGGTTTCAGAGAAGTGACCTAGTTGGATTTGCAATGCCTTGCTCTGAAATAGCCATTCTCATCCCTTCTATTTCCTGAGTAGGGGAGAAAGACAAGCATGTTCTTTTCATTGTGGGCTCCATGCTTTGAGAAAGCTTTGAAATTAAGAGAGATTTAGAGGTGGCCCGAATATTATTTGAAAATCCATTAAATATTCATGAAATATAAAATTCATAACACCTGCATGAAAGCATGTTTGATATAATTAGTCTTTCCATAAGACCTGTATATGTCTACTGTATAATGCAATGCAGTGGTCTCATTTTATCTTTTTATGCTGTCCCTGGAATACCTGCTCTATTCTGAGGGTTGGTGAAGAGGAGTAGATCTGGGGAAAGGGAAGGTGGAGGGTAGAGCCTGGGGGTGGGGAGGAGAGGAAACTGCAGTCAGGATGTAATATATAGAGAAGAATAAATAAAAAGTTAGAAAAACAAAATGAATGAATTGCAAATGAAGGAAGGACACCTATGTGGACACAAGGGAGCTTTTAAGTGTGTCACCTTTGCATAACTACTAATTCTCCAGAGGCACTTGAAGGTAGTGGCCAGAAAGTTCCAGCATCTTTTTTCCTATTTTATCATAAATTCCCAAAGACTCAATGCTTGTTTTATATTTCCTCATTAGCAGCATTAGTTTAGATAGTAAAGTCATATCTAATGAGTGGGGGGCGAGGGGTCTTGAGTAGTTGTTCTAAGATGAGTCAACATAAAATATCAGAATTCTGTTCATCCCATATTACGTTTTTAAAAACATTTCTATTACATTTTCGTGTGTAAATGGTTATGTGTACATGAGCATATATTACAGTCTGTATGTGATGGTCAGAGGACAACTTGCAAGAGACTTGATTCTCTTCCTGCAGCAGGAGGGTCCTACGGATAAGATTCAATTTATGAGTTTTGGCAACTAGAGATTTGCTAAACCATCTCATGAGCTCCATTCTGTTTTAAAGATGTAGAAACTGGGGTTCAGAAAGGTCAACTAATTTGATTAAGGTTACAAAACTAGAAATTGATCATATGTGGATTCAAATATAAGTCCATTTTGCTCCTACTCTAGAGTCCTGGAAATGCCAAGACTACCAAATGTTCACTGCCAGGCTATTGGTGTGCTATGAAGACATTCAAATACATTAGTAGAGTAGAATGGAAAAGAATGAACACCCATTATATTTTCCTTAAGGACAGACACACATACCCTTTTCTCACAGCATCCTGAGTTCCTAGTTACGGCCACAAGACAGTATCACCATCACAAGTTCATACAGTGCCAGCTGTTGCTGAGCTTGCTGGTGACATCCTCATCTTCTTAATGTTTCAAGCCTTCTTTCCTTTGTCTCTGACTTGGGCTATGAAGCCATAGTCCATTTTTTTTATTACTTTCTACTCTATTATATTCCAGTGTGTCAGATGGAGTCCAGAGAAGTGACAGTGAACTACCACTGCTACACTGAGAGTGTTTCTTGCCAACTCAAATTATTTATGGTCTAACAGTTAACCAGTCAC
The DNA here is from genome assembly GCA_964023405.1 of Apodemus agrarius. Classification (NCBI taxonomy): domain Eukaryota; kingdom Metazoa; phylum Chordata; class Mammalia; order Rodentia; family Muridae; genus Apodemus; species Apodemus agrarius. The sequence continues at coordinate 107,271,585 of OZ030013.1, read as the reverse complement.
TCAACTTGAAGGTTTTGGTGCCGTAGGGCTGTTTTATTAGCCTCAGCATAAAGATGCCTTGCACATAAACAACATTTACTGTGGCAGTCTGCTAGCTGGCTTGTTAAAACCAAGTTGCGCCAGGACAGGATGGTTGTAACTAAAGCAGAAAGGAAGTTCTGAGCTGTTTGTTTCCAAATTAGCACACCTGGTCCCTTCATGGAACTCATACACTCCCTATGACAACATGTCCACACAAAGATTCTTTAGTGAGGTTCCACTATGTATACAGAAGACATGGGGAATTCAACAGAGACAAAAGTATCTTTTAACAGTAACACTTACATGCTATTAAGAGAGACCAAAACAGAGACAGGAGTGTTAGCACTGTGAAGCATGGAAGAGCCAACAGAGGACCAGATCCTGTGGCCAACATGATCCCATGTATATCAGATGGGTGACAATGAGCAGCAAACTTGGTGGAATAGATGAATATTCTATAAGGAGCGAATGGGAAAAGCAAATTTATCATTAAGAGAATTAAAGAAAGACCAGGAGGCCAATGTTTCAAAGGAAGGGAAAGAGAAGAAGGAAGCCAGGAAACAGAGTCAGAGGCAGTCTGAAGGGTGGGATAAGTGGCTTCATTGAGTGGAATATTACACACAGGTTAGGGTCTTTGGTTATTTAGTGACTAGCATAGTAAATAGATAAATAGTCTGCTAAATGATTTAAAACAAAAAACAAACAAACAAAAAAAACCATCTAGTCCTGCAAATGGGGTCGGGAGGACAGAAGTCATCATCTGCTCTGAAACCCATCACTTATAGCAGCTACTAGTTGCTGGATGTTTGTAATATGTCAAGCCATATAATTTAGATTTCCCTTGCCACCTTGACAGATACTTGACTCTCTTCTCTGTGTGGGGAATAGAGGCAACTGCAGTACCAGAGGAACCTGAACAAGATCAGAGTCCTTGGTGGTTAAGCCAAGACCCAAAGCTCTTCATTCTTCTACCTAGGGGCTAGGCTTGAGACTTCTGGAGTTACTGCATCTATGGCCAGGACAGGTTATCTGGTTTAACAGAAAGAGATAATGTACAAGAGGCTAGAACTGCTGAGAAGTAGAGACGGGTCTTAGAATGCAGCTAAGTGGACCCCAGGCCAGGATGGATGATGAATGTGGGATAGCAGCATCCTCCCAGGAACAGTATTGGGGACCCCTGAGACCTTACTGTGATTTAAGGAAAACAGATTGCTCCAAATCATAAGGACATGGATATAGATAGCTGCTTTAAAGCTGCCATGTTTGGAAATCCTTCAGAATCCCAGCTCTTGGTTTCTAATGGCTTGAAAAGCGATACCGGATGAAATCCAGTATGTTCCACTTTTATTAGCTTTTAAAGTGATCACAGACACATTCTAACCTGTGGAGGGGTGACCTTGAATCAAGGACCCTGTGCATGTTGGCAAGTGCTCTACCACTGAACTACATGCTAATCCCATATTGCTGACCTTTAAATTTCTAAGAATTTAAATACTTGTGGAATATATTGATTGTTGAATTTTTGCTGTTTTGAGACAAGTTCTCACTACGTGGCCCAGGCTGACTACAAACTCATGATCCACTTGCATAAGCCTCTGGAGTTTGGGGTCTATAGGTATGTGCTATATGAAAGCATAAATGCAGCTATCTGTATTTAAGTCCCTATTATTTGCACCTATCATTTTTTCTCAACTCAAAACATAATGAAGGTCCTGAGAAGGCTTGATGCCCCAGTATAGGGGAATGCTAGGACAGGGAAGCAGGAGTGAGCATGGGGAGGAGGAATGGGTTATGGGATTTTCATAGGGGAAACCAGGAAAAGGATAACATTTGAAATGTAAATAAAGAAAATATCTAATAAAAAACATGAATAACAAATGAGTTTAAGGGGTGTATAGAAATAATTAACCAACTCTCCTTTCATTTCTTCCCAGTAATTTTAACAATTTACCATTAAATATACATTTTCTACTTCTTGCCAGTATTTCTAAATTAATAATATATGAAATTCTCCACACATAGATTGACATGTTTATAATATTATTTATTTTTTTTTATTGAAAATAGTTTTTTTCCTATGATATATTCTGTTACTGTGAGATGATATATCACAGTTTACCCTCCTCCTCCAACTCCTCCTGGATTCTCCCAACTTCTCTACAGACCCAAATCCATTCTGCTGTATTTTTTGCTACCCACCTTAACTCTGGGCATGGACAGAATTAACAGCTCCTGCCCAGAGAATATTTGATTGGCGGATGAAAACCACAGACACACACAATTGGTCAACTTCAACTTGCCTTTTTGGCACAATTGCTAGGCACTGCTTGTCTCTTACCCGGAGACGTGTGCCCTTATGGACACTCTTAGCTCGACACCTCTCCACCTGCCCTCAATTTCAGTTGCTCAGTTACATCTAGTCCCAGCTCAACATCCCCAACAGCCCACCTGTAGAAATGGCCTGTGGACACTTCCCCCAGATCTCACATGGCTCTTTGGCTTTTCTTTCTTCAAAGCATGGTGAACTCTCCCTTCATCTATCTCCCTTGTCTCTCTCTCCTGTGGGGACCCAGAAGTCCTACTTATTCCTTCTGCCCAGCAATTGACCTATGGCATCTTTACTGATAGTTCGAGAACAGAATCTTAGCATCAGAGCCACCCCTACACCAAACTTTTTCGTTCTCTGTCTCATTAAAACAAACCAGAATAGGATAAAACAATCAAACAAAGACAAAGGTGGAACCAAAGAAAAAGCACAAGAAATGCATGGAGATGAGGAGACAGACTTTATAGTTGCTTAATATTCTTTTCAAAGATTAAATGTCAAAATTAATATTTATCTTGTGCACATGTATGTATGCATGAAACCATGCTAAGGTGCATGTGTGGAGGTCACAGAAGAATTTGTGAGAGTTAGGTCTCTCCCTCCACCACGTGCTTACCAGGGATCAAACTAAGAGCATCATGCTTGAAAGCAAGCACTTTTATCCATTGAAACATCTCTCCAGTAAGGCAATATAATATTCTAATGCTTCACTCTAACAATTTTTGTCTCCTTGTGTCCCATGTGTCTTCATGTTATTTCTCATAATTTTTATTACCATCAATAAAGTTACAATAAAAATTTCTTCTAAAGCATACTTACATTTTTATGGTATGATTTTTTTAAATAGATTTTTAAGAGCAAATTGTTCAAAGGCATAAACATTTAACATTTTAATAAAGCCTGTGAGATTATTTTCCAGCATGTTTTTTTACCTATCACAGTTCTTCTAGCAGGATCTAATACTGCCTTTTCCTCACCTCATTAAAAACATTGTTTTTAAAATCTCTGTGATTTTTTTCCAACCTGATGAACAAAATATTATCTCTCCTTCTCTTTTTGTCTTTTCCCCTATTAGTTGAATTTCCCTGCTTTTTGATGATTTTACACATTCATAACAATGTAGTGTGATCACACATACCCTTACCTTCTCTTATCTCTCCCACCCCTGTTGACCAATTCCTTCTTTCCATCTGTGCTCTTCCTACTTTCTTGACTATGTGGATGTGTTGGGTATAGGTTGGGGGGATCGTGTCTGTTAGCCATAGCTACTGTGTGCTTTGTTGAATTTCTTTTTTGTATTTTCTGGTTACTTTCATTTAGGCTTTTATGAACTACTTATTTATAGATATGTATTTTTAACTAGCCTCTGTGGATTTGATAAACACCTATTTTGCCTCTGCTGGACCCTGATACTTTATCTTTTTATAACAATCATGGCATCTTTTACAACATACATTTTTATATGTATAAATTCGTTCTCTTTTATTTGATGATGGGGAGACTCTGACTCAGGAAGTCAACCTAGACCTACCAACAAGATGGCTCAGCAGGTAGAGATACCTAGTGTCAACCTCACCAACCTTAGGTCCTTCCCTGTAACCAATTCCTGCAAGTTGTTCTCTGACTCCTACATGGGTGCCTGGCCAACACCCACCCTACCCACACAATAAGTGAATTTAAATCTGAGGGCAGCGGGATGGCTCAGCAGGTAAAGATACCCATCACCAAACCTGACGACCTGATTCTGATCCCCAGAATTCTCATGATAGAGAGAACGGACTTTCACAAGTTGTCCTCAACACTTCACATGTGTGTTGTGGCACATGTGTGTATATGTATGTGTGCCACTCACAAACACAAAATAAATAAAAGTTTAAAAAGATTTCCCCATCTAAAATTGTGTCATACTGTTTCTATGTCTTTCTTTTTCCTTAAGCTTTTTCCCAATTAAGATGGATGTCTTACAATAAAGTCACTCACTCCCAAGTGTTCAACCTGGTACACTGGAGCATTGGAGCATTGGTAGGTAGTACACTGACAATCTTTGAAACCCTCTTCCTTATCTAGTCCCTCAAATCCCTTTTAATTCCCAAAGAGACCCCTCCCATTAGCAGTCAGCCCCTATTTCCTTTGCCCCCATCTATTTATCAGTGGATCTACTGACCCACCCTTCTTCAGCCTCTCTGTCTGCATTTATATGTTCTGGAGATTTTATCTAAATGACATCACACAGTATGTGTGGCCTTTTGAATTTCTGTATTCTCACTTAGGGTAAAAATTCCAATATTCATCCATGTTTTAGCATGTAATAGCATTCCATTCCTTTTTAAGGCTGAATACTGTTCTCTTACATGTATAATATCCTTTAATTTCATTTTGTTTTATAACTGAAATCTATTTTTGCATGGGGTGTGAGACATGAGTAAAATTTTATATAGTCACAGAGAAGTAGAATGTAGATGCCAATACTCAGGAATACATTAAACTGAATCCAAATTAACAAGTACATTTATGTTTATTTCTTTATTTGCATCAACTGAACTCTTAAGTACATTTAACACATTGATAGTTGCACTTTCCAGAAAGGAAGCAAGCTCTTAAGGCAACAAATTACCAGCATTTACCTTAGCAGTGTATGTAGCCAATCTGATTCATGGGCCTTCTTATGGGTCTCCTTGTTGTGGGCATTGGCAGGTCTGTGGAGCAACATTTAGTTAATCAATGCATCAGCATTATATAGCTCCTCTTAAAAGACACAGTGTTCTATTTTGAAGCCATCTGAGCAGGGAGTTCAGAAATAGCATGGGGACTCAAGCTAATCTATTTTCTAAATGTTCTTTCCGGAGTGGTGGCAACTTTTGACCTTGATGTTGATTATGATTAGCATAGCAATCACTCTTCTATAATTAAAAGGCAGACGAGAATTCTTTGGCTTGTTTATTAATTCCCTTATGAATCTCACTTTATTTTCCCACTATGAGGACAAAGTGTTTGTCTGATTCATGAGCAAGTGTGGGTGTAAGCCAGCCCAAAGATGGAGACCAAGACCCCCTTAAAGAATAATCAAGGCCGGCCTCCTTGGTGTGACCGCAAAAGTGCCCATGAGTTCTTTCCTCTTCTCACTCTCCTTGGGCAAACAGTAATATGCAGTCACATGATCCTGTAACAAGCTATAGCAATGATTTTGCATTCAGAGATGAAAGCCAAGACTCCCTGAAAGACTGACAGTGCCAGAAAGCACTGCAGGGTGTGGCCAACTTTTCCCGGCCATGCTTGTATTTAGCAGCATAGCCCCAAGTTCCTTCTGGAAAGCCTCTGCCACTCTAAGAACAACTTGAGTTACAACTTGGAATCTAATTCTGTGTCTCCATTTTAATGATGTTTATTACTTTGTGGTGACTTGATATACACAGGTACTGTGCTAAGTGCTTCCTGTGCCTTGTCATTCAGTTCTCCCAACAGAACAATGAGGTACAATGATCAGTCCTGGTTTTCAGAAGAAACATCTGTGGCCTTGATCAGCAAATAAATTGTTCAAGGGCATCTGATAAGAAAGTGGGATCTAGACAGTCTCCACCTGCTGCTGGGCCCCCTGTGATAAGTTATCTGGCTCCCTGAGGTTTCATTTCATTCCTTGCTTCTTCCAGCTTACATCTTTATTAGAGATGTGGCCTTTATGATAATGTTGTAAGAATGACAGCAGTGATACTAGTACAGACACACACTACAACCTTCTACACCCTTGTCATTTCTGCCAGACTGGTAATGCTAACCCTGTCATGATTCCCATTTCACATGTGAGAAAGCTGAGGCCCAGAGAGGTCTCACAGCAGAAGAGCAGTGATGTCTGGGATAGGGGTTCTGTCTATGACTGCTGGCTTCACAGCTGAGACAGCTCTGTACCTTGTTACCATATACTGTTTTGCAGTTCACTCCAAGGCAGTGTGTGTGGGTTCTTGCCTCACATCCCTGATGGAAGCTTCTCAGTGCTTCTTCTCCTACCTTCTCTGTCAAGCTCTGTTCTGAAGCTTCTTACTCCAGGACAGTCTTGTCTAATAATGCTCTCAAAAGTGTGGACTCTGGAGGAATCAAAGTAAAAAGTCACAGAGATAATTGCACATCCATGTTTATTGCTGCACTATTTACAACATCCACACAATTGGAACCAGCCTAGATGCCCATCAGTACAGGAAGGTGTAAAAAACTGTGATGCATACACAGCTGAATATTTCACAGCCATAAAGAAGACAAAGGTAGCGTGGCATTAGCAGAAAGTACATGCAACTAGAGACTCAGAAAGATCAATATGTTTTCTCTTATAATGAAAGGATGAGAATTACAGCCTAAAAATCCCCCGTGCCTGACTCTTAAATGACCCCAAAAAGTCAGTAGTTTAGTCTGCTCTTTGTTAGAAACTAGGTGAAAGGTCACATTCCTTGAGCCTGCTCTTTGTTAGGAACTAGGCAAAGGGGCCTTGAATATGTGACCCTGGCCCCATGCTATCTGGCTTCTATAGAAATTGATTGATCCTTGGAGCATGGGCTTGGATAATTTAAACTGATTGGCTTAGAAGCTATGGAGTGGTACAAATCAATTGGCTCACACTGTATGGGCTCTCGATGCTAAGGAATGATTGGTTTGTGTTACCCAGGTTTTGTTGTAAACCTATAAAAGCTGTCCTGATTCTGCACTCATGGTTCACAGTCCTCTACCCCCACATGGTGTATGGCTGTGAACCCCAAAGCCTCTGGAATAAAAATCCTCTTGCTGTTGCATCAAGGCCGTTTCTCATGAGTGATTTGGGTGTCGCCTTCCTAGGCGTGGAGTGCTGGGGCACCATCGTTTTTTTGTTTTGTTTGGCTTTTTTCGGGTCTTACAATATGAGGAACCTAGATTTAAAATATATGTATGTATGCTTCTGTAAATAAAAGGTAAAAATGGGTCCTATGAATAGCATTTGTTGTCTCTGGGTTCCCTGTGATGTCCCATTGTTCTCTACTTCCTAATATGAGCAGTCATCTCTACTGTGAATAGATTCTCTAAAGAGCAATGTTATAATCTTTCCACAGTTTTGGAAGGCTCCCTCCAATGGAGAAGGGTTTGGCAAGGACTGGTAAGGAAATAGAAAAGGAAGGGTTCTTACAGCTAGGGCTCTGATCCAAGAACTCCTATGGAGCAAATGGACCATCAAAATTTCTTAGCTTGCTATCTTGCTATCTTGAATCAGATGAAACTACTGACTTATAAGAATGGATGTCTGGCATTAAATGCTGAAGTTAGAATAAGAAGTGTTTCAATAACACTTATGATTTTGATATATTCCTAGAATGTCCACAAATTGGGACTATAGGAAATACATTCTCTTGCATTCAAAGCATAATGCATCTAAAAGGAGTAAGAATAATGATAAAAATTGCCCAAACCAAAATACCTGATTATGTATCCTTATATGCTATGATGTTAAGAACCCCAGATGTATTAACTCAATCTTTCTTGGGAAGCAAATGTTATTAGAGAAAGGAAGGGCAAGCAGAAAACTGAATGGGAGGTTAGGTGCTCAGACTCCACAGATGGGAAAGACAGAGCAAGAACTGTCTGGACAAGCTCTCTGAATAGCCCACACCCTTCCTCTGTTCTACTAAAATCCAAGACTTAGAAAGAGAGCTGCCCAGATGAGGATAAAGAGGCCATTGCCTTTATAATTTTTCGCCCTGAAGATGCCAGTGTTTTTCACACATGCCATCCCTTTAGCCCCTTCAGCCATGCTTTGAAGAATGTTTTACTATCACCTCACTATAAGACCTAAGTCTTATTGTAGGCAAGTCAACAGAGGAGCCCAAGGCCTACCTGATGCCAAGTACAATTTGTAAGACCATTTTATGATGTGATTTTTCTGAGCACATGCAGCACCTAGAAAAGAGATGGCTATTTACTTACTAGCTTTTATCTATTCTTAATGAATCACAGAAGTGGCTCATTAAGAATCTACTTGTTGAGTTTTTAATCTTAGCCATTCTGACTGGTGTGAGGTGGAATCTCAGGGTTGTTTTGATTTGCATTTCCCTGATGACTAATGATGTTGAACATCTCTTAAGGTGTTTCTCGGCCATCCGAATTTCTTCTGATGAAAATTCTTTGTTTAGCTCTGTACCCCATTTTTTGATAGGGTTATTTGTTTCTTTGGGGTCTAACTTCTTAAGTTCTTTGTATATATTGGATATTAGCCCCCTGTTGGATGTAGGGTTGGTAAAGATCTTTTCCCAATTTGTTGATGGCTGTTTTGTCCTTCTGACAGTGTCCTTTGCCTTATAGAAACTTTGTAATTTTATGAGGTCCCATTTGTCAATTCTTGATCTTAGAGCATAAGCTATTAGTGTTCTGTTCAGAAACTTTCCCCCTGTGCCCATGTCCTCCAGGGTCTTCCCCAGTTTCTTTTCTATTAGGTTCAGTGTGTCTGGTTTGATGTGGAGGTCCTTGATCCACTTGGAGTTGATCTTAGTGCAAGAAGATAAGAGTGGGTCAATTCGCATTCTTCTGCATGTTGACCTCCAGTTGAACCAGCACCATTTGTTGAAAAGGCTATCTTTTTTCCACTGGATGGTTGTAGCTCCTTTATCAAAGATCAAGTGACCATAAGTCTGTGGGTTCATTTCTGGGTTTTCAATCTTATTCCATTGATCTACTTGCCTGTTGCTGTACCAATACCATGCAGTTTTTAACACAATTGCTCTGTAGTACAGCTTGAGGTCAGGGCTATTGATTTTCCCAGAAGTCCTTTTATTGTTGAGAATAGTTTTAGCTATGCTGAGTTTTTTGTGATTGCAGATGAATTTGAGAATTGTTCTTTCTAGATCTATGAAGAATTGATTTGGGATTTTCATGGGGATTGCATTGAATCTGTAGATTGCTTTTGGCAAGATGACCATTTTTACTATATTGATCCTCCCAATCCAAGAGCATGAAATATTTTTCCATTTCCTGAGGTCTTCTTCGATTTCTTTCTTCAAGGACTTCAAGTTTCTGTCATACAGATCTTTCACTTGTTTGGTTAGAGTCACGCCAAGATACTTTATATTGTTTGTGGCTATTGTGAAGGGTGTTATTTCCCTAACTTCTTTCTCAGCCTGCTTGTCCTTTGAGTACAGGAAGGCTACCGATTTGCTTGAGTTGATTTTATAACCAGCTATTTTGCTGAAGTTGTTTATCAGCTGTAGGAGTTCTCTGGTGGAGTTTTTTGGGTCGCTTAAGTATACTATCATGTCATCTGCAAATAGTGAGTTTGACTTCTTCCTTTCCAGTTTGTATCCCTTTGACTTCCTTATGTTGTCTAATTGCTCTCGCTAGAACTTCAAGTACTATATTGAAAAGATATGGAGAGAGAGGGCAGCCTTGTCTAATCCCTGATTTTAGTGGGATTGTTTCAAGTTTTTCTCCATTTATTTTGATGTTGGCTACTGGCTTGCTGTATATTGCTTTTACTATATTTAGGTATGGGCCTTGAATTCCTGTTCTTTCCAAGACTCAACAGGTGCTGGTGAAGATGTGGAGAAAGAGGAACACTCCTACACTGTTGGTAGGACTGCAAGATGGTTCAACTGCTCTGGAGATCAGTCTGGCGGTTCCTCAGAAAATTGGGCATGACACTTCCATAGGACCCTGTCATACCACTCCTGGGCATATACCCAGAGGATTCCCCTGCATACAATAAAGACACATGCTCCACTATGTTCATAGCAGCCTTATTTATAATAGCCAGAAGTTGAAAGGAGCCCAGATGTCCCTCAAAGGAAAAATGGATACAGAAAATGTGGTATATTTATTCAATGGAATACTACTCAGCAATTAAAAATAATGAATTCATGCAATTTGTAGGCAAATGGTTGGATCTGGAAAATATCATCCTAAGTGAGTTAACCCAATAACAAAAGAATACACATGAAATGCAATCACTGATAAGTGGATATTAATGAGCCCAGAAGCTCTGAATACTCGAGACACAATTAGCAAGTTAAAAGATTCCCAAGAAGAAGGAAGGAGAGGACCCTAGTCCTGAAAGGACTGGATCCAGTTTTGTAGGAGAGGACCAGAACAGAACAGAGAAATGGTGGGGTGGTGATTAGGGAATGGAGGGGGTGCGGGGGTGCAGGGAGCGGGTGAAGAGGACATATGGGACATATGGTGAGGGGGGAACTGGGAAAGGGTAAAGCCTTTGGAATGTAAACAAGGAATATAGAAAATTTTAAAAAAAGAATCTACTTGTTGTCTCTCTGGAGTCTAATTTCTTGAGTTCTTTGTATATATTAGATATTAGTCCTTTATCAGATGTAGGATTAGTAAAGATCTTTTCCCAATCTGTAGGTTGCTGTTCTGTCCTATTGACACTGTCCTTTGCCTTAAAGAAGCTTTGCAATTTTATGAGATCCTATTGTCAATTTTTGATCTTAGAGCATAAGCTATTGGTGTTCTGTTCAGAAAAATTTCCCCTGTGCCCATGTGCTCCAGGTTCTTCCCTTCTATTAGATTCTCTTTCTCTTCTATTAGATTCAGTGTGCCTGGTTTTATGTGGAGGTCATTGATCTACTTGAACTTGAGCTTTTTACAGGGAGATAAGAATGGATCAATTTGCATTCTTTTACATGGTGACTGCCAGTTGAACCAGCACCATTTGTTGAAAATGAGGCCTTTTATACACTGGATGGTTTTAGATCCTTTGTCAATGATCAAGCGACCATAGGTGTGTGGGTTCATTTCTGGGTCTTCAATTCTATTAAAAAATAGGGTACAGAGTTAAACAAAGAATTTTCGACTGAGGAATACTGGATGGCTGAGAAACACTTAAAGAAATGTTCAATATCCTTCATCATCATGGAAATGCAAATCCAAACAACCCTGAGATTCCACTTCACACCAGTCAGTATGAGTAAGATCAAAAACTCACAGGACAGCAGATGCTGGAGAGGCTGTGGAGAAAGAGGAGCACTTCTCCATTGGTGGTGGGATTGCAAGCTGGTACAACTACTCTGGAAATCACTTTGGTGGTTCCTCAGGAAATTGGGCATAGTACTACCTGAGGACCCAGCCATACCACTTCTTTGCACCTACCCAGAAGACTCCAACATGTAGTAAGGACATATGCCCCACGATGTTCATAGCAGCTTTATTTATAATACTGATAAGCTGGAAGGAATCCAGCTGTCCCTCAACAGATGAATGGATACAGAAAAAGTGGTACATTTACACAGTGGAGTACTACTCAGCTGTTAAAAACACTGAATCCATGAAATTCTTAGGCAATGTATGGAACTAGAAAATATCATCCTGAGTGAGGTAACCCAATCACAAAAGAAGACACATGATTTGCACTCACTGATAAGTGGATATTAGCCCAAAAGCTTGTAATACTCAAGATATAATTCAAAGATCACATGAATCTCAAGAAGAAGGAAGAACAAAGTTGGATACTTTGGTCCTTCTTAGAAGGGGGCTCAAAATACCCATGGCTCACAGCCAACCAATGGACTGAGCATAGGGTCCCAATGGAGGAGTTAGAGAAAGGATCCAAGGAGCTGAAGAGGTTTGCAGCCCCATAGGAGCTAAAATAATATGTACTAACCAGTACCCCCAGAGTTCTCAGGGACCCGAAGCAACAACAAAAGGGTACAGATGAAGGGACCTAGCTACATATGTAGAAGAGGATGGCATTTTCAGACATCAGTGAGAGGAGAGGCCATTGGTCCTGTGAAGACTTGATGCCCCAGTGTAGGGGATTGCCAGGTCAAGAAAGTGAGAGGGGAAGGTGGTGACAGAGGAGGATAGGATAGGAGGTTTTATAAATAACGCATATCTAATTTTAAAAAAAGAATCTACATGTTGACATTCCTCTGCTGCCTTCTGATTGTCAAATGGTTTCCTACCTTAGCCTTCTTGGCTTTTAATTTCTATCAGAAGCTATTAGTGAGAAATTACACACACACACACACACACACACACACACACACATCTATTAATGGGGAGCTCAGAAAAATCCTTCTGATCTTCCCTTTCAATATTCCTTTTCTTCTTGGATCATCAGGCATGCCCATATTTCAGAATATAGTCCATGCCAGCCTTAACTCTTTGCTTTATTTGTGTGTGTGTGTGTGTGTGTGTGTGTGTGTGTTTGTGTGTGTTCACATGCATGAGTATGGTGACCAGAGGTTAACATTGTTTATCCCTTAATCACTCTCCACCTTATTTTTGAGACAGAGTCTCTCTAATCAGACAGGTCCAATAGGTCAACTGGCTAATGGGCTGGAGGGACCCACCTGTCTCCAGCTTCCCCAATGCTCCATGTGTTTGGATTTTCATGTGGGTGCTGGAGACCAGAACCAAGGTCCTTATGCTTGTGCAGCAAGTACTTTGTGGTCTTAGTCATCACACCAGAGCCTTTGACTTTATTTTTGATGTCTAGATTAAAATCAGTTATCTCTCCTAGGATCCAGACTTCATTTTTATTCATCAGTTGGGCATAACTGTTGTCTGAGAAATGACAAACCAGGCAGGAGTTTCTCTTGATTTTCTAGCTTCTGACTGTGACTTGCTCATTCCTGGTTACCCAGGCCTAATATTGAAGGACATTTATTCTTCTTAAAAATCTAATACATGTATTTGTATATTTATCTAAATGAACTGGTATAATAAAATACAACCATTCATCCATTCATTCACTTATCAAATTCTACATGTTAGCTACTAGATCATGGACAAAAGTCCAATTCCAATAAAGGCCAACAATTAGAGGTCATGGTAACTGAATATATAGCAGTAAGGAGACAATGGAAAGTCAATAAAGGAAAGTTTAAGTTTTCCAAAGTAAGGATCACCAGTCACCTTCTACCTCTCCTTTCTTCCCACAAACCCAACAACCATCCTATCTCAAGTACAGTGAGAAAGATGAGAGGTTTAGCATCTCACTCTGAAACACAGGCTGTACCACAAGGCATTTAAGTCCTGCATCACCTAGTCCAGGTCCCAACTTGGAGACAGAAAACAGGAACAGAAAATAGTTCCACAAACTAAAGAGAGAAGATATTAGTGTAAGGGGAAAATAAGCCATCCACCTCACACTAGTCAGAAGGGGCAAGAACAGAAACTCAGGTGACAGCAGATTCTGGAGAGAATGTGGAGAAAGAGGAATACTTCTCCATTGATGGTGGGATTGCAAGATGGTACAACTGCTCTGGAAATCAATCTGCAGGTTCCTCAGAAAACTGGACTTAGCACTACCTGAGGGTCCAGCTATACCACTCCTGGGCATCTACCCAGAAGATGCTCCAAGATGTAATAGGGACATACGCTCCATTATGTTCCTACCAGTCCTTTTTGTAATAGCCAGAAGTTGGAAACAACCCAGATGTCCCTCAATAGAGGAATAGATACAGAAAATGTAGTACATTTACACAATGGAATACTACTCAGTTATTAAAACAATGACATCATGAAATTTGCAGGTAAATGAATGGAACTTGAAAATATCATCCTGAATGAGGTAACTAAGTCACAAAAGAACATACATGGTATACATTCACCAATAAGTGGATATTAGCCCAAAAGTTTAGAATACTCACAAGTCAATTCACAGACCATATGAAACCCAAGAAGAAGGAAGAGCAAAGTGTGGATGCTTCAGTACTTCGTAGAAGGGGAAACAAAATTCTCACAGGAGGAAATATAGAGCCAAAGTGTGGAGCAAAGCGGAAGGAAAGGCAATCCAGAGTTTGCCCTTCCTGGTGATCCATCCTATATACATCCACCAAACCTGGACATTATTGTGTATGCTGGGAAGATCTTGCTGATGGAAGCCTGATATGGCTGTCTCCTGGGAGGCTCTGCCAGGGCATGACAAATACAGTGGTGGATGTTCACAGCCAACCATTAGACTGTATGTGGGCTCCCTGATGGAGGAGTTGGAGAAGGGACTGAAGGAGCTGAGGGGGTTTGCTGCCCCATGGAAGGAGCACAGTATTAACAGTACAGACCTCCCACCCAGAGCTCCTGGGGACAAGACCACCAACCAAAGAATACTCATGAAGGGACCCATGGTGCTTGCTGCATATGTAGCAGAGGATGTCTTTGTTGGACATCTGTGGGAGGAGAGATCCTTGGACTTGAGGGTGTTAGATGCCCCAGTATAGGGGAATGCCAGGGTGGGAAAACAGGAGGGGGTTGGTGGGGGAGCACCCTCATAGAGGCAGGAGAGGAGGGTTGGGATAGAGGGTTTCCAAAGTGGAGACCTGGAAAAGGGAAAACATTTGAAATGTAAATAAAGAAAAAGAAAATATCCAATAAAAAAATAAAAAAATAATAATGGACAAAATAAGCAAATACTTGAATGGCCACATGCCACACACACACACACACACACACACACACACACACCACACACACACACACACACACACACACACACAGTGGGGTAGGAAGAGAATATTATACAGCAAGGTAATTCACTATCAGTTATTATAGACAACAATATTTAGAGTTAACAGAAAATGCTAGATGTAAAACAAGTATACTTATCTGGATTTAACAGGGCAAACCTTTTTGTGTTTTTAGAAATTATGATAATGGCTCTCCTTGGGTGGGTAGGGTCCCTCCATAGGTAGATAGTGGCTCTCCTTGAGTGAATAGTATCCCTCAGTAGGTGGACAGTGGCTCTCCTTGGGTGGGTAGGGTCCCTCAATAGCTGGATAGTGGCTCTCCTTGTGTAGGTAGGGTCCCTCCGTAGGTGGATAGTGGCTCTCCTTGGGTGGATAGTATCTCTCCTTGGGTGACTATTCCCTCTGTTCAGGGGATTTAGCAATTAGAAAGAGCAGAATAGATACTGTTGCCAAGCTGCTGGTGTTCTAGTTTGCTTCAGTTGTTACTATTGCTGCTGTTGGTTTTTGTTTTTGCTTTTGTTTTTTGTTTGTTTGCTTGCTTGCTGACTGATGGTTGTACAAGGAAGTGTGTTCTCTTTATAAAAACATTTCCAAATCACATTTTGGATATAGTAGAAGATAGAAATGACTGATTTTTTTCTATACAAGAAAGATAAAACGTGATTCCTGGAATATAAATCCTTAGATGAAGGGCATCTAAAAATCTATAGGTCTGCTGCTCTCCACATACACCAGAAAGCATTCTTTCATCTACTCAGTTACTTTAGGAATGAGTAAGCATATTTTGCATCATGGGCCATTAGTGGTTTATAGAACACATTAGGAACAGCATCCTTTTACATGGGGCAAGTAAAAATAAAATGTTAATGCTATTTTATGTTTTAAAACTATACTTTATAGTTCCTCTAGTTCTCATACAGAAACATCACTGTAAGGCAGTAAGGCAGGACAGTGACACACCCATAGCACTGATCAGAAAACCAGGGTCTAAGGGATCATTTGCTCACAGTACTAACAAAGGTGGGTTCCAAACCTGTGGTTTTTTTCCCCTCCCTTTTACAGAAAAACTTCTTGGAAACCTTATGCAACATGAAATTTATATATACATTGATAATATATATGAGAACCCAAACCTCCATAACTCAGTGATGTTTGAAAACAAATTTTTATTTTGCTAATCATAGCTATACATGTGTTTGAAAGTAGTCATACAAATGAACCAGGGCGTACATTTGAATAGATAATGTTCCAATGCCTATATGAATTCAAGGACATCTATGCTGTCCAAAGTTCAAGTGTCCTAAGCCTAGAAGAACCTGTGTGAGCATTTGTATAGAGCCTCTGGACCATCTGGGATGGATTTGCTGCAGTCCTAGAGTCTAGCACTTCCTGAGGAGCACTAGCTTTGCTACTTATCTTTCATGTGTCTCAGTACCACGCAGGCTGGCACTTCTCTTTCCTCCTGCTTATGGCCCTTTTGTGAGTGGCATGTTTCCCTTTGAGAAACTTCTTTGTTCCACTCTTATATATCTTCTATCTTCTAATATATATATATTTATGTATATGTATATATATATATATACATATATATATTAAGATGATATATAGTAAGAGTGGAATAGTAGTATATCTTACTATATATCATGTAGATATGACATGGCCCCATCCTGTAGCCAACCAGAACCTTCCAATTCCTGGAGACAAAGGCAGGTAGAGTGGAGTCAGGTGGGAAATATTGGGCCAAATAGGGACAAATGACAGTGCAGGGAAATTGCTAAGAAGCAGGAGTTGTCTTTCTATCGTGGCTGACAGCTAGCTTGGAGGTACAGGTGGCCATTTGGATACTATAAATAAAGAAGGTGCCAGAAGTGAAGGGATAATAGAAAAACAGAGTCTAGACGTGGCAGGAGAGTCTGATAACATCTTTCAAGCACTTGCATGCATCTGCATCTGAATCTAGTGCATCTTAGATTTGAAACTTCTTTAAGTGGATAAAGTCTCCTTTGTCTTTAGTTGATGAGGTGTTCCTAGATATACAAGTGAATATGTCCAGACAAAGATCCTCAGGCAGTAGCATGGCCTCTCTCTGTATTACAGTTCCTTCACCTGAACACAGTAATGACTAGAAGTCCCTCCTAGAGTGAACATAAGGATCAGAGAAGAGAAGAGAAGCAGCTAGCAGATTATAAAGTAGAAGGTAATTCTTATTCATGTTAACCGTGGACTCTCAACGATCATGTGGAAAGAAAGGGACACAAAGCTTTCCACTAAAGTAAGAAGCACTCATTAGCATTTTCAAGGGTTGTCCTTGTCCCAGATACAAGGGATACAGATCTGGGATACAGGCGTTGAAGATGCTGAAATCTAAACGGGCAACTAGGAAGAAATTACAACAGAACAAGTTTTTGTTGCTATTGTTATTGGTTTTTTGTTATTGTATTGTGGGTTTTGTTTTTGTTATTTTCAGTTTTCCTTGTTTTGTTTAAAAACAGAAAACAGCACAGTGTTAATGAGGCTGTGAAGGCACAACCTAAAACCCACACATGACCTCTGTCTGAAGCTTTCTTTCAGATCTGCACAACCTACCTGGAGCAGCTAGAGTAAGAATCTCCAACTTGCAACTAGCTTGATAGGGCCCTTCTGATCACATCTCTATCCCCAGAGGAACAGGAAGATATCAGAGCTGCATTTCTAAGAGAGGTTGGCCACTCTCTAGGCAGCTGCTCGTTTAGAACTATCAAGACAAGTCTGGAGTCCCAACTGTGTTGAGAGCAAGTTAAAATGAAGGTTCTTTCTAGAATACCTACTTCTGGTATTCTAGAATACGTCCTTCTAGAAGGCAGGTGCTGGTGTGGCCAGGAGCCAGCACATGTGTTTCTTTTTAAAAATGCAAATAGGCATACTTCCTTTTGGTTTTAAAAATTCCATGTGGCTTTTTAGAAAGAGAAGAAAAATATTCATATATTTCACACACTTGTATCTAAAGCAGTATATGCTGAAATAGAGTATGCAAGGTAGTTTTATATCAACTTGACACAGAGACCTTTTTAGAACCTTAATTAAGAAATGCCCCCCACCAAATTGAACCTTAGGCAAGTCTCTAAGTCTAAATAAATCTGCAGTTGAATTATAAAATTTAGTATAAAAGTTCAAAGTAGCATCAGATTAAAGTTAAAATTACCAAGGTAAACATTAAAAGGTATTACTTTTTTATATGGTCTTCTAAATTAAACTATTTGATATACATGAATAAATGATATTTGTTCAAGTTGTACCACATTTGGTACTAACGGCTATATCTGAGATTCTATATTTTTCTCTGTCCCTGACAAACTTTTATTTCTATTATTTTCATTTTCCCATACTTTGGACCTTGAGCATGGAATAGTAGGTGTCTTAGTTAGGGTTTTACTGCTGTGAACAGACACCATGACTAATGCAAGTTTTATAAAAGACAACATTTAATTGGGGCTGGCTTACAGGTTCAGAGGTTCAGTCCATTGTCATCAAGGCAGAAACATGGCAGCATCCAGGCAGATATGGTGCAGGAGGAGCTGAGAGTTCTACATCTTCATCTGAAGGCTGCTAGTGGAAAACTGACTTCCAGGCAGCCAGGGTGAGGGTCTTAAGCCCACACCCACAGTGACACAGCTACTCCAACAAGGCCACACCTCCAAATAGGGTTACTCCTGGGCCAATAATATACAAACCATCACAGTAGGGAAGTCATATAGGTCTGGGCTAATAAGAGCAAAGAGAAGAAGAGTAGTATTCACAAGTATAGCCCTTAGACAAGATCTTTTCCCAATTTGTTGTTTGCCATTTTGTCCTTTTGACAGTGTCCTTTGCCTTACGGAAACTTTGAAATTTTATGAGGTCCCATTTGTCAATTCTTGATCTTAGAGCATAAGTTATTGGTGTTCTGTTCAGGAACTTTTCTCCTGTGCCCATATCCTCAAGGGTCTTCCCCAGTTTCTTTTCTATTAGTTTCCGTGTGTCTGATTTTATGTGGAGGTCCTTGATCCACTTGGAGTTGAGCTTAATACAAGGAGATAAGAATGGATTGATTTGCATTCTTCTGCATGCTGACTTCCAGTTGAACCAGTACTATGTGTTGAAAAGGCTATCTTTTTTCCACTGGATGTTTTCAGCTCCTTTGTCAAAGATTGAGTGACCATAGGTGTGTGAGTTCATTTATGGGTCTTCAATTCTATTCCATTGATCTACCTGCCTGTCACTGTACCAATACCACGCAATTTTGAAAAATATTTTTATTTAATTTTTATTTTCTATATTCTATGTTTACATTCCAAAGGCTTTCCACTTTCCCAGTTCCCCCCACCATATGTCCCATAATTCCTCTCCCCCCAACTATTCCCCAATCATTCCCCTCCCCACACACACAATTTTTCTGTTCTGGGTCTACAAAACTGGATCCAATCTTTACAGGCCCAGGGTCCTCTCCTTTCTTCTTCTTCTGGGGAGTCATTTGACTTGCTAATTGTGCCTTGAGTATTTAGGGCTTCTGGGCTCATTAATATTCACTTATCAGTGATTGCATTTCATGTGTATTCTTTTGTGATTGGGTTAGCTCACTTAGGATGATATTTTCCAGATCTAACCATTTACCTACAAATTGCATGAGTTCATTATTTTTAATTGCTGAGTAGTACTCCATTGTATAAATATACCACATTTTCTGTATCCATTCCTCCTTTGAGGGATATCTGGGCTCCTTCCAATTTCTGGCTATTATAAACAAGGCTGCTATAAACATAGTGGAGCATGTGTCTTTATTGTATGCAGGGGAATCCTCTGGGTATATGCCCAGGAGTACCACGCAATTTTTAATACTATTACTCTATAGTACTGCTTAAGGTCCAATATACTGATTCTCTCAGAAGTTCTTTTACTGTTGAGGATAGTTTTAGATGTCCTGGGTTTTTTGTTATTCCAGGTGAATTTGAGAATTGCCTTTTCTAACTCTATGAAGAACTGAGTTGGCAGCTGTTCTGCTGAGTAAGCACGTACGAACCGTCACTGAGTTGCCCAAAGGAGTGCCCAGCAAAAGGGGAAGAACGAGAGTGCCTCGCGAGCACGAAGAGGGAGCCAGGGACAGTGGTTTACACCTGTAATCTCAGAATTTAGGGTGCTGAGGCAGGTGAAATTCCCGTTGGTTTGAAGCTATCCTGGCCTACAAAGTGAGTTCAGATTATACTGAATGGCAGAATGAGACCTCAATCGCAAGAAAACAAGTCAAATTAAGAACCCCCGTCTGGGGATGGCAGAGCCATCTGATAAGAGGAACGCGGCCCCTGAGGACCTGAAGTAGAAGCACCCCTACCCATGCATCACCTCAGACTTAACAGTGGACCATGCCAGGAGCGTACAACATGCTTTTGTTGTGTTAAACAGTTGAGATTTCAGAGTTAATTTACCCTATTCTTCCTAGATTGGTATCTACATAAATAAAAGAACACATTGGCAAAAAAAAAAAAAAAAAAAAAAAAAAAGAAATGAGTTGGGATTTTGTTGGGGATTGTGTTGAATCTGTATATTGATTTTGGCGAGATGGCCATTTTTACTATATTAATCCTGCCAATCCACGACCATGGAAGATATTTCCATTTTCTGAGCTCTTCTTTGATTTCCTTCTTCAGAGACCTAAAGTTCTTGCCATATAGATCTTTCACTTGTTTGGTTAGAGTCACACCAAGATACTTTATATTGTTTGTGGCTATTGTGAAGGGTGTCATTTCCCTAATATCTTTCTCAGCCTTCTTATACTTTGAATATAGGAAGGCTACTGATTTGTTTGAGTTGATTTTATATCCAGCCACTTTGCTGAAGTTGTTTATCAGCTGTAGGAGTTCTCTGGTAGGGGATTTTGGGTAACTTAAGTATACTATCATATCATCTGCAAATAGTGATAGTTTTACTTCTTCCTTTCCAATTTGTATTTCTTTGACCTCCTTATGTTGACTAATTGCTCTAGCTAGAACTTCAAGTACTGTATTGAAAGGATATGGAGAGAGGAACAGCCTTGTCTAGTCCCTGATTTTAGTGGGATTGCTTCAAGTTTCTCTCCATTTAGTTTGATGTTGGCTACCGGTTTGCTGTAAATTGCTTCTACTATGTTTAGGAATGGGCCTTGAATTCCTGTTCTTTTCAAGACTTTTAGCATGAAAGGATGTTGAGTTTTGTCAAAAGCTTTTTCAGCATCTAATGAAATGACTATGTGGTTTTATTCTTTGAGTTTGTTTATATAGTGGATTGCATTGATGGATTTCTGTATATTGAACCATCCCTGCATCCCTGGGATGAAGCCTACTTGTTCATGGTGAATGATTGCTTCGATGTGTTTTTGAGTTCACTTGGCAAGAATTGTATTGAGTATTTTTACATCGATTATTCATAAGAGAAATTGGCTGGAAGTTCTCTTTATTGGATCTTTGTGTGGTTTTAGTATCAGCATAATTGTGGCTTCATAGAAAGAGTTGGGTAGTGTTCCTTCAGTTTCTATTTTGTTGAATAGTTTAAAGAGTATTGGTATTAGGTTTCTTTGAAGGTCTGATAGAGTTCTGCCCTAAAACCATCTCGTCCTGTGCTTTTTTTGGCTGGAAGATTTTCAAAGGCCCCTTCTATTTCTTTAGGGGTTATGGGACTGTTTAGATGATCTATTTGATCCTGATTTAATTTTGGTATTTGGTATATGTCTAGGAAATTGTCCATTTCTTCTAGATTCTCCAGTTGTGTTGAGTATAGGTTTTTGTAGTAGGATCTGATGATTTTTTTAATTTATTCAGTTTTTCTTGTTATGTCTCCCTTTTCATTTCTAATTTTGTTAATTTGGAAACTGTCTCTGTGTCCTCTATTTAGTCTGGCTAAGGGTTTATCTATCTTGTTGATTTTTTCATAGAACCAGCTCCAGGTTTTTTGATTCTTTGTGTGGTTCTCTTTTTTTTCTACTTGATTGATTTCAGCCCTGAGTTTGATGATTAGGAAATCTTCTACTCCTCCTGGGTGAATTATCTTCTTTTTCTTCCAGGGCTTTCAGATATGCCATTAAGTTGCTAGTATATGCTCTTTCCAGTTACTTTTTGGAGGCACTCAGGGCTATGAGTTTTCCTCTTAGCACTTCTTTCATTGTGTCCCATAAATTTGGGTATGTTGTGCATTCATTTTCATTAAATTCTAAAATGTCTTTGATTTCTTTCCTTATTTCTTTCTTGACCAAGGTATCATTGAGTATTGTTCAGCTTCTATGTGTATGTGGGCTTTCTGTTGCTTTTCTTGCTACTGAAGACCACTTTTTCTCCATAACGATCTGACAGGAGGAATGGGATTAGTTCAATCTTCTTATATCTGTTGAGGTCTGTCTTGTGACCAATTATATGGTCGATTATGGAGAAGATACCATGAGGTGCTGAGAAAAAGGTATATTCTTTTGCTTTAGAATGAAATGTTATATATATATATATATATATATATATATATATATATATATATATATATATAACAAAGCTTCAATATGTTTCACTGTGTCCCTGTTTAGTTTCTGTTTTCCTGATTGGCCATTGAGGAGAATAGAGTGTTGAAGTCACCCACAATTATTGTGTTAGGTGCAATGTGTGCTTTGAGCTTTAGTAAAGTTTCTTTTATGAATGCGGGTGCCCTTGCATTTGGAGCATAGATGTTCAGAATTGAGAGTTCTTCTTAGAGGATTTTTCCCTTGACCAGTAAGAAGTGTCCAGTGTACTTCTGTGTCCCTTTTGATTACTTTAGGTGGAAAGTCAATTTTATCTGATATTAGAATGGCTACTCTGGCTTATTTCCTGAGACCATTTGCTTGTAAAATTATTTTCCAGCCTTTTACTCAGAGGTAGTGTTTGTCTTTGACACTGAGGTGTGTTTCTTTATGCAGCAAAATGTAGGGTCCTGTTTCCATATCCAGTCTGTTAGTCTATGTCTTTTTATTGGGGAATTGAGTCCATCAATGGTAAGAGATATTAAGGAACAGTGATTATTGCTACCTGTTATTATTGATGTAATTTTTATGTTTGAGTGGTTATCTTCTTTGGATTTGATAAAAGAAGGTTACTATCTTGCTTTTTCCAGGGTGTACTTTCCCTCCTTCTATTGGCATTTTCGACCTATTAACCTTTGTAGGGCTGGGTTCCTATGGTATCTTCAGCATCTGAGATTCTTTCTTCTATCTCTTATATTCTGTTGTTGATATTTGCATTTGTGACCCCTGATTTTTTCCCAAGGTTTTATATCTCCAAAATTGTCTCCATTTGTGATTTCTTGGTTGTTTCTACTTCTGTTTTTAGATCCTGGATGGTTTTACTCAGTTCCTTCACTTGTTTGTGTTTTTCTGTAATTTTTTAAGAGATTTTTGTGTTTCCTCTTTCATGGCTTCTGCCTGTTGACCCAAGTTCTCCTGTATTTTTTTAAGTGATTTTTGTATTTCCTCTTTATTGGCTTCTATCTGTTGACCCATATTCTCCTGAATTTCTTAAATGATTTTTTGTGTTTCCTTTCTAAGGGCTTCTACCATTTGATTCATGTTCTCCAGTATTCCTTTATGAGATTTATTTATGTCCTTCTTATAATCCTCTAATAGCATCATGATATGTGATTTTAAATTTAGATCTTGTTTTTCTGGTGTGTTGTGGTATCCAGGACTTGCTGTTGTTGGAGAATTGGGTTCAGATGCTGCCATATTGCATTGATTTCTGTTAGTAATGTTCCTATGTTTGCCTTTTGCCATCTTGTTATCTCTGGCATTAGTTGGTCCTGTTGTCACTGGGTGATGCTTAAACCTCATGTGAGCCCGGAAGGCTATTTCTGCACTGCTGGATGACTGGATTTTACCTGGCACAGATTGGTGATGGGCTGCCCTACTCTTGAGTGCCATTGGAGCCCTGGTGTGCCTTGTCCCAAGCAATGTTATATTCGGGTTGTCGCTGTGTACCTGATGTTGCCTGTCTGGTCTGTCTGGGAGGTTTTGGGGAGCCCTTCTGAGTGTTGATCACTCTTCAGGGCAAATGTCCCCCGACAGGGCTGGCACACAAATGACCCATCGAGCTGCCCATGCCTTGGGTGCAGGAAGAAGTCTGGCAGACTGTGTCTCAAGCAATGTTAGACTTGGAATATCTCTGTGTACCTGGTCTGTTGGGGAGCCAAGATGGCAGAGACCTCTTCCAAATGCCGATCAGTCTGCAGGGCAAACGTTCCCTGACAGAGCTGACACACAGATGACCCGCAGAGCTTCCCAGGCCTTGGGTGCAGGCAGAAACCTGGCAGGCTCTGTCCTGAGCAACGTTAGACTCCAGATATCTCTGTGTACCTGGTGTTGCCTGTCTGGTCAATCTGGGAGCCAAGATCCAGCCATTTTTTTTAATCTAAGGTCCTACAAAAGTGCCTAGGATAGTAGGCATGATGAATTCACCAAATAAAGGTGAAAGAATGTGCTGAGAGTGACTAAGGCATGGAGATGTGCTCCAGATTCCAGGAACTTGACCTCCTCCCATAAGTACATAGTTTCCCACTGAGATCCCCCAACTGCATTAGGGTATTATAGGGTATTGGCACTAAAACTCAGTACTCTTTCTTATGGGGATAGCTGTCCTGTGCACTGTAGGATACTTAGGACAAGCTTTGACCTGTCCTCACAGATTCAAAACATAGCCCCACCTTTGCCTTAAGTGGTTAACAATCAATGTCTTCCATTCTGTTTAACATTTTCTGGGGAAAATAGTGCTCAATTTAATGACTGCATCTGAGCATAACATGTCTCTTGGGGTGCCCTAAAACCTTCATCATGAGGGATTACAGACACACACGTCATATGTGGCTTTATAAGTAACACAACCTCCTTTTGGTATAATCAAAGTACCTCTTAATTCTTTTAGCGTGAGATTTTTTTGTTTTTTTATGATCCTTCCATTTGGAAGAGAATGTTCTTCCCTCTGGCCCTCTGCATATCTAATCTTTGATATTGCAGCAGAATGTTGTCCTCTACAAAGGTCAAACTGGAGAACTAGAAACCAATTATAAACAACCAGGTTACAAGAAAAGAATACCTAAAAAATTCTCAAAAGGTTATGGGTCGCTGTATAGTTTTGTATCAGAGCACATCATCTGCTATCATAGAGAGGGGAATACATTCCGTCTATGAATTAAACAATCATGTTGAGGCTTTCAGCATGGTCTGCCCTGTCATTCCTTCTGCTCACAAACCACCAACTACTTTCTTAGCCCCTTGGGAAAATAATCATTGCATTCAGATCACAGATCCATTACACCCTCTGAAGAAGCTTTCTGTCACCATAATTGGTTAAAATTGCAGTTTCAAGTGGTTTTAACCATTTATGGTGACAGAACCTTCAGGAATATCTATCCTTTTTTTTTGTTTTTGTTTTGTTTTTGCTTTTGCTGTTTAAAACAATGCCTTCCTCATTTGCAATTTTCATTATATTTAAAGACTAATTTGATTATCTTTGGCCTTCACTGGATAGAGGCCTCCATGAAGGTGGGACTCTGGCAATTTTATGCCATATTAAATATCAGTCCCTCACACACTCCCTACATGAAGCTTATTGAACAAATAAATTAGTAGATTAATTAGATAATGTTTGTAAAGTACCCTACAAATGTTGTCACAATGAAAAACAAATGGCTTTGACATTGTCATTAGTATTTCTAGCACACACATGTTCAATGATTCATTCCATACCTTCCTGCCAATCTCTTCTCATTTCTATTTTTTCCTGGTTTATAATAGCCCTGATAAATTATTTTTATAGAATTCATATTTCAGAAGAGAATACGTCTAAAGGTCCATAGAAACCTGTTTAAATCTATGGGTATTTGCTGTAGGTTCTCCAGGTGCAAATGTCCAGGCTCTGGGTATTCCCCTTACATGGGTTAAACTAAAAAACAAATATACAGACAGCCTGAGCCACAAACTAGCTTAACTTCCGGTTTCCACTTGTAGGATGAATTATTAAGGACAAGATAGATGTCTGAGGACTGAGAAGGAAGATAAAGGTGAGAAGGGCAATCCCAGAGCCTAGGTCTCCTCCCAACAACAGTCCCATATCACAGGCAATTGAATTGAAGAGAAGTGGAATTCAATTGTCTGTGAAAACAGAACCCAGTTGAGCTGTCCTGCCGTCTCCAGGGGAACCTTCATCTTCTCAATAGTGACCCAGGTCCTCTCCTTTCCTCTTGACTTCTCTACGCAATCAGTTTGCTCTAGGACATGTGACATCTAAAGAGGCACAAAAAGGCAAGGAGCCCCACGTGCAGCTATCGGGGTAGTTAACAATGGCTAACTCCAGTTGAGTAGAATGGACAACATTTCACAGTCTGTTCCTGATATCATGGTTGCATACAATTGGCATAGTGACTTCCTGCTCATAACGTGATCTACAGAATATAGACCAGATGTAGGAACAGCTGCCAAATAAAAATCCAAAACCCCAAGACCACAGTGGGATGCATAAAATACCAGGTCTTTCAGTAAACTCCCCCCTTCTTCTCCATCTGGAGATACCCAGAAAGGTAAGAATGGCCATCATGGTCATAAAAGTGACAATAAGAGGCCTCTGTCTTGAGCCTGACTCACCACAAACTGATAGGACAGATGAGTCTTCCTGAAATACAAGCAAGTCACTTCATGGGGTCCTTGGGGGCCTCCATCAGTTTTACTGGTCACATTTGTTACAGAATCAGAGCTTTTAATGTCTTGGTACCATAATTGGGTATTTCCACACAAGGGCCTAATCTCTCCTTTGTCCTCTTAAAGGTGTATCTCAACAAAGGCTTCTTATGACTAGATACAAGGATACTTTACATAAAAACAGCATGGAAGGCCTCTAAACATCCTGAGGCCTCCAGTTTCTTGAGGGTTAGGTGCATCATCTCTGAATGAACACAGACTGGTAGTCCTCTACTGTATGTGTGCTAGGGGCCTCATATCAGCAGGTGTATGCTGCCTGTTTGGTGGTCCACAATTTGAGAGATCCCAAGGGTCCTGATTAATTGAGACTGCTGGTCCTCCTACAGGCCCACCCTCAGCTTCATTCAGGCTTCTAATTTAACAGTGGGGGTCAGCTACTTCCGTCCACTGGTTGGGGGCAAATACATCTGACTCTTTCAACTGCTTGTTGGGTCTTCTGGAATGCTGTCATGCTAGGTCCCTTTTTGTGAACACTCCATGGCTTCAGTAATAGCATCAGGCTTGGGACCTCCCCTTGTATTGGATCCTACTTTGAGCCTGCTGCTGGACCCCTTCCTTTCCTTGGGCTCCTCTTCATTTACATCCTTGTAATTCTTTCAGACAGGAAAAATTATTGGTCAGAGTTATAACTGTGGGATGGCTCATCTCTCCCTCATTTGAAGCCCTGTCTTCCTGCTGGAGGTGGGCTCTATAATTTCCCTCTCCCTACTGTCAGGCATTTCATCTTAGGTCCTTCCCTTTTAGTCCTGTGAGTGTCTCAACCCCCAGGTCTTTGGTGCATTCTAGAGGGTCCCCCCAACCTCCTATCTCCCAAGGTTATCTGCTTCCATTCTTTCTGCTGGTTCCCCCCCCCAATGTCAGATCAGGTTCCCCTCTCCCCCTTCTCCCCCAACCCATCTATTTTTCCTCCTAGGTCCCTCTCTCCCTCCCCTCTTGTGATTGCTTTCTTCTCCCTCCTAAGTGGGACTGAGGTGTCCTCACTTGGGCACTTCAGCTTGTTGTCCTTTTTTGAGTTCTGTGGACTGTATCTTGGGTATTCTGTAGGTCAGGTGGGTGGGGGATAAGGTGTAGGGATGTCTTCCACATGGAGACAGGGGTAGAGGAGGAGGTATGGGATGTGGAACTGTCAGAGGGTAGATAGGGGTTGGCAGGGTGGGAAATAAAATATGGAGTGTATAAAATACTTAGTAAAAAAAAAAAGCATGGCAGGCAAAAGCTTAACTGTTTAGCTCAATACCCCCTCTTCTCCTTCCCTCCATCCCTTCCTCCTATTTAGGATATAAGACCTTGCTTATAACAAGAAATCTCAAACACAGCAAAAGGAACCCAGGGAAATGAAAAAGAATAGTAACAAAATTGAGGATTCAGGTCAGATCTGGGCTAAGACTTAAGTTCCAAAGCCCAGAAACCTCCATGCACACCTGGAGTTGTTCCTGCTTTCCTTTAGACAAAGAGGATGTTGATTGTGTTAATTTGTGTACCTGCCTACCTGGGACAGTGATTGTATGGAGGTGGAATGACCTCCATACAACGCATAGTGGAATGCATAGCTTGGTGCATTCACTAGAAGAGAATGCCCTGGTGCATGGAGCCTGCATGAAAGCAACTGCATGTAACTAGACAAGCTCAGCTCAGCCCAGTAATCTCACAGGGTTTCACTCACAAGTCAGGGCAGGGGCCAGTTCTACTTGTAGAAACTAACATCAGAAGTAAAAAGAAAGAAAGAAAGAAAGAAAGAAAGAAAGAAAGAAAGAAAGAAAGAAAGGAAAGAAAGAAAGAAAGAAAGAAAGAAAGAAAGAAAGAGCAGTGTTTTAATTATTTTTTAATTATCCTCCATGCCCCTCCTCAGCAGGGACTCTTACCATCAGAGACATCATGCCTGTCAGGGAAAGGGGAAAGGCAGAAGGGAAATGAAAGGATTTCCTGCCTGTATTCCAGTATTGCAAAGCTTTCTGATCAGTCCAGTAGGGCATGAAAAGACAGAAAAATGTCCCTGTATCAAAAGCTCCCTTGGACAGAGGCAGGAAAGAAAGAGGAAAGAAAAGAAACTTTGAAAGTGATAATTAAAAGGAAAATCCAGTCCAGGCCTTTCAAGTTCTCTTGGGCTCAAGATTCCTTTTTCTTTCCTCCAGAACCCTCAGCTTCTCCAGGAGGCTAGAGAATGCCTCTTGGGGTGGCTTTTATGCTGCAGCAGCTCAAGCTAGTACTTAGCCTCAAAGGGAAATTCTTTCTGAGGATGGCCTCATACCCAGGGCCAGTCCTCTTGGGGACGAGAACATGCTGGGCTCTGAAGATTAGACCTAGAGTCTAATTTGAAAATGGAAAAGTCTTAGGATTCCTTGAGCCACTCACTCATAATTCTTTCATATATTTGGAACATCAAAGCCAGTCTCCTCGAGGGCGGGGCAGGCATATGTGCACACAAGGCAATCCATCATCAGACTGCTTAGGTGTCTGCTTCCTATGATTGGCCTTTTGTTTCCTTTCAAATACAGTCAGCATAGCAGGATAGCTTCAGAAGTGGGTTTGAATGGTATCTCTTGTCACTTGGTTGTGTGACCATGGACTAAAAGGCTGATTTCATTGAACCTCAGTTTCCTTATATGTCACATAACCCTTCATATGTTTCTTACTTCTTTACATGTTATGGAGATATGGTAATGATAGACCTTTTTGATATGTTAAACGTGCCCCATTAGGTCTCATCTATGGTTTGCAAAATATACCAACCAGTATTTGTCCATCAATGCTTAATACAGCACCAATGCCAGTGACTAAGTAGTTAGGATGGACTTAGGCTTTGGCCAACACAGAAAGGGGGATAGGAAGCATGGTATTTATTTTTTAATTAAGTTTTATTTCTTTTATGTGTGTTTTTGTCTATCTGTATGTATGTGTACTACATGAGTGTCTGCTGCCCATGGAAGTCTGAAGAGGGCATCGGAATACCCTGGAAATGGATTTACAGATTGTTATGAGTCCATGAGTGAGTGTCGGGAACCAAACTTGGATATTCTGCAAAAGTAGCATGGTGGTTTGAATGAAAATGGCTTCCAAAGGCTCATATATTTGAATGCTTGGTCATTAGGGAGTGGCACTACTTGAGAGAGATCAGGAGTTGAAGCCTTGCTAGAGTAGGTGTGGCCTTGTTGATGAAAGTGGGTCACTAGAGGTAGGCTTTAGAGTTTCAAAAGCCCAAGCCAGTTCAGTTTCTCTGTGTATTCAGATGTAGAACTCTCAGCTACTTCTCCAGCACCATGTCTGCCTATATGTTGTCATGCTTTCTTCCATGATGACAATGGACTAAACTTCAGAAACTGTAAGCAATTCCCAATTAAATGCTTTCCTTTATAAGAGTTGCAATGGTCATGGTATCTCTTCACAGAAATAAGATACTGATTAAGACAAGTAGCAAGAAATTTTAACCATTGAGCCATCTCTCCAGCATGGTAAATACATGTCATTATACATGACATTTTCTTCAGTCATAAAGAAGAAATTGCAGTAAAATGGATCTAACCTGAAACTATCATATTAAATGAATTAAGACAGACTCAGAAAGACAAATATTGCATGTTTCTCTTGCTTGTGTATTGTAGGTTTAATAGAAATGCACATGGAAGCAGAAACAATATTTTCTAGGGAAAAGAAGGGGACTACACAGAGGGGTGAGGAAGGAGAGAGGGAAGAA
The DNA here is from genome assembly GCA_964023405.1 of Apodemus agrarius. Lineage (NCBI taxonomy): Eukaryota > Metazoa > Chordata > Mammalia > Rodentia > Muridae > Apodemus > Apodemus agrarius. The sequence continues at coordinate 107,241,379 of OZ030013.1, read as the reverse complement.
GAGAGATATGAGAGTATTCCTTATCAAAGCACATTATATAACTGAAAAATTGACCAAGATTCACCCAGAACACTACCCTGTGCACTTTGAAAAACCAAATCTGGATGGCAAACTGAGGGAATCTATTGATGGTGGAAAATAGAAGTCTTACTCCTTCAGGAACTGAGAAAGATTCTATGTGCCCATAGGCAGTTTTGTGTAGGCATACATTGATTATATCTTGAGCACTATGGCACTATGGATGTCTTTGCTTGAATACAATCCCCATATTATCATTGCCACAATAGATCATTCTGGATGGAACTCAGATGCCCATGCTAAAACATTTACCGTTGAATATTCTCATCTATGTTCATGAAATGAACCAAACAACACACTTTTCTGACTCATGTTTGCATAGAAATTGCCTCAAATTAAGCCAAAGTTCAAGGGTACAGGGAACCATTTGAGTGTTGAGTGCATGGGAACATTGGTGGAGCTCAGATTGCCTCAAACCTTAAGGCAGGCCTGGCAGACCCAGGAATGGATCCCAGAACGTTCCCTGTGACCTCCACTTCTGCAACCATGACTCTGGATCACTTTCCCGTGGGAATCTTGTCTGTGTTTAATAGACCCTCAAGCTTCTTCTGTCATACTTGAATGTTTAAAGGAAGGCATGGAAGCTGCCCATTGCAGAACCAGAAGTATACATCCTCCTTAGGCCTGGGTGCTGCAAAGACGTTCATCTGCTCCCTCCCCCCTTCCCTTCTCTTTTTATTTTCACATGCTAAGTCAACATTGGGAAGATTTGGAAAACAAGTGCACTATAATTCCTGAATCATTTCTAAAAGATGTCAGTTCTCCCTCCAAGGTTCCTTGGTTAGCAGCTGCTGGTGAGCTTTTACCTCCAGCCTATATTTATTCTACTGAACAGATTTTTTTCCCCTCTATGAAACACATTCACTTTTAACAGATACATAGATTTCCTCTCTTTTACATCGAATTTTATTTTAAATGTTGTGAAAGTTCCCTTGATTTAGAATGATCTCCTAATGAACAATATTTTAAATGCAACCAATTACTTGCTAAACCTATGCAATCCAATATGCAACTCACTTGCAACAAGAGCCGAAGCAGCATTTGAAGTGTAGCCTGTCCCAGATGATGTATATCTTGAGAATGAAACCAGAAAGTATGCAAAATATTTCATTAATAACTTTCATATAGATTGAATGTTAAATAATGATATTTTGGATGTATGAGATTAACAAGACATTTTACTAACATGAATTTTCCTGATTCTTTTTTCTTTGATTTTTAGTGTTGTGACCAGAATATTTAAGATTCTATATGTAGCTTGTGTCATATTTTGATAGCAGTGACCAAAATAATTAGTTTTATAACTTTGGATTTTTTTTCAAGACAAAATTCTTAAAGGGAAACCTGCCTTTTCTCAGAAAGTGGCTGTAACTTTTAATACATGTATAATCAGGTATAGTAAAGGGACTATTTACATTCAACATTTGATCAATTGACTGATTGTTAGGTATAAGCAGAATGTGGTGCCCTATAGATTGACTCTTGCTCCCAAAGAGTTCACAGTTAAGAAGATGGATTAGGGCATCAAACATATGATTAATTAAAAATGCCAACCTCGACCGGCAGTGGTGGTGCATGCCCTTAATCCCAGCACTTGGGAGGCAGAGAAACCCTGTCTTGGAAAACCAAAAATAAATAAATAAATAAATAAATAAATAAATAAAACATAAATAAAATGTCAACCTCCTCCATTACTCTGAAACTTCATAAGAAACAGAAGATGTTGAATGTTTAATACTCTTCCAGGTAGAAGGCTTTTATAATCCTAAATTAGATCATTGATATCTATACACAATCTGGAAAGTACACAGGAACTGCTATGGAATTTATATTCTATAAAATAAAAAACAGTAATTAAACCATAAAATACTCCTTTAAAATTGTATTGTCAAGAGCTAGGAATGTAACTTGGTGGTATAGAGTGTTGTTGAACATAGACAGAGCCCTGAATTACATCCTTACCTCCACAAATACATATTCTTAAAGTTTTATATATATATATATATATATATATATATATATATATATATTTGAGTATTTTTGCTTGCATGTCTATGCACTATATGTATGCAGTGCCAGAAGTCTAGAAGAGGGTATTAGATCATCTGTAACTGGGGTTACAAAAGGTTATAAACAGCCATGTGGGAATGGCTGGGAATAAAACTGGGATCCTCTAGCAAAGTGGCCAGTGCTCTTAATTTCTGAGCCATTACTCCAGCCTTGTGTACATTCTTACACAGGATATTTCTGAAGAAGGTAAAAAGTCTTCCTCTAATTGCTGTGTGACTTACATAGGGGGAAGGGATTAGCTTTAATGTCATGCCACCTACTGAGTTAATAATTGAATCAAATTCAAGCATACGTTCATGGAGACACATGGATGTTATTCTGATCCACAAAGTAGCAAATTTTTGACAAGCAGAACACCCAACTTCTCTTTTTATCTAGCTAAAATATCAAATAGAATAGTACATGAGAGACACATGCACCCTCTTCATCAATCCCTCGAGACCAGACTACTCTACCTACTGACACAAAGATGGTCTCGTCTTTTTATTTGGCACTGGAGCACTCACTAGCCACAAAACTGGACGCTAAGAAAGGAGATGTGTATCAAGACGGAGGAGAGAGAGGACAGAGCTGGGAGGGATGTCTAGGAACAATAGTAAGAATGGCTTAAGGGCACCCACCCAGATAACTCTTTAATCAGGGACAGGACAGTGCTTGTGGCAGGGAGAGCGCGTGTGCGCGCACACACACATGCACATGTGCATGTGTGCATGAGAGAGAGAGAGAGAGGGACAAAGATAATCACCTCTCTTAATCAATATTTAGTTTCTTTATAGCCATTTGGAAATGTAAAATAAAAACACTTCAGTGGAGATTTTGGAACGCATTTCCACATTTCCAAGTCCACATATTGGGTTAATTTCTATAATAAGAATGTTTGGGTTAAATATATGTGAGCTTTAAATTTTGCCATGTATTCATATTTCCAAACTGCCCACCAGAGAGAGGTGAAAATTTATGCTCTCATCAACAATATATGGGGAAAGAAAGGAATTTTATTTAAAGGGCCTATATCTCTTCCAGATGAAGAGGTAGTTTTATAGACAGTATAAATAACCTATAGAAAAATAACTGCAAAGTTATATTACATAAAAGGTTGAATTTTGTATAACTGTTTTACTCATCTTCTAAATTTATAACAAGAAATTTAACACTATACAATAAGTACAATTAAAAGATAAATACTCTTTTATTTTAGGGAAAAACATAAAGATGCTATAAAGATAAAAAGAAGGAAAGAGTAAGCTAGTAAAATTCAGAAAAAAAAAGTGGTAATATAGGAAGACAGATAACTATCCTGACAGAAAGTAAACATAATATACACATGTATCAAAATACCACACTGTCATGTTAATAGGAATATTTTCATGAATCAAAATAAATGTAGTTACATAAAAATTATAGTAAAAGGAAAGAAATGTAATCACGGCCAACTTGTGCTCTGAGCCCTGTGCTACACTGAGAAGCCACTAGGTCTACGGAGGGCTAGTTTCTGTGGGAAGGGAGCTGAGTGGACCAAGAACGAGAAGGCAGGCTGCCTAGGAACAATAGTAAAGATGGCCTGAGCTCTTCCATAGAGCTGGCAGGTTCTCAGTATAGCACAGGTCACAGAGACTTCCTACGGAAGGAAATTGCACTTTGCTTTTGCTGAGTTAGGACCACTTCTGATACCACATTCACAAAAGCACTTGAACACTGTGTGGCCCAAGGATGAAGTCTCAAAAACCACTAAGCTACAAATAAATATCCAATTGACCATTCGTCAAAGGCAGAAGAGATAGCCATCACCAAAATCTCAATTGGCAACCAAACTGTAGGTGTCTTGGTCCCCATGCAAACACACAACATGGAAGACTCTCCAGCATGTGGCCTCCAAAAATTATTATTCTCACAGTAATGTTCCCTGAGGAATGCAACTTAGATGACACCCCAAAATAATGAACTCAAAATAACAATTCTAAATATGTCCATCAAATTCAGAGAGGATATGGATAAATGCTGGGTTGGAGGCCAGGAAATATCTCTACAGAGATGAGGTTGACTTGGAGAAATGAGACTCACTGTGGACTGATTGTCTGTCAAGCACACTCACATCCTGTGCTTTGTGTCTCTGCCTTGTGAGGTGCTACAACGACCTCACACTTTCACCTCTCTTTCATTGCTATTTTTGCCATAGCCCTGAATCTTAGGGTATCTATTGCTATAGTACAAACATCTAGATCAAAAGGCAACAGAAAGAGACTGCTACACTGGGTGTGGCTTCAGCATCTGAGAACTCAAAGCTTACCCCAGGCCAGGGGGTGGTGGTGCATGCCTTTAATCCCAGCACTTGGGAGACAGAGGCAGGCAGATTTCTGAGTTCGAGGCCAGCCTGCTCTACAAAGTGAGTTCCAGGACAGCCAAGGCTACACAGAGAAACCCAATCTCGAAAAAACAAACAAACAAAAAAGCTTACCCCCAGTGAAGTAAGCTTTCTCTAACAAAGCCATACTTACTCTAAGAAGGCCACACCTCCTAGTAGTGCTGCTCCCTATGGCCCAAGCATTCAGACACCTGAATCTATGGAATCCATTTCTGTTCAAACCACCACACCCCGTGATGGGCAGAGTGTATCTCCTTGTCCTCTTTTTTCACTGCTTGACTTGTGTTAGCCAAGGGTACATATGTATAGATGTCACTGGGCCAGTTCTGAGCTTGACCTCCTGGGCTTCTAGAGTTACTTTAAAAGAAAAATATCCTAGAACACTTAACAGTTGCTGGTCCAAGGAGAAGAGATGGGTACAACAGTCTGGGGCCATGCCAGCGGAGTGGGGCTGACTAACAGATGTGTGATCCAGCCTAACCAATAGCAGCTATGCTGAGCTTTCAGCTGACTCTCCATTAACCAGCAGACTGCATGAACAGGGATGATTGGCTAATGTGTACTGGGCCAAGTGTGGGGACAGTTTGTTCTACATTAATAATTCATTAACTAGCAGTCATCTAATTAGTGGGGATGGGCTTGTCCTAAGTCCTATTGCTTAATAAAATGTTTATTCAGACCCAGTATTCACTAGTGCTAAGCCAAGTTCTGGGGGATATACTGAATTCAGGTGGAGACTGAATTCACACCCAAGTCCTTGGTGTGAAAAGACTCAAGTCCACAAAGGGAAGATGGCAGGAAACAAAAGAACCAACAGAGATTGATGATCATGAAACATCTTCTCAAAGTACCTGGCTTCAGTTATATGGACAATAGCAGTGTCTTCAAAAGGTGACATTTTGTTTCAGCCCAGAGTTGCTGGGCAAGAAGTCAGCTTTAAGTTCCTAGAGCAGAATGTTCCAGGTTGAGAAAATAGCTAGATCAGAGGCCTAACCTGAAGAGGGACCTGTATACTTATGTAAGAGGGAGCTGGTGCTGTGGTAAGGCACGGGAACACAGTGAGTCCTTCCCTTTCTTCTGATCATTTCAGACCACTGGAATCTCAATATAGCTGGGAAAAGATGAGAATCCATTTGCTCTCCTGCACTCTTTTCAATGGTGTTTAGCAGTGACCTGGTTTTCTTAAAAAAAAAAACAAAACAAAACAAACTTGGCTTGGACTTCAAATAAAAATGGAAACACACCCTCACAATGTCCTTTAAAACAACAGTTGGCCTTTAACCTTACTGAACTCAATGAATGTAAAACAATGAACCATGACTGAATAGCCTAGAGGAAAAAGTGACAAGATTCCACATTCTGTACCCAGAGAGGCAGCAAGACATCTCTTGTCCACCCTGTGGTCTGTGCTCTCTTTCCTGTGTGTGGATTTAGAGATGGTCTCACTGTAGCCAAGCTGAGTTCAAACTTACTCTATAATTTAGGTCTTGCAGATTCTATGACCTTGAGTGGATATTTGAACCCTTTATGCTTTGGATTTATTTATGAACTGATGACTACAACCACCAGTTATAGGTTGATATGAGGGTTAAATAAGATAATAATTCTCGATGTCTTGTTTAAAGCATAGAGTCATTTGATTGTGAGGAACCCTAGTTATTAAAGATGACATGCATCTCTTTCATGTCTGGGGCACTGGATGTTTCTTTATCTATACTGACCAGAAAGATAAGAGAATATTCCAGTGCTTGCATGCAGCATTTTAAAGTAAGCATGGAATGTACTATTATCCAGCAACTGTGCCACTTTAAGACTCTTAAATGTGGGAGGCTTCTTAATGAAGCCTCCCACATTTTCTAGAGGTCAATTATCACCCTCTCTATGCTGTGATTTTTTTCCGCAGCCGTACATGGAAGCACAACCAAGACCTTTCTTCCCTAAATATTCCCATATAGAAATACTGATTACATCCTATTATGCACCAGCCATGAGTCTAAAATATGCAAAGTGCAGCATTTATCTTGGAACTGTGTTTCTATTTTGTTTACGTGATAGTCTGACATCTGAGCCCAAAATAAATATTTTAGACATCTCCTCCATGTCTCATAATCCACTAATTGTTTCTTTTCCAAGTTAGTGTCTTTCTTTCAGCATCAGACTTTGAATATCTGAATTATAATTAGCACTGCACCCATACGCCTCCCCTTTTAAGCAGAGGGCACGAACAAGTTTAGTAGTCAGATTACAGTGGCACTCAAATATGGTCCTGCTGCTGGGAGACAGCAGAAGCATTCTCTCCTGCTATTGGAGCACCACAGAGGACAAAATGCATCTCTGGTCATTTAGATTTGCAGAATTCCCAAGAGCCATATGCATTTCCTTTACTGGATAGCAGTGAATAGGTAATACAGTGTTGCTGGGCAACTCAAAATGCATGATGTAAATGTCACAGTTCCATTCCAAGTGATTCTATCTACGTAGAAAATGTTGTCCTCAGCTGATTGGCATAGCTAACTAACTACCTGTACATCTTAGCACATCTACGCTAAGGAGAAAACTGGACCAAACATTTAGATCCACCAATAAAGAAATGGCAAAAGCAATGCTGGCTTAAAATACGCTGGGATTTTGCAACAAAATTCCCGTATAATCTTGCTTCATTTTCCCAAGCAACGGGGATTAGAGTGTGCCCAGTGAGCCATGGGAGTCTTGTACTGAATTTTGCTTGACTGTTTAGTATCTAAAAGTACAAGTCTTGACTCCTGGCTTTCTACAAACAAGGTTTCTCTGAAGCATGTTTTGGGATGGGATTTACAAATGTTTTTAAGTCTGAATGTCATACTGGCATCTGCTTTTAATGTTTTTCCCTAGCATATGGTATTGCTTTCAGGGGTTGAGGAACTTTTAGAAGTTGGGATCCAGGAAATAATGAGGAAATAACAGGTCAGAAGATTGGGCCTCTCAAGGTAACGAGCCAACCTTGGTTCTCACCTCACTCTCCATTTTCCCGGCTCTATTAATGATGGAGTTAGCTTCAACCCCACTCCCATCTCCATGAACTGAGCCTTTATTTGCCAAATGCTCCCCACTATGATGCACTGAAATCTTCTCAAACCATGAAACCAAAGTAAAATCCCCTCCCCTTAAGTGTTTTCTATCTTGTCAGTGCAGAAGTAATGACTCCCAGGAGTTCCTACTGTGGCCTCCTTAGTGGGTCCCTGACAGGCATGTACTGAGTGGTTGGTAAATCAGAAAAGGTCCTTAGATGAGTAGGTGAGTGGATGAAATAATGAATTATCAGATGAGATCAATAGGACAGTCTTTTGGAAGAAGACTGTCCAGACTTAGAAGAAGAGAAAGAGTCAGCTCATAAATGCCAGATATTCAGTTGGTTCCTACCCATGTACTCTAAACCACTGTCACAAAGATTAAACCAAGGGATCATCCTCAAACATCAGTATGTTGTCTCTTTGCCTCAGTTTTCAAAGGGCTGAGCAGTTAAAGAGCTGAAAACTCTTCATGATGAAGAAATGCATCCTCCATCAAAACTTGTTTAAGTCAAAGCTTCCCATCACTTCCACATTATATACAACTCAGCAATCGAAACCCAGGAGTTGCATCTGATACAGGAGATCACACACATACCTGGACCCACCTTCCTCCTGTGGCTTTCAGGGACATCCCGTGATTCTGTGATGATAAGACCCTCACCAGCCAGTGCACTTAGCCATATTGGACTATGGTGCTGTTCCCAGAAAGTCACTTCAATTCAAAGTTGGGTGTCACTATTTCTCCTAATTATTCATCTTAGGGTGATCTTCATGTTTCTTTCCTTCCTAGTGAAACACTGTTGAGTCTTTGAGATTTGAAATCTCTAGCTCCATATCTCAATGCCTTTTAGGAATCTTCTTCCTACCCTCACCTTCCCACGTTGACTTTATATCTGACTCTGTGTAAGAATTATAATGGGAGTAATCTGAACAATTACGGGAGGGATGGGAACAGTAATGGGAGTCATAAAGGGAGAAGGATGAGAAGATGACAGATATATTGAACATTAACTATTACCAGGCACTGGACTAATTCCTTCCCATTTACTATTTTATTGAACCTTGCAAGGGCAGTTATCATCATTACTTTATAGACAAGCCTGGAGCTTTGAAAGGGTACTTAAATTACCTGGGATCAGCCAGCTAACAAGCGGTAGAGCTAAGTTTTGAAACCCAGTCCTAATACCATCAGGTTAAGATGAAAAGCCACCATGCCCACTGCCACATCACAGCAGGTGAGATCTATAGGTGTTTCTACATCGCTACCCCCTCCCTCAGGCTCCGGAAACAGCCTTACGAGATTAAAATCTTCACTATTCAGTTTAGAGCTTGTTTTGATAACTGCATAAAAGAAGTCAGTGTGGTTTTTAGAGTTATAATAGGCATGTAATGATCTTAGCTGGGCCCTTGTGAATAACACTGGGTGTGGCTAGTGGCAAGAAAATGGTCTCTGACCTAATGGCAGTGGGTGTCAGGGGAAATTACTTTACTGTAAAATTAAGTTGGTTCCAGGGTGAAAGGTCTTTCTACTCTGGATCTTTCCGTTCCTTGGCTGTATTTCCAGGTGGATGCCAGGTGTTAGCTGGATGTTTACATAGCAGAGTTTACTCTAGCTAAGAGTGTCTGTGTCCTTTCTGCAGCAAGACCGTGAACTGCCTGAAACTGACACCAGTCAGATTTGATTCCGGTGGCTCTCTCATCTCCTCGTAACACCCTGAAAAATCTTTATTTACTCAAAATGAGCCATGGCTTTTAACTGTTATTGGGAAATGTTCTATAATATACTGTCAATGGACAGTCATGGTCAGGGGTAGCTCAGCCCCCATTTTCCACTCCAGCCAGCTTTTCAGACCTGTTCTCATCAAACCCCCTCGAGAATCCACTTCCATCTCTTCTGGCACTCAGTAGCCTAGTGCGCTCCTTCAGATGTCCCTCCATCCAAAAAAAAAAAAAAAAATCATGGAATAAACTCTTCTTGGCCACATTACTCTCTAAGTAAGGGAAGAAAAATGCAGGTTTATGTAAGTCCTCACTTGGCAAGCACCTTTCTGATTCTTATTGACTAGACTTTTCTCAAGTGAATACATCACATTCGCTCTTGGAAGAAACCATATTTCAAATGGAACATTTTATTTAATATTCAGACATGAATGATGGATCCAATCCATCCCCCATTTCCTCTCCTTGAATTCCTGCCCTATCTGTCACCCCTGCATTTCCCTCCTAACTTCATGAACATTTCTTTCCCTCCCAGCTGTGCAAAGTGATGACACAACTTGCCCATGGTGTGATTAAGGGGAAGTTGGAAAGAGGTTTATTGTAGACGTGAGAGAGAAAAGGATCAGCAGCAGCTGAAAGAGTCAAGATCAGGGAGAGAAAGAAGTAGACTAAACACAGCAAGCAGACTGGACCTGGGCATGAGAGAAGCAGGAACAGAGCAGAGATAGACAGAAAGGGATTAGAGAGGGGAGGGAGAGCTAGTGGCAACAGAGAGAGGGGAAGGGGACAGAGAGACAAGGACAGTGAGCATAGCTAAAATAGAAAGGTTATAGAAGGAGACAGTAGCTAGGGGGAGGAAAGCCTGTGAGTTCAGAGCAGTGGTGAGAAGAGCTAGGATAGACTTTGAAATGTGTGACAGGTGCTTGTAATACTGAGGAAGCCTGGAGGCCAGCATATGCTTTGGTATTCTAGCAAGTACCAGTTACCCATTCGTTGTGTCTGTCTTTTGAAATTTGGGGAAATAGAACTTCCTTACTTCCTTTGGACCTGATACCAACTTTGCCTACAACTGCTACTGCCCCCCCCCACCTTGTGTGTGTGTCTGTGTGTGCATCTCTCTCTCTCTCTCTCTCTCTCTCTCTCTCTCACTCACTCATATGATGCCCATTGAATCTACTTAACACTGCTTGTATATTCATGGGGATGGGACCACCTTATGAAGTGTGACAGGATCTCTCTGCCTGTGTCCTCTAAGAAAACGGACTCACCCTCTCCTAGTTTGACTCGCCATCAACTGCCCTTAGCTCCTCAGAAAGGAGTGGCACTTACTGAGCACCTCCCTTGTCCGTGCCAGGATTTGACCTAGTTTTATCCCATGTTGTACATGTTGTATATGTGATTCCCCTCTTGTGAATCCATTTGTGAAACTTCACTGCTAAGTCCAGCGAATATAATTTTGCTATAGAAATCCATTTCCTTTGACTTCTACAGTCTGTCTGCCCCCTCTTCCGTGATGATCCCTGAGCCTCAGGGAATGGTGGTGGAGCAAAATCAATCAAGCCAGACTAAAAATGTCAAATCTCGAAGGTGAGAAGCCTGTGGCTCCATTAAACAGATATTTCCTTTTACTTTTAAGTGCAGGTCTTTGGCTCACACTCATACCTGTTTGTGTGTTAAGCATAAAACTACAGCTATGACTGAGACAGAGTTCTGTTCCACTGCTCCCTGCTTTGGATGACAAAAGTATTGCAGAAGCTAGTAAAGTGGTGCTGATAGTGGTGAGTTTGGAAGGATATAGGGACAAGAGGCCTCTCTGCTACTGATGGCTGGAAGGACATGGATTACAGAGAAGTATCCCTCAGCATTGAGACAGGCACATGGGTCATTCCCTTAGATACCTGGGCTATCTGGTTCCTGGATAACATGCTGTGGGCAGGAAGGATAGGACAGCAGCTATTATCCTTCTCTTAGCTTCAAGACCTTATGATGTAATGCTCAGACACAAACAAACCAACAAACAATTAATAGATCTACCCAACAGCAGTATCTGAAAGCTGTGGCCTTTAGAGCTATAATAATGCTCTCACATTTAACTGTCACTATCATGGCTTTGTGTTCTGATCACTCCTTCCTGTCCATCAGATAGTTAATGGATATTCTTTATGTTTCAACTTGTCCGTACCCTGACCCTCAGCTTCTGATGTCCTTTTCTCCAGCAAATCCTCCACAGTTATGCATTTATAATCTATTATTGGGTACACCTTGGACCATGAAATCACATAAAACTCCTCCACGATTGCAGCCCAGGGTTCAGCTTTGAGCTCAGTAGATAGGTTTTTTTCTGCCACGGACTTTTCTGCACTAGCTCCATGAGCAGATGAAGTTTGTATTCTGTCTTCCCAGCTATGCCAAGTACCATTTTGTGCCATGGCATTTATATAGTAGATACTCTGTGGGAATCTATCCATGCGCCACAGGTGTTTGTGGAGTATCTGCGGAGTGCTGAACACACTGATGGGCTCAGACATCACAGTCTGTTGGGGACTTAACATCCAGGACTCTTTTCTCCAAAATGACCCTGCTAAGAAGTTTTTCTTTGGGAATTTAATCTACTTCTTTTCTAGCTAATTCTTTCAAGGCTCCAGAGATAGGCCTATTATGATTGTACATTTGTTTGATCCCTTTCTGCTAAGAACCATGGGGATGAACAAGCTAAGAAATTGTGCAGCAGGCACCTTCTATTTAAGGTAGCTCAGCCTTTCACTGCTTGGAGCAGTTTTCTGTATGTGAAGCATGGCCCAAACCTCTTCAAATTCCCTGTGGAACTGAAGGACTTCATCTGCTCCTAGGAGGTCTTTTAAGTGATAAAACAAGTTAAATATACCTCTGAAGTTGATTCAGGAAAGCCCAGCAGCCTGGAAAATACCAGTATATGTGTTTGATCTTAAAAAAAAAAACTATCCTGAGCAAGCTATGTCAGAAATATAAACATACACGTATTTATGTTTTATCACACAATACTGGAATTTCTGGATAGCAGTAAATTTACAAGGAACAGGAGTGTCAATAACAACAACTTGTCAGATAGTCCTGCTGTACTTGATAACCTAAGCCAGGCTGAGTGCAGATTCTTTTATTCCAATCTTACTTATGTTAGTTCTTAAGTCACATAACATATAGTAAATGTAATTATATATCTCCCTATCTATCTCCATATATCCTTATCTATCTATCTATCTATCTATCTATCTATCATGTCTCCATCTACCTATCTGTAAATACATGTAGCTTATAGAATAGCTGTAAATGATTAAAAAGGCCAAGTGTTCAAAGGATTTTCGGAGGCCTGTGAAAGTGTACTATCTTCCTTACATTTAAGATTAAGTAGGAGCCGGGAGGTGGTGGCACACGCCTGTAATCGCAGCACTATGGGAGGCAGAGGCAGGCAGATTTCTGAGTTTGAGGCCAGCCTGGTCTACAGAGTGAATTCCAGGACAGGCAGGGCTATAAAGAGAAACCCTGTCTCGAAAACAAACAAACAAACAAAAACCCATAACAAACAAATAAAAAAAATTAAGAAGGGACCGTTGAACAGTTGATAGGGATGCAGGAGTCTCTAAACTGATAACAAAAGAAAGCAAGCTGCGGGTGTATGCACTGCTGGTATAGAGTGAAACTTCAGGGTCAGCACTAAGCTGCAAAGACAAGGGAAAGCAAAGGAGAAGTTCAGGTCCAGATGAACAGACAGGCAAACGGACAGGAAGACATCTATTTAAATAAATTTCATCCACAGTCGGTTCCAATCCCAGCTGAAGCCCTGGGAAATTGTGCAGCAGGTTCCTTCTATTTAAGGTAGACCGGCCTTTCACTGTGTGGAACAGTTTTCTGTACTTGAAGCATGGCCCAAAACTCTTTAAATTCCCTGCGGAACTGAAGTTCTAGAGTTCTGTCTGCCAATACTGGGTGATTAGGTGACAGGTGGATTTGGGGCCATCACCATTACAGCACTGGGCATTTCCTCTTATGGAGTCCAGGTTGGGGGCGGGGAGTTACACCCTTTCCTTGGTCTGGTATGTCCCAATAAGTTCTTGGGCTTGTCTTTCTCATATAATTGTAATACATGCCTATGCTCTCAATTCATCCTAATAAATTTACAAGATGTCTCTCTTTCTACACCCAGGAATAACTCATGAAACAGTCTATGCTGCATGGATGAAGCCTGAACACAGTGCTGTGTACATGTCCACGCAGGCTCAGCATCATCCTCCAGCCTCAAAAGTGGAGTAAAAAATTGTTTATAAAATGAGTCTTTTGGTGAAAGTCACAGTTTTACATAGTGTATACTATTTTATACAGCATAGAGTAACTTAAGCAGGAACACCTGGACCATAAGAGTGACTTTCTAGTATCAAGAAACCATAGAATCATTTCCCAGAAAGAAAAACATTTGTGCATCTTAATGTCATTAAAAGAGAATCAGCAATATAGAGATGGGTTCAGCCTAGGCCCTCTGCACATGTATTGCCCTTCTGGATCTTTCTGTGGGAGTCCTCAAGCAGGAGCAGGAGCAGGAGCAGGAGCAGGAGCAGGAGCAGGAGCAGGAGCAGGAGCAGGAGCAGGAGCAGGAGCAGGAGCAGGAGCAGGAGCAGGAGCAGGAGCTGTTTCTGACTGTACTCCCTGCCTTTAGATCCCTTTCCCCTAACTGGGCTGCCTCTTTTAGCCCCAGTGAAAGAGGATATGCCTAGTCCTGCTGTGGCTTCATATGCCAGAACTGGTTGACATCCCAGGAGGCCTCCCCTTTTATTGGGAGAAGGGGAGGAGGAGTGGGGAGTGAGGTACATGGGAGGGACTGAGAGGAGAGGGGAGAGAAGCTGTGATTGGGATGTAAAGTGAATAAATAACTTAGAGAGGGAGAGAGAGAAAGAGAACTAGAGAAATAGAGAAAGAAGGAAATAAAGAAAGGAAAGAAAGAAAGAAAGAAAGAAAGAAAGAAAGAAAGAAAGAAAGGGCGAGGGAGGGAGGGAGGAAGGAAGGAAGGAAGGAAGGAAGGAAGGAAGGAAGGAAGGAAGGAAGGAAGGGAAGGAGTACAAGTTTGACTCTCCTTGTCAGGACGCTTCATCCACCAGAATAGTCTATCGAAATTTTTTTTACTTGTTTATTTATTTATTTATTTTTTATTTTCTATATTCTATGTTTACATTCCAAAGGCTTTCCGCTTTCCCAGTTCCCACCCACCATACTTCTCATAGTTCCTCTCCCCCCCAACTGTTCCCCAATCATTCCCCCTCCCCCCTCGGTTTCTTTACTAAACTGGATGCAATCTTTACAGGCCCAGGGTCCTCTCCTTTCTTCTTCTTGGGAATCATTTGACTTGCTATTTGTGTCTTGAGTATTTAGGGCTTCTGGGCTCATTAATATCCACTTATCAGTGATTGCATTTCATGTGCATTCTTTTGTGATTGGGTTAATTCACTCAGGATGATATTTTCCAGGTCTATCCATTTACCTACAAATTGCATGAATTCATTATTTTTAATTGCTGAGTAGTATTCCATTGTATAAATATACCACATTTTCTGTATCCATTCCTCCTTTGAGGGATATTTGGGCTCCTTCCAATTTCTGGCTATTATAAACAAGGCTGCTATAAACATAGTGGAGCATGTGTCCTTATTGCATGCAGGGGAGTTTTAAGCAGCCTGGATATACCCCTACTCAGGGGCCACAATGCACAATGCACCTTCTTGAACAAGGCCTACAAGGATTCTGAACATAATTGTCTAGGTATCTCTTGCTCATCACACATAAGCCACAGTGAAGGTTTGCTTGTCTTTCCTTCAGAACAGGTGTGTTCTCGAGAGCCTTTCAGCATACCCTTTCCTGATTGAGACAGATTCTTTTATTTTTTAAGTATTTATTTATTTTACTTATTCACTTTACATCTCACTCACTCCCCCCTCCCTGACACTGCATCCCACAATCCTTCCTCCACCTTCTGAGCAGGTGGGGCCCCTGGGTATTCCTCACCCCTGGCACATTGAGTCTGCAAAGCTAGGTGCATCCTCTCCTACTAAGACTAGACAAGGCAGCCCAGCTAGAAGAACATATCTCATATAGGGGCAACAGCTCCTTCCCCTCTCCCTCAGTTTTTTTGGGCCCACATAAAGGCCAGGCTGTACATCTGCTACATATGTGTGGAGAATCCTAGGTCTAGCATGTGTATGTTCTTTGGTTGTTGGTTCAGTCTCTGAGACCCCCTAAAGGTCCAGGTTAGTAGACTCTGTTGGTCTCCCTGTAGAGTTCATATCCCCTTCTGGACCCACAATCCTTCCTCCTATTCTTCCATAAGAGTCCCCAAGCTCCCATCTACTGTTTGGCTATGGGTCTCTGCATCTGCCTGAGTTAGCTGCTGGGTGGAGTCTCTCAGAGGACAGCCATGCTGGACTCCTGTCTGCAAGTATACCAGACTGTTATTAACTGGGTTAGGGATTGGTGCTTGCCCATGGGATGGGTCTCAAGTTGGCCCATCCTGTCCCTGCATTTCTTGTAGATAGAATAAATTTGGGGTGGAAAGTTGTGTGGGTGTGTTGGGCCCATTCTTTACAGATCCTCCCAGAGCTGTCTTCTTCCGGCCTGATAGGCCTCATGACCCCATGTCGTGAGTAGCCTTAGCTAATCTCTCTCATGGCATTCAGTTATCAGATACCATACCTGCAATTACTTTTTAATTTATCCATCTATGTCACGTATTATTGCTATCTTTCCCTTAAGTCAAAGTTCCTTGGGGTAAGATGGGATTGTGATTTTTTTTTTTTTGTTACCATAAAAGTAAAGAGAGCCTAGAATAGTCCTTGGGACAAGATTGATATTTTTTTTGTAATTTTTTTTTGTAATCAATAAGTTTGAAAAAGCTGAATAGTTCCTCTGTCAAAAGTTTTTCCAAACCAACAGCATTTAATCTATACATAAACATGGCCTAGGAGCAATTAATCACAAACTTTGCTTATTGTGTAGCACCAATGGCAAGCCAATATGGAATGCTTACAGCTCCTCTAAACATTCATCTTCCTAAGTCCCATCCAGACACTCTTTTGGCTCTGGCGATTCGTGGCTGCAGTTAGTTGCCGAGCACACCACCAGCTACCCAGCAGACTGTACTCATGAACAAGCATGGTGCTGCCAAGGTCCCTGGGAGGGCACAGGCTGGTGGGCTCCTCCTTTTCTGAATACTTAAGATTATTAGAAAACTGAGTAAATAAGGCCAAAGAATAATTTTCCTAATAACAGAGTCAAGAATTGTTGATATCAGCATAAATGCCTTTCCATTGTGCACCATAGTTTAAAACATCTAGTTATTAGAAAACTCTCTAGGAAAGTTAGGATTTATTTAGTTCCACTGCAACCCTGAAAGGAAATATGCTCTATCAAAACATATGTGTGCATTTGTGGCAGCCACTGGAGACACAATACATACAGCACTCTCATTCATCTCCAATACTGAAGACGAAACCTAGTGCCTACCATATGCTAAGCAAGTACTCTCGTACTAAGTTATATTGCCAGCCATATTTTAAATCTTAGTTTGAGAAAGACTGTCATTAAGTCCTACTGCATAGCCTTGAAGTTGTTGTTTTGCCACCTTAGCCTCTTGAGTCGCTGACATGACAAGCCTATACAAACCATGCCCAGTGGTGTTCAATTTGTATGCAGGTCCTTCAGGCATACTACACTATGTGTACTGGATGAGTCCCCCTCCCTGACAGTGGCTAATGTAAATACACCTTAAGCAATCATAAATGCTTGGATTAACATCAGTCACGATATCTTAAGCACATATACATTTAAATGGCTCTGCTGATTTCCATTTCTTAGGTTTGGAAACCTAGTATATTAAATGAGATCAGGATTCAGGAAAATAAGATTTTTTTTTTTTTGTCCTTAGGATTTTGTGGCAGTGTCTAAAAATAGAATCAAAAATGAAAAATATAATATGGGCATGTATGAAAGAATTACTCTGTGTCAAGTTCTTTGTATATGTCATCTTATTTTATCTTTTCAAAAACCCAGCAAACAGTCGCCTTCATGAAGACAAAGCACAAGCACAAGATGCCACAGTTAGTGAGGCTGGTTCTCACCAAGAGGTCTGACTGAAGAGCTCTCGTTCCTAGCGATTGGCCCTACCCTACTACCTCATGAGCTCACAAGCCACACGCCTTGTCACTTGTAAGTTGAGAAATACCTGCATATCTCATTGTTTTGATGGAGCGTCACTAGTATCTTCTTCCTAAAGCTAAAGTGCCACCATTGTTTATAGTATCTTCTTTTTTCAGAGCATTCATAATGCATTGGAGCTGAGCCCCATGACAGGGCAGCTCTCATTCTTCCGCAGGAGGGTGAAACGGCTACACAGCTACAGTCAGCCTGAGGGAATTGTGCATTTCTCCATCCGTTTATTCACTCACTAGCTCAGTCAATAAACACCTGAGAGATGTGCAATTTATAAAAGGCTGCGAATATAGCAGGACCGAGGCAAGCTGACATTTCACATCTGACATGAACATGCTAATCCATTGATAAATGTGAAAGCAAGTAGCAGCAGACAGTGAAAGGAACAAGAGTGGTGGTGAATCGTGCAGATCTCATCCAGGGCCTTCATGGGAACCAGTCCAACCGTGATCTGGGGTAGGGAGCTAAAGACCAGTGTAAAGTTGAGCATGGGCCAGGAGGCTTCAGACAAAGGGAAAAAAAGCAAGGACATGTCCAGAGCAGAAAACTACTTGGTTGCTATGCCTAAAAATGGTGGATATGGCTAGAGGGTAAGAAGAAATGATAGAGAGGGTATAGCCCCCTGGAAGGAAAGCAGGATGGTGATCCTCAGTACCCTTCTGCATACTATTCCCAGTGCTTTCCTAGAACAGCCCATCTAAGGCTTCTGCCTACCCTGTCCCTGGATATTATCATGTGCCCCTTTGGGCAGATAAAAACACGACCCTCAGGATGAGGAAGTCCATTTTACCTATCAACAAAAAGTGAGTAACTAGCAGATTCAGTCAAACGCTCTGACTCTGACCCTCCATTACTAATTACTTGGCCAACACTGCCAAAACACATAGAAATCATGGCCAGAGAAGTAACTTATTGGAAGTCACATGGTGATGTGGAGCAGATCAAACCAAAGCAGGCTGTTTCTGGAGCCTGAGTATTAATTACAGTCTTTTGCTGCCTACTAGCTAATTGTAGGTGTTAGCTAGATGGACCTCAGACATTTCATGAGGGAAATAACTGATTTTGCTAAGAGGGATATGCCTACTACAAGGCCTGTAAGAAAGTGTTGCTGTAATACCTAGGGAAGAGAAACAGTTAGGCCAAAAGCTCTATGACCCTGCTGCCCCGAGGCCAATGTGTGATGGAGATGCATGAGCACAAGCATAGGATATACACAGCATTGGCTCCTCTCCCTGGGTCTCAGCATGCTGTGCAGAGAGCAAATCTGATTATCCTCTTTTCCATAGGAAGAACAGCATCTTGAAAGTCTTCCAACCACTAACTCCTGGACCCGAAAGATGGCTCCAGAGCCATTAGAGCAATAAAGCCCAACATTGGGATTGCTTTTTCTCCAAAAGTACGTGTTTTCCCCTTTGTAGGACATGAGAACTTCACTCTACAGCAAGGAAAATGGCTCCCTCCTGAGAGCCCAGCCTTGGATATAGCAGTGAATTCTGACTGCTCCGTTTGCCCGAGATATTCTATTAGTCTTGCTTGTTTATGGGCTTGGAAAGACCTCCCTTCATGGGCATCTGGCAAGGTAGAAGAGTAAAAAAACAAACAGAAAGTACAGCATGTGTTTCTGCTGTCTCCTGGCACTCAGAGCCCATCATACAGGCAGTCCCTGGCATCACTTTGGGGCAGAGGTTGGCATTCTCTTAGTGGGGGTGGGGGGAGGCAGGCCCAGTGCCTCTTTCCTGGTGCCATCTCTATCCTGCCCTGTTCCTACCATGTGTTTCTTGTGTTTTTATAGGCACCAAGCAAAACTTCCTATTGTAGTATTTCTGGCAGGAAGCTTCCTCTAGTCATAGATATCACGTAGATATTACATGATAATCCCAGGGTCCCACACTAAGCCAAGTATCCTTTTAGTACTTAGTACAGAGATTCTTGATTTTTGCCACCTGAATTTAGATTATCTGTTTCTCCTTTGCCTGGTGCTATGAAGCTCATTTTGTCTCTTCTTCTGCATGACAAATATTATTTTCTACTGTGAGTTAGAGCAACAGCTCCCTACCAGTCCTTGGGCAAGGTGAAGCTCATGGACCCTTGAGTCTCAGCTTTCTTTCTCTCCTGCACAATAGACTGACCATACCACCGAGAGTTCTGCACTGGGCTTTGGAAGTTCAAGGATTTTACTTTAAAGCTAGGACTTGAAGTAGGATGTATTCCTTATTTGTTTTCCTTCCCCTTTCACTTCAAATCACTTTCTCTCTAGATAAAAAGGATTAAGAATGTGTAAGAGATACACTGACTGGGCCAGGACTGCTCCATGTCCTGTCCCCATTCTTTCCCAACCTCCCAAGTCCCCCTGTTCTTTCTTCAAAATTTCCTTTAAGAGAGTGAGTCTACTGTCATTTGCCAGAGTGAAAAGCAGGCAGTTCCTATTTAACAGATGTTATAGATAATTAAAATGACAGGATATTCTCCCTTGCAATTCCAAAACACACATTTCAACTTCAAGCCCTGTTGAACCACCTTATTTTGAGTCAAAAGAATCCTCCATCCTTTTGCTATTCGTGCATTAGGATTTCAGCCAATTAGAAACCAATTCAGTTAGGTCATTTCATCGTATCCCTCCATTGCTGAACCAAGAGAATATGGCAGATCTTTAACTGCCTATGGTCTCTTAGAGGCTGTGCCAAATCAGAAGTTGACACTTAGGATAATAAAATAACCAAGTAAGTCATTTCACCGTATCTTACCCCCTGGAAGAAGGCAGAACTTGGAGGTCATTTTATGCAGTTGCTCTGTTTGAGGCTGGTCCGAATCAGAAGTTCAAATAACACTTAGGACAACAAAATTATTGTCTCTTGTCAGTGTAGGAAGCTAGCCAAGTGCAGAAGTATGAGTCATGAGTCTACCAAGTTTCACGTGAGACTTCCTGGAAAACAAGCAAACATCTGTTTAGCAAGAAAGGGAACAGCCAAAAGCAGATCAAAGAAACAGTTACTCTAAAGTTGGAATGAGCAAGTCAGTGAGTTTGCTGGTGTTAAAAGAAGTAGGGGGCCACTCAAAAGCCTACCTTAGCATGGGTAATAACATCTCATGAAAGCTACAACCCCTAAGCCCTCTACATTATGTGAAGGCAGCAGGACAGATCAGAGCCTCCTCAACTAGCAGCTGTTTGCTGCTTTCATAACCATAGACAAATCCCTGTGTATCTTATTAGTTTCAGGTACTTCTTGAGACTTGTGAGGTGTTTACTTCTGAGACTCATTAGTCTCAGCCCTCCCCTTCCTGGTGGTGGGTAGGGACAACGCTTCAACTTAGAACTTTCTGACCAGCTAACAGGCTCCTCGCAGCATGAAATGTTTCACCTCTAGAAAACTGCTTTACAATAAGTCATTACCTTTTTGTGTTGAGAAATTTGTAGGCTTGTTTGAATTCTCAAGGGTAGACATGGGTTCAGTTTCAAGGCAATTTTAGCCCCTGAATTATAGAATCATGTTCATAGTTTTAAGTCACACTAGAATGTGTGTGGAAATTTATATAAAAATAAAACTGAATAAAATGGACTGGTAAGTTATAAATTGGTAGGAGTTACTTGAAAATCAATTGTGTGGTATGGGTTTATAAATCCTTCCAAATTGGCAAAAACTCAATTCAGTTAAAAGCATTGAAAAGCATTCAATAGATAGTTTTCCAAAGAAGAAACAAAAGTAGCCAAGAGACATAGAAAAAGAGACATACAAAATGATCATCATTAGTCATTAGGCAGGTGCAAATCAAAAAACTACAATGAGATGACCCTTTACATGATGGTGGCTGAATAAGACAGACACCCAATATGAATTGTTCACAGGATGTAAGCTAGGGGAGCCAGTGTGTAGACCAGTGTAGTGGTTCCTCAAAAAGCCAGATCCAGGGACCTGGGGAGATTGCATATGCACATGTGCACACAAAGTCTAGATACAACATTGCTATATGACCTAGAACCCTATTCCTAAATTTGTGTCCGAAATAGCTGGAAGCTAGGAATCGAAAACTGATACTCATATCTACCAATGTTCATTGCAGCATTTCTATGGCCAAAAGGCAGAAACAAATATTATGTAATGAGAAATAAACAAATGTAAATATACAGATGTTAATTAAAAGATGAATAATATACAAAATGTGGCATGAAACACAGAGTGGCCTATGATTCGGACACAAAAGGCATAGAATTCTGAGCCATGGTAGAATATAGATGACACTGTCTGAAGTAGGCCAAACACTATGATTCCAGTTATATAAAGAAAATAAAATGCAGAGAGAGTGTAGTCCAGGCTTCTAGCTTCTGAAAGATGTACAGCTATTATATAACAGATACAGAGATACTTCTGAAGTGATGAGAAAATTTGGAAATGATACAGATGTTCCTAAAATCACTGACCTGTCTGCTTAGCAGTGACCAAAAGGGCAAGTTTCATTAAATATATTCTACAATAAAAAAAATCATGAAAAAATAACATAAAAACAATAAAGCTGAATAAATAGATATATTTTTTCCCCTAGGGTTTAACAGTGTTAGAAACTCAAGACTATACTTTTACATTTCAGACCAGGGCTTAAGCCATCCTAACAGTCACATGATATTTCAAGTTATAGGACTCTTCTGCTTCTCAGTTCTGGGCTTATAGAATGACTCCTAAGTATGGGTGAACTTGCCCTTGGGGTAGGTATCAAACATTAGGGTCTCCTTTGGTTTTCTGAATTGCTGGATTCAAAGCAAATTGCCTCAGGCAGCTGGGCCTCAAGTCTCAGTACCTTAGAATTGTTATCCGAGACCAGAGGCACTTTCAACGAAGGGGAGTTCCCTTGCAATTCCGAGGTCAATCAAGGCTATTGAAGGAACAAGGACAGGATTCCCCTATAGCAGTGGGAACAAAGGAAGGAGGCCACCCTGGGGGTTCTCTGCAAATAGAACTAGATGGTCCCAAACAGAGCAAGCAAAGAGGCAGTTTGAACCAGTGGGGCTGGGATCCAGGCAGGCAACGGGTGACCTTGCTTTACACAGGTCACAGATGGGACAGCAGTCAGTCCTGCCAAGGGCTCAGGCCCAGCTCAACATGTCTATTAGCAGCACATTTGGAGGAGGTCTTGTCAGCTCCTTCTAGGGTGGGACATGATCAAGGGGGTCACACAGAGGGCCCCATGAATCCCTACCCAGGCAACTACAGTCTGCTCTGCTGTAACAAGCGCTTAAGTTGAGTGCAGGAAAGATGGTGGAGATCATCTCCAAGACCAGAATCCAGTCTGATGGGCTGCTGCATGTCTGGGCTTCTCCAGATTTCTGTTCTCTGCTGCTTCTTTGGAGACCTAGCTGATGAATCTGTTCTCCTTTCCAAGCATGCAAGGCTTGCTCCTGCATTTATAAAAGCTTCATTATCTCAGCATTTGGGGAATCGGTATGTTTCCAGACCAGCCCAAGGAACCTGGCAGCCCAGAAAATGAATCATGCCACAGATTCTTCAGGTCATTACAAAACAGTTCGCTCCACCCTCATTTGCTTTGGCAGCTGAGGTCTTGATGCACATTGCAGCCTGCTACCCATTAATACTGCTAAGGAGGATTTGCAAAGTGTTTAAAATCAGCTCTCCTTCTCTGGCTCATTCCCTGTGGTGCAGGCCAGTTTCTGGGATGAGGCTGGATCAATAAACACGTTCTTTCTGTCTGTTGAGACTTTGTGTCTTCCAATTAGAAGAGAGGAACAAAACATGTTGCTTTATTATATAGAGACAACAGTCAATTCTGGCTTGGAATGGAGTAGGAAATGCCGCTTTTTCAGATGTTTGTGCAACACAAACAACAAAGCGTCATTTGGAAAGCAACAGGATTTTTCTTAGCCAAACTACATACAAATGGGCTCTTCCAGTGTTGAAAGAAAGGCAGAAGGGAGCAGAAAGGAAAGTCCTCAGGGACCCTCTCAGGCCTGGGTGTATGGAATCCAGCACCAGCCTGCAACATACAAACCTGCCTACCGGTGTCCTAACTGGAAGTTATTAAAACCCTGCTTGGCCCAGGCGAGGTATGAAATCCCCACTTGTTCTGAATCCTTTGCCTGTGGGAGGCCAGACACTGAGATGCATACACCGCAACCAGTCTGCTACCCACAGGCCTCTCCACTGCACACAGCAGAAGTAGGGCTTGTGGGCTCTTTACACACTTGAACACAATACTCAGGCCTTCTTCCTTCCCAGAAGGCAATCTTTTTGTACTCTTGAGGCTAAAAACTTTTCAGATTGTAGCTAGAGGTTCATTTGAAGCATCAGTGCACTGCTGGGGAGGAGGGATTTGAGGAAAGAGAAAGGCAGAATGTGGGAGGGATGGAGAAGGAGAAGAGAGAATAGGAGCCTGAGAATCAGGAGAATTGGGTTTTGCTCAGTGACCTGCACACTGTCAATTAATTATCTGCCCCATCTCATGGATGGGAAAGAACTCAAAACTAAAGCCTCTTGAGAATTTCCTCCCAACAACTCTGCAATGTGAAGGTCGAATAAGACAAGTAGGCTCAGACTTTTTCACATTACCCAAGTAAAACTAGGTCACCTAGAAGCTACTGTCAGCACAAAACTATTACACACAAGCTCACATGTGTATGTGCACGCCCCCCACCACCACATACACACAGAGACAGACAGATAAACAGGAACAGAGAAAAAGGAAGGAAAGGATTTAATCTCAGAGTGAGAGAGAGACACATACACACAGAGAGGGTGAAAGAGAGAAGGAACTTGTGGAGGACACTGCACACACTTTATTGAATGCCTCATTAAAGATGACACCACAGAGCCTGGCCACCATCTTTCCTATAGGTGTCCTAGATACAGTTCTCTTTTTCTCCTTCCATCATGGTACCTAGGCCACCCTCTCTGACCCGAGCAGTTCAGCTGAAGCTGACCAGGCCCCCTTACATTCCTCTTTTTCAAGTCTCTGCCTCCAGCTTCCCACACAGTTTTCTCCAAAGTAGAGCAATCACACCCTTACTTGTGTGAGGGAAGTGAGTTTCCCTTCTCTGAAGCTTTTCAGCACAACTTTTCTCCCCATTGAATTGATATGTCCAACAGAGACAACAGTTGGGCTGGGGTAGTTCACACAGCATTCCCCATTCTCCCTGTTGTTGGCAGAAAAAAAATAGAGACAATACAGAAAGGGGCCTGGCACAGTGCCTGATGCAGAGGGAATGAAAATTGTAGGCTTAGATCTTTAAACCCATTTTTAGTAATAGTTCTCAAACACTTCAACCCCTTTTCTAGCTCAGAGAAAAGATAATAAACTGGGCAAGGGGATGTGGACCATCTAAGAGTACTTCTTTAGGGCAATTCCAATCTCTGTTGTCAGGATACCAGCAGTTCAGTTCAGTAGTGTCAGGATACCAAACATGAATCATCAGCAGTGGTACAATCTAGCAGAAACCACCAGGCTTCCACCAAATCAGCACAAGTTAGCGGGAGCAACTAGTTCCAGCTAGGATGTCTAGAGAAGTTCTCTACTGTGCTGCTCTCAACGAAGAGAAGATCAGCAAAGACTTGAGACCAGTGAGACATTGCAAAGCTAACTATGTAAGTGCATAGTCACTGTTTGTTGAGACAGTCCTATTTATACCCTCTCCAAATATCACGTCTTCCTATGTGAGTTTGCCACAGCAAAACACCATGTGAGTCTGAATCACACAACAGTACCACAAACGTCCACTTCAAAAAAATGGCAAAAAGGCGGTGAAGAGAGTGATTAGCTCACAGAAATTATCGCCCCATCTAAACATCTTTCCTCTAAATCTGTGTCCCATTTGTCAAATGTATGGACCTCTGTAACACATCATGTTCTCAAGGCCAGGAATCACTAACTGAAAGTCTCTGGGCCCCAAAGAAGAGACGTTACAAATGAGCATAGACAAGTCTCTTCTTGAACACCACTGCAAATATTAGTATGCTTTCTGATGAGAGAGGGTAAATTTGCATGAAATCAAATATTTTTTAAGCAGGAGAGGTACCTAAAGGCACATGTTCCCTGAGAGGTTACAAGGGTTTTCTGAGAAGAACCAGGGCTATAAAACCCAGCAGCATCCTCAGAGCAGATGGAGAAGTCCCTTTAGAGTAGCTGGCTGCTTACTGGCAGATACCCCTTTCCAAGGCAGACTTTCACTTTGTGTCTGCCTAGATTCTGAACTCCATTATGAGAGAACTACCTTTACCCTGGCCTCTTTGCTCATCTCAGACTGATGAGAAAACTCTAATAATTTTAGTGACTCTAGAGGGGCTGGAGATAATGACTATACAATGCTCACCCAGGATGCCTCCTGGCCTGCCCAGCTGGAGTTCTTTTGTTCTGGATGGCAATAGAACTAAAACCCCAACCAAAAGGGTTCCAAGCCTGGAAACATGATAAAAAGGTAGAGGTGTAGACACTTGTTTTCATCTCCCAGGATTCTAGAAATAAGTCTCTCTCTCTCTCTCTCTCTCTCTCTCTCTCTCTCTCTCTCTCTCTCCCCTCTTTTTTTTTATTCTTTCTGATTGCTGGTTCATTCCACTGGACCCCATATCCTTAGCCTTCTTGGCTGGGTCTGCTCTGCTCCAATTATGAATTTTCCCAACACAGCAAACCTGGCTTCCTATCATCTAAGTTTTCTAACTGTCTCTTTGTCTCTGTTTTAGCTACCTGGCTGCATTTGGCATAGAATAAACACTCAGAGGATATGTTTACAAATGGATAAATGATGTCTTGGCGAATTAAAATTGATCCCAATTCTCTAAGTGGAGCCTGGACACCCAGTACTGATCCACAGCCTGCTTCCTTCCTGGTTTGCTCTCTCTGTTTATCCCAGCAACCCCACCTTTAACTCTTAGCCCTGGAAACTTCTCAGGCCTTCAGTCTGGCAGGTGAGGCCTTAAGGGAAACTGGGCAAGTTAAACACAAGCCCTGTAAAGGCAGAAAGACAAGCTCTCCTGAAATTGCACAGCTGATTCCGGGGCTCAGCAGGCATGTGGCGTTTGGAGGAATTTCACCTCTGAGATGCCAGAATGTATTTAAACAGCCAAGATGTGTCCCAACAGGGACAAATTCAAGCAGCCAGTGAACACAGGGAGCTCCCTGGCAAGTGTTCTCATTTCTCAGGGGAACGTCCAATCATTTCTGCCTGTGGGTGGGTTCTTGAGTTTTAAATTTCTAGCACCTGATCTAGGAAGGGAGCTGAAGTCCCCTCAGGCAGGCCTTCCCTGGAAGTCTTCTCAGGTATGCCTCCTTAGCAGATCTAGCTCATCATTCCATCAGCCTTGGCAGATGAGCATACTTACAGTTTGCTTTTATTTTTTTTTAATTTTATTTTCTATATTCTTTGTTTACATTCGAAAGGCTTTCCCCTTTCCCAATTCCCCCCCCCCCACATACGTCCCATAAGTCCTCTCCCCCCCAACAATTCCCCAATCAACCCCCCCCATTTCTCTGTTCTGGATCTACAAAACTGGATCCAATCTTTTCAGGCCCAGGGTCCTCTCCTTTCTTCTTCTTGGGAATCATTTGACTTGCTAATTGTGTCTTGAGTATTTAGGGCTTCTGGGCTCATTAATATCCACTTATCAGTGGTTGCATTTCATGTGTATTCTTTTGTGATTGGGTTAACTCACTTAGGATGATATTTTCCAGATCTAACCATTTGCCTACAAATTGCATGAATTCATTATTTTTAATTGCTGAGTAGTATTCCATTGTATAAATATACCACATTTTCTGTATCCATTCCTCCTTTGAGGGATATCTGGGCTCCTTCCAACTTTTGGCTATTATAAACAAGGCTGCTATGAACATAGTGGAGCATGTGTCTTTATTGTATGCAGGGGAATCCTCTGGGTATATGCCCAGGAGTGGTATGCCAGGGTCCTCTGGAAGTGACATGCCCAATTTTCTGAGGAACCGCCAAACTGATTTCCAGAGTGGTTTTACCATTTTGCAATTCCACCAACAGTGGAGGAGTGTTCCTCTTTCTCCACATCCTCGCCAGCACCTGTTGTCTCTTGAGTTTTTAATCTTAGCCATTCTGACTGGTGTGAGGTAGAATCTCAGGGTTGTTTTGATTTGCATTTCCCTGATGACTAATGAGGTTGAACATCTCTTAAGGTGTTTCTCGGCCATCCGAATTTCTTCTGGTGAAAATTCTTTGTTTAGCTCTGTACCCCATTTTTTAATACGGTTATTTGGTTCTTTGGGGTCTAACTTCTTGAGTTCTTTGTATATATTGGATATTAGCCCACTGTTGGATGTGGGGTTGGTAAAGATCTTTTCCCTCTTTGCTGGTTGCTGTTTTGTCCTTATGACAGTGTCCTTTGCCTTACAGAAACTTTGTAATTTTATGAGGTCCCATTTGTCAATTCTTGATCTTAGAGCATAAGCTATTGGTGTTCTCTTCAGGAACTTTCCCCCTGTGCCCATGTCCTCCAGGGTCTTCCCCAGTTTCTTTTCTAATAGTTTCAGTGTGTCTGGTTTTATGTGGAGATCCTTGATCCACTTGGAGTTGATCTTAGTACAAGGAGATAAGAATGGGTCGATTCGCATTCTTCGGCATGTTGACCTCCAGTTGAACCAGCACCATTTGTTGAAAAGGCTATGTTTTTTCCACTGGATGGTTGTGGCTCCTTTATCAAAGATCAAGTGACCATAAGTCTGTGGGTTCATTTCTGGGTCTTCAATCCTATTCCATTGATCTACTTGCCTCTTTCTGTACCAATACCATGCAGTTTTTAACACAATTGCTCTGTAGTACTGCTTGAGGTCAGGGATATTGATTCCCCTACAAGTCCTTTTATTGTTGAGAATAGTTTTAGATATCCTTGGTTTTTTGTTACTCCAGATGAATTTGAGACTTGCTCTTTCTAGATCTATGAAGAATTGATTTGGGATTTTGATGGGGATTGCATTGAATCTGTAGATTGCTTTTGGCAAGATGGCCATTTTTACTATATTGATCTCATTAGATGCTGAAAAAGCATTCGACAAAATTCAGCATCCTTTCATGCTAAAAGTCTTGGAAAGAGCAGGAATTCAAGGCCCATACCTAAACATAGTAAAAGCAATCTACAGCAAACCAGTAGCCAACATCAAAATAAATGGAGAGAAACTTGAAGCATTCCCACTAAAATCAGGGACTAGACAAGGCTGCCCTTTCTCTCCATATCTTTTCAATATAGTACTTGAAGTTCTAGCAACAGCAATTAGACAACATAAGGAAATCAAAGGGATACAAATTGGAAAGGAAGAAGTGAAACTATCATTATTTGCAGACGATATGATAGTTTACCTAAGCGACCCAAAAAACTCCACCAGAGAACTTCTACAGCTGATAAACAACTTCAGCAAAGTGGCTGGTTATAAAATCAACTCAAGCAAATCAGTAGCCTTCCTGTACTCAAAGGACAAGCAGGCTGAGAAAGAAGTTAGGGAAATAACACCATTCACAATAGCCACAAACAACATAATGTACCTTGGTGTAACTCTAACCAAACATGCGAAAGATCTGTATGACAGGAACTTCAAGTCCTTGAAGAAAGAAATCGAAGAAAGCCTCAGAAGATGGAAGTTTGCTTTTAGTAAAGATGGTGTGTTTATTTCCATTGTTGTGACCACCCTACATCTGGGATTTAACATATGCTTTATTGTGTAAAAGAAGATAGTACTGTTGATAATTTTAATATTCTTAATATGTAAAAATTACTTTAAACTTTTGTATGTGACTTTGAAATTTAAACAACTAGAATCCATTTCCCTTAAACGCACTAACAGTCTCTAAAATAAAAGACTAGGGGGTGAGACCCTATGCATCAGGGTCTTCTGCTCTGGATCCCAGATAAGGCACAGACCATACCCAAACACACATTTTCACAGGGCCTCCTTCATTAAGCTAGGAATAAAGTAGTGGTTTTCTAACTGAGACAGAAAAAACAACCAGTGATAACCTGGCAGGTGTAACATTTAAGAAGAGAAAAGGGGGTGATCTTTATTAGAATTGGTTAGGATGAGCTGCTAGATTTTGATTGGGCATGTTAATTGAACCAAAGGGGGGATTTTAATTGTTGGACTTCAATACTTTGCTAGCTCGTCCTTGATAGTCATCCTAAGGAAGAGGAAGTGGCCAAATAAGCGGAAGGAAAAAGATGTTGGTGGCTAGCTTTAGGGATGTAATTTAATGGTTTGCAGCAAAGCAAGGGGAGTTGGGGGAAAGAGCCATGTGCCTGCCAGAGCCATGCTGGCATCTGACAACATCAGACACTTGTCTGATTGGGTCCTCAGGTTTCTCATTAGATAACATGTAGTATTGTCATACTGACTTCATAGATGAGGAAACTTAAGGTAAGGAAATTTGTCCAGGCATATGCAAGCCTGTACTCATCAAAGCAATATTTAAAATTCAAATTTCAAAGGTCAGATTCTTATCATGTATTCCTCTCAACCAACCCAAATCTCTTTAGACTACATCGGTGTTGTGTCCTTGCTCAGCTTGGATTTCTTAGGGTGGGGAAGGAATGAGAAAAGGACAGACAGACTCGTGGACACAGATTAAACTGGGGTCAAGTGGGCTACTGGAATGGTACAAACCAACTCAGGACCTGGAGCTTCAGTTTGTTTATTATACAGCAAGGGCAGGGTGGGAGAGTTAGCTGGTCTCTGTGGCATGTATCTATAAGTGAGCAGGCTCAAGCTATAAGCTGAGAAAGCTGCAGTTGCTAATTTTGCACACACTGGTCAATAATTAATAAACACGTCTACTTGCACACACTGCCAATGCCAGCACCTGAACCAAGAAGAAGGCTTTGCCCTCCAAGTCTCACCCCAGCGTGAAGGCTTTCCCATTCCCGTGGATCTGAGACTTGAGTCCTTGATATGGCTGTTCCTGTGTCACACAATACACAGTCACTCAGCATGTCCTTTGCTCTTTATACAACCAGTACAGTCTTCCTCAGCTCCTCACAAATCTTCCTTCTTCCTCCCCTCTAGCTGGTCCCTGGTGTTGTGTGCCCACACTCCTATTAACCTGTCTCTGCACTGATCACTGGGCATTGTATTGATCTCTCTGCAGCTTGGGAGCTGTCCCCTATCTTGTACCTCCACTTCAAGCATTGCTCAATGGGTAAAGTCCTTGGGGTTACCAAAGTTGTGCCTTCTGCTTGTGTGTGTGTGTGTGTGTGTGTGTGTGTGTGTGTTCTAGAAATTCAACACAGCAAATAAAGCATACACCTCTAGAGACAGAAGAACTCATCTCAATTTATTCACTAATGCTTTGGAAAGTTCTGGCAAACCACCCCGCTGCCCCCAACAATTTCTCAGCCCTTTTATAGGTCAGGTAACAGTGTGGATACCTGTGGGAGGTCTCCAAATCCCAATTCCACCAAAAGAATTTTTTATCATAGTTAGGAGTGCTCACAGGGACAGAAACTGAAGAAACAAAGGTTTAGAGGTAGGTGTTTTGCAGGTAGCTATACAAAGCATTTGCAGGTATCAATTTAAAAATCTCCCTTCCTTTGCAAATAGGATCTAAAGTATGACCTTTTTCAGATAGCTGGTAACCACTCCTTAGGGCAGTTTCTTACAATTATTTGTGTTCCCAAGTTACCAGGTAGGGACTTTAACAAGCAGGCAGATACCAGAATGCTTAAGTTAAACTTTAATTCATTTCACTTTTATACATTCCTACAATTTATAAGCAAAGGCTTCTATTAAACTATAACAGATTAATAATTTGACTTTCATATACAGGAATAAAAATTAGATATTTGTATCATCTCTTCTTCATGTGCACTCAAATATGTGCCTCCCTCCTCCTTTCTTCTCTCTCTCTCTCTCTCTCTCTCTCTCTCTCTCTCTCTCTCTCTGTGTGTGTGTGTATGTGTGTGTGTGTGTGTGTGTGTGTGTGTGTGTCCTTGCACATGTAGAAGCAAGAGCAGGACTAGAGGAAGGACTTGGGGTATCTTTTTAAATCACTCTTTACCTTCCTTTTGGAGATAGAGTCTCTCACTGAATGTGAATGAAGCTTGATGTTTTCCTGCTAGTTTGGTTGATGAGCAAGTGCCTAGAATCAACCTGTTCCTGCCCCTAACTCAAATCTATACTGAGATCACAGACATGTATGGCCATACCTGGCTTTTTCATGGGTGCTGGGGATTCAATCTCAGGTCTTTGTGCCTTGACACCAAGTGCTCTTTCCCACTGAGCCATCTCCTTAGCCTGCTTTCAGCATCTTGCAGAGTATAGAGCCTAAACACTCCACTGGAATGAATGTATGGTACCAAGTCCTTATGAAGTAGAAAACTGTCTCTCACAGGCTCTCTCAGAGGCAGCCTCTCACCCTCTGCAGGCATGCTTAATTCCCTGTAATGCCCTGTGGCTATGCCCAACTCCTAAATCCTCTCTGACTAGATCACCTCTTCAGGGATGTCTCTTCTGACTGGCCCAGCTTAGCCTCTTCCCATCTGTGTACTGCTTCTTTTCCTTATTTTCAGTCATTGCTCTGCAGTCACATAATATTGTCTCATGTGTGTTTTCTTAATTTTCACTACTGGAGAGTAAGCTCACAGAGGGAAGCATCATATGCTCCTGACTTGCTCTCTGTGTATGTAGAAAAAGTAATTTGGCTAAGGCTGCCTAGGAGAATGTTCTTCATGGCAAGTTCATGTGAACACTAGCAGGCCTGCATGTTTTCAATGAGCATGTTATTCTGGAGTACCACATGGGGCTATGGCTAGTTGAGGTCAGATCCCAGGAAAAGGACTCTGACTTTCAGGATGTATACATTTAAAATTGTTATGATAGTTGGATATCACAAGAAGTATATATTTTCCCTCTGTTCCCAGCTTCTAAGAAAGAACTCCTAAATCCTTGTGGATAGAAGTTAAGAGACTCTTCTGTCCTAGTATGTCATGTTTGAGCTTCCTTAAGTGGCATTTGTAAAACTTTTGGAATATGCCAACTGTTCAGCAATATCTGTCAGAGAGCTCCTAAGTCCCTAGGGATTCCCTCTGTGGTAAGAGTATCTTTGGTTTCATGAAGCATCTCTCCATGTATTGTGCCAGGAAGTGTTCATGAACACCAAAAGATCACCAAAAAGCCAATTCTGATTCAATCAATCACACGAGGGTCTTTATTCACAAACTTGAGCTTGCACCAGACCACCATGTCTGACTCAGCAGAACGGGAGGGTGTAGCTCTGAGCCAAGTTTCAGGCAAGCATTTATAGAGGTAAGCAAACAAGCAAAGCAAGGGAGTTTCTAGTCTGGCACACATTTGATTGGGTCGTGGTATGGAATTTTGCTGTCCTTTAACATATTTGGCTAGTGCTGGGAGACAAACCATAAATTTAACTTCTACTTTCTTCCTGATTGGTGGTTGTTAGAAAGTGAAGTGCCAGTGGCAGGCTTATAATCTAGAGGTGTAGATTTTTGGGGGAGTAACCTTGAAACTGGTGCTAGGTCCTAGCTTGTTCGTTAACTGGAGTTCAACCTTAGTTCAGGTTCTCTAAAATGGAATCTGAACCCAAGAGATCTGGTCTCTCAGATGGCCTCTTGCAAAGTTAGCCAACTTTCTATTATACCAGGGAATAACAATTAGAAAGAAAAGAGGTTGATTTTGACCCACACTTCAGTCCATGAGTGGCTCTTTGGAGAAACATGCTGGAAACAGAAACATATAGAAGTATTTGCACATTTCATGCAACCAGAAAGCAGAAGAAGAGAGCGTCAATCTTGGATCACAATATACCCTTCAAAACACACTTCCAGCAATCTGCTTCCTTAAAGTAGTGTGTACCTCCTAATAGCCTACTCAATATGAACTCATTGGTGGCTAAAACCAGTGATGAGGTCAGCACTTTATGATCCCATCACCTCTCAAGAATATTACCAGCAACCCATGGGAATTCAGGCCTTTGATCCAGGAGCCTCTGGAGACATTCATATCCAAGCCACAAAAGGCTAATTGCCCAGGAAACTAAGTATGATAGAAAGTTTAGAAATTTCAGTACCTTCTCTCTGGGCAGATGAAAAAGTGTAGTTGTCCAGTAACCATGGATAAACTGGATATACCTGAAAGGGAAGCTGGAAATGAAAAAGGATGGGTGGGAAAGAGAAGAATGAAGCCAAGACAAAAGTTTCTGATCAAGGCTCAAAGTTTAATTTTCAGCTCTGTGTTTATATAGGGAAAAACCCACTGACCCATCCTTTGTTTCAGATGGATTGAGTTGCAAAGCAAGCTCAGCAGGCAGTCAACTCCTCAAAGCTCAGGTAGGAAATTGCAAATGCACGGAGGCCAGGCAACTCCAGCTAGGTTGTAAAATCATCATGGCCAGACCACCCTCCCACACACACACACACACATAGAGCTCACAGGGACTAGACCACCAACCAAAGAGGGACTCATGTCTCTGGCTGCACATGTAACAGAGGATGACCTTTTCAGACATCAGTGGGAGGAGAGGTCCTTGGGCATGAGGGTGTTCAATGCCCCAGTTTAGGAAAATGCCAGGGCAGGAAGACAGGAATGTGAGGGGGAGCACTCTCATAGAGGCAGGGGTAGGGGGATGGGAGAGGGGGTTTCCAAAGGGGAGACCTGGAAAGGAGACAACATTTGAAATGTAAATGAAGAAAATATCCAATAAAAAATATAACACCCACCCTGACCGCATTTTACATAATCATGCAAAGTATTAAAATATTATTTTCCAGCATATGCTTTGCAGTGAAAGCATGGGCAGTACTTCCTATTGATCCTAGTTGGTCAATTTGTCCCAGGGGATTGTATCAGAGCAAGAGCGAAAGGAGATACTAAAAGTTTTACTAGCTATATCTTCTCATTTCTGACTGAGTCCAAACCTAAGTCCTGCAGAAAGCCAGGACCAGGATGCCATTGACTCCAGTGAATCCCTCATGTTCCAGAATAGCTCCACGCACATGTCCATACAGGTTAAACCCAGTGGGTCACAAATAAAGTAAACAAGCAAACAAACAAAGCAAGGCAAACCATAAGAGTGAAGGGGGACTTGTCAGGAGGGGAATTGGTCAATTGGGAGTGAGCTAACAAGGAGGAAGGGATGAATATGGCCAAAACACAATACATGCTATATATGAAATCGTCAAAGATTTAGTTATACTACAAATACATTTTATAATGATATATGAGTCCCTGACAAATTTCAGTCAGAAGTCAAATGAAAGCCAGTCTGGAGAAATGCCTTTGCACCCAAAATCACAGATATGGGATGAACAAACGAGGCAGTCACAGGTCACACTGTTCACAGCTCAAGCCTTTGTCCTTATTGTAGGCAGCTAACTCTTAGAACCTGCAGTAGCAGTGCAGGGTTTGTTCTTCCCCTGGCTTCTCTGCAGCATGACTCCACAGTCAGCTGGGACATCTGGCATCTGCTCTTTCCAATGCTTTGCCCAACAGCAGCCTTCCTGACTCACATGGCTTGAGCGCCACGAATGTGCTGTCTCTTGGCACCAGAACTCTGAGAAGGAGCATGGTTCAAATAAAAGTGCAAGTTTCTCAGCTTAGATTTTCCTGAATTTGTTTCCATTTGGCCATCTTGGTATGTTAGGTTGACAATTCTCTATGGTAAGGGACAGGGTCGCTGGCAGCATCTCTCCTTTCTACCCATCAATTGCAACACATCATCATCCCAATCATGATGAAAAGTATCTCAAGAACCATCCCAAAGTAGAGCCTTTGGAGGTATATGATCCTTGATTGAGAATTATTAGTCCCCTACAGTTGAATTGCAGCTATCCAAATTATAGTTGTTGTGCTTCTCATCTGAGGACTTCCTCACATTACCTGTCTCCAGATGTCAGTTTCCTTATCCCCCACAAGATGACATGGCATACTGATTGCATTAGTATTAATACTTTACTGCCTTACAAGATTGGTCATTGGAATTAATGGACATATCCTTCCCAGAGCAGTGACCAGACAGAATAAGGACCAATCTGCAGTGACTATTAACTGTCCATCACTGTCACTGTATGAGACCCATCATTCAAACAGCAAAGCTTGTGGGGCTAGTGTGCCAATTTTACAAATTTCAAGATGTAAGCCCCTAAGTTCTTTGCCTTTATCATCTAAGAGCAGGGCAAGGGATCAGCATCGGAAATGTTTTCCTTTTAAGTTCAAAAGACACAGGGAAAAAGAGAGCATAGGAGTGTGAGCTGAATTCCCAAGAAGCGCAATGTGAGAACTTCCTCTCATACCTCAAGGTTTTACCTTCTGCTTCCCTAGAAAGGTAGATAGACTGACTCTCCCAGCTGTGTAGCACAGCTACATGTTTCTGTGTTTTAGGCAGTAGACTAGAATTGAATAAGAACATCCCCTTGCTTTCCTGGAATGAGGTGGTCATAGATTAGACCAGGAATCAGCAAGAGGTATTCAAAAGAATGCTCAAACTGCTCCTTCTAACCTCCCATCTCCTGTCTGTCTGTCTGTCTGTCTGTCTGTCTGTCACAGATGCACACTCTCTTAAGAGAAGCCAAAAGCAGAATCAATCTCGATCATCAGTTCTTAGCCCTCCTAAGGCTGCAAGCTCATGTTGAAACCCCCAACCATAAAATTATTTCTGGTGCTACTTTATAACTCTAACTTTGCTACAGTTATGAATTGTAATATAAATATCCATGGTTTTCGATGGATGGTCATAGGTGACCCCTGTGAGAGGATTGTTTGATCCCAAGGGGTCGCAAGCCATGGGTTGAGAATCTCTGGTCTAGATCCTTGTTTGTTTTGCTAACCCTACCACTGATTTAAGAAGCCAGACTTCAGGTTTTGAACTCTCAAAGTCATTTGTTTAGGGTTTTTCTTTTGTTTTGTTTTGTTTTGTTTTGTTTTTCATGAATTTGTTTTCATTTGGGCTGTAGAATCAGCAAGGGACAGGAGAATCAGGGTGCTGGCATTTGGGACAGTCTCATAGCTAGAAGAAATTCATGAGGCTCAGCCCTGAGATTCTTCTCCCTCAATGCAGAAGCAGTAACATAACTGATGATGATGCTGTGTTCCCAACAGAAATTCCAGAAGGCATCCCAGAAGGGAGCATCTCCATCTTTCGCATGCTGTGTAACTCAGCCCAGCTTAGAGCAGGGTACTAGGGGCTGAAAGATGACACTAGAAACACTGCCTGTCAGCATCTCCATCACAAGGCTTGGGGTATCCCAAGGGAGGCTGGAAAAATCAAAACAATGTCTGAATGTATTTTTTAGACATGGGTAGAAAAAAAAACACCCAGGTTTAAGGATGATAATGACCTGAGAATCCATATCAACACAATAAAAAAGAGATTGCCAAGATACCATTGCAGGTTGAAGGTTAGGCAAATTCTTATACATAACAAACAAGCAATTTAAATGGCTCATGCACAGTCTCCGAGGCACCATTTGAAGTACCACCTTGAATTTATTTTGCAGCAGTTGCCATGCCAACAGGAGGGCTGCATTCCAAAGGGTAAATGGACACTGCAGCCTGTATGCCTTGCAACCCTCTGGCTCTCTCACTGCTCCCTGGGCCGGGCAGGCCTTGGTCTGCTCACTCTCTGAATATACCCAACCTTATCTCTAGGGCGAAGTATCCTGTGCATTTGAATTCTTGCTGGGTTTTAACATTCTCTTGGATATCCCTTGTGGAATCTTGAGCCAGATTGTCTCTCCTCATTCTCGAATGGGAGGGAGTTTTTGTTAACCCTCAGGTGTAGTACACTGACTGAATACAAAAGATGGTGTGAAAAATTGAGATGTGAATATAAAAAAGTCCCTCCAACACCATAACTAATGTACAGTGGGGCTTTCCGGTCATTCTTCACATTGATCCATCTGTCCATCAGCAGAGTATGGTTAGTGTGTTCTGGTAAACATTCAAAAGCCCATCTCCCAAAGGTGTCTCTGGATATATGTAAATATTAGTTTTCCACTGCTTTTACTGATAGAAACAATATGCAGCTTGTAACATAGGAATAATAACGAAATACACAAAAAATCTTTAAGTTCTGATTCTCACATGACGGTTTGCTTGGTGTCTGTAGACCTCTTGTGTTGCAGCCATTTAACTTTAACAAAACAGAATCCTAGTGAAAAGGCCATTTTAAGGTATAAAATCTGCATTATTAGCACTGAGCAAATCAAGCCCCAAGCCTTAGGCGTTGCCACTTGCCTGATATAAACACTTCCATCATAGCCTGGCCCAGGCTAGTAAAAGAATGTCAGTGATTGCAAAGTTGAGACTTGGCAGTAGTATAATAAGTTATAGCACACTGTACTTCAGTGTACAACATATATTTCATAAAATATTCTATCCTATAGTGAATAAAGAGATTTAAATTAATCAAAAAGTAAAGAACAGAGAGGGCAATGGGTGATGAGCCCTTAGAGCCAATATTTCTAGACCAAGTTATTCCTAAGTTTAGCTTTGAAGTAAAGCCATGTTAAATGGGCTAATCACATTCCTTAGTTTCACCTCAGGCACCTTAAGGAGCCAGTTACGGCACACTGGCACACCAGTGCTTGGGAGAGAAGCAGCTGTCTGACCCAGAGCTCCATGTCCTGTGTCAAGGGACATTGGAAAGAGTGGGTTCTCTTTTCCATGTCTCCTCATCTATCTGACCACACCCACCCTATTCCCTTGCTTATCTATTCATGTCCCCATCTTTTTCTTCCCTTCCTTTTTACTTCTTTTGTCACACTGGTAGCCTGCGCCTTTGCCACCCACTTCTTTACCACCTGAAGGACCCTTAAATTATTGTTGTGATGATGATGATGATTCTTTACATCATTCTCACTTTGCTTCCCAAATCTATTCTCTTCACAAGTTCTTTTGAGTTTTTTTTTCTTAAATTTAAATCCTTCACTGGTCCTTTAATAACATCAGAATTAAGTTTTGAATCCTTAGAAATTCTGATTAGGGGTAGTGACAAAGGTTTGCAGAGAATAAAGCTGTGTCTGATGCCACAGAACTGCACCCTTTAAAAGGATGGGCATGGAAACTTTTAGGGTAGGCATGTTTTCACAAATCATCAAAAAGGCCACCGAGGCCACAAAAAGTCTGTGCTGTCTTTGAACTTAATCAACTTCCCTTGCGTTTCTCATATTACCACTGAGAAGTTATCCTCACTGCCATAGACTGAATGTTCCAACCCTGAGTTCACAAGCAGGAATCGAATCCCCAAGTGACGGTATCAAGAGGCAGGATGATAGGGCCTTGCAACTGAGCCCTTGTGCATGGGATTCAAGCCCTTGTGAAAAGCTTCAGAGAGCTGCCCTGACTTTCTGCTGTGTGAGAACACAGCCAGAGGATGTAGTCTGTCCATGAACCAGGAAATAGGTCCTCTTCAGATGCTGACTTGGACTCGCTACACTTTTGACTAGGAAAAAATAAATCTCTTGTTTTCAAGAAGCTACACTATCTATGAGTGCGTTAGAGCAGTAGGGATAAGCTGAAATATTTTCTGGCA
The DNA here is from genome assembly GCA_964023405.1 of Apodemus agrarius. Taxonomy (NCBI): domain Eukaryota; kingdom Metazoa; phylum Chordata; class Mammalia; order Rodentia; family Muridae; genus Apodemus; species Apodemus agrarius. The sequence continues at coordinate 107,202,387 of OZ030013.1, read as the reverse complement.
TTAACTATAGACAGCTACACTTAACTCTGTAAAGTAAAATACTATTATTACCACTACCATTTTGCTAAGGAGAAAACTAAGGGATAAATATCCAGGGAAGGACACATATTCCAGAATATTGGTATGATACTGTAGAACTAAGAGATATAATAAGTCAGAAAACACCATGTCTCTGTGGCATCTCTCCATCCCAAAGCCAGGACTAGGGTAAGTGATACACTACTCCTGGAGTACAAGTTTAAAGGTTAGGAAAATAACAGTGCATAGCAATATCCCACCAAATCAAAACCAATGCTTTAACGATGCAATGATGAATGACACATCAAATTTTCAGCAAAGACAGCTTATGATCCTGTAGTTTTTCTCATTTTTGTCTCCACATCATCATAATGTTGAGCTGGACAACTACTATACCTTCTCCTTTATCAAATCGGCCTGGAGCCACAGCATTTAGTTTGCCATGTGGAGCTTTTAGAATATACTTCTTCAATACATTTATTTTTAATTAATATTATTTTACTTTACAAATCATGCTGGGATTGCATTTTGAAATACATTGCAATGTTTTGGTATGTGTATGTAATGTAGAATGATTAAATCAAACTAGCATATGTTTCCTATTAATTAAGAATATCATTTATCATAATCACTGAATTTCTTAGAATCTTCTTACATTCTTTGTTGAAGACAAGTATCTCACTTCTCCTGCCTCAGTCCTGGCCATAATACAGTCACCCAGGGAGAAAGGCCAAGGTCACCCTCTCTTCCTACCTTACCCTGCTGACCAACAGCTACCATGTGCACTGATGTTAATCTTCATGTTGGTTTTCTGACAAGGAAATGTGCTATTGGGTACATGAGACAATTCTTTTAACATTATATAGCATTTATTTGTGTGTGTGTGTGTGTGTGTGTGTGTGTGTGTGTGTGTGTGTATGTGTAGAGTGTATATATGTAGAGGTCAGAGAACAGCTTATATAAATTGGTTCTTTCCTCTACCTTATGGATCCTAGGGATTGAACTCAGGTTTTCAGTCTTGGATGCAAATGCATTCACCCACTCAGCCATATCACCAGACCAAAGGGAACTTTTAAAAGGGGTGTGGGTGGTATTTTGCCACTGTACTACAATAGAAATTTCTAGAAATTAAATTGTATTTTTATAGCTTAAAGGTTATTGAGGAGCCTGTTTATCATTACTGTAATAGGAAAAGTTTGGTCTTTCTAACCAATTTTCAGAAGAGGTTGGCAGTACCTACCACTTAGAAACTCTGAAAACATTAAGCCAACAGTGATATGATTTTTATTTATTCCTGAAGATACAGTCATTGGCTCCCAGCATTGATTAAATTATAGAAACATTGATGGTCATTCAATGTCTCATATTTCAGAATAATTTGGAGATTTTGGTAGCAAGAACTGCCGTTTGGTTTATTCTGTGGTAAAGTAAATCCTTGTGAGAAATGAATTTTTATGTTTTATCTCAAAAGAATACCAAATACCTGGAATTCAAAACAACTTATTAAATAAATAAATTAGGGAACATGAACTCATTGTTACTTTACCAAAAGGTCAAAAATTCTAGTTGCAGCATTAAATTAGTTCTAGGCTAAAAGGTATGAATAAGCAATTTCCCTGAATTAGGGCCTAGAGACCCAAGAGGTGTACAAATGTGAGTTGTGCTCCCTGGGGAGAGGAACTTGAGAAACCCAGGACACTGAACTGACCAAAGAGGATGTTCACATTAAAAGCACAAATAACAGAAGGGTAACTCATGATAACAGCAGGGCAAACAGGTGCACATGCATCATTAGCAGAGCTGATCCCCAGGAGACAGCGAAAAGACCAGGCAATGTAAGAGGACCTCAGACCATGGTCAGCTTTTAGCAATGAAACGCTGGGAGCTGGTTCTGAGCTCCCACCAAAAGCAATCGAATCGTTTGTTTGTTTGTTTGTTTGTTTGTTTGAGACAGGGTTTCTCTATATAGCTCTGGCTGTCCTGGAACTAACTCTGTAGATCAGGCTGGCCTCAAATTCAGAAATCTGCCTGCCTCTGCCTCCTAAGTACTGGGATTAAAGGCATTTGCCACCACTGCCTGACTCGAGTTATATATATATGAGAGGAAGACTAGAAAAAGAGTCATCTGTTGACTCAGAAAAGCATTACAAAAAATTAACATCTACTCAGAGCTATGGGTAAAGAGATAACTTGCAGGATTATATCAAAATCCACCACTAAGATGATCAAGTATCTGGTCCAAATGTACATGTGGTTTGAGAAACTCAGCATAGGAAATCGACCTGAAAACAAGCAAAGGAAATTAGAAGAGAATGCAATATTCTTTATGGATAGTTTTGCAATAAATAGAGTCACATGAAGGAAAGTTCCCAGATGGGGAAGTAAATTTAGGCCAGGACAGCAGAGTCTGACTGAGTCTCAGGGATCCCACCATCTTGTGTTAATAATGGGCATGTGCTTGGCTAGCAGAAGCATTATTTGAGATGACGCTCATCTGTCATCTGAAGCTCAGTCTTCAGAACTCTTAATGAAAATATTCAAAAATGAAAGTAAATGAAAGAAAACAAATGGAGAAAAGGAAAGAAGAAACCACTTACTATAATACTAATATTCATAAATTTTCTGTTTTCTAAGACCTGAGCAGCAGTAAAGGGTTTGCTGCTATCAATATGTTGAAAATTGTGTCTGCAGTTCCAATTCTATAATGTCTTTTAAAGAAATTATATGTAATGTGTCTAATATGTGATTTATTTCCCAGCATCCTCATGGCACTGCACAACAGAATTTAAAACCCAGTTCTCCAAACTCTAGAGACAGTATTTAGCCAACAGTGAGGCCAGGCCAGGGCTGGTGCTATTTTTCTCATTTATAAGAAACAAAATGATAACCTTACTAAAAACAAAACTTACAAGCAAACAAACAAATTAACAAAAGCCAATTTAAACTCCTGATATACAGGAAGTCCTGAGTTCAAGGCACAGCGCTGAGCAAAGAAAAGGAAATAACTTTCTAGTGTGGTGTTTCCCTCTTGTAATCCTAGCATTATACTATGCACTGAATTTTCACAGATTCCAGTGATAAAAGACATAAAAGATTTGCAAAAACATGTCTCCACCCTGTTCCCAACTCCAATGACAGAGCCATTTTTAATAAGATTATTTGTACTAGCCAAAATGTAGCATGATAGAAAACCCAGTGATGTAACAGACAAGATAATTAGCATCTCCAGAACTATAAATATTCTCACTGAAACTATGAAATAAATATGCTTAGATTACCAAAGATATGGAGGTCATAAAAGTCCTAGAAAGTGATTAGAGCATTGTTTTTAAAGGACCGTGAGGATCTGTAAGAAAATCAAGTATAATATGGACAGCAGAATATGTAATCATGTACTCACTATGAGTTCTATCAGCTGCTTGAACAGAACATATCGGGATATATGTCCCCAAAAAGCAGTTAGTTAGCTGGATTTGCGAAAGCACCCACAATGTAGGGCGAAGAGACAACTCTCAAGTAGTGAGGAGACACTAGGGAGAGACTGACAAGCACAACTCTACGCTTCATTAATGCTCTAGAAGGGGATTCCAGGGAAGAGCAGTTTTCAAGTGATAAAGCTAATAATACTACTCTAGAGTGAACTCACGCATTTAATGTGTGAATATATGATCAGATCAATTCAACCTGGATAATTTTTTGCTTGGTTGACTTTTTGAAAAATTATTCTAAGAAAACCTTTCCCACACTTGGCTGAGTATCTAGGACAAGCCCAAGTTTGTACTTATAACAGTGACCATCTTTCTTCAGAACAGCATGACCCCGAAGGTCAGGACCCCAAGAGAAGTAGAACCAGCTGCAATCAATCTGTAGGCACAAAAGTCATACTCCAGAAGGAGCAACATTAATGTTAACACCAAGTTGTTTTCAAAGTGCTGTTCACGGTAGAATCTCATAAAATGTACACCTGTATACAAACATCAGAGAAGCTGCCTCCCCAATGGTTTCACAACTAAGAATTATTAGCATGCCTATAGTTATGCTAAGTATGCCATAAACCTGTCTCCATTTAATCTTTATAATATTCTTTTAAGAAGGGTGTAGGTATTTAAATATCTATGTTGAATATTGGTGATTAAATGAAGACTAAGAAAATTTTGAATATTTTGCCCAGGGTCTAAGTGAATATTGGAATGGGAATGTAAAAAGTCAGATATTTGTGGTCATTTAAATGACTTCAACATCCCAAAAACATTGAAAGCATGCAGCATACCTAGTCTAATTCTTGGACATCCGAGTGCTACCTGTGAACATGGCCAGTAAATCAAGCAGGGCATCTAGTGAAGGCAGGCTGGTTTGCTGATGATCAGTGGCCTGGACGTGGGGGTCAGAGTAGACTTCTGGGAGCTAAAGACAGAGCCTTTTAAAGGAGAGAACAAAGGAGTTCCTTAGGCAGGACAGTTGCTCGGCTGATGCAAACGTATTAGCAAGCTGATTTTGAGGGTTCGTAAATATTGTTCAGTTATGAAAGGGAAAGACAAGTTGTTTATTTTCAACCCGAAGTATGTTACATTCATTTTTTTAAAAATGTCAAGCATATGTAAGATGTGCTTGTTTTTCTAGCAATATGCTTTTCGCAGACAACACAGAATTAAAAATAAATTTCTAATGGAGCCACAAGTGAATGAATCAGAAACAGAGTCAAGAAAATTAATGACACTGAAGCTCAGCAAATCTTAACCCAGCACTCGCCGAAGAGTCCTGCAGTGTAATACAAGGACAAGTGGGCTTCTCAGCACGGGCAGCACTGCGCGCTTCCCCCCAATAGTCTCTCTCCAAACATACGGTAAGGACCATTTTGAAGTTAGTGCTTTTAGCAAGCCTCCTATTTTTCGCTACAGAGAAACCCAATTTATTCTTTGTTCAAAGTCAAAGCGGAATTGCAGCTATCTCTGAGAGACCTGATGAAAACATTGGCAAAAACTTTCAGATAAAAGAGATCAAATTGTTTTCCAAGAATAAATAAATAAATATATATATTTCATTTTATTTTCTCTAACAGATGCTCCATGAAAACTGAGTGGGGGCTGGGTGAAGAAAGGCCCTCTGACTTTTTTTTTTTCCGTAGAGTGGATAAACCTTTTAAAAAAGCAATTCAGCATTTTAATCACTGTACTGGGTTGTCTAAAGCAAAGTGTTTAACTTTCCGTTTGAGTTTTCATTTCTTCCGTCATTTCATAGTGCTGGCTCCTGTGTTGACAGAAACATATTTCTGGCCCTCCAAAAAACCCTTAGACATTCAAGGCCACTTTCCAGCTTGCCTTTTGTCGGTGGTGGGGGTGGTGGGGTGGTGGGGGAGAGGTAACATAAGCAGTGTTTTTAAGGCTCTTTCCTTTTGTGAGAGGCACACACATGCTTGGGTGAGGATTATATTTTAAACTCCACTGAAAGTAATTGAATTAGTTTGCCCTCACATTTCTGGTCAATACCTGTCTGTGGATTCAGGCTTCCCACTGGAGACTTGGCTTTCCTAATGTGACTTCGAGATGTGCACCCAGATGGAAGGGCAATAAATTACCAGTTTGGGGGGAAATGGAAGCAGACCAAAAATTTAAATGCCACTCTTAAGGTTTCTCTTCAACTTAAATTTCTAAAGAAATGTCAAGGGCTCCCCACCCACTCCCACTTATCATATTTCAATATTTCTCAGTTCACCATGACCTCTACTTCCTTTCCAAGAAAAGTTTTAGTATACACTGCTTAGAATTTTGATTTTTCATTACCAGCAAATGACTATAGCAGGAAACTGTAAGCTAATGAGGAAGAAGACAGAGATTTCCTCTGGTACCCAGGGTGTTTAAATTGCCCTTTTATGAAGTCACATGATCTGGCAGAGGAAGAAATAAAACAGCTCAGCTCTACATGATTGAGGAAACCAGTTCATGGCCTCCTAAAAGCCACCAGGATTTGATCGGTTCACATGGCAAACCATGATGTTATGCAGTTCTCAATCAGACATTACCCAGTCTCTGGACTCTTGTCCAGTGCTCGGACACTGGGCCCCCAGTGCTTCTCTGGGCATTCTCTGTGTACTCTTGTCCAGTGGGATTCAGGATGCTCCCGATGATTTTTCTCTCTACTATTGTTTTTCTTTACCTTAAAAGCGCCTATAGATTTATAGTGAGCATGTCCCTGAATGTAAGGAATGCAAGGCGAGTGACTGGGCCAGGACCCCTGCTCTGCCATCAGCTAGCTGCTTTCTCCTTGGCCAAATCATGTGCCTTCATCTCAGCTTCAGGATTTGAAAATAGGAGCAAATAGTTTGCATTTGTTAAGATGTCAATCATGACTCAAGAAACCTTATCAAAGCCACAGTAAGGTCTTAAGCCCATGGTAATTAGTGTTTTGTTTAAACATTTATTGAGTTGCATGGTAACTAGTTCCCCAAAATAGGCGACAGCAATTGGACAGAATGAAATACAACTTTACCTAAAATCACTGTAAAATTATTAGTATTTTTCACTATGTTCTCAACAGATACACAAGATATGGTATCCTTTGTCTTCCTTAGGGTGTTTATATTGCTGCAACAAAACACCATGACCAAAAGGCAAGTCGGGGAGAGGATGTTTTCAGATTACAGTTCCATGTCACTGAAGGAAGGCAGGTCAGAACTCAAGCAGGAGAGGATCCTGAAAGGAGGAGCTGATGGAGAGGAGCTGATGGAAAGGCCATGGAGGACTGCAGCTTGCTAGCTTGTTTTGAAGGGCTTACTCAGTCTGCTTTCTTATAGAACCCGGGACCAGAAGTCCAAGAATGGCACTATCTACCATTGTTTGGGCATCCCCCCTCCCCATTGTTCACTAACTGAGAAAATGCCTTACAGTTGGAATTCATGGAGGCATCTTCTCAACTGAGTCTTCCTCTCTGATGACTCTAACTTGTGTCAAGTTGACACATAAAACCAGCCAGCATATCCTTTATCACTTCAGGCATCAAAATCTTGATCTGTTAAAAGGATAAACAAAAATACAAAGGTTATCTCATGAGACTTTTTGGAAAAGCAGCTGAGACTATATAAGAAAGAGCCTGGCACAGGCCCTGAATGGCCCAGAAGTCAGGGTTCTGCAAGACAAACAGAGGTGTGAGACATACCAGAAGTAGACAGAGGAGTATGTTCCTCTGCCTGGGCACTTTTTCTGCTTTGTCTCTTGGATAAGGAGGCTGGAGAGGAGCGTATGACTTCTTCAAACATTCTTCAATTAAGCACTCGGGTAGTTTGAAGGTACAGTTTGAGAGCTGGAGCAATGACATATCCTTAGCTCCACAAGGACTATAGCTTCCTTTCCACCATCCTGTGGGTACATCGTTTACAGCTGGCTTCCATAGTATTGGCTTCATAAAGTGACATTTTAATCTACATCTCTTTAAGGAGGTGTCTACATCTCTTTTAAAAAGCAGCATGAATATGCTGTATGACAATGACACGGGGGAGCTGTACACTATTGTGAGGGCTCGACGGTTTGAATTGGTTTTTACATTTTGCTTTTTTGTGTATGCATGAGGGCTTGGCTGCCATGGTACATGTATGAAGGCTAGAAGACAACTTGCTTCCAGAAACTGTTTTTTTTTCTTCTATGACGTGGGTCCTAGGGATCCGACTCAGGGTATCCAGAATAGTAGCAGGCCCTGCACTTGCTCGGCCATCTCACTTACTCTAGCCTTTCCATCTTTGAAAAGGCTGGAAACCACAGGGGAAGGAAATAGGATGTTTCCTCGGGTTCTATAGTATGACTTTAAAATTAGGTATAGACTTCATACAAAAATAATTCCATAGAGATAAGAGAACTGATGTGCCTTGATGGTGAGGAGACTGTGCCCCTTTAATCTGTTGTCACTAGCCTCCATGATCAGGGCACACACAGTGAGCATGCAAGGCTAGGTAGGACAGGCAGAGTAGTAATAATAGGCCAGAGGTTCCTAGTCAGGGAGATCAAGGGCCACCAGCTTTTCAGCATAGCCCACAAATTCATAATCAATACCTTTATTCCTTCTAGGATCCATTACTACCTTCCCATGCAAGCTCAGGCCCTATACTATCACCACCATTCATCTTTTCCAAGCCACTTTACATTTTGCAGACAAAAAAAAAATCCATGTTTGTTCCATGTCATTAATGTCAATGTCCTTGAGATCAGCCCAGCAGTGTGACATATTCTATAGTCCTCAGCACATGCATAGCAGTCCTGTGCCACTTCACCCAAGCAACATGGCCCCTCTCTCTTCTTGGTGTGTTGTGTGTTGCCACACCAGACACATCAAGATCTCTCCTAACTCTACAGATATTTTTGTAGGACTTCCTCTGCCTGGAGTGCCATTTCCCATCCATATTGCTAGCCCACCTTGATATCCTTTCTTACCTCTCTACAGAACCTGGTTGTGTCACTACTTACTCTGCGACTCTTTCAAAACAGTGATCACTATGATACCCACTGATTCATGTCGAATCACTTCTGCACATTAGAAGCACAGGACCAGCCACGGCTTTTATCACTTTGTTATCTCCATAACCCAGCAACAGCCTAACATCAGAAAACACACAAGAAATACCTTGTGGCTCAATAGATCATCACGACAAACTTCTAATAATAGACTCTTGATTTCCATAGATGAACAAACTTTGATGTGGGTTTTCATATACCACCTTTCACACTAAAGAGGCTCTAAGTGTTACATTGCTTATACAGTGGCCAAAGGCTATCTCAGTGATCACGAAAGGGTCTGTGGAGTGGTGGTCCTGTGGTCATGACTCCGCCTGGAGGAAGTGATCTAATGACTTACTTGATTGCCTCCTACTTCTAACGCAGTATGGTTCTTCCTTGAGTTTGTATGTGGCTATTCTCCAGCATGAAATAATTTTATGCAAAGTCCCCATGAAGCTTGACTTACCTGGTGAGAGACTGTGATTGACACAGGGACTGAGCCTCCTACTGAGACATTTGAAAAACAGGAGGCGCTCCATTCAGCAGAGTTCTTTTTACCACAGCTACAAAAGCCTTGTGGGAAATGCTAATCTTTTATTACTAGACTATTGTTTAATATTTATCCAGTACCGAAAGCTATGCTGAGGGTACACACTGGAGCTCATGTTGGGCTGCCTTTAGGGACTTCCCATTTAATTAGACAGATGGGGAAAAAAGTCTCCAAGTGTGGTTTCCAATCACATTTATGAATAATAAGCTCGGTGTCTGCTTCTGGCAGGATGTCCTGCTGACAAGAAGAGGCAGTGTATGATGTATCTTATTGTGCTACACCACAAGCCCCTGGCACCTCTGGAGCAACCAGACTCACAGTCGGCTGGTAGTACCACCATCTCCACTATACCCTCAGGTTATGGTATAAGATTTCGACTCTGGCTGAGACCTTCTCTCCCTGGCACTTTTTTCCTGATTCGATTTTATTTTGCTCACTTCCCTTACAGTGAGATATAGCGATTGATCACTGACCCTGTCTGGATATCAGCTGATCAACCTTGGAGGAACTGTGGTCTCTTCTTTGTCAAGAGAGGGAAGTGCCATTAGAACCATAAGAATTAGAGGGCACAATTCAGTCTGGTGGGCTCTAAGCACCATTTTGTCATTCTTGGAACCTTCAAAACTTCCAGGTCTTTTCTCCAAAGAAGCTGTTCAGTGCATCTAAAGTAAGCCTTGAAACTTTTCTATTTTAAGAGTTTACTATAAGCAAATTCATATACTGTAAAGTTCATATGCACGTGCACACTCGTGTGCACACACACACACACACACACACACACACCATGCAAACATACCAAAAACACATATACATATAGATAGATATACATGCACACACAAACACATGCACAAACATCAAACACACACACCAAACACATACATACACATAAACACCATGTACACACACCAAAATCACACATACATATAGATATATACACATATAAACACATGTACAAACATTAACATACACACACACATACACACACATGCTCACACTAAAGCCTTACTGATACATGGAGAATCGCATGTCCTATCATCACAAGCTGACCTGGGATAAAAACTCCTACATGTCCCGCTTGGTCAGTTTTCATACCCACTGTTGCCTTTAGTTAAGAATTGCCTGCTGACACTTGCTGAATGCATCTGTCTCTTTGGAGTGTTCCACACAGAGGGAATCCCATCACATGTGTCTTTGGGTGTGGCTTACTTCACAAGGGACTTTAAGATTTATCTACCCTGCATTATAGATCAAAACTCTGCTGGTTTTTGTCACACAACCTCATACCACTGCATGGACTAGTTCACACTCCTTTCATAGAAAGATGCCAATCACACCAAGGTTCTCACTGAGAACCATTCTGTTTTATTTCTTTGTAGTACTCTTTCTTTGTGGTGGGGTGCATATGTGTACAGACTTGCAGATGGAGGCCAGAGGTCAGTATCCTTGTTCTCCTGAGAGTTAGAATTCTGAGACAGGGTCTCTCATTTGGTCTGGAAGTTAGCAATTAGGCTAAAGTGGCTGGCCAGCAAAGGAAGCTGAGGCTGGTGCTATCCCAACACCCCTTGGGGAAGCCTTTGACTCTCAAAGGTTCCACAGCCCCCCCAAAACAACCCTGCTGGCTGTGGAATAAACATCAAAAAATTCAATAAAAATGAATTGATGAGGCTAGAGGATAAGGCTGGTCCTTCAGTATTTGCCTGCCTCCTCCGCTCCAGCACTGGGGTTACAAACCTGGCATTTCTTATACTCTGGCTCTATTGTATTTCCAGTGTTTGCTGATACATAGCAAGGTTTTCCTGGGAGGGATTACCATGCTAACCCCAGTCAGGAATGATCACTGTCAATATTAATAATGTCAGTCTCAACAAATGACTCTCTTTAGCCACAAACAACAGTGAGAGACTGGCATCAATAAAGCATTAGGGTTTGCAATGACAGCATAAAAGATGGTGCTCTCTCTGTCTCCAGGCATGTAAAATATGGATGGTGGTATGGGCTACTTGTGATTATGAGGCCACACATTGCCAAGCTCTCCAGGGTTGAATGTCAGAGGCCTGTGCAATGTGCATGCACTTTGGTAGAGGGGTACGGGCTCGTCCTTTCCCATGGCTCTCCCTGTTCTGGAGAAGGATACAGGTGCTATGCTGTCTCCAGGGACTGTTTTCTGTCTTAACAGAGTAGGAGGCTACTTTCAGAATTCTCTTAATTCTCTAATATTCTCTGCCTTTTGGCTATATCTCCTATTAGAATCATTCTTCCCATCTGATTGCTATCTCATGAAGCTGGAAATACCCTTACTATGTCTCAGCCTCATTAATTCAATTTTCCCTATAAATATTTCCAATTTAGCTTAAAAACACACAACCTATGTTATGGTCTGAATTTGAAATGTCCCCAAAAGTTCATCCATTGTGTATTCACTCCCCAGCTGACAGGGTAGTTTGGGGGGGGGCTATGGAATGTTTGAGAGTCAGGGGTTCACGGAGGTGTGCTGGGACAGCCCCATGGTTCTAGCCTCTGTTTTCCCATACACTGTGGTACAAGGAGCTCCTGACATGTATCCCTACTGCTGTAAACTCAGCCATTCCAACCTTCCTGCCCTGACACACAGAAGCACCAGGAAACCATGGATCTAACAATCCTTTCCTCTTTTACCTCTGTCAGTTAATTTTGACTATGGTAATACAAAAAGGATCAATGTACTACTTAAACAGGCTTTTGTCTGGGCAAACATCACACTATTTTTTTCTTCTCATGGAGCTGATGACCTTGTAACTATTTGGGAGATAATGCCATTCACTTTAAACACAACAGTCTGTACATGCAAGTTCTTTTCTGGTCCAGTACATCTGCTCCCCCTGATCCTAAGGACAACTATTTAGGTTCCAATTCTAATTATCTCTCATTATTTACATGGATTGGTGAGCACAGTTCATTGGACTCCAGGCAATTCTGCCACATACTATACTTGAAGTCTTATGAAACTGAATTCTTTTACTACATTCGAAATGGGGTGTTGTGGTTGGTATGATGCTACTGTGTATTCAAATGCTAAAGTCTTGACCCCCAAGATCTGGTTGCCCCAAAATAAGTGAATTCTCAGGTACACCAGCTGTTGTTGGGTAAACCTTGCTCACCAGGTTAACTGGTCAATAAAAGGCTACAGCCTGTGATTGGGTAGTAAAGAGAAGAAGGCAGGACTTCCTGGGAGGGAGAAAGGAACTCTGGGAAGAAGAAAGAGGAAGACATTTTATCCTTGAGACATGAGGAGAGACAGACATGACTATGGGCCTGGGAAGGTTTAGCTAGCCACGTAGCTGGATGGGGCTAGGTGGTCGGATTAATTTAGCTGAGCTTCTTGAGAGTCTGCCTAGCTAAGACCAAAGCCTTGAAATACTAAAAGGTCTCTGTGTGGTTATTTGGAGTATTAGCTTGTTAAGAAATAACTGTCACCATATTAATTCCCAGCTTTAGTTAATATGTACAGAAAATTAATAATCATTTACTATGGGGAAACTGAGACTTATGTGCTAAGGTTCCACAGATGGCGGAGGTGAGGGTTGAGGTGAAGGTCCCTCCAATTCCAAAGGCTTGGCTGTTCCTATAACTGCTTCTCAGGCTTTAAGTGACCAGGTACTACTCATTTATGTACGTTACACTGAGATCTAAACTGTAGCCCCGAAAGCCAGCAGGCTTTTCAGCCGTTCAGCCAGACTGGGCGTATCACTCAAATCAATCAGCCAACCTTTCAAAATATACCTGTCAGGAAAATGGGCATGTCCTGAAGAATACAAGAGTCCCACAGGGTAGTGCTTTACCGCCTTAACACCCCAGTCTTCTGTATATGCTGACCCTTAAAGCAAGCTGCCATAGACATTGAGGTCCCTGACATCTGCTGTGGTGGCAACCGGGGGCCTCACTGTAAGGAGGAGGAAAAGAACCACCCGTGAGTGCTCAGCACCCCGGTTGTGTACTTCTCCACAGCTTCTGTGGCTGCCTCCCAAGTGCCCAGCCATTATTGGACTGGGTCCCCCATCACTCTGGTAAGCAGCTTTTGCCCTGGCAAAAAGCAGGAATGTGGCCTCACCAGAGAAGAGAACACCACTAACCCAGGCCCATATGCATCGACGTGTGCTGAGCAGAAGTGGGAGGGTCTGCCTGCTCAGTGGGGTCCCCAGAAGTATCCAGTAAAGAAATCAGAGTGCAGAGCTGCCTGGAGTCCTCCCGCAGCACACCCATTCGTTTATCATGCCAACGCCCTGCTCTTCTCTTCGAAGTCTCCAGGGCTTCAAGTCCTTCCCAGTCTAGTATCCTCAGGAGGTTCTAACCCATTGTAAGAAAGGAACATCAACTCTTTTGCCTTCCCTGGGTACTCTGCAAACATATCTTGTCTGTTCCAAATAGGAGGCAGGGAGTCTACTGGCTTACCTTGTGATAATGAACTCCTTCAAGGAGAGTAGCTGTTCTTAAAGCAGCTGATATTTGCTGTCTGGTTTTCTACTTCTTCATCCACAGTAAAGGGCCTCAGGTGACTGCTACTAGTTGTCACATTTAACGGGTTCAACCAGGCTCATTGAGTCCTATAGACATACTCGGTCATATGTTGACACCACTACTCAAGGCCACCCTGAACACTTGACATATCTCCAAAATTCAACATCCTGCCCCTCCTCCTCCTGCTTTCAGGTTTCTTCACTTCTTAAAAAAAAAAAAGCGTGCCCTGTGGGACTTAACTTGCTGGGTCTCTGTCACTGCAGAGTTTCATAACATTGGAGTCCTGTCCCCTCCAGGTGTCTAGGAACCGTCTGAATGGTGTCAAACTTCTGATGTTAACCATCATGATTATGGATGTGACCTGAAGCCCAGATCTCCTGCCACCCTGAATTAGCCCAAACAGGCTCCATGCAGCTGGACCTGTGGAAATGTCACATGCTGGATTTTTCTGTTTCTGCCCATGGCCTTTGCAGCCTAAGGTCAGGAGTGCAGCTTCTTGTGGTTTGTGAGAAGCTACACACTGGGGTCCAGCCTCTTTGCCAGCTGCCTTCACACTCTCAGGGTGCTTCCACTGTCACTAAGGCTGCTGCCGAGTGTCACTGGGACTGACTTCTGAAAGTTTTGTATCCAACTTGCTTAGCATTCCACTAACTCAACCTTTCTGCCTCTAACACTAAAGGTGAACCCTGTTTTAATCACCTTCCCAGCTGGGAAGCCACCCCTTACTTCAGCAGCTTCTTGCTTTTAACAGCTTGTTTAATGTCCTCAGAATAAGATGTTGACCTCCAGAGGAGATACAGTGTTAGAAATGGCGTAGGGGGCTAAAAATAAACGTGTAGTGCAGGAAGGGCTAGACATGCTGTACAGACAGATTACCTCGCCACCGTCCAGACCTGATTCATGAAAACCGAGTCCTTTCCTATTAGGAGACAGTAAGCCATTTGCATACAGACCTCAGTGATGAATGAAGGCTAGAAACCATAGAAACTGCCCATTAGCTGAACCACAGCAGGCAGAAATCTGTGCTTTCTAGGAAAGTCCTGATTGTGTAAGTGGAGTCCTTAAAACACAGTCCATGGCAAGGAACAAAATGTCTTATTCTCAAAATACATAGAAGCATGTGACATAAAAAACCAAAACTTTGGAGATGCCTCATTGTGACTTAGTCCCTTCAACTCCTTCTGGTAGAAAACCTTTACAGTCCACCCACACCGTATCTGAGTCCGTGAATGGCGTTATTAGAGAAACCATAAGATCAGTGGATGGCGATGGCCAGCATCCATCCCACAGTGCGTAGTGTTCAATCCTGACCTTGGTGTGGAGAGTCCTCCTGGCTTCTGTCTTCGGGACATATGCAGTATCCTTAGGTGTCTCTTAGCAGGTACTTGACAAAAATCTGCTTCTTATAAGAATCCCACAAGGCCATTTTCAAAACAAAGAAGGTGAGACTTAGACCAGGCAAGATTTTGGGGATGTAGTAGAATGGTTTATACACTCTCGGGCTTGGTCAGCTTGAGACGGCTGTACTCAGTGCTGAGAGGCTGTTATAATCGAAGAAGAGAATGCTGCTGAGAACCAAGGCTTATTCTTCCTAAGATTATGTCCAGCTGCTACACTTTCCCTGTTTTGCTAGTCAGACATTGGCCAGGCAGAAGGAAGAGAGTAACCCCTGACCATCATTTCAGAGATGGCCATTGGAGCTGACTTAAGGTTAATGCAATACGGGGTAAGGCCAATCCATTTCCAGATTCACCTGGCCACACTCTACAGTGGTTTATAGGCACATCTTGGCTCACAGGATTCTGGGAAGGAGAACAGACCCTGCAGTTCCTACACCTAAGATGGGTTGATAGATGGATTTTGATGTTTTAAACACACACTCTCTCACACACACACACACACACACACACACACACACACACACAACCTAAAAGCATTCAAGGTTCCCAGTGACCGAGTTCTAGAATTCTAACCAGCATCTGGGAAAACAATAGCTAGGCTCTAACCTGCCAGGAAAATAGACTGGATGTCCTACCTGTAGCTGATTTCACACTTTCATTGCAATTTCCACCATGGAAATGAACTAATTCTGAGGCAGTTTCCATTGTAATTAAACATTTTCTTTCTGTGGCGCTGTCAAGATTTTAAAGCACCTATTAGGGCAGTTAATTATAACAGCACGAACTGCTTTAACCTTCACAATTATCTGTGTTTGCAGAGGCTGACCTCTTTGCCAGTTATCGTTTACGGGGTTAGCAATGCTCAGGGCAGGGCAGAGGAGGGACAGTCCCGCAAATCAAACCAGAGAGCACTGAAGAGGTCAGAGCTGAGCGATCAGCATGTCACAGAAAGGCATGCCTGCTGTGAACCCTTCTGGGTTTAGTGACCAATCCTGCAGCCACTAAACAGTTCTCCCCTGAGTTACCTCAGGCCTGCAGAGATGTGTTCTAGGATGTCACAGCTACACCACATACCCCACCCAAGACAATCAAGGAAGATCAGTGGTTAGGTGTCCCTTCTCTTCACTGCATTTGCTACTTTCTCCATGGCAGGTATCCTGGGGACACAACATCAAGGTCTTAATTACAATTTCCATTGCTATGAAGAGACTCCATGGCAAGGCAACTATTATAAAAGGAAAACATTTAACCGGGGCTGGCTTACAGTTTTAGAGGTTCAGTCTATTATCATCATGATAGGAAGCGTGGAAGTCCACAGGTAGACATGGTGCTGGAGGAACTCAGAAGTTAGCATCTTGGTCTGAAGGCGGCCAAAAGGAGACTCTCTCTTCTGTCCAGGGTGGAGCTTGAGCACTAGGGACCCTCAAAGCCTGCCTACATGGTGACACTCTTTCTCCAACAAGGTCACACAATTCCCCACACCCAAGCATATTCAAGCCACATGGAGAGACAACAGCAGCTACCAGGCTTTTGTAGGTCCTATTAAGAGAGCATATAAATCAGTTTCCCCTAGTTTCAGCTTAGCATTAGCCTAGCCTTTTATGTAAGGAGCAGTGAGCCTCAAAAAGGTTTAGAAAATTGTCTCCTGCCATACCTACTAGTTGCAGCACTGTACTCAACATTAGAGACCTGTTTCTAGCATGATCTCCCAATAAACATTCTGTGGCATGTTATGAGAAGTTTACTCAGCAGCTAAATGGACCTTGACCTATTTTGACTTCCTTCTGCAGAAACATACTAAAGCTGTCCCTACTCATAGTAAGCAGCTTTGAGATTTCTTCCTAATCTTCCTTGTAAGAAGAGTCACAAAATAGCACCATGTACACCAAGTACCCTGTGACAGTTACCAACAAAGGGTGGATGTTCCTCTGAAGGGGTAGGTTAAAAACACTAGCTGCTTCTCAGACAGACAGGTTTCTTCATTTTCTGTATAATGGCACATAATCTTATGCAGAGAGTTATGGGCAGGCTGAGGGTGGTTGGAATGATGTGGTAGGCATCATGAGTCCATAAGAAAGATTTGTCTAGTCATGGTAATGAATGGCAATTGGGATGACACAGTAACCATGCGCCAAGTACCTAGAAATGCACTGTCTATCCTCTGTCTATGTATCTAGGTATTTATGTATGCATCTATGTATCTGTTTTTGAATCTATCTGTATAGCTATGTATTTATCTATGTATCTGTGAATCTATGTATCTATGTATCTATCTCTGTATCTCTGTATCTATCTATGTATCTATCCATGTATCTATCTATGTATCTATCCATGTATCTATCTATGTATCTATGTATCTATCTATGTATCTATGTATCTATGTATCTATCTATCTATCTATCTATCTATCTATCTACCTATCCATATATGTGTGTGAAGTATACATATAATCTCATTAAATAGTCTCCTAAATGTTATGAGTTAGGTGCTAATATTTTTAACACTATAGACAATCCAACAAAGCTACAGAAGCATTGAGCAGAATGCTCTTTGCCCTAAATGCCCCCAAGTGGTAGCAGCGGAAGAGACAGTGAGGGTGCCAGCAAGTGATTTACAATTTGCTTGGAGGGATGGGGAACAAGAGGTAGAGCAGTGCTTTTCATTCAGATCCCATTTTCTAGAGCACAGATAGTCCATAGCCCCACTGCGGCCAGAACTCAAGCTCCAGGTCAGCCTTGCCACGAAGCCTCATCCTCAAGAAGATGGGTAAGGAAAGCATCTCTCTCTCTTCTCTCTCTCTCTCTCTCTCTCTCTCTCTCTCTCTCTCTCTCTCTCTCTCTCTCTTGCATGCTGTGATAGCTACTCTTGGTTTTCACCTTGACTATATCTAGAATGAACTACAATCCAGAAGTAGAACACACACCTGTGAGAAATTTTTTTGCTTGCTTTGAAGTAGGTAAATCCTCTTCTAATGCAGTCCTTTAAGGTAGGAAGATACACACCTTTAATTTAGATCTTGAGGGAGAAAGACACAGGCCTTTAATCCCAGGTCTTGAGTGAGAAGAAACAACTTTAATCTTGGGTCACACCTTCTGCCGGAAGCACATATAAAGACATAGAAGAAGGGAGCACTTGTTCTTCGCCTGCGTCCCTCGCCTTGCTGGCCATCCACTCTGTCTCTGGCATTAGAGCCTACTTCTTCAGGATTCCAATATACTTAGACTGCCAGCTAAAACGTCCAGACATCCACCCTTCCAGCCTTGTGGACTGAGCAACTACTAGATGCTTGGACTTTTCATTCACAGCCAGCCATTGTTAAATTAGGAGGACTGCAGCCTGGAGGCCATTCCAATAAACCCTCTTTGTGTGTGTGTGTGTGTGTGTGTGTGTGTGTGTGTGTGTGTGTGTATCTGTGCATATATATAGAGAGAGAGAGAAAGAGAGAGATTAATTTTATAAGTTCTGTTATTCTAAAGAACCCTGACTAAAAGACATGTACTTGTGCATACAAAGATAAGATGAGGAGGTGTCTGGTGCTATTTTTCTCTTCCTCTCTGTCTTACTGTGTTGAGACATGGTCTCTCACTGTATGGAAACTTGCCATTTTGGCCAGGTTTCTGTCTCTAGAACATTCTATTTCCTGAGTTATGGGTTAGTTAGTTAGTTAACCCCAAGTTTATACCCTGTTGCTTCCTTTACCATATTCTTGATTTTCTAATATCAGGAAATATCTAGCTGATCACAACAAACTTGATCAACTATAGGTCCTGACTCAATTAGAATACAGCTCAAGGCTTTCTTATGCTTGACCGCTGAGGACTATTTAGCAACAGTTTTTTTAATGAGTTCTTTAAAAAATGTTTCTAAATAAATTATAAACGGAGTGAGTGTACAGGAGTGATTTTAGGCAGTGGCATTAGTGATCCAGGTTTGAGTCCTGGCTCCTTTATTTAATACTTCTGCATTCTGGGATGACTCATCAATGGCTGTGGGCCTTGCTTCATTGTAAACTGGGGTAAACAAAGCTGCCGCCCATGTTGGTATGTATTGCACAGATGACTGCATGCTTGAGGCCAGTTAAGAGCTGACTATTGTTTTTCCTGTTATGTGCTATTCCTAACAAACACTAAAATAGAGGCTTTTTTATTTTTCTATTGATAAGACTTGGTAGAAACAAGAGGTTGTAAGACCCAGGAGCCCCCGTAACATGGAGCACACTGAGACTGGAGTTTCTGCCATCTTGTCTCTCAAACACACAACCCCTAACTCCAGACATGCCCTCTGACCAACCAAGAGACTTTCATATCTGAATTCTAATTTGATATTTGTTTAGATGGGTGCTTTTAGAGTACATTTTTAAAAATTTTCACAGAACCTACATTTTCCCGTGGCAAGAAACTGAATATTTTCAAGCTCTTGCCTGAAATAATACATCAGAAGATTAAACATGTTTCTGATTAGATGTGAACATCTTCAGGTAGTGGTCAAAATGAAGAATTTGCATTTAAATGGAAAGATTAATGACTAATACACAAAGCCCATATTTAATCACAATTTCTTTAACACACATAATTTATATTTTTATTCAGATCATCCACCTTAATTCAGTAATAAAAAATGATAGGTGTAGTATTTTATAAAATAACTCTCACGCCACCAATCATGCATCTCAGTTATAAATACTTCCGAGGCTGCGGCTTTCACACTGTTTCTTGGGAATGATCTAAATGTTGGTACAGTAATTCGGGTGTAACTATATATCAGAAGGTGTGAGTCTCACTTCATAGAAATAGCTCAAGCTGAAAGGAAAAAAATAATCCCTTGGAAGTGACGTACTATGCAGGCCTGCTCGTTTGCTCATTTCTTCCCAAATCTTGGCTGAACACGAATTGGTCTCTGTTTCAATTTTAAGCAGTCCTTAAAGAGGGTAAACCCAGATTTCCCTTTTCAAGAAAATCTAGTAGTGCAAACTCAAAGGGTCTATTTTCCTCCAAATTAAAATGCAAAGAAAAGTTCTGGAAAAAAAACAAAAACCAAATATCATCCCTAGAAACCTTGACTCATCCTCAGTGGTATGGTGCCTGTTGAGGCCACATGAATACATTTAGTCTAATGAGTTGAAACCAAGACGTATCTGGCTTATATTGGCTGTGGTGGTTCACGGTTATAATTTGAGAACTCAAGAAGCAGAGGCAGGAGGCTCACAGGGTACAGTCCACTCTGCATTGCACAGTGAGTTCTATGCTATCCTGGGCTATGCGGTGAGAGCTTGTCTCAAAAAGCTGAAAGCAAAGCAATGGGCAAACAGAAATGATGTCACATTGTAAACCATTTTCTTTTGGAAGCAAATCCACTCTCAAGATGCACCCCGTGTCCAAAGCAAAGCCCAAAAACACAGGGAACTCAAATCTGGGACCACTTTTCTGACCCATACAGAGCCTTTACAGGACTTACACAGAATAGTAGCACTAAACAGCTTTGCCTTGGGAGAGATGCCAGACAAAAGAGAAACTGCTCCCAGACACTGAGTGGTTCTCTGCCTGTGGCTTTGGGCTCAGTGTGGAGCAAATGTTAAAAATTTGATTTGCATTAGTGAGGAACTGTAATGAAATGATAAATTCCGAATTAAATAATCTTTTTTCAGCAGGAAGCAGCCAATTACAAAGTCAGCAATGCAGACCTTGTCAGGAGATTTAAAGGTACTAGTTGGTATTGGGTCAGCGTTCTTGGGGTCCTGAGGCGTTGTCACCTCTTCCCTCCTCCCCTCCCCCAGTTCTCTGGCACTCACATTCTTCCCCTTTCCTCACTCCTATCCACAAGAGGCAAGAAAAAAAGGCATTTTGTAAACAAGACAATGATAAACTATGGAAAACCGGAAAGAATAAGCAATTAGACCTTTTGTTTGTTTCTTCTTACAGGCTCAATTTAATTCTAAAGTTTGACTTGATGTTTTAAAATTAACAGCTCTCCCTCAGTGGGCCTCTCCACTTCCTATTGATCCTTTTGACGGCTTGCCAGTAAATTTAGCTCTGCATCCTTCACCACTAAGAGGACAGAGGGAAACGGGCTTTCCTCAAAAGAGCACAGTACCCGATCAGGAGACGATTCAATCTGTAAAGCACTTGTATAAACCTGAGACCTGGGTTCAATTCCCAGCAGCCACATAAAGGGCCATGAATGGCCATGCACCTTATAAACCTAGCACCTTTTTTTAGCAGGTGCAAAAAAGACCTGGGGTTTATTGACCAAGTAGCTTAGCTTCATTGGAAAATTCAGGCCAGTGAGAGGCCTGGTCTCTAAAACCAAGATGGATGCCTCTTAAGGAAAGGCACTCAGAGTTGACCTGTAATCTCTACAGCCGTGCACATACTTGCTCCTCCACAAACTAATAAACGTATGATAAGGTAACTTAAAAATGATAAATAAAACCAAAGAAGTATTACATGAAGAAAGGTGCCACACACTCATAGAGAAGAGAAATTGCTTGCTCTCCCACACACGTGGATCCTAACTTTTATTGTTTGCATGGATGTTGAACAGGGGACACATAGGTAGTTACAGACTGCAAATGAAGTGGGAGACTGAGACACAGCAGAGGAGATGCAAAGGAAGGAGGAGGCAAAAGGCACCTGTAAAAGCCAGAGTGTACACAGAGAAGAGTTAGGAACGAGAGGGGGCAATAAACACAAACATTTTTCATTTTTAAGAATTTTATGACTAAGCCTGTTATTTTTGGTTAATAATAATGACAGCTAACTAACTAACTGAGTAACTCTGAAGCCCTATCCAGCTTCAGACTATTCCCTCCAAAACGGAGATCTGACCAGAGCTGACCTACACAAAACATGAGAGTAGCTAAGGTAAGCTTAAAACTATATGGTGACTTTTGCTTCTAAAAAAATGGGATTCTCCCTGGTTGAGAAGAAAAGCAAATCGAAGAATGAAGGTCTAATGTGCCTTCTGGTCTCAGCCAGTGGCTATGTCAGGGCCATTCAGATGTGGAATGATCCCTGATGCATAATAGAGAAAGACGTGGTCCAGTAGCTAATGAAGCCAGAATAGTACAAAGAACACATATACCTTAATTTATGGGCCCTCTGCTGCTTCTGGATTCTTATCCAAAAGACCTTTTAATTAAGCTCCCTCAGGTGGGACTCAGTTCACAGTTTCTCCAGCACATGGGTAATAGGAAAAGCCAAACAAGGTCTTTGTTTCTGGCTGGCACTCTGTTCACTAATCATCTTTCCCCTATTCCGCTCAGGCTTCCGCCAGAGTTCATCTTCATCAGCATTGCTGCGCTCCCTCTCATATTTCAAACAGCAATTGGAAAGCAGATATTTAATCAGAAAAGTTTGGGCTTCATTTTTTTCGGATACCCAATCTGTCTTTAGAGGCTTTCAGACAGATGAAATTGCTGTTGACTACAAAAAGACAACAGAAGTCTGTGTCCTTGAGAAATGCTAAAGCCCCAGAGGGAGAGCCCAGGTTTTAGAGCCAGGGCAAGCTCTAGCCCAGTCACTCAGAAGTGCCTGACCTTGGATGACTCACGTAATCCCTAACCTCAAATTTCTTGCCTGAAAAATGGAATCACCTCTCCAAAGTGTGTTCTTGGGAGAATGCTGTATACTGAGTTCCCAAGACAATGGAGACAAGGCGGTCTTGGGTAAAGTCAGCTAAAGAGGGACTCTCTCATAAAAATAAAGTTGAAGCCCCAGAGATAAGGTGTCTAGGGTTTAATCTTCTAGAGAAGAGGAGCACCACTATAACAAATGGGACAAACTAGCCTGTGCTGTCACTCTACAGGGAAACCGAGATCAGAAAACCAGCCTTGGGAAAGTAGAAACTGCAGGCAGGACCTCATCCTGTCCTCTCTGCCCACCTATTGCTTCTCTGGTTTATAAATTCACATTATTCCCCCTCTCTGTGGGGCCCCTGATTCATTCCTCTCTACCTTGCCAGAACACAGCTTCACCAGATTCTAGGTGTCAACACTTTGTGACTAGCTACATATGGACATATTCTCTACTAGCTGCTGAGACCAATTCCAAGTTTTGGAGAAGGCTTTTGTCAGCTGGATAGAGATCGGTTTAATGTGATGACGCTGAGGCACAGGGCCTTGTGGTACAGAACGGCTGCTGAGGATTCATCAGTTTCATAATGAGACCAACTAAAGATAGACTAATGACATGAAAAGACACTCTATACCTACTACAGAGGTACACACACACACACACACACACACACACACACACACACAAACTTGTAGCTTTCCATGTGAAGCGTGGATTGTGAGACTCTCAGGAAAATTTTCAATTAATAAGCTCAAACCGTAAACCAAGGAGAATGTTAGGGGAGCAGGAGCTGGAGGAGTGTCCGACAGTTCTGGGCTCACACAAACCACAAGGCCCTTGCAAGAATCATTGGGTTGCTGTCCTGAAGTGAGAAGAGTGACCCTGAGTTAGAGACAAGGACTCTCAGTACGTGCCTTTTCTTTGCCATTACAGGTCCATTTCTCGTCCCTCTCTAGGCTTGTCCTTACTTATACTGAATTCCTTTTGTCAGATGTGATCCCACCACAGAACCCAAATCTCAGCTAGTGAAGGGCACTCGTGCACCCCTCTAGGATTGCTACAGCAACCCCAGGGCCTCCTGTCCACAGACCTTTATAGATGCCTATGCTTTCTTGATGGACACCAAGACATTAGAGGTGAAAAGCATGGCCTCTGAAGCAATGCAATGCCATGTTCTGAGGACTGCTCTTCAGATCGTTGTATCTGGTTCTTCCTCCTGTGTTTCATTTGTCTCCTTCCTCCAGGCCCATCCCACTCTTTCTCTGAATTTCTCTCTTCTGCCTCTTTCATCACTCCTCACAACTGAGGACTACCAGGGACAGGCTCTCCAGCACTCACCAATGAGCGCAGTCTAAACAGCTCAATGTTACTTCAGGATCCAAGATTTAAAACCAACAAAACAACACAAAATGCCATTATCTCCATGGAGATATTCCACTTCTCCAGAGGAAAATGACTTCCTGGCTTTTGAATCCCTCAGAACCTATAAGGTTACAGAGGGCCTGCCTAAGAATGGAGTGAGGCCAGTGAGCACTGGAGTCCCCACTCACTGTTTACAGAGGACCAAGGCTCAAGTTTAGAAGTGCTTCAAGAGGGAGTCGATGTGTATTTTCCATATCTAGAGGGCCCATAGATAAGAATCTGCCTCCTGCTTGAGACATTGAGTAGGGATGAGTCAAACAGAAGTAACATGTTTATTTGGCTTTCTTTTATTCCCATAATATACCAAAGTAACAACACATGGTTGTATGATTGTGCTGCAGGAGGAATGGAGCTGTGGCCTTCTAACTCCTCCTCTACAGACTGTGTGACAGGGCAAAAGAGCCCAGGAAACTTGACTGTGAGGTCACATGCAAAGCTTGTAAGAGCCCAAAGCCCTGGGTACAGGGGAAAATGACAGGTATGGACAGGGGAATGAAAGATTCATGGCACAAGGGATATTGTACATTGTGGGTTTTTAATCTTTGAACTATGTTGAAACCTACTCCTCTGTGTGATAGCATTTGGAGGTGAGTCATTTGAGAGGGAATTAGATCATGCAGGAAGAGTCCTCATTAATGGAACTCATGCCCTAGTAAAAGGCATTTTACCCCTCCCACAGTTGGGAGTACATAGCAGAATGGGGAGGGTAGGCATCCTTGGACACCAAGAATGATGCTTTTGTATGTCTTAAGGACATACTGAGTAACTTTCCTTTGCTCGGTTCTTGCTAGTCATTTCTTCTTGTTGTTCTTGTTCTTTTAACTTTTCCTCTCCCTTTTTCCTCCTTCTCCATCTTTTTCTTCTTTTTCTTCCTCCTCCTCATAAACAACATCAACTTCCTCTTGTACTGCTATAAGTCAGAACATTTTGGTGGCTCCTAATGTGGTAGGTGCCTGGGCATATTGGTTGGTTGATGGGCTGATGGACAGAGAAATCACATCTTAATGTTAAAAGTAATTCATATCAACTCCTGCCTATTTCTGTTGACCTGTGAGTTTATGCTTCCTGTCTGAAGGCTCACCTAGAATGCTAATGAGGGAAATTCAGGGTGATTTTGCTTCTCTGGTTCTTGATACTTTGGATGGCTATCTGTTGACCCTTTGTAGTACAATCAACAGTTTTTAGCCTTGACGAGAGACATGGATTGAATCTGCCAACTTTGCTGGTGTTTTGGTAATACACATTCTTCTAAAACCCATGACAGCAAATATTAGTTTCACAAAACATTATGTGCATCTGTGAGCTGTATAAAACAACTACTCTGTGATACATCCAGCCCATAAAGCTAAGGTGTTTGGTGGTTCATTCAGTTTTAGAGACCAAATAAATTATAATAATTACTATATGATATTCATATGACTTATGGTTGTAGGATTTTAACCAACATGAATGAACCCTAACTGTTATTATGTTGTCTTAGCTTTTCTGAAGACAGTACCGTGAGTCATCTTAGGAGGATAACAATTTAGTGTGTTTCCTATTGTCAAGGAAGTCAATCACCGGACAATCAACAATACAGTAATCATGATAATAACAACAAAAATTGCTTCACTCATTCATTACTGTTGAGACCAGGAGTTCATGATGCCCTGTTTCTCAACATTGTGATTTTTACTCTACCTATTCATCCCAGCATGCCTAAGACCTACTCTGATCTGTGTCCTTTGCTTGGCCTTCTTTGTACTTGTCCCTTTGGTTCTATGTTGCTTTTTCCCTCTATCTCAAGATATCAGTTACCTCCTCTTCCCAGTCAGTACTGCAGAGCCTGCTTTCCATGGAAGGGGAGGAACCAGCACACCGTTATCCAAGGGAAAACTCAATTCTATAATGCAGGGATTTGAACCTGTAACAAAAAGCCTATCAGTTACAGAACCTGTGTCAGGCACACCGCACCATGGACTTCAAAGTTCTTTGTGTTATAGGATTTCTGGGATTCTTCTTAAACTTACTGTTTTCTAACACTACAAGACTGTGCATACCAATAACTGTTAGAATTATTAAGAGTTTAAAATATTGAGTATTCTCTGGGATTAAACTCTGAATCCTTATAAAACTTTGACAAGGTAAATTCTCTAACACTTGTTTAAGAGATGAGAAAAAGAAGTTCTAAGAGATATTGTCACTTAAAAGCATGGTTAAAAGCAACAGCGGGAAGCTGACATACAGACCCAAGTTGGTGTCTTTCATCCCAATTTCCATGTTTCCTTACAAATAAGTGACAAATGTCTTCCATTTACAACAAAGAAAAAACTCTTAGGTCCTTAGGAAGGCCACAAATATCAGGAAATCCAATTGTTGTCAACAACTTTGCATATAGGAAATGCTAAATCAAGCTAAATTAAATCCAACAGAGTTCTAGACAGTTAACAAGCTTTTATTAACCCCCCACTGTGTTGGGCACCCAGCTGTGACTCGGGTTAAGCTTAATACCACTTAATTTATGAAAATGTTGTTATAATTATTCTGTTGTAGGTTCCCTGAAAAAGGAAGTGGATTGCACAATTAAAATATACATCACTGATCTCAGTTCTCTTCCAGTTCAGCACACATTTATGAATATCTGTACTATAGATATGTCTTGGGTGGAGGGCTTGCCTAAGGCTATGGTGATTCCTCTCCTCTGATGATCCCTCTAACTCTGAGGGATCGCTCTAGGTATAATACCTAGCAGCTAATCTGCAAGTAGTATAGGAAAGACCACACTTTCAATCCAGACCTCTAAGAGACTTCATTAAGCCATGGCTTCACACAGATCTAAGGGGACACATTTGTGGTTTTTTTACCACGTGGTAAAATGATACGTCATTCTCTAACTTTAATTAATTATAGACAATTTGAAAAACACTATCAATACAACAGACTGTTTTATACTAGTGGGAAAAGAAATGAGATGAAAAAAAATATGTAGCTTGTCCCATTATTCATTTGTATTGATCTAGATGTTCAAGCCAATATATCACAATTTGACAAAAGGTTAAATATTAACAGAAGAATCATTAATCTAACAAAACAAATGAGCATAACAGTGGCTCTCCTGGTTGGTGTTCTGTGTACTGTGAGTCTGGATAGACTGTGGAACTCTTCAGACTGAGGTTTAGTACCAGTCTTTACAGACCCAGACATGAACCGGACTAGGTCATCAGATGATCAAAGCAAAGAGACTGCTTTGGTGGACAGCTGAGGTCTTACTGTAAGCATCTCCCACTTAAACACACATGCCTCTTAACAAGGAAGGACTATGAGACAGAGTCTAGCATGGCGGTGGCGCACCTTTTCAAATTATTGAAAAATATTTCAGATACTTCAGTGTATGGTAGGACTTTAGAATAACCCTTTCATCCTTGAATTTCGGATGCAGGGATGGCTTTTTGAGCTTTGTCTCCTGCTGTGGGCAGTCCCTTTGATGTTGGTGAGCACTATCAACAGATTCCTCTCTGACCAACAGGAGGATATTTTCCTGGATGTGAAACATGAGTTTAAGTAGATTACAGGGAGCCAGAGGCTCTGCTCTAACAAACACCACCACTAGCTTTTATTCTCTTAAAAAATGGAGTGCTGGAGAATGATCTTACAAAGGGAAGAAGATTCCTAGTAAACCATGTGGCCTTTCAGATGGTCGCTGAGTTTCAGCACACCAATACTTTTCGGCATCATATTTACTTGTATCTTCCCAAGATATGTTAAGGTATCAGTGTGCTTCTCTCTTCTTCTTTTTTTTTTAAGTGTTTGTTTGTTTGTTTGTTTGTTTGTTTGTTTGAGATATGGTCTCACTGTGTAGCCCAGCTTGCCTTTAGCCTTCCAAGTACTGAGACCAAAGACCTGTGCCACCACGCTTAGCTAAAACTATATTTTTCCTTACGGTACTAAAAAAAATCAAGCTCCACATATAATTTCTTCTGAGAGTAAAGAAACATTTCCTTTTTCAGTTTTAGCTTCTCCAGTTTTAGTTCAGTACATTTTCTTCTGTTGGATTTATTTATTTTACAAATGTATGTTGTCTTGGATGTCTTTCTACTTTCTGTTCTGTCATGAAGCTATGTGATCGAGACATTGGCTCTGTCTTCAGCTGTACACCTACCCCTGTGTGTATTTGCGTGCTTTTTACACATCACTCATGTGCCGCCACACACCCATTCATCTAGTTCTCTCCATCTGGATCAGAGAAGTCAGGAGGTGACTTGCTAGATTTGGGGGAAAAGAGAAGTGGAAGTCTAGAAATTGCCAACAATTATTGAGTCAGTTAGATATATAATTAGAAACTTTGATTAAATCTGTCAAGAGTTCCTGCCATTTTTGTTACTAGGATTATAAATTAAAAATTGCCAGGCTTAAACATTCTCAACAATTACAGTAACTTTGATAATACAGTAATTTTGATAACTTAAGTAGCAATTTGTGCTTCCCTAAGAATTAAAAGAGAAAGTGAAATTTTCAGTAAAATATAGTAAGAGGATTTTGACATTCCATGGCCACTGACAGTTTACAGGGAAAGAGAAGATGAACGTTTTCTATTAAAATCTTTCATTGCAATCCCCAAACCCATTTGTCTGAGAAGAGATGACACCTCCCTTTACAAGTCAAACTGAGCAGCCCTGATCAATCCCAATACATTCCACTTTGTAAACATTACATTGTAAATGACCTATGGATTTCATTTTATACCATCCTTAAACTTATTGGCTATACCACATCTAATTGTCTCCTTTAAATGGGAAAGCACACATGTGTACATACCAGTGCCCAGAAGATGGTATTTTGTTATTTATACATTAAAAGTGGTTGGAGTACAGGGACCACTTCCAGCACAGAACTGGCTATGTAACTTCTCTAAAACCTTTTCTCATCATGCCCAAGTTATCTGAAAGAATTCTATTCAGCAACATGGAATCCTTCTGAATCTAAACAGGGCTTACTTGCATTTAAACAACCCTTAAAAAATCACCCTCCTCCACAAAGTTATGGAAGCTAGAGAACATGGTTTCCCCAGCTTCCTCTTTCCAGAATCTGTGGTAGATGTCATTCTCTTTAGAGCACTGAAAATTCAGTGGTCTTTAGTGATGCTCATTAGTGTTCCATACTCTAGTTCTTTCACCACAACTTGCATAGCACTCGGGATTCTCCAGGATAATCTAGAGGCAGGTGAACCTGCTAGATTCATAATGCATCAAAAGACACCTTATTAAAGTCAAAACTGAGATAGTGTTGACAGTGAATGCAGGTGGATTCACAGGCTGACAAAGAAGAGATTTAAAAATTCATTGAGGAATTTAAAGGGAGAAAATAGGGTCAATTCCAAGCCTTCTAGGAAAGGAAAGTTTTGTTGGAATCTGGGTCTGCTAATAGCTACTTTCCAATCAATAATTTATAGAGGCTCATTTTTACCCTCTGACTTTTTACTCTGTGTGGCACTGGCCAACTTCAAAGACTGATGAAATCTGAGAGCAGTATTAGATCTAACATCATTTCCAAGATGAGCTTTAAGCTGAGCAAGAGTGATTTAGACAGGAAGGGAAATAGAAAGGAAGAAAAGGGTCTACAGATGGAATGCTTAGCCTTATAGGAAATCGAAATATTATTTTTCAATCTCTTTAGAGGTCTCTTCTGCAGTATGTTGCTTGAAATCACGCTGTTTCCTAGGATGGCATTAGATGAAAGGTAAGACAGTGTGAGATGGAATGTAATTTATGTGTTCCCAATTAGCATGAGGGATTTCCTGGAAGTAGCTCCACTCTCTGAGCTGGCTCTCTGTGACTGAGCTTGGAATCCTTGGGCTCTACAAAACAGAAAGTGCAGTTCTGTTGGGTCAGCATCTCAGTAATGATTTTCTGCATCGTGCTTAGCTCCCTGATCCAAGGGGCTAGTTCAGAATACTAGTGACTCTTTCAGTGGTTTTGTCCTCATGAAAAATATCTTAAAACCAAGATTGTAAGTTGACAAACAAAATCTCGGTTAAATGAGAGATGCAAAATATGATAGAAACCAAAAATGTGTAGAAGAGTTGACAGTCCTCAAGGGATAGGATAAAGTTTAAAAATATGACATGTCTAGCAAGCCAAAAATTAAGATTCAATGTAAATTCTCTGTGATATGCTGATGTAGTCTTCCTATGTCATTTTTATGTAGATATATGTTAGGTTAGAAACAAGAAAGATTGGGTTGGCAAAATGGTTTGGAGGGTAAAGGTGTCTGCTCCTAAGCCTGATGACCTGAGTTCAAGTCTTTGAAGAAATCCTCTGCCCTCCACGTGTGTGCTGTGGCATGCATACACATATCACAAAATAAATATGTAATTAAAATTAGTAACGTCTTCTCAAAAAGTTTTATTTTTATTAGATATTTTCTTTATTTACATTTCAAATGTTATCCCCTTTCTTCCTTTACTGTCCAAAACCCCCTATTCCATCTACCTTTCCCCTGCTCCCTATCCCAACTACTCCTCCTTCCCTGTCCTGGCATTTCCCTACACTGGGGCAATGAGCCTTCTCAGGGCCAAGGGCCTCTCCTCTCATTGATGTCTGACAAGGCCATTCTCTGCTACAAATGTTGCTGGAGCCATGGGTCCCTCCATGTGTACTCTTTGGTTGGTGGTTTAGTCCCTGGGAGCTCTGGGGGTACTGGTTGGTTCATATTGATGTTCCTCCTATGGGAATGCAAACCCCTTCAGCTCCTTGGGTCCTTTCTCTAGCTCCTCCATTGGGGACCATGTGCTCAGTCCAGTGGTTGGCTGAGAGCATCCACCTCTGTATTTGCCAGGTACTGGCAGAGCCTCTCAGGAGACAACTATTTCTTTAAAAAAGAAGCAAAGTTACTAACAGAAATAACCATCAGACTTACTAAATAAAAGCAGAGCTAAAGCTTGCATTTCTTATTAGATGTTTTAAAGTTATCATATTGGATACAGACCATATTTTAAAGTATCACATTGGATATGTCATGTGGAGGAGTCCCTAGACCTGGGTTAATGCTCAAATTCAACTATCTGTTAGTTAAGCATCTTGTGTAATTCATTTAGCACAAGGTTAAGTGAGGATACAATTCACTATGTTATAGTTTTGCTATGAAGTCTAGACATGACACATGTAAGGTTCCTATTACAGGGACAGAATAGGCTTCCCAAAAATAATGGCTTTCTCTATCACTGTCAGGAGCCAAATACTCAAATCTTTTCTAGATTTTTGTCATGCAACCAAATTTTGAAATAATACCAGAAGTTTAAAAGTAGAACTGTCAATCTATCTCCAGGTTCTGTATCTCAAGTTTCAACCACCCACGGAGCAGACACACTTGGGAAATCAGTGTCTATACTGAATGTGGACAGACTTTCCTGTTTACTTTTCCCTAAAATATACAATTTAAGAGCTATTTACATGTCATTTCATTGTACTAGGGATTGTATGTGACCTGGAAAGAATACGAAGGGCATGGGAAGCATGCCTGGGGTATGTGCAGTTTCATACTGTGTTATCTACAGGGCTGAGGAGTAAGGTGGGGAACCACCCAATGAACACCAAGCTTCACTGGACCTTCTGTAACTGAAAGGGGGAGATGTGCTCTTAGTGGGGATTGTGTCCTTCCTGCAAATATTTTCCCCCTACTGTATACCCTTTAAAGGCTGTATTACTGGACATGAGGAAGTTTCTTATGTCATGGGTATTTGTTGCAAATTGACAGCCACATCCAGAGGCTTGGTCACTCTCTGTTTGAGCCCATTACCAAAGCTGATGTCTGCAATCTGCTATTTCACCTGGAGACACTTCATGTCTTACTTTCATACTTCTGAATGTAACAGTCATTAAGTCTCATGCTTGAATACCTCAGATGCTCATAACAGTTTTAATTCAACTTTGAGATTGTAGGACTTATGCCTGCATTTTCCTGCACTACACCTGTGCACAGCAATGTAGCACCGCTATTCATTATTCATGAAAGTACTTAAAATAGATTCAGGTTTTGGTTTTGACCCTTGTGCTCTAATTCTCCTCTTCGCTATATGACTGTGCTAGGTCTCTTTTACCTGATCACACAGTGAGTCACTTAGCAGAATCTTTCCCCTTAGTCACAGAGAAGTCGCTAAAAATATACCGATGTTTATATTGGCCCACACGTTGCTTGCCACTTTTGCCATTTAAAGGTAATTTTCTATTAGACCCCTTAAAAAGGCAGAAAACAAAAAGAAAAATTCACTCCAACCAAATCGACAACAACAGCAACAACAGCACAGCTCACAGGAACACTGACAGCTGAATTCTTACACACTGTCACTGTCTAGACACTGCATGCTGGAATACTTATTTTGGAGGCTATTAACTGTTCCTCAAAAATCCAGGTTCCCGTGAGTGGAACCACAAAACCTAGGGAGGAAAAGGTTCTTCGTTTCCAGTGATACCAGTCCTTAAACTGTATAGAGTAGGGGAAATTGTTTACAGGAAGGAAACAGTCTCAGCTGAGAGCACATCTCCTCTGGCAGATAAGTTACAGAAGGGATAAAGTCCAGGCATCCTCATCCTCTGTGCTCCCCAGGTGGCCCCTCATCTCACCCTCCAGCTCTGTCTCTTTGGCATTGAAGGAATATTATCAATATGAGATTTAACCCTTGCCCTCACATGTTCCCTATGTTCAGATATTCACATGGTTTTCTTTAACAATTTAAACATTTATTAACACATTTTATTGGAATATCTCTAAATGCCAACTGATACTAAAAATATGCCCTTCTCACTAAAAAACAAAAATTAATTTCACGGCAAATAATATAATTTTTTTCAGATTTATTCTGTTTCAGGTATTCCCTTTTATCTGTGTTCAATCCTTTCTTTTTGGACTTAACTTTAGTACTTGTCAATTTTTTATGATTTGGTTTTTAAAATTCCTTTTCTTCCCATCTTTTATTTCTCTGAAGAGGTTACTTTCTGTTTTTTAATTAATTTCTTCCTTTTAGAGTATTTACTATTTCTAAAAAACACTGTTTTCTTTTTGCTTTGTGGACATTAACATTTTCTTAATGTTTTCTAGATTGTTTCAAAATAAAAGTTCCAATTTTGATGTATGTTTTAAATAATTTCCGCTTGTTTTCATTCTATGAATAAACCCTCTATTCTCATATTTTTAGGAAAGCTTTGTATAGGATTGGACTGGACATTTCTATTTCCCTGACACTAGAATGAAATAGTTGTCTTGGACTTCTGCTAAGAAGCTTGGTTCAACAAAATGGTTTTTGTTATTATTATTTTCTCTCTTCTTTTCTTCCCAAAGCTTCTATTTTGTCTGATTTAATGTAACATTAAAAACAGAAGAGCCAGGTTTTAGGATCTCCTTCCCTGTTCATCTTCCTTACTTTACCTACATTCTCTCTGCTCTGTTGGTTCTGGACTAGCAAACATCACCAACTTCTCTCCCTGCCCGATAGGACTTGGAAAGGCACTTCTTTTTTTTTTTTAAATTTCTATATTCTATGTTTACATTCCAAAGGCTTTCCCCTTTCCCAGTTCCCCCCCACCATATGTCCCATAATTCCTCTCCTCCCCCAGCTATTCCCCAATCATCCCCCCCCCAGGATTTCTCTGTTCTGGGTCTACAATACTGGATCCAATCTTTACAGGCCCAGGGTCCTCTCCTTTCTTCTTCTTGGGAGTATTTGACTTGCTAATTGTGCCTTGAGTATTTAGGGCTTCTGGGCTCATTAATATCCACTTATCAGTGATTGCATTTCATGTGTATTCTTTTGTGATTGGGTTAGCTCACTTAGGATGATATTTTCCAGATCTAAACATTTACCTACAAATTGCATGAGTTCATTATTTTTAATTGCTGAGTAGTACTCCATTGTATAAATATACCACATTTTCTGTATCCATTCCTCTTTTGAGGGATATCTGGGCTCCTTCCAATTTCTGGCTATTATAAACAAGGCTGCTATAAACATAGTGGAGCATGTGTCTTTATTGTATGCAGGGGAATCCTCTAGGTATATGCCCAGGAGTGGTATGCCAGGGTCCTCTGGAAGTGACATGCCCAATTTTCTGAGGAACCGCCACACTGATTTCCAGAGCTGTTTTACCATTTTGCAATCCCACCAACAGTGGAGGAGTGTTCCTCTTTCTTCACATCCTCGCCAGCACCTGTTGTCTCTTGAGTTTTTAATCTTAGCCATTCTGACTGGTGTGAGGTGGAATCTCAGGGTTGTTTTGATTTGCATTTCCCTGATGACTAATGATGTTGAACATCTCTTAAGGTGTTTCTCGGCCATCCGCATTTCTTCTGGTGAAAATTCTTTGTTTAGCTCTGTACCCCATTTTTTGATAGGGTTATTTGGTTCTTTGAGGTCTAACTTCTTGAGTTCTTTGTATATATTGGATATTAGCCTTCTGTCGGATGTGGCCATCTTGCCAAAAGCAATCTACAGATTCAATGCAATCCCCATCAAAATCCCAAATCAATTCTTCATAGATCTAGAAAGAGCAATTCTCAAATTCATCTGGAGCAACAAAAAACCCAGGATAGCTAAAACTATTCTCAACAATAAAAGGACTTCTGGGGGAATCAATATCCCTGACCTCAAGCAGTACTACAGAGCAATTGTGTTAAAAACTGCATGGTATTGGTACAGCTACAGGCAAGTAGATCAATGGAATAGAATTGAAGATACAGAAATGAACCCACAGACTTATGGTCACTTGATCTTTGATAAAGGAGCCACAACCATCCAGTGGAAAAAAGATAGCCTTTTCAACAAATGGTGCTGGTTCAACTGGAGGTCAACATGCAGAAGAATGCGAATCGACCCACTCTTATCTCCTTGTACTAAGATCAACTCCAAGTGGATCAAGGACCTCCACATAAAACCAGACACACTGAAACTATTAGAAAAGAAACTTGGGAAGACCCTGGAGGACATGGGCACAGGGGGAAAGTTCCTGAACAGAACACCAATAGCTTATGCTCTAAGATCAAGAATTGACAAATGGTACCTCATAAAATTACAAAGTTTCTGTAAGGCAAAGGACACTGTCAGAAGGACAAAACGGCAACCAACAAAGTGGGAAATGATCTTCACCAACCCCACATCCGACAGAGGGAAAGGCACTTTTAAGTCGTCATAACAATACTTCAATTCCTTAATGTCTCTGGGCTACTCCCCTGTTAGGGACCTCCCCTGCTAGCTCAGCCCTGGGTTAGTTGTTATTTTTATGTTGCTTGCCCAGTTCAAGCAAGGCCTGCTAACGCCATAAGGTAGTCCTTTTCTCTGATTTGTGACTTTTTCCCCATCTTCTCTCACAGGTAGTGATTGACATCTGTTTGAGTGTGAGCGTTTAGACTCCCATTTCATCCCCCACAGCTTCCCACTCTCTGCCCCCTCCCCAATCTCTCCTTCCCTTCTCTTTTTCTCTCCTCTCTTTTTCCCTTTATTCAGACACAAATTCGTGGTCACTGTCATATCTTCCCGATATTCATTAATTGTTTTCAAAAGCAGGAACAGCTGTTTGATTTACTAGAATGTAGAAGATCGGTCTGTAAAAAGGAAGAAAACCTGAAAGAATGAGCTTGGTTTTTGTCTAGACACGAGGACTCTGTGTTCCAGGAAAACAATGCCAGTTCCTGAGTTTTAATGCTTTCCAAATTAACTTTGGAAAACACAGGTGTGGATTTATTTATTTGTTTAAGGAAGTTTTCATTATGCAGTGATATTTACAGTTGATCCCCTAGGCCTCTGTGTTGTCTCAATTTTATCTTCTTCCATGGGCCTCAATCTGGTAGAGCACTTAGAACGCTGAGTCGGATCCCTGAGGATCCAAAGCCAATGTGCTGTGGCCGGGGAACTGCCAAACCTGGTGTGTCTGCTGCACCTATTTGTTCTCCACACTGTCAGTGGGGACAGGCTTTGTTTGAATGAGGAGGTTTCTGGAGCTCCTTACAGGTATAGGCAGAGTAAAATAAATATGTTACTAAAGGGGAAACTTAACCTCTAAACATTATATATGTGGGAACTCCTTCCATAGCATGTACACAGAGGTCAGGGGTTGATAGTTCTTTCTTTCCACCATCTGGGTCCCCAGGATCTAAATCATGTTATGAGGCTTGGTGGCAAGCTCTTTTACCCAGTGAGCCACCTCACTGATACATAAAAACAAACAAACAACCCCCACAAACAAATAAACAAACAAACAGATTAAAAAAATCCACACTCATGGGAAATGAGATATTGCTGCTTGTTTCATTGCCCTGCTAAGTTGGGGGAAGCAGAAAGAGAGCACTATTGACATAAAAGCACCTAACTCATTTCCAAGCAATAATCTTTTTTGAGAAGTTTAAGACATTATTTACAGAGCTTTAAAGTGAACTAATTTTAATATGTAGAATTATTATGTTAACGCATAGTAAATATACATTGTATATACATATGTTGAGTTAGTATGTTAACATATAATTAATATAAATAGTTAATATCTCATTAATATGTTAATACATAGCTAATATACATAGTTAATATGTACAGTTAGTATGTTAATATATAGTTAATATGTAAAGAGTTGATAGTGCTGTATATTTTCAGTAGTTCTGTGCAGTTATATCACACAAATTCTTTCTAGAAAATCTTAGAAGTTAAACACCAGTTCTAGGATTTAAGATTTCTCTTGTTTTTCTGAGGGTCTCTAAGCTGTAGCCCTGTCTGACAAACAGTACATGTTTTATCTTTTATCTGCATGAGTCTATCCATCCTGCTAGCCACACAGACAGGAGACTCAAAGCTAATGAATAAGTAAGTGAATTTTATGGTACCAAAATACAAGGAAAGACAAAATTTTGTTCATTAAAAAAATGTCTCTCCTTCAGGTCTGAACCTGTGTCCTGAGCAGATCTAAGGTGCTGGCTCCATACCCAGTCCTACAACATCCAGAGGAAGCTTGACTCCAGGTGCTCTAACATGCACAGGATCACAAGTGAGGAAGCCATGACATCTGCCCAACACATGGAGTAACTGGGACCCCAGGAATACAGGGACACAGGAACCCCTGCCTGGCCAGTGGCACAGATTCCTTCCAGTTTGATCCTGCTCCTGGAGCAGACCTGGGGTGATGGCTTTGCACCCACTCCTACAACACCAGCGAGAGGGATTCCAACTTCTAGCTTGCACCTGTGCCTGGAGCAAAACTTGGGCTCTGGCTCCTCACCCATCCCTGCAACCCCCAGAGAAAACTTGACTCCCAGGAGCTCTGAAACAACAGAATCTCAGGCACTTGGTCACAACAAGACTTCAGGATCCCAGAGGCAGCATGACTCTCAGGAGCTCTGACACACCCAAGATCTCAGGATCACAGGATCTCAGAATAACAGGATCACAGAGACAGCTGGACTCTGAGGAGTTCTGACACAACCAGAATCACAGGAGGAACAGGCTCCAGTCAGAGACCAACTAACACCAGAGATAACCAGTTGGCAAAAGACAAGTGCAAGAGCACAAGTGACAGAAACCAAGGCCACATGGCAGCATCAGAACCCAGTTCTACTACCACAGCGAGCCCTGGATACCCCCAACACACTGGAAAAGCAAGACTCTAATTAAAAAAAAATCACCAGAGACTCTAAAAGCCAAAAGATCCTGGGCAGATGACATACAGAACCTATGAGAACAAAAATGCCAGTTCAGGCTACTATACCCAGGAAAACTATCAATTTACCAAGAAGTAGAAACCAAGATATTCCATGACAAAACCAAATTTACACAATATCTTCCCACAAATCTAGCCCTACAAAGGATAATAGATGGAAAATTCCAATGCAAGAAAAAGCAAGAAAGTAATCTTGCAACAAACCCACCTCTAACAACAAAAATATCAGGAAGCAACAATCACTTTTCCTTAATATCTCTTAGCATCAATGGGCTCAATTTCCCAATAAAAAGACATAGACTACTAGAACAGATTGGTAAACAGAACTCAGCATTTTGCTACATAAAGGAAACCCACCTCAGTGACAAAAGCAGACACTACCTCAGAGTAAAGGGCTGGAAAACAATTCCAAGCAAATGGTCCCAAGAAACAATCTGGGGTAGCCATTCTAATATCGAGTTACATTGACTTTCAACCAAAAGTTACCAAAAAAGATAAAGAAAGACACTTCATATGCCCAAAGGTTAAATCTACCAAGATGAACTTTCAATTTTGAACATGTATGCTCTAAATGCAAAGGCATGCTCATTCATAAAGAAACTTTACTAAAACTCAAAGCACACATTGCACCTCACACAATAATAGTGGGAGATTTCAACACCCCTGTGATGGTTTATATATGATTGGTTCAGGGAGTAACCCTATTAGGAGGTGTGGCCTTGTTGGAGTAGGTGTGTCACTGTGGGTGTGGCCTTCAGATCCCCACCCTAGTTGCCTGGAAGTTAGTCTTCTACTAGCAGCCTTCACATGAAGATGTTGAACTCTCAGCTCTTCCTGCACCATATCTGCCGGGATGTTGCCATGTTTCTGCCTTGATGACAGTGGACTGAACCACTGGGCCTGTAAGCCAGACCCAATTAAATGTTGCCTTTTATAGAACTTGCAATGGTCATGGTGTCTGTTCACAGCAGTACCACCCTAACTAAGACAACCCCATTCTCAGCAATGGACAGATCATGGAAAGGAAACTGAATAGACATGCAGTGAAACTAAAAGAACTTATGAACCAAATGGATTTAACATATATGTATAGAATATTTCATCCTATAAACAAAAGAATATACCTTCTTCCCAGCACATCATAGTACTTTCAAAATTGACCATGTAATTGGTTTAAAAAAAAACAGGCTTGAACAGATACAAGAAGATTGAATTAAGCCCATGCATCTTATCAGATCACCATGGGTTAAAACAATAACAACAAAAACAGCAGAAAGCCCACATACAGATGGAAGCTGAACAACTCTCTACTCAATGATAACTGTGCCAAGGAAGAAATAAAGAAATTCAAGACTTTTTAGAATTTAATGAAGAAGGCACAACATACCCAAACTTATGGGACACAATGAAAGCAGTGCTAAGATGAAAACTCATAGCTCTGGGTGCCTCAAAAAAGAAACTGGAAATCTCTAGAACAAAAAGAAGGAAATATATCCAAGAGGAGTAGAAGGCAGGAAATAATCAAACTCAGGGCTGAAATCAACCAATAGAAACAAAAAGAACTATACAAAGAATCAACAAAATCATGAGCTGGTTCTTTGAGAGAATCAACAAGATAGATCAACCCTTAACCAGACTAACCAGAGGACACAGAGACAGGATTCAAATGAACAAAATCAGAAATGAACTGGGA
Source organism: Apodemus agrarius (assembly GCA_964023405.1). NCBI lineage: Eukaryota > Metazoa > Chordata > Mammalia > Rodentia > Muridae > Apodemus > Apodemus agrarius. Next base: position 107,163,092 of record OZ030013.1, on the reverse strand, counting down.
CACATAACAACAGAAACCAAGGAAATTCAAAAAATCATCAGATCTTCTACAAAAGCCTATACTCAACAAAACTGGAAAATCTGGATGAAATGGACAATTTTCTAGACAGATACCAGATACCAAAGCTAAATCAGGATCAGGTAAACCATCTACACAGTTCCATATCCCTTAAGGAAATTAATGCAGTCATGAAAAGTTTCCCCCCCACCCCCAAAACAAACCCAGGACCAGATGAGTTTAGTGCAAAATTCTATCAGAACTTCAAAGAAGATCTAATACTAATACTTCTCAATGTACTTCATAAAATAGAAACAGAAGGAACACTACCTAATACAGTCTATGAAGCCACAGTTCCAATAATACCGAAACCTCTCAAGGAGCCAACAGAGTACGTCAGACTAATTTCCCTTATGTATATGGATGCAAAAATACCCAATAAAATTCTTGCAAACCGAATCCAAGAGCATATCAAAACAATTATCCATTATGATCAAGCTTCATCCCAGGGATGCAGGGATGGTCCAATATATGGAAACCCATCATTGTATTCCACTACATAACTAACTCAAAGGAAAAAAAAAACACAAGATCATCTCATTAGATGCTGTAAAAGCACTTGAAAAAATTCAACACCCCTTCAGGGTAATAGTCTTGAAAAGATCAGGAATTCAAGGCCCACTCTTAAACATAGTAAAAACAATATACAGCAAACCAGTAGCCAACATCAAACTAAATGGAGGGAAACTTGAAGCAATCCCACTAAAATCAGGGACTAGTGAAAGCTGCCTATTCTCTGTGCCTATTCAAGTCCTAGCCAGAGCAATCAGACAATAAAAGGAGGTCAAAAAGATTCAAATTGGAAAGGAAGAAGTCAAACTATCACTATTTACAAATGATATACTTAAGCAACCCAAAAATTACTACCAGCTGATTAACAACTTCAGGAAAGTGGCTGGATATAAAATTAACTCCAAGGAATCAGTGACTTTCCTCTACTCAAAAAATAAATGGGCTGAAAAAGAAATTAGGGAACCAACACCCTTCACAATAGTCACAAATAATATTACATACCTTAGTGTGACTCTAACCAAGCAAGGGAAAGATTTGTATGACAAGAACTTGAAGTCTCTGAAGAAATAAATCAAAGAAGTTCTCAGAAGATGGAACAATTTCCCATACTCATGGATTGGCAGGATTAATATAGTAAAAGTGGTCATCTTGCCGTAAGCAATCTACAGATTCAGTGCAATCCCCATCAAAATTCCAACTCATTTCTTCATAGAGTTAGAAAGAACAATTTGCCAATTCATTTGGAATTAAGAAAAAAACAGAGTAGCAAAAACTATTCTCAACAATAAAAGAACTTCTGGGGGAATCACCATCCCTGACCTCAAGCTGTAGAGCAATAGTGTATTGCTCTGTAGAGCATTAGTGATAAAAACTGCATGATATTGTTAGAGAGACAGGCAGGGAGATGAATGGAATAGGATTGATTATCCAGAAATGACCCCACACACCTATGGTCTTTTGATCTTTGACAAAGGACTAAAAACTATACAGTGGAGAAAAGACAGCATTTTCAACAAATGATGCTGGCTGAACTGGCGATCAGCAAGTAGAAGAATGCAAATTGATCCATTCTTACCTCCTTACACAAAACTCAAGTCCAAGTATGTCAAGGACTTCCACATAAAACTATATACACTGGGTCTAATATAAGAAAAAGTGAAGAAAAGCCTCCAACACATGGGCATAGGGGAAAAGTTCCTGAACAGAACACCACTGGCTTATGATATAAGATTAAGAATCAACAAATGGGACCTCATAAAATTCAAACCTTCTGTAAGGCAAAGGACACTGTCAATTGGGAAAAGATCTTTAGCAATCCTATATCCAATAGAGGGCTAATATCCAATATATACAAAGAACTCAAGATGTTAGATTCCAGAGAACCAAATGGGGTATGGAGCTAAACAAAGAATTTTCAACTGAGGAATAGCCAATGGCTAAGAAGCATGTAAAGAAATGTTCAATATCTTTAGTCATTAGGGAAATGCAAATCAAAATAACCTTGAGATTACACCTCATACCAGTCAGAATGGCTAAGACCAAAAACTCTGGTGACAGCAGATGCTGGTAAGGATGTGGAGATAGAGGAACACTCCTCCATTGTTGGTGGGATTGAAAGCTGGTACCACCATTCTTGAAATCAGACTGCTGGTTTCACAGAAAATTGGTCATATTTCTACTTGAGGAACCAGCTATACCACTCCTGGGCATATACCCAAAAGTTGTTCCATCATATAACAAGGACACAGGCTCCACTATATTTATAGCAGCCTTATAATAGCCAGAAGCTGGAAAGAACCCAGTTGTTCTTCAACAGAGGAATGGATACAGAGAATGTGATACATTTACACAATGGAGTACTACTCAGCTGTTAAAAACAACCACTTCATGAAATTCTTAGGCAAATGGGTGGAACTAGAAAATATCCTCCTGAGTGAGGTAACCCAGTCACAAAAGAACACACATGGTATGTACTCACTGATGAGTGGATATAGTCCAAAAGCTCAGAATACACAATATACAATTCACAGACCAAATGAAGCACAAGAAGAGGGAGACCAAAGTGTGGATGCTTCAGTCCTCAGAAAGGAGAACAAATACTCACAGGAGGGAATATGGAGACAAAGTGTGAAACAGAGACTGAAGGAAAGGCTATCCAGAGACTGTCCCACCTGGGGATCCTTGTGATATACAGTCACCAAACCCAGACACTATTGTGGATGCCAGGAAGTGCTTGCTGACAGAAGCCTGATAATAGTTATCTCCCAAAGGCTCTGCCAGATTTTGACAAATACAGGGACAGACACTCATAGACAACCACTGGCTTGAGCACGGGGTCCCCAGTGGAAGAATTAGAGAAAGAATTAGAGAAGAAAGGAGCTAAATGTCAACCAACCAGATCCCCCAAGCCTCCCAGGGACTAAACCACCAACCAGAGAGTACACATGGAGGGACCCATGATTCCAGCCACATATGTAGCAGAGGATGGCCCTATTGGGCATCAATAAGAGGAGAGACCCTTGGTCCTGTCAAACCTGGATGCCCCACTCTAGGAGAATGCCAGGGCAAAGTGGCAGAAGTAAGTGGGTGGGTAGGGGAACACCCTCACAGAAGCAAGGGGAGGGGAATGGTATAAGGAGTTTCCTTAGGGTAAACAGGAAAGGGTATACCATTTGAAATGTAAATTATAAAATATACGATAAAAGAAGAGCATGCTTCATGGGGATTATTAATTCTTAATGATTAGGGAAGATACTTTTGATGGTTTTGGTCAGCTTGTCTAGGCTGGAAAGTAGGGAGAGAAGGGGCATCACAGAGTGAAACAAAACAACCATCTAAATATATGAGTTTAGGTCTAGATCCCGATATATAATAAACTAGCTCTCATTTGTTACAATGGAAGTGGGTCCTCTGATCTACTGAAACTCAGACCCCAATCTCATCTGTTTTCAAAGTTTCAAAAGAAAGGGCTGAGAATGTGGCTCAGCTGGCAGAGTGATCACTGGCCTGACATTCGGCACCTCGTTCTGAGTACACCGGCATGGTGCCATGTGGCTCTAACCCCAGCACTGTCAATCCCAGGGAGGTAGAGGCAGGAGGGCCAAGCTGAGTTCCTGGGCTATGGAACAAGTTTGAAACTAGCCTGGGATACACGAGGCCCTGTCTCAAAATTAAAATAAAATGTTTTAGGCCATCAGACAGCATATGTAAGTTCTACCTTTAATTCCCAGCACTACAGAAGCAGATATAGTACTGTGTTTCTATAATGCCAGCACCTAAGAGGTTAAGATGGGTAGATTGCCAAAAGTTTAAGTCTAGCCTGGGCTACAGCATTAGACCCTATTTTAGAATAAACTAACAACAACAACAACAACAACAACAACAACAAAAAACCAACAGCAAACAACGAATCAAAGAGAGTTGAAAATAATGTTGAGCACTTCCGTCCTGACACCACACCCAGGTGAGCTGCCTTCTGGAATAAGATCCTCACCTAGAGCCCTTTCTGCCTCATGGAGCTCAGACAATGGAGCCAACGGACCAGTTCACAGCAAACCCGAGACACAAAGCAGCCAAAAGTTTAGCATCCTGCACATACAAACTTCTAGATGATTCTGCTTTGATTTTATCTGGGCCTTTCGATGACCCTTCTTCCTCATTATACCAACTGCAAGGAGTCACAAATCCAGACGTCCTCTCCCCAGCATCTGCTCCGCTGCCATTCCGGCTCTGCCCCGATGGGTAAAGGAGGCATGCCAAGACACCGTGATGAAGGGGTCACTTAATTTCCGTTTGTAAAGCCAAATCTCCTGTGCTCCCCGTAATTACCAATCAATTTTACATAAATAGCAAAATTAAGTCCCATTATTCTCATTTACCACAAAATTAGAGGAATTAATTAAACATGGAAAAGGGGCCAATGCCTGCCAAATCACCACTTCGAGCAGATAGAAACAAATTCCATGCAGGCGGGAAGAAAACTAAACACGATGTCCAGAGACTGGGAAACGATGTAACTGGAAGCAGCCTGTGAGTGGGGCGAGTCTCTGACATCTACATTGCTCAGGGCTCCAGTCTCACAGAGATGACAAAGAAAACACAGTCTCCCCTACAGGCACAGGGCAGCACCTTTTCCACTGTGGTAACAGCGGGGCAGGGCTCCTTTCTGTTGTTTGAGGAAGGCGTGGCTTGTGTTTAGTCTAGGTGGATATCCATTACTAAAGTGCTTGCCTGATGACTTCCAGCCTGAGTGCCCACAGAAGAAAAGCCAGGCATGATGATATGCAACTGTGTTCTTGCAGCCAGAGAGACTTGTCAAAAAAAAAAAAAAAAAAAAATCTGTGCCCAAAGAACATCCAAGGTTTCCCTTCTAGAAGATTCTGGTTTGAACTCATGTAGACCTGCAAACACACCTACACAAACATGGACATCTGGAAACACATTAGCAAACACACATACAGCATGTACATGCAAACTCTATAAAGCCTGAAGAGAAGGCAACCCTAAGATGTGCTTTTGAATCTGGATCTGTCAGAAGAATCACTATGCCTGTGACTGTTGGTAATGAGTCCGAGGCCAGACGTCAGGAGCAGCCCTGCTTTATAAAAGGGTATGGGATGAATAAGACAACATGTCTGAAATACATGGAAAGTTGACTGTGGGGGTGGAGGGGATAGGGCCAGCTTTGAACTCATTTAAATTTGGCATCAGGCCTGATCAAGCTCAGATCAGTTCTTAGATAACTCCCCAAATATAATACCACTCTAATATTTTGGCTGCACATTAACTAACACTGAGTTTTTGTCTTGAGAACACTGAATTGTTACATCTCTGATAAGCACATGAGTATCCCTCCTAGTCTTGTGCTATGAAAATGGCTCCTTCCGGCAAAGGGAAGGTCATTGAACCTGTGCAATTAGCTCCTTCTGAAAACACGCCATTTTTTCTTCTAACTCAATGCTGAAATTATATTTACAAAGGAAACATATGGCAATAAATATTTTGGATTATAATAAGTTCATCTTATTGTCTGAGCATAGTGGACATGCAACTAAGAGAAGTACAGATGAGAGCGTGCACAGGGTAGAGTGTCTGTCAGAACCTGCATGCCACCTGCACCTTCAAGCAGGGATTGGAAAATCAGCCACAAAGGGAAGCAGCAAGCTCTTCTCCCAAACTCCACTTAGGAAGAGTGAAATCGACATTGCCTGCTTTTGAATGATCCATGCAGTATGGCTCCTGGATTGATGTTTGCATTTAAGCCAAGTTGTAGTGAGTCAAGGGCAGCCGGCGTAACCTCTTCTGAGAGCATGAGATGGAAGCTGACCAAGCAAGAAAAGGACCCTGACACAACAGTTACCAATGGTCTTGCTAGAGGCCAGAGAGTGCGCCAGGATGGGGTTCCTGCTTCTTTGCTGTGTCCTAAATGAGCAATTATCTGAAGAAGGGAATAGGGGAGAGGAGACTCTTGGATGGAGGAAACGACTGGCCAGCTGATCCCCATCCCCATCCCTTTACCCAAACAGACACTGAATTTCCTGGGATCCCCTTCATGCTGTACAGGAGTCTCTCTCTCAGTCTCTCTCAGTCTCTTTCTTCTTCTCACCCTCCCTCTCCCTTCTCCATTACTCTCCCTCTCCTTTCTCTCTCCTTCCTCCCAATCCTCCTATCCACCTCCTCTTTCCCTCTCCTCTCTTTCTCCCCAACCTTTCCCTCCTTCTTCTCTGTCACCCAGTCTTCCCTCCTTCCTGCCCTTCCTTCCTTTCTCTCTTTTAATTTCCCACCTGTGATTCTTTAATAAAATTGTCTCTAATCTTCGTTGTCTGTGTTTCATGAAGTTCATTCTACACGTTTGTGAGACAAGAACCCAACGACCCCTGGTACCTCTACCTGTATTTCTTTTAACTTAAAATAAAAGAATGGTAAGATCAGTCCAACATTAGCCAGAGGCAAGTCAAAGAGAAGGAGGAGGAGGAAAAGGAAGAGAAGGAGGAGAAAATGAGGGATTTACATTTGTAAAATGTTTAATGCAGTCTAAAGTCATTTATAATACATGGATAATATATACAAGACTTCCACTAAATTACTAAAAGTTATATGTGTGCAGGTCCATGCATGCACAATTGCATGTATGCATGTGCATTTGGAGACCAGAGTCTAACCTCTGGTATTGTTCCACAGAAACACCACAGCCCCCACCTATGCCAATTTTCGGCTACTCACTGGCCTAGAACTTACCTAGTTTGGCTATGAACTCCCAAGTATGTAACCATTTCTACCTCCCTAACTCCAAGATTACTGCCATATGCTATAACATCAACCTTTCTGGAGCTCAAACTCAGGTCCTTGAATTTACAAGGCAAACATGTTCCTAACTGAGGCATCCCAAGTCCCATGAATTAACTGTCTTTTAAAGCTTTATTCTCAAAAGTGTTAGCATAGTCATACAAAGGTAAACTGTACTCAATTTGTATCTTATTACTGTTCATGAACAGGACAAGGAACATTTTATTTTGACAGGGCAGGCTAGATGCACCCCTTCCAGTTTCACAGGGAGGAGACAATAAAGTTGTCAGGGAGACTGACAGTGCAGTCTTAGGGTGGGATATCTCTGAATAGTTGTTCCAGTTGCTATGAGACCTTGAGCATTTGCTCTCCCTGCCTACACCTAGAACCTGATGGTTCAGAGGACTGACCGAGATGGGTCCTGAAGGCCTGGGGATCTAGCACTAGTCAGGTCCCTGAAGGGGCTCAGTTATTTGGGGGCAACTGCAACCTCTGCTATTATTTCCACTCTGCTACTGTCTCCCAAGGATGGCTGAATCCCATCCTACTTTGCCTGTTTGCCAGGGGGCAAGTTAGCATTTAGGTTGGGGCAACTGTTAGGATTGGAAGGAGAGGGTATTGGGCATGCTTCTCCCTAACACTACGGGCTGAAAGCAAGAAATGATAGACCAAATCCTCTTGTCTTTTGCTTATCTTATTTTAATCTATTTGTATATTCATTAACATGCAAGTTTTGGCAACACTGTAGTCTCTGGTAGAATCACAGTTTCTGGGATAAATGCAGAAGCTCTATTATTATCTCCAAGGGAACTGTGAAGTTCTAGCAACAAAATATTACAGATATTGCAAAGAGAAGTTTTTATTATTATGCCTTGCTAGATGTACTCACCATCCCTGTGATGGAGATTCCAGAAGCCCACAGAGGCAAACCCCTAGGGTTTCCAGGTTCGATCCTAAATGTCCATGAGCTTCTCACAGGCCCCCATATTTGCCCACCAACTGATATGGAGAAATAGAATAGGAAAGTAGGTAGATAACCATGACTCATGAATCCAACTGGGAACAGGAGGCAGTCGCTACTAAATAACTTGGTTTTTTCTTTGTTTGTTTTCTTCTTTTTTTTTTTAATTGTGGGGATAGGATCATTTACTCTGTGGTGTACCTTTTTGTCATGATCACCTAAAAATGCTGCCCTGAAGCTTACGCGTGGTTAGTAAAGTTAGCTGAATTTTCAACAGAGTTAGAAGTCTGTAGTCCCACCAGGGCAGCTTTAAGCTATGTTAGCTCTCTCTTTGCCTGCCTCCACCTTCACACAGAATTCCATCCACCTGCCCACTAGTTCCTTCAAAGTTCTTCCTCTGTGAACCAAATTACCTTTTCAGCCAGTGCCAGAATAGGCTTCTAGGACAGTGAGATTCCTGGCCTGGGGAAACCAGAGGCAAATACACAAAGCCCATTCTGAAGATTCCTGGTTTCGAGGTAAATTTTCCTTTCTTTAATACACAGAGGAAAATCCTGTTTCTAAATATTTATTCCCTTGGACACTAATTTGAAATTCTAAAACTTAAAACAAAACAAAGCAAAACAAAACAAACAAAAAACCCAACCAACATAACCAAAACAAAAAACAAACAAAAAACCCCAGAAAATCCATGCAACTGATAGAGAACTCATGTGTTCTTTTCTGCAGGTATACTTATCTTAAAATTTTATTTATTGTCCATTCCATTAATATTTACTTCTATTATTTTAAAGATTTATTTATTTATTATGTATGTAAGTATACTATCACTGTCTTCAGACACACCAGAAGAGGGCATCAGATCCCATTACAGATGGTTGAGAGCCACCATGTGGTTCTTGGGATTTGAACTCAGGACCTTTGGAAGAGCAGTCAGTGCTCATTTAAGCTATCTCTCCAGCTCAATATTTATTTTTATAAGCTATTGGGAGTAGGTTGTAGTCTTCTCCCCTCTTTGTTCTGAGATCCTTCAGTCTATACTTTTTCAAAGTAAAGAGACTTTACTACACACTATGTTATTCATTATAGTAAACTTTGCTGGGTTGCTTTGTTTACTCTTTAGTGTGTGGTTACAGTGCCTTTTGGTAATTTACACCATTCTAATGAAGAATTTAGGAAAGCTTTTCTTGCATTTGAACTTCTTGTGATTTATTTATTTTCTAAAACCCTGAACCAAAGATATGACTGGAGCCCTTATCTGCTCAGGGGGTGATGTATTCCACTATCATGCTTTCCTATCTGTTTTCATCATGGACGCATATCATCACTGTAACAATGCTGTTCCCACTATAGCTCTTAGGCAAACAGCCTCCTGTCTAAGGGCCAAGGTGGCTTCATATCAGATTAGTACTTCCTGTTTATGTGTCTCATGGCAGGATGACAAGGCAGCATCACAAAGTATAAGAGTTCCTACGTTTTGGAAGATGGAGGGAAGGGAAGATTAGGGAGTCGGCAGATAAAGCCATCAATTATCCAAGGGCACTGGAGATTCTGAAAACTAATTCCTGTCCATTCCCCCAGATGATGACTGCCTCAGTCCAGATTTCTGCTTTTGACTTTGGATAGCCCCATTAAAGAAAGAAAGAAAGAAAGAAAGAAAGAAAGAAAGAAAGAAAGAAAGGAAGGAAGGAAGGAAGAAGGAAAGAAAGAGCCTCAAGTATCCTAAGGACAGGGACATATAATTCCCAGATCTAGCATTTCCTACCCTGTTGCAGGTATTAGCCCTGGCTCTTCTTGCAGAAGCCACCTTGGTGGGACCATGCTGGTACCTTGCAGGCTTCCCAACATTGAGGACCCTTATAGATCACAGCTTTACAGACCCTGGGCATGGGTTTCATTAGAACATTTGCATGCAGACACAAATGGAGGCATAGGCTAATTTCTAAAATTAGAAATACTCAGATGACTGGGTCACCACAGCTGTCATTGGGACAACTGGCTTGTAGAACAAACTTATGATCTCCAAGTAAATGCATGGGATATGAGGGATGGGGAGTTGCTCAAGAGAGCGTCTTAAGCTGTCTACACAAAGGCATGTGTAGGGGTAGTTCTGATGCTAAGGTCCTGTTCTCCAATTGGTTCTTGAACCATCAATAAAGATACTCACAGCTGTGAGAAATAGGAGACACTTACAAGTCCCCTCAGGCAAGCTAGCAGACAAAGGAGGGAGGGAGGGAGAGAGAGAGAGAGAGAGAGAGAGAGAGAGAGAGAGAGAGAATGGAAAGGAGTTTTTATCATTCTTCAGAAGGAGAAAAGTCAACTTGCTATGTGAAATCTCAGGTAGATCTGCCATAGGCCACTTCTTCAGGTGGGAGGTTGGAGTGTTGACCTGAGACTGAAGGTTGCTGAGCAACTGAAGCTAGAGCAGGTTGAGAGGTGATGAACTAAGATTATTGGGAAATTGGGAAGGACATGCTTGCCATGGCAGATTGGAGGCACCCTGCAGTTGAGCCAAGAAGGCAAATAGAAATTGGATAATGTGTGTGTCTGTGTTTTTCTTTTCTTCTTTCTTTCTTTCTTTCTTTCTTTCTTTCTTTCTTTCTCTCTGTTAAGATTTATTTATTGATATATGTAAGCACACTGTAGCTGTCTTCGGACACACCAGAATAGGGCATCAGATTGACTCATGGATGGTTGTGAGCCATGATGTGGTTGCTGGGATTTGAACTCAGGACCTCTGGAAGAGCAGTCAATGTTCTTAGCCACTGAGTCATCTCACCAGTCCATGTTTTTCATCTATGGATAGACCCAATATTCTCTGGGCAGGGGTTGGTCATGCAAACCATTTCCAGAGCTTAGGCAGGGTAGCAAAAGCTTCATGCTACAGATGGAGCCTAACATAGGACAAGAATCCACTATTAACTTAAGAAATTCTCAGATGGATCACACACACGATGTGATGTAAGTCTAGGAAGAGGGGAGAATTGGTTTCTCAGTAGAAGAGAGCAAGGAATCATGTGGCTCTAGTGTAGGAAACTTGAACAAAGGAACACAGGGAAAGCCTCAGCTCAGAAATGCTGAGATCCCCTGCTGTGAAAAGAGACAGGATGGCTGCTCTGAGGCGGAGAGCCAGACATTAAAAGCTGCCTGCTTCCTACAAGCAGGTAATCAAAAGATAGATTTTAAAATTTGATTTAATTGTTTTTAAGGATAAAAGGTAATACAGATTTTGCCAGAGCCACATGGGGATTTTTCCTGTGATTTGAAACTGATACAAAGAGATTAATATGAGAGCCAGATGGCAATAGCTGCTACTTCCTACAAGCAGGTGATCAAAGAAGAGGAATAAATAAAATCTGATTCAATTGTTTTTAAAGTTGTTGGAGGCTGACGCCTAAATTTAGGGGCTGAAATGCAACCATCTTACAAGCCCTCCTAAGTCACGTATGCAGCTGATTCAACACCCTCCCTCACCTGCTGTTTCAGAAACTGACTAAAGCAATAAACTGACTAAATATTTGGTTACCGGACCTCTATACGGGAACTAGTTAATCAACAAACTGAGCTTTACCCAAGTGTCCTTACCCTCACATTCCGAAGATACCCCACCTGATTGTTTCAAGATTTATTGCCTTCTCTCATCCTCCTTTCTTACTGCTTAAAACCCCCTGCCCCCTGTACAATAAACAGACCTTGACAATGGTTTTGCTTGGTCTCGCACCTTTGTGTAGCCCATTCTAATCTTTCAGGCTGGAATCCCCCTCGGACCCACGAATAACTGAGTCCTGCGGGTCGGGACATAAAGTAGAAGAAAATATAATGGCAATTGTTTAAATGTTCTTAAGTATACAGAAATATTAAGCTCCAGAGAAGGGAGAAATTAGGAAGATTGAATAAAAAGAATACACATGGTATCCACTCACTGATAAGTGGATATGAGCCCAGAAGCTTAGAATACCCGAGACACAATTCACAGATCAAATGAAGCTCAAGAAGAAGGAAGAACAAAGTATGGATACTCTGGTCCTTCTTAGAAGGGGGAACAAAATACCCACAGAAGGAGATACAGAGACAAAGTGTAGAGCAGAGTCTGAGGGAAAGACCATTCAGAGACTGCTCTATCTAGGAATCGATCCCATATACCGCTACAAAACCTAGACACAAGTGTGGATGTCCACAAGGGCTTGCTGAACGAAGTTAGATATCTGTCACCTGGGAGGCTCTGCTAGCGCAAGACAAATAAAGAGAGGGTCACTCTCAGTCAGCCATTGAACTGAACATAGGGTCCCCAATGGAGGAGCTAGAGAAAGGACCCAAGGAGCTGAAGGGGTTTGCAGCACCATAGGAGGAACAATGATACATGCCACTCCCAGAGCTCCCAGGGACAAAACCATCAACCAAAGAGTACACATGAAGTTACCCATGGCTTCAGGTGCATAGGCAGCATAGGATGGCCTTGTTGAACATCAAAGGAAGGAGAAGCCCCCTGGTTCTGGGATGCACAGTGTAGGGGAATACCAGGACAGGAAATCGAAAGAGGCTTGATTGGGGAACAGGGGGAAGGGAGATGGGTTATGGGACTTTTGGGGGACCAAGAAAGGGAACAACATTTGAAATATAAATAAATAATATATCTAATAAAAAGAGAAAAATTTAGAACATAAAAAAGAAAAGATTTTTAAAAGTCTTGCTTTGACAATTTCTCAATTACTCATGGGATTTCTGAGATTTCTTTGCCTGTTATGACAAATAGAGCCTAAAAATAGGCTTATACAGTAAGTAGGCAGAGATATTAAAGAATTTAGGTCTTGATCTCATAAAGGTTGAGAAAAGAGACAATAGAAGCATGGTCTCATCCATTAATGTTTGCTTAGATTGCTTTATTTGCCTTGAATTGGTTTATTTATCAAAATGAGTGTCATTTTGAGTTTGGTAGTTATATTAAAATTCACTTGGTAGTGGTCAAGTGAAACATTTAATTATTTCCAGTTACTGGACCAACAATTTGTTATTTTGGAAAAGAGGCTCTGTATGTGTGTTGACAGGAAAAGGAAAGAGGCTTTGGACCCTATCCAGGGTCATATGGATCAGATATGACAAGGGGAGAACCACTGAAGACTAGAAAAATTCAAGAGAATCAAACAAGACTGGTAAAGATTCTTCATGCCACCCTTCACATTGCATGAACAAAGATTTGTTACAATTGGTTATTAATAAAATTAACTCATAAAACGACAGTTGTCTTTCACCTGTTCAAGGGACAGAATTTCATCCTTAACTGATCTGTGCACCCTGAACAATCCATCAGATATCTTAATGGTACTAAAGTTGTGGTTGTGAGAGTCATACATTACAGAATGTAAAGCTTTGGAGAGATTCATCCTCAGAGATGCTAAACTGACCTACTTGACCCCCTGCTTTTGGTTGCTGCACAAAACAGCTTTGAGAATTGCTGCTGATTCCAGGTCATCTTGCCTCATCTAACCTTTTAGATGGATCCAGTCAAGCCCTGAACCTTCTAAACATACAGAGACTAGATAACAGATGCCAAAGCTAGATTTCTTAAGTCTAACCAATTTTTCTAATTTTCTCACCCCTCCCCACCCCTTTAGAGAATTTCTTGTCTTCCATATTCAGCAAGAAGCAGCTATAGATAGTCATCAGCCCAATTCCCTAGATTTGAGTTATCTGGTAATAGTTATTTTACAAATTATAGATAGTTGTCATTCTAAGGGATAATTTGGAAGTGGTCATAATTTTGAACAGGGAAGAAATAAATGGATGAATTACTAAATTTTATCTTTGAACAAAACATTGTATGATCATAATCTTAATTGATAAAAATCTTTATAATTTTACAAATTGAAATTATTTCTTACATTGGTACAAAATTTATATTGATTAGATTTAAATTTTTCATTGATGTGAATTTCTTATGTTGATAAAAAAACTCTTGAGGTTAATATTGTCACTCTTAAACAGATGCTGTATTTATACAACTCGTTTAAGAATAAGAGATTTAGACCCAGTCCTTTTAATAGCTGCTTTAAAAACTGTTTAAGATGATTAAACAACACTAATTAAGGGCCAGATAGCAAACTCATATTCTAATTTAATTATAATAATGTACCTTCAACTTACTCAAATAAACATGGCTAAGGTTTAACATTTCAAGATACTTCAGTTAGTCTTCAAAAACATCAGAGATCCAAAGAATGTGACATGTAATGTTATTTAATCTTTTGACAATGAAGCATATCTGCTCCAGACAGTTTCCTAATTCTCTTTCAAAGAAGACTTGATCATCTTTACCTCCAGGTGAGGTTGTCCATGGTGGCAAGGTAGCCTCAGGGCAGAAATTGCCTATTTCATGTGCAGACAAAATACTGTCCAGGAAAAGGACACACTATGTGGAAGAGTCAACTGATAGCTCTGTCAATACAGGGTGTCCTTCATAATGTTCTTTGCTGTGCAAAGGTCTGTCAGAAGATCCTGGACCAAAAGGCTGAAAACAAATCTCCAACTTTATAAGAAATTAGGGAGCTGTCTAGACAGTCAGCTGTCTCTACAATTTTTATGTTTGAGAAGCTGTGTTTGGTTCTCCCTATATACCCAGGTAATGTTTGCATCATTCTGGGTTTTCAGACAGTGTTGTACACTAGTTATAGTCTCATAATCAAACTCCAGTTGTTAAACACACAGAGAGAGGTTATAGAGTAGAAGACAAGGTTTTTCAGATGGCATTGCAGGCTAAAATCTAAACATAATACAGAGATAGAATAATAACTCTAAGTTAGGAATGAGGGTAGAGTATGTTATCAAATTGACAAATATAATGGACTGGCTATTAATTGTATATCATACTTTTGTAATTTACAGGGTTATTATGGTTTTGTGCCCCCATTTATGTCTGGAGAAGAATTTTTTAAGACAGAAAAGGTGAGGTGTAGAGATGGTTCTGATGCTAAGGCCTGTTCCCCAATTGGTTCTCTATCCATCAATAAACATGCTAGCAGCCAATGAGCTGGGAGGACTAGGCAAGACTTCTGGGTCCCTGCAGGGAAGCTAGCAGATACGGAGAGAAAGGAAAGGAGTTTTTGCCATGCTTCAGAGGGAGAAAAGCCAACCAGCCATCTGAAATCTCCAGTGGACTAGCCATAGACCACTTCTCCAGGTGGAAGGTTGGGGTGTTGACCTGGGAGTAAAAGTGGCTGAGCAACGAAGCAAGAGCAGTCAAGAGGCGATGAGCTAAGAGTTCTGGGAAGGACATGCTAGCCATGGTAGATTGGGGGCACTCCACAGTTGAGCCAAGAAGTCAGGTTGAAATTGGTCAATGTGTATGTTATGTTTTTCATCTGTAGATCCAATATTCTCTGGGCAGGGGCCTGGTAGCACTGCCTGTTCCCAGAGCTTAGGCAAGGTAGCAAAAGCTACATGCTACAGGCATGTGGCACAACCTTGGGAACATGTAATAAGAGCATTCCTCTAGCTAAGTTAACTGAGCAGAGAGCAGACCTGCCTGCCACATTGTCTCTTTGCTTCAGGACACAGTCTGGAAATTGTCATTCTCCAGAACGGTGTTAGATAATGAGAATTACTACCTATCATGAAGGCAAATCCCAAACATGAGAGTGACTGACCAACAGGATAGCTCCTCAGCTCTAATTTTTCTTATCCTGACAGAAGGATGAAAGGAATGACCCACTTTAGTCAGGTTTTGCAACTTTTGGGAACTGTAGTACAGACCACAGGTGGGAATGAGTGAGAGCAACAGAGATGAAGGCAAGGGCTTCAGCTTCAGAGGCAGCAGGATTTCTGACAAAGCTACCAATTGGTTGTTCAGAGATGGCAGGATTCATGAAATAGAATTGTTCACAAGGTGTCAAAATAAGCCCACATGACCGATGATTCATTGTGTATGGAAAGAGGTACTTCCATCATTCAAAGATTCAGAGCAGGCTACTTAACTCAATTGGTAGAATGCCTGTTGAGTATGCATGAGGCCCCAGATTCCATGTCCAGTAGCAAATAAACCAGGACTACGGTGCATGTCTGTTATCTTAATATTTGGAAGATGGAGGCTGGAAGATCAGGAGTTCAGGGTCATGCTCTGATATAATAATGAGTTCAGGGTAGCTTGACTTACAGGAGACCCTGTTTCAAAATTTAAACAACAAAAACAAACAACAGCAACAACAAACCCCAGAAATAACAGCTACAACCAGCAACTCCAACCCACTCATTTAAATGAAGTTTAACACCATTTGCAAAGTTGTACAGAATCTCCCCCAAACAGAAGCCCAGAGTCGTGTCTGCAAATAGAAACAAAGCTACATAGGTGAGAGGAAGAACCAGAAGGAGCTTCCCACTGAAGCTAGAGCTGCAGCTTCAGAGGTGTTTGCCTTTCTGGAGAGAGAAACACAGCTCCCTTTGCTTCTGAGACAGAGCAGAGACATGCTCAAAAAAAAAAAAAAAAAAAAAAAAAAAAAAAAAAGACAGGCGGTCACTCTACTGAGACAAACATCTTGCATGCCCATTTGCACAGCCAAAGAGTCAAAGCTTCTAATCCTGTGGAAATATGGGGCGATCTTGAGATATAAAGTGTGCTAGTAGCATCAATCTGGACTAACCAACTGGGACCGCTCAATGGCAGCATGGAAAGCTCAGAGGCAAAACCCATTTGAAGTCAGAGAGGCAGAGAACAGGCCATGCAGAAGATGCCCTACCAGGCGAAAATCCCAGGCTAGTAAAGACACCACCACGAACCCAAGAAGTACACAAAGGCAACCAAGGCAGGAAGGGCAGGACTGTGAAGGCCACTAATAGGAAGGTAGCAGATGAGTGTTGGAATTAGCAAGTGACATTATTAAACCCCACTGGGCCTCATTTCTCTTACCAGTGACATAGCTGTTAGGCAGTTCCAACCTACTAACACTGTTGTGGATTTTAAGTAAGCAAATCTTTTTTTTTTCTTGTGTGTGTGTGAGTGTGTGTGTGTGTGTGTGTGTGTGTGTGTGTATGTATGTAGGTGGCCTGAGGACTGGGGTAGATATTCTCTACCTTACCACTGAGGCAACTTCTCTCAGTCAGACCCAAAGATTTCCTATATGGTTGGTCTCCTTAGGCAGTTGGTGCTGGGAAATCCTGTCACTGCCTTTTGAACCCCGCCTTACAGGCAGACTGCTATACCCAACTGGTATCTGCATAGGTTCTGGGGATCTGAACCCACATCTTCACATTTGCACAGCAAGGGCTTTGACCACAGAGCTATCTACGCAGCTCCCTGTTGTGGGATTTTAGAACTTCTTCTAGCATAGTACCCAATGCAGAGTAAGGACATCCACCATTGTAGCTGCTATTGTTGTTAATTTAGTGTGCAATCTGTCTTGTGTTAAGTTTATTTTTACCAGCTAACAAGGGCATGGGAAAATAGTAGAATTAACAGTTAAATGGGATGGCAGCTATGCTTTTACTTAAGATAATGGCCTTTTATCTTTACAAATCCTACATCCAACAGAGGGCTAATATCCAATGTATATGAAGAACTCAAGAAGTTAGACTCCAGAGAGTCAAATAACCCTATTGAAAATGGGGTACAGAGCTAAACAGGGAATTCTCAACTGAGGAAACTCGAATGGCTCTGAAGCACCTAAAGAAATGTTCAGCATCCTTAGTTATCAAATCAAATGCAAATCAAAACAACCTTGAGATTTCACCTCACACCAGTCAGAATTGCTAAGATGAAAAACTCAGGGGAGAGCAGATGCTGGAGAGGATGTGGGGAAAAAGGAACACTTCTCTATTGGTGGTTTTACAAGCTGGTAAAACCACTCTGGAAATCAGAAGTTCCAAAACATTAGACATAGTACTACCTGAGGACCCAGCAATACCACTCCTGGGCATATACCCAGAAGATGCTCAAACATGAATAAGGACACATGCTCTACTATGTTCACAACAGCCTTATTTATAATAGCCAGAAGCTGGAAAGAACCCAGATGTCCTTCCTAGAACCTAGAAATTGTGGTATATTTACACAATGGAGTACTATTCAGCTATTAAAAACAATGGATTAATGAAATTCTTAGGCAAATGGATGGAAATAGAAAGTGTCATCCTGAGGGAGGCAACCCAATCACAAAAGAACATACATGGTATGCACTCACTGATAAGTGGATGTTAGCCCAAAAGCTCAAAATAAACAAGTTACAATTCACAGACCACAGGAAGCTTAAGAAGAAGGACTGAAGTGGAGGTGCTTTGGTTCCTCTGAGAAAGGGAACAAAATACTCACAGGAGCAATTATGGAGACAAAGTGTGGAGCAGAGACTGAAGGAAAGGGCACCCAGAGACTGTCCTACCTGAGGATTCATCCTATAAACAGTCACCAAACCCCAACACTATTATGGATGACAAGAAGTTTATACTGAAAGGAGCCTGTTATGGTTGTTTCCAGAGGGGCCCTGTCAGAGCCTTACACATACAGAGGCAGATGAAGGTCCCCATGGAAGAGTTGGAGGACTGGAGTTGGACTGGAGGAGCTGAAGGGGTTTACAGCCCCATGAGAAGAACAACGATGTTGGCCAGCCAGACACCCCAGGACTCCCAGGGACTAAGCCATCAACCATGGGGTACACCTGGTTCCAGCCAAAAGTGGCAGAGGAATGCCTTGTTAGGCATCAGTGGGAGGAGTGGTCCTTGGTTCTGTGAAGGCTCAATTGATGCCCCAACAAAGAGAAATCGAGGGAGGAGGGAGGTGGGAGTGGGTTGGGTGGAGGGACATATACTTGGAGGCAGGGGGTGGAAGGAGGGGTTGGGAGGTTTTGGGGAGAGGGGAAACCAGGAAAGATTTTAGCATATGAAATGTAAATGAAGAATATATTCAATAATAATAATAATAATAATAATAATAATAATAATAAAGATAATGGCCTTTTCATTAGACTAATTCTTAGTAGCTCTTGCCCCCACACACCAAGCATGTGGGTACTGATTTAGCCTCAAGGTTTGGCTATAAATCAGTGTGTCTTCTGACATCTAGTTTGTGTTGTGAGGCTAAAGCATGGCAGTGCCTGTAAAACTCTATTGTTTCTCATTATCAATATCATTAAAACAATAGTAATACACTACAACAGTAGAGAGTCGAATAATTCAATTTAAAGTCTGCCAGTCAAACACAGAGGGAGGACTCAGCTGAAGCCAGTTTCCAAAAGGAAGTTAAAATCAGTTCTCATGTTTTTCTTTTTTTGGGGGGAGGGTGCTGAGATAATAAAATAAAAGTTTTGTAAATCACAACACATATTTCATCCTGTGTCTACAAAAGCAAAGGTTTTAAAGATCTTTCAACTTGTCGTCTTTAAGATATTTTGACCTCTACTTTTTATATTACCAGCAAAATAGGCAATTTGTCTTTCAGATTTAAAGTGAGACACTGTCTGGAACACAGGGGAAACTGCACCATCTGCTGGCCAGAGTGGAGAACTGCTGGGAGGAGGTAGCCTTGCTAACTACAGGCTTGCAAATGGAAAACCCAGCCACAGTTGGAGTCTTTGAAAGGTCACAGCTTGAATCACACTGCCACTCTGCTTCCCAGTGACAACTGGCTCTTGCTGGTCTCTGGGAACAGCATCAGCCTTTTCAACTCTAGAAGCAGAGAGTCATCCAGTGAGAGTCAGCTGGGAGTTCTGATAACTGGGTTCCTTGCTTTGACCTTTGCCCTTGCTGGGAGTGCATCAGAGCCTGTGTTCCCTGACCTGCCTGCGCAGGGAGAGTATCAGACCATCGCAGGGCTCTGGAGCTCCTCTGCCTCTCTCTTCTTTTCTGTAGGGTTTCAGGCCTGTGGGATTGCAACCCATAGAGGAAGCCAAAGAACCAGGGTGCTGGAGCTAAGTGAACAGGACATCATGCTGCCTGCCCTGTTTTGGACTTCCACCTCTCCAAGGCAGAGAGCAGCTCCGGTGGCCTCATTTTAAACAATTTTCAAACTCAGAAGGCTTTACATACAGTAGAAAGTTCCGGGCACAAGGCAAGCTACATCTTTAAGACTACTCTTGAACCCTATATAGAGTCTGGATGTACTGGCTGATTCTGTGTGTCCACTTGACCCAAGGAAGAGTCCTGAGAGAGGATGGAGCCTCAGTTGAGAAAATATCATCATGAGATCCAGTTGTAAGGCATGTTCTCAATTATTGATCAGTGTGGGGTGGGGCAGCTCATGGTAGATGGTGCCATCCCTGGAGTGGTGGTCCTGGGTTCTATAAGAAAGTAGGCTGAACAAGCCATGGGAAGCAAACCAGTATGCAGCACTTCTCCATGGCCTCTGCATCAGCTCCTGTCTTAGGTTCCTACCCTGACTGGGTTCCTATACTGACTTCCCTCAGTGACATGAACAGCAACATGGACGTATAAGCCAATCTGCCTCAACTTGCTCTTTAGTTATGGTGTTTCATCACAGCAATAAAAGCCCCAAGACTCTAGCCAATGTGTTAGCTACTATCACATGTGATTTTGTTTACTAATAATTCAATTCAATAATTCTTTCAACAACCTCATGAGGATGATTCCACTGAAATCATCATTTTAAAGATGAGGAAACTGAGGCAGGCCATGTTCTTCTCAATGACTCAAAGAGAAAGACCACTGACCTAAATCATCATGGCCAAATAAATTAAAACAAGCAATTAAAGCATGCTTTATTATTATTATTATTATTATTATTATTATTATTATTATTCATGTACATGAGCTGACTGTCTCCCTCTTAAGGCTCAAGAAATCAACACTGTATGTGAGGAAGTTAAGATTTTTATCCTCCAAGGGGTAGGGGATTTCCAAATAGGGGATTTGGCAGGCAAAATTGGCAGGGTTACAGAAGCAGAACATAAACATGGCTATAACATCCTCCTAAAGCAAAAGCATGATTGCAAGTTGGTCATAATACGGGGGTCATAACAAGGTAGGCATAACAACAGATGGTCCTTACAACCTTTTGAAACAAAGGCATGGCTGCTGTTTCCTGGAACAGTCCAGAACCATTTGCAGTTAAGGTTACAGGTGGGGCAGAGCCCAATCCTTGAGTGAGAGCATTTTACTGGCATTTCATTTAAGGGTTTCAAGGGTCTCAAAAGCAAATATATCAAGCCTCTGGGGCTAAAGTCAGGCTTGGAGGGGAGCCCCGAAGCTCTGGCATGCAGGAAGAGAGCCTAAGGAGGCTTCTCCAACTGCATCATGAGGCAGTGGCAGACTCAGAAGGCTAAAGGTGCCTTTTTAGGGCTTGCATTACAAAGTAAATTTAGAAATGAATCAGTTGATGGAGTGGCTGCTTACTACAGAGAAGGACTATTCAACCTGTAGCACTGCACAAACCTAGCTATGATGGCTCATGTCTTTGATCCCAGCAAATCAGGGTAGAGGCAGGATGATCCGAACTTTAAGAACATCCTCAGCAAAGTTCCAGGCTAGCCTGCTCCACATGAAACAATCTCTCGAAAACAAATAAGTTCTAAAAAAAGTTTTTTTCAAATAAAGAAAGGGAAAACAAAGGCTTCCTATTGGCTGAAGCCACCCTGAAGCTTTCCTTGAGTTTTGTAGATAGCAAGTCTGAAATGAGTCCCTGACTTACAGGATGCTAAGTCAACTGGCCGACTGTGCATTTCAGACTCATCTGACTAGGTATTACAACTGTAGAACCAAGAGAAACACAAGTTGAAGTAGAATTTCAAATGACAGTCTTTATGGAATTGTGGGTGGCCAAGAGGTGAGCCCTGGGTGTTCCGGTAGGTGGCTGCAGTCCGCAGCTCCTTCCCAGAGCTGTTGTGGGCTGTGGCAACAATGCACATTTCTGCCTGTGCTGACAGGAGGCGCTTTAGCCTAGCTTTGCTGCAGACTTTTCCCCCCTCTCTACTGGGTATAAACCCAGAATTGACTCTTGAGTCATCACTAGAGGTAAAGAAACAACCTGCCTGTTTGGAGGGGTCTGGTTTCCCTCCAGAGATAAACATATGTTGAAACTGTATTCTGACATAAAATATATGTCAGAGTATTTCTTGTCTTCACCCCTCCCCAAATAAAGAACTGAGTTACCCTTTACTTTCCATTCTAACATTAAGGCTATTTTAACATGTTTCTTAGCCTAACATAATTTAAAAATACATGTCTATTTTATTTTAATAATCATGTGTATTCATGTGTGTTGAGTCAGGGATGGGGATGGGTGGGTAATTATGCATCTTCAGGAAGTGTCTACAGAAGCCAGAGGTGTCAGATCCCTTGGCGTGGGAGTTACAGGTGGTCATGAGCCACCTTCCATGAGTGCTGAGAACTGACATGGAGTCCTCAGAAGAGCCGCACGGACAGAACCATCTCCTGGCTAAAATCTTTATTGTAGTCATTTTTCTCTCTTCCCCAAGAACTTTCTATGGGAAGAGCTCCATCAGTCTTCTCTGGGACATCGTCTTAAAGAAACATCAGTGGTCTTCAGTGTGTACATCATCAAAATCCATAAAGCTCAAAGACAGCCACTAATTGATGAGTTTCTCCAGCCTCACAATCATTTTGACTCAATGATTTGTGTAGTAAGTCGTCCATAACACTACCGTGGACCTAATAGGGACCTCCCAATGCCAGGCAACTTATAAGAGTTCCTACTTTAGACAGGATCCTGCTTCTCAGGGGTTGACAATGGGAAAGACTGAGAGTCACAAATCTTATCTATAAAGATCCCATCTGCTTCCTTTAACTTCCACCATATGTATATAGTCAGTACATTTAAAATTCCCTACCCACTAAGAAAGGTGATTCTGTATCTTGGCCACTGGGAGAAGAACTACATTAAACATTGGAGTGCTGGGGTTTTTATCGATGTAGGTTTCATTTCCTGTATCTGTCAATAGTGGGTTCAAAAGGCACAAGACCCTGCTGACACACTGTTTTCAGACTTCAGACCTTGAGAATGGTGAGATGGTGAATTGATCTATCTTGGAGCTGGTGCAATGCAGAGACTTGCTTGCTCTGGTAGGGACAACAGACAGAGATGGCTGGGCCAGTGCACAACTCAACAGAAAAACAAAGCCCAAGCTAGAGAAATACTTTGAAAGCAGGACCTGAATAATTTGGGGATGGTTGGATATAAGACAGTGAGAGCAATGACCATGTGGAGCCCAGCATGCTCACAGAGCCACTGGCACTGGGGCTTTTGGCAGGACAGCAGGGGATCCACCTAATGAAAAAAAAACCAGGGACAAGAAGAACAGACCCTTTAAGGTCAAGCCCCTGACTCCTGTGCTGTTACTGTGTTCATGCTGAGAATGACAGAAAAGTCAGTTGGGAACAATAGAAAGGAAAAAGTCAGCCTCACAAACCTAGAAACTTCTGCAGGCGACAGACCTCAGGGCATTCAGGAAGGCTAAGCAGGGGTGGGATGGGAGCCTGTTGAGATGGATCTTTCACACATGGCTGAGGCACAGGAAGGGTACTTGATGATGTGAATCTGCTTTAGGAAAGAGTCTGCTAGGCCCAACTAAAAGAACACAGAAACGGATATTACAAATGTGTTGCTATCTGGGGATGGTTCAGTCACGTGGGTGCCAATTGCAAGGTCTTAGGCCTCCACCTGCTGTGGGCACAAGCTCTGTACTTGCCTGGGCAAGCCAGGCCGCAGCAGGGGCTGCCCTGCAGAGGAATGTGTAAGCTTTGGGTACTTTCCTTTAGAGGAATCCCACCACAGAGGAATAAAAGGTTAGATGTTATTTTAATTGAATTTGTTTTCAATTTATTTTCTGCTGTCTGGGGAAAAGCCTTTTGCCCTCACATTATCTGATTCCTTTTTTTAACTTTGTGCCCATTATCCCCATGACGAGCTTTTAACACATTAGAGCAGCCCCGTTCGTTGAAGAGTGATTCACGCTGCTCGAATCAATAAATAGCAAAAGTATAACATTGGACTGAACCAAGCCACTGACCCCGAGTGTAAATAGAAAACCTGGGTTCTACTTCCTCAAAAGAGGCTGCCTTCTGGTACTCCCCCAAATCCGTGGTTTCAGGATGACTGTGCAGAGATTCTGGTTCCAAACTTCATTTCCCCAGGGGCTATCAAGCCAGCAGAGATAAGTGTTGGAAGCTCCTCTGCCTGTAATGGCCCTTGTTCTCTGGGTCCCAGAGAAATGCTGGGACTGAAACAATATGGTACCTTCCTACAAACATGTTTACTGGGAAAAGAGAAGTATTAAGCATGAACTCATGGTTATTTTAAGTTACAAAGGAAGTGAAGAATAGAAAGTTTTGATATCTACACTTGATGATGGTGGTAGTGATGGGAATGGTGGTGATGATGTTGATGATGGTGTAGTGGTGATGTGGTGGTGATGATGATGTAGTGGTGGTGGTAGTGATGGTGATGCTGGTGATGATTGTGTGATGGTGATGACAGTGGTAGTTGTGGTCTTGGTGGTGCTAGTAGTGATGGTGATGGTGATGGTGATGGTGATGGTGATGGTGGGGAAGGTGGTGGTGATAATGGTGCTGCTGTTGACAGTGATAGTGGTGTGGTGGTGGTGGTAGTGGTAGTATGTGTATCTATGTATAAAACTATGTACATGGTGATCATTGTCAATTTTACAGTGGCTTATCAGGCTTACGAAAATGCAAATTGCTTTTCAGATTATAACAGAAATGTTTCTGTGTGTAACATGTTCTAATTCCGGCAAGGTACAGGATGACATCAGTGTAACTCAACATGGCCAGAGAGCAGGAAAGGTTTTGAGCTTCAATTAACTCAGAACCCATTCCTGTCTGACCTATTATAATCAGATATTATAGCCTGGGTACTTTATAAAGATTTAGTGCATTCAGAGCTCCAGGGGATGGAAGGTTGAGGTTGCATCCCTGGTGAGACTTCTCTCTGCTGAGTCCTGAAGTGCTTCCCAGAGTCTCATAGTGAGTACAGTACATACAAGAGACAGACAAGATAGCTTTTATGAGTCATAGACACACTGATGACAAACTGTTAACTGACTCATTTAAATGGATTAATGATTATGGTGCAGAATCTCTTAAAGGCATCTATGAAAGGTCCCACCTATTCCCACCCCCTTAACCCTTCACACAGGCATTACATTTCAACAAGAGTTTTGGTAGAGACACTCAAACCATAGTTCTAGAGCTGCAATGGTCTGAGCCACAATCAATTAAGATGTTGGGAAGGATTTGAGGTACAATTTCCCACCGTGCCCTCCTTAGAGTGCTGCATCTCTGATGTGTCACCAAGAGTTCCCTGAAATGCCATCTGTGTTTCAAGACTTTGGGAGTCTAACCAGCTTCCCTTTATATCCCTCTTGGTCAGTATGCGAAGTTCCTTATGTCTTAGATAGTATGTGGAGATCTGTATATCTGTGCTCAGTGTGTGTGTTGGTTCATGAGTTGTGTGTGAAGGACTGAGGTTGACCTCAGATTCTTTTCCAATGCCATTTGCTTTTTGTTGCTGCTGCTGCTGTTGCTTCTGCCATGGCTATTGCTATCGTTGTTGCTGTTGTTGCCCTTTCTGCTGCTGCTGCTGTTGCTCCTGCCATGGCTATTGCTATCGTTGTTGCTGTTGTTGCCCTTTCTGCTGCTGCTGCTGTTACTGCTATTATTGCTATTGTTGCTGCCATGGTAGTTGTTGCTATTGTTGCTGCTGCTGCTATTGTTGGAAGCTCAGGTCTCTCACTAGCTAGGCTGGCTGGCCAGCCAACCCCAGGGATCTGTCTGTTTCTGCCTTCCTACTACTGGCAATTCAAGTGGATGCCACCTTGCCCAGCAGATTTAACATGGGTTCTAGGAGTTGGATTCAGATTCGACTGACTGATTTTACTTACTGAACTAAATTAAAAATACTTTAACCATTTGGATGAAAACAATAGATCTCACCTTAGGATACAGAGAAAGGTGTCCATCCTAATAACAATTTTAGGGAAACAACCACATTCGCAGCTGAACCACCTTTCCATACTGGCAAATGAACCCTCCTGAATGAACTGTCACCATTGTCTTCTCCCCTGTGGTGTATGTGGTTCCTTAGGGAAAATCTGGGACCTTTGTATCCAAAACACAAGTGTTTATTATACACATGGGAAAGAGGAAACTATTCAAAACTCATTCTACCACAAAAAAGAAAAGCCCCAGAACAAACCAGCCTAAGAAAACGGGTGTTTACTGAGGAGCTTGCTGCTCTGGAAAAGCTAAACAACCATGTTGCAGCCCCTCACAAAGTACCCCAAAGAAGACCCATGGCACTCCACAGAAAACGCTGCTCCTTGGCCTACATCTATCCAAAGGCATTGCCCCCAAATGTCAAGCACCCTCCTGGGTCTTCAGAAAACACCTCCATGTTTTCTGCCAATAGACCCCTAGAGTACACACAGAGAATGGAGGTATCTGTGGTTCAGACGTTCAAGGATCCCAGTACTTGGACTCTACTTTTTCTCTTTGCTCAGGATAGCTCTTGTTTCTTGCTACACCTATCTTTGTTCTCCCAAATGGCTACATCTTAAAAACAGATAAGAATTGCAATTGGCCTGGGTCATGGCTAGGTCTACTATGGTTGTGCAATGGGCACATTGTGCTTGTTCTTGAGTGAGTTCTTAAACTGCAGGTGCATTTGAATCTACACAAGGAGAGCACAGACACTCTGGCAAAGGTGGAAAGAAGAAAGCCACATTAGCAAGGAGAAAGGAGTTCAGTGTTACAGTTCCATGCCTTGCAGATTTTATGCCGGTGTAAAAAGGCAACCAGAACATTCTCCCTTATCCTCCATGCTCTTTGGATTAATCCAGACTCTGAAAAAGCTGTTTGAGGAAAAGTGACATTCTAGGATCAGTGCTGCCCTTGTGTCTGTGGAGCCTAGGAGGAAAGTGCACAGGGCTAAAGCTTTAGCAAACCCATCGTGCCATTGGTGATGCTGTCCCTAATCTTTGTTATGCTGCTTAAGTGTTTTCATGAGTGGAGAAAAATTGTGCTATCACAGGAGAGATGAGCTCTCTTGTTTTCTTGAGAAATTCTGTGATGCCCAGACAAAGGGGTTTTAAGTTTGTCATCTTCCTCTTTGACATCCTTCATTCTAAATGATTCATTAATCATGTGTTCATTGTGCAAATCAATTACAGATGTTTTATTGGTGGGTTAATTTAATTAGTTCTTTAGTCGTCCTTCATATTTATTTAATAATAATGGGATGCATTACTGTAAGTCATGAGCATGTTGACTTCTAATCAATGATTATAAAAGAAATTAAGGAAGAACATGAGTTGCTTTCTGTTATCTAGCTGCATATCACCTCCTTAGACATATTTACCCTTTCAGCCATTGACTCATCCATCCACCAGTCAACCTTTCTGCCTGTCTATCTCCCTGTCTACCAGCCAATAAAGCTTTTGAAATGTTGAGGTCTATTCTAAATAGATAGATCCTATAATCATAGCCCTGGAATAGACTTGCATTCCATAGCAACTATACCTACAAGTTCTATAATACTATTGTGAGGAGTTTTGGAGGACCTGGATTCACTGTCTCCCCTCTGCCTTACCTAATGCCCTGAACTCATATTGGGGCTTTTCACAATATCCCAATCTGCAAAGGCAGATCCACAATTCAGAGGCAGGTTGACTGACCTGAAGGATCATTCCCTCAGCATCTCCAAGATGATGACCAAGGTGAATGTCATGATAGGGTTCCTAATTAATAATCTCTCACTGAAGTATATTTTATAGCTAAAACCAATGTTCTTTCTACCTGACCCAAGAGCCAAGCACATAGCCATCATCTCTTCCCCTCTCCATAACTCTCTTGTAGTCAACTGTCCCAGCACTACATTATTGATGGTATTGCAACATTGTTTCTTGATAGTCAGAATAGGCAGAATACAGAGGTGTGCTCTATAACCCATGTAACTCGTTTCACATGATATTGTAGGATCTAATTATTCCTGATGCAACACTTCATCCCATATAATATGACAAGTAGGTACCCAAAGGAGTCTAACATTAGAAGGACTTTCACTCAATTGTCTGGATATAATTTTCTTGACTATATTGAAGCCTATATTCAGCATTTGATTTTCTAGAGTCTCTAGCTGTGTGCTGGGATCTGATTTTTGGGGTGGAGAATAGTCACACAGCAGATTCAGTCTGTGTAATAACACAGAGCAATGAGGGGTATGTCAGGGTCCTGCACATAAGTAGAGGACTCAACTCAGATATGCAGAGGCTTCTGAAAGAGGCGACTTTTCCACTGAAGTTGTAAGAAAGAGCAGCAGTCAAGGGCGTGGTAGTACAGGGTGGCAGAGAGATGAAGGAAGAAGATTGAGACGTGGTATAGTCAGGATGTTATGTTTTCAAGAAGAAAACAGAGACAGATTGCCAATTAAAACTGAGAGCAAGAGAATGAGAGAGGTGAGAGAGAAGAACTGAGGCAGGCAAGGCACAAGCCTGGAAGGGATGGGCCTGGAAGCAACATAATGAAAGAGAAACTGAGGAAATTGCTGGAGGCAGCTTTAAGATCTGAGCTTATATCCATAACTGTATGGAACACATTCTGAGCAGAGACTGAGGAGATGGCTCAGTCTCTAAGGTGCTTGCTGCACAGGCATGGCGCCCTGATCTCCACCATCTCCATAAAGACCCGGACACAGCAGCGTCTACCTGTAACCCCAATGCTGAGGAGGTGGAGATGGGCGGATCTCTGGTGCTGGTTGGGCATCCAGCCTAGCTAGCTAGATTTTGTGAGGAAACCCTGCCCCCACAATCTAGCGAAGTGACTGAAGAAGACACCTCATGTTTGACCCCTGGCTTCTATATGCGTGTGCACATACATGAACATGTGAACACAATTACGTTCACACCACACACACACACACACACACACACACACACACACACACAAATACAAACATTCCTAGTGGGCTACACTTTCTCTGGAAGTGCACCTATGGATTGGAATGCAAATGGGGACAGATGAGCCAGGAGATAGAGCAGACAGTGTCAGAGATGCACACAGCAGGGCTAAGATCAGAGGCTCGGAGTAAAAGAAACACAGCACTTGGTGACAGGTTGAGTTTGGAAGGAGAAGAGGGATCCTAGGGAACGAAAGAGATGGAGAGAGGAGTTAAGGGTGGAAAGGAGGAGCCAGCAGAAGCAGCAATATTGAGGCAGGCCCTAGGTTCCTTGAATCCCTCACAGACCTCAGAACATAGGCAAAGGAGACAACTTGGAGACAGGGCATGCACCTGGGTGGTTGTGGGTCTACACATACGTCTGATAGCATGGGTTCCCATCCCCAACAGTGAGCCCCTCAGGCTCTCTGGGGTAGTATGCAGAGTAACGCCAACAACAGAGGTGGCTCACACTGCATGACATCATCAGCTGGTTAAGGTTCTAGCCCAGATCTTCATCCTCATATCGTCCCTGATATGACCATAAAGTATATCCTCCCTAGCTGATGTATGGAGACTTGGTCTTCAGCTGGGGAGAAGAGGTGATTGGATCATGAGATGATTCATCAATGAGGCCAGTACAACAATGAGTTTATAGTAAATGTGCTAGCTGCAGGTGGGGCGTGGGCAGAAGTATGTCCCTGGTTTTCTCCAGTCTCCCATGCCCGTCTTCCTGGCTACCAAAGAGTAAAGCTCTAGTCAGAAGTGAAGGAAGCCTGGAGTAGGTATGTCTGTTGACATGAGCTAGCCATGTCAAGGACCAAAGCCTCAGACTCCTAGGAAATTAGCAAAGTCCTTCACCATCCTGGGGAAAGCTCCGGGGGAGAGGAAAGCTTGCCTTTTGTCTGAGTGCGACTACTGATAGTGTGTGTAGATGTCCGCTGGGATTTCCTCCAAGATATTTATGACCTAAGGCTGCTCCCTTACAAAGACTGCTCCTGCTGAGATTAGGTAAACCCACCTCTCTAAGCCAGCTGCTTACCATAAACCGCACCTCCCTGTTCAAGTCTATGTAAACACATTG
Organism: Apodemus agrarius; assembly: GCA_964023405.1. Taxonomy (NCBI): domain Eukaryota; kingdom Metazoa; phylum Chordata; class Mammalia; order Rodentia; family Muridae; genus Apodemus; species Apodemus agrarius. The sequence goes on along the minus strand of OZ030013.1, from coordinate 107,133,293 downwards.
AGCTTCCAGAGTGCTCTCTGTGCTTCTCAGAAAGCCCAGATCATTGGACCTCAGCTTTTCAGTGTCCGAGTGTTTGTCTTTTCTTCGTTTCTTCACAGTCCCAGTCAAGTCAATCCCTGGATCCCTGCAAGGAAGCAGCAAGTTCTCCCCTTCCATGTCCTTCTGCCAGGATCCAATGTAGGCCACAGAACACTGGCCAGCTGATCATGTACTGGGATATCTGAAACCAAGAACTGAGTTCTCCCTTCAAGTTGTCCTTACATTGTACTCTGTCACAGAAGTACTGAGTTTCTTCTTCATGGAGTATTGCCCAGGCCACAGTGATAAAGCTCTTCAGTGACCTGTCTCTGGCAGTCATTGGACAAAACAGTATAAAGATTATCTGATAGAGATGAATGCAACTTTTGTTAAGAGGATCACTGCATGTACAACAAATTGCTCTATAAACACTTCGGGTGGCTAGAAACCATTCAAAGTCAACTTCAATAAGCTGTAGCTTCTCCAATTCTGACTTGGCAAGGCAAGCAAGAATGGTGGCACTGTGGGACTCTATTTTAAATGAGACAAATGAATGCCATCAAGATGGTTCAACAGGTGCAAGACTGACCACCTGAGTCTGGACTCATAAACCTATATAAACATGAAAAGGATTGCACACACACACACACACACACACACACACACACACCAGTTTTTTTAAAAATGTAATGAGAGAAATAGAAAGTTGAAAAGGCTATATGATACCACTACAGTATGATGTGGTACTAAGCCAGGACCTGCTTAAAATGGAGGAGTGAGACATAAAGGCTTTTTAAAGGTTCATTTCTAGGCCTTAGCAGCTCTGATCTCTGAGCCTGAGGCTGAAGACCCAGATGCTCAAGCCTTGTACCTTTTCTGTTTCAGAAGCATGGGTCTCTGATTACCAGTTCAGAAGGGGTTGCCTGGGCCCTAAGATTCTCAATGTACATTGTTTCCACCCCTTAGTTCATAGCTACTGAGCAGGTCTGACTTCTCTCTTTAGTCCTGTCTGCGGTCTGGCATTAGGGGCAAGTGCTAGTGCTTAGCCTGCTTCTTAATTCTTCCTTGTGGAAAGGACTCAATGCTACCTTTAGCTCAGCTTATCGCCCCCTAAAACCATGAGGGAGGCCAGTGGCTGGGCACTTGGAGCCCCCTCACCCCCACAGTCCCAAGTTGTCATACTTTATGTAATACCCCTTCATCCAGGCTGATTTAGCAGCCATGGCTGCCACTGTACCCTCAATTTTCATTTCTGTCCCCTGCTGTTCCTCTTGTGAACAGTGATGCATTACAATTTCCAGGTGCCTCGGGCTGCACATCCTTTCAAGATATAATCAGCTGAAAATAAGATTTTTTTCCATTGGAAGCTGAGCCCAACATGACTACCCACCTATTACCAAACCTGTATAATTAAAAATAAACACCTCTTCCCCCTCCCGCCCCCCTTTCTCTCTCTCACACACACACACAACTATCATCTGATGCAGAAATAATTTCAGGATTAAAATTTGAAAGAATCACCAACTAAAATGAAAATGGAAGAGAGTATTGGCAGAGAGCAAAGAGGGGAGAGAGGCAGGGGGGAGGGGGAGGGTTCCCCCCCAAACTGCCTTGGTATGATAGCCTGTTTACTTGAACCCCATTTCATAGAGCGCAATTTGGTTTCCTGGTTAATCTGTTTGGCCTGTGTTTGTGTAAACACATAGGGTAACATCTAATCACAAAGACTCTGGGCTGACAGCAGGTATTGGTGTCATGTAGTGTTACCCTCCCAAATATCAGGATATTACTGCAGAACTTAGCTCTAGGTCTCTCCCTGGTTAAATCCATGCACTGGCAATATTCCACAGAGTTGTGGATTTTGCCTCTCATCTAGTGAATATGACCAAAGGTGATGTGATGTCACCCCCATAATTATGACACCCCCAGAAGTGTCCTATCTTTGTGGGAGAATGCCCTCCCTGGTTTAAAATGTTTATAGCAATTTTTTTATCTAGCAGTAGAAAACCAATACATACCCCAAAGTGATCTGGGGAGGGGAAAGCTGGTGAGAAATTTCCTTCATGAAATTCATACTTATATGGGCAAGTGGGATGCCTTGACTGCCTGAATCCACCTGTGTTGTGATTGCTCTGTATATTTTTGGCACCACGGTCTGGTAAGAGCAGCAACAAGGACTGGTGTCAGCTCATTTTCTTCAATAAAACACAGTGTGGAACTTGTGGTTTGCTAATATCCTCTCGTGTTAAATACTAAGCTCCAGCCCCCATGTCACAGTGAGGACTTCTGTGCCTTCCACGCATGCACAAAGAATCTGCAAAGTAATGTCTGCCCCCATCCTGCCAGTCCTAGATGCAGATAGGAAGACATTTTGAATTCCATTGCAAAACATGCAAGGTCAGAACCTGCAGGTCTGAAGACATGATCTCACATGCAGCAGCCTCAGTATTGTGTATGGGAAGAAATAAAATCCATGTGCCTGCATGAAACACATAACCAGAAAAAAGTAGGCAAGGCTTCAGAAAGGGTTAATGACATTATGGTAAAGGAATGGGATAGGCAGCCCACATGGGAATGAACGGGCTCCAGCCTCACTTTCAAGAAATCAACATAAGGATATAGAGGAGACCTTAAAAGGAGCAAGAGAGAAGACGCTTCAGAGTGAGACAGCTAACACATATCTGGTGGCTCAATGTAGTCCCCCAAGGGAAGAACAGAAGGGAGGTACCATGGTGTGTGTGTGTGGGGGGCACATGCAAGCATGATACGGTCCAAAAGCGACTTGCAACCTGTGTTGCATGACCCATTTGGGGGTCGACTACACTTTCTCAGGGGTTGCATAACTGATATCCTGCATAACCAATATTTACTTTATAATTCATAACAGTAGCAAAATTACAGCCATAAAGTAGCAATAAAAATAATTTTGTGGTTGCAGGGTCACCCACAACATGAGGAACTGTATTAAGGGGTCATAGCATTAAGAAGGTTCAGAACCTCTTTTGTAGGGGACTCAAAAGACAGAAAAGTGGTTTGCAAACCTATCTGCGCTAAAATATTCTCCTTGCAAAAAGATATTTTACCATGCTTCTTTAGTAATAAGACTTCAACAGAAAATATAATTAAAATATAGAGGAATGCCACAGGTTATAATTCAGGCTGGCTTTTTTATATAGATGTCTGATAATAATGACTTTACTCCAAGACAGGTTAAGCAGTGTCGGTAGAAACTCAAGAGGGTTTGTTGTGGAGGAGAGAGTTTAGGCAATATCCCAAGTCTGTGTATTAGGGAGTTGACCCTAAATAAGTGACAGTGCTTGAAGATGGTGAAACATTAAGGTGAAGGGCCCTAAAGTCAGATGGGGCATCAGAGAGACCTTAGGACCTGGCTCTTTCTTGCCTGTGTCTCTCTTTTCTTCCTAGTTGCCATGACATTAGCAACTTGCTCTTTTATATACTCTAAACAATACAGCACTGCTCTGCTACAAGCCCTAGCCAAGAGAATAGATGGTGGACTAGAATCTCTAAATCCATAAGACAAATAAACTCCCACTTTTTAAACTGATTACCCTAGGCATTTTGTTACAGTAACAGAAAACTGACAGCATAGCTGGTAACTTAAGAACCATAAGAGGTATCTCTCGTGATAGGATTGTCTGTGTTGAGTCAGATCCAGAGAAGAATCTGCTCAAACTCAAAGTAAACAAATATTGAAGTATTATTTTCTATAATGCTACATTCTAGCTATATTCCTAAAAAATATGTTATCTAGTAAAATCTTGGGGAAAATATGTATACCTGATGTATAAGTTAGGGTAAAGTTCCAGATCCAAGCAGGCATAAATATGTTTTCACTGTTTTGTTAGCTATAGGAAGGCTTGAGAGATGGCTCAGTGGTTAAGACCACTGACTGCTCTTCTGGAGGTTCTGAGTTCAAATCCCAGTAACCACATGGTGGCTCACAACTATCTGTAATGAGATCTGACGCTATCTTCTGGTGTGTCTGAAGACAGCTACAGTGTACTTACATACAATAATAAATAAATCTTTTTAAAAAAGAAAGCTACAGGAAACAAGATTTTTCTAGAACATTTGATGTCTTGAATCTTTGCTATTAATCACAAGTTAGTAGATCTTTAATGACATTACATAACATTACTGCCCAGAGGTTTTCAGCAAGCTTTCCAGGTAATGGCAGGATTGATGCCTAGGAAACCCTTCCTCTCTGTGTCTCTTTCTCTTTTTGTCTAACTATTTCTGTTTCTGTCTCTCTCTCTTTCTCTCTCCCTCCTTTTGCAAGACCGAGTTTATCTGAGATTCACCTGCCTCTGCCTTCTGAGTGCTGGGATTAAAGGCATGCACCACAACTATTTCATCTGGAATGCTTAAGGACTGTGTTCTCAGGGGGAGAGAATGGAACCTCATGAAGAGTCCTAGGATAGGAATTCAAGTTCACAAGTGGGATAACAGTTCAGCATGCTGGGAGGATCAGGGGTCAAATGCAAGCAGTCACCTTCCAGAGATCCAATAGTCAATGCTGTAAACAAGGGTCACACAGAACTAGACGTTCTGACCCTGCATATATGTACTGCTTCCTGCTTCCGGCTCACTGTAGGGAAGCACACAATGGTTACTTAGTATCTCTGGGATTTAAGTTCTTAAACATCATCTCTAGTGTTTCAATATGGACATCTCAGGGTTACATCATAGGAGAGATCTGTTACTGAGTCTAGTGTGATGCTCTACAGGGAGGCCGATAGCCAGGTCCATCACCATCTCTTGTGTTCTGGGATCTTACTGGAAGAGTACAGATACGTCATGCTCATTTCAGACAAGCTCACATAATTCCCAGCCTTCATTCTTGCTCAATTAGAAGCACCAGAGACCAGCATCTTTTTTTAATACATATTTTCTTTATTTACATTTCAAATGTTATCCCCTTTTCTAGTTTCCCCTCTGAAAACACCCGATTTCATCCCCCCATACAGTCACCAAACCCAGACACTATTGTGGATGCCAACAAGTGCTTGCAGACAGGAGCCTGATATAGCTGTCTCCTGAAAGGCTCTGCCAGTACCTGACAAATACAGAGGTGGATGCTCTCAGCCAACCATTGGACTGAGCACAAGGTCCCCAATGGAGGAGACCAAAATCTTAAGCATCAAGTCTCTCAGGACCAATTTCAGCTCAGTCACACAGGATCTCCTTAGTAAACTTGCCTTCTCTGACCTTCACTTCCCTCTTCAGTTAGAAGAGGACAGCCAGCAACATCCATTTGTGTACATTATAAGGAAAACAAGCAAAAATAATTCATAAAGCAGTAACTATTTTAATATCAGTGCTACAGAAACACATAGATGATGGCAATGCAACAGTATTTTTTTGCCATGTAATTAATGGTCACTATCATGTGATTGTTCCCGCTAACAGCAAAGATTCCATATAGAACAGTGATTAAATACATCCGCCCTGAGGCCAGTGTTTTGTTTGGCTCTGCACTTCTGGCATCATTTTAGCTACCAGATATGAGTTTCTAACCTCTTCCACTCTGTTCCTTCAACTTGGAAATTTTTAGACAGAACAGTAGCTGGAGCGTGTTGTTCTGGAAGGTTCCAAGCAGCTTCACAGTCCCTGTTGGAGCAAGCCTTTACCACCAAGTGTGAGCAAATGGTAAAGACCCCTGCCAATCCTTAATTGTTTATTTAATAATTTAATTAATTATATTAGTGCCAAGTGGCTGTGATATACATTGGAGTCTATAATGTGAGAGGAGATTTCCTGTTAGAAAATGGATGGGACCTCATGTAAAAGTCTTGATTTGGGCATTGACTGGACCTCAAGGATTTTGCCCAAATACAGGAAGATAGTGCATGTGTATTGCTTTTCTTAGCCACATTTCCTATTTTATGGTTGATGTGGTATTAAAGATGTTGTGAGAAATATATATTCATCTTTATGCTAGGAGTCAATATATTGGAGGTTAAGAAATTTACATCTTTCATACATTTTGCAAATTAACAGTTTTCTTCATGCAATGCCGATCCTCTCCACAGGACTCCGCTTCCTTGGGGAAACTGTTAATAATTTTTTAGCCACTGTAGAAGGCAAAAGTTAGGCTGGCATGAAAGGTGCATGTTTCTGCATTCTTGTTTCCCTTTGCCCACAGAACATCAATTGGATGAAATAATAGCTGTTCAGCTGGTCATTCCCCTCTGACTGCAAGTCACCGGGAGCTCAGGCCTTACAAAAGCCAGTATCGACTATGTGTAGAAATATCTGCAATGAGATGCTTCATGGCTGACATCTCTCATTCATAATCATTGCAAAGTCGGTCTTCCTGGGCCTAGTCAATGGCCAGTCAATATTTCCATTATAAACTGGAGTGGGGTAAACGGCTAGGGCAGAAACACAAAACAAAAATGTACTCAACAGAACCCGTAGACGTGGGCATCAGAGTTGGACAGAAATATGAAATGAGGAGCCAATCAAAGGCAGAGAGCACTTTCTGACTTCCGTGTTCCGTGGGCTGCAAACAAAGCTGCTTTACAATGCCTCAGTTGCGGGCCATCTGCTTTGTCAACTTGACCGGATTTATAATTAGCCAAGAGACAAACCTCTGGGAACATCATCTCTCCACAGGATGAGACTGGTTGACTCCAGTCCCTTCAAAGTCCATGCTGAATATAAGGAGAGAGTGGGCTGAGCACCCGCTCACCTCTCTGCCTCCTGACTGAGGTGACGATGTGACCCATTGCCTCACGGTTCCACGCCCAGAGCTCGAGCCCTAGGAGCTGCCTCTCAACTGTGCCTCGCCTGCCACAATGAAGTAGGCCTTCAGCCTGTCACCACACACAAACCCTTACTTCCTAGCTGATCTGTCAGGTGTTGTGCCATAGAAATGAGGAAAGCGACTAAGGCCTACCTGGTGCTGGTGAACAGCCTCAGCACAGCATAATCTATGCAGACCTTATCAATATTCCAAGGTGCAGCTGTTGGCTTAGTACCATGATATATTGCACATTTCCTCACAGGAGATCACATTGCAAGTGGGCCTGGGCAACATGGGCATCATGTATGTGTTTGCATGTGTATGTCAACATGTGTGTATGCATGCATGGACACGTCTGTGCACGTATGTGTATTTGCGTGTGCACATGCATGTGTGTGTGTGTGTGTGTGTGTGTGTGTGTGTGTAATTTGTTCCCATATACCCCATAAGTCAGCCAGTGCTTAATTCTGTGCATGTGCTTCTGTAGGGAATTTTCTTGTTAAATCAACATACATGGGTGGATATAAGCAATACAAGTTAGCAAGCAGGAACCTGAAGGAGAGAACTGAGGTTTTAGCACAGATGTGGTGACCCTCCTCAGCAGCAGAGAGGGGTCCAACCAGGACCAGCAGGAAGCAGCTCAGGATTCTCAGACATCAGTTTAGCTTAGGATCCATCATAGGCGTGGGATTTCTTTGCACTGTGTGCAAATGCCTTTCTACTTTGTCAGAATGATAGCAGTGTGAGCCTTATCAAAATGGTCCCTTAGACATTGTAAGTCAGACAATGGTCAAATTTTATGCACACTTTACTGGGGGCCATTTCCTTGTTAAATCGACATTTGGTAAAGATTTCTCCACTGTAAATAACTAAACAAGGACATTAGGGAACCCTGGTTTTGTGAATATCCTTTATGCTCAGAGTTTCACAGAAAATGCTTCTAGATGCCATTACTCATGCATGATGAATGTCACTACCTGAGCTTAATTTAGGTAATTTTCCTGCTGCTTTAGTGTACGAGCACAGAAATGAGTATTAATTTACTGTGCTAATCTTTAATTAGAAATGAGTTTGGTCTGAAATAGCTGATACTGAAAGCTCAGTGACTTTTTTGCAAAATAAAAGGTACTGATCAACATATGTACACACACAAGCACACACATGTAGACACACGTGCAGACACATCTATGCAGATACACACATGCATACACATCTATGCAGACACACACATGCAGACACATACATTGGCATGGATATCCACTCACACATGCACACAAGCCGGCATACATACATACACACACACACACACACACACACACACACACACAAACACATGCAGACACACACACATACATGAAGACACACCTGTACATATATCCCACCCCTCACCTACCCTGTATACTCGCACATTTACATCACATTTCTCATCCCTAGCCACCACAACACACACAGACACACACACACAGCTGTACTCCCTATGTCTTCCCTACACCTTCATCTCTTTGTCATTTTCATTTTGGAAATCTACCATATAGATGGATATCAATATTGAATATGTTACTAGCAAACATAAGTGATACCATAATGCAGCAGCTTATTTGATAAGCAAACAGACTTAGAGATGAATAGATTGTTGAAGAGATCCTCAGAAAATACTCTGAGGGCTTTGCATGTAGAGCAAGCCTTGGAGAGGCTCAAGTGCAACAGTAGAATTAGTGGATTGTTCTAAGCTTGCTCTAAGAATGGCTCAAATGATGTTTTCCATAACACCCCCAGCTACTGAGGAGTTAGGATTTTGAAACATTTGTTTACCCATCTAAGAGGCATTCATTCACTCTTAAATATTGATTTGTCTCCTGTAGGACAACTCTCTCCTAGTACAAAGGATGCTGTAATGGCAGAACAAAGACCTGGAGGCACAGGCTCCTAGCTCCTCCTAGAAAAGCTAAGGCAGGAAAATGGCAATTCCCAGCCATGCTTGACCTACATTACACAAGCCATGCTTGACCTACATTACACAAGCACAGCTAGGACAACTTAATCAGACTCTGTCCCCAAATGAAGGGGTTGTAACTTAGCGCAGGAATGTTTGCTCAGTATGAAAATCTAGCTCCCCAAACAAAAACTACTGTGGTGATGGGAATAAGAATGAGCGCATAGGCTGGCAGATGATTTAAATGCTACATGGCACTGCTTGAGGTAGGATTAGGAGGTGTGGCCTTGTTGAAGGTATGGACTTTGAGACTTTAAAAAGCCTAAGCTGGGTCCAGTGCCTCTCTTCTGCTGCCTGCAGATCTGGAGCTCTGTTACCTTTCTATCACATGGCTGCCTGCATTTCATCATGGTTCCCACCATGATGACAATGGACTAAACTCTGAAACTGTAAGCATGCCCCGGTTAAATAATTTCTTTTATGGCAGTTGTCTTTGTCATGGTGTCTCTTTCTAGCAATAGAACACTGACTAACACACCACCTCACCCCAAAACCACACATCAACCCCAGGGCCAGAGTTCTAAGTGTTGATTGATTTTTGTATTTCTGACCCCTGCTCTTAACCAATAGAAGATGTTGCTTGTGACCTTTGAGGATCTGACCCATTGTTCTCAAAGAACAGCAGCCCAGCTACCTGAGGCAGAACAAGCAGAACCAGTTTCCAGCCTTTGGAGGAGGGTCTGGCCCCGCCTATCTATATTTAGAGAGATTCATTAAAGTTTGAGCCTTGAGCAAGAAATCATGCCTTGACTCCATGTGTTTCCCTTGACACCCTGTTTTCTAACCCCATCTCTTCTTCCAGGGAACCCAAGTGGTTAGCAGGCAGCCGCGGGTGGCTATAGTTGCTCTCTAGTACAATAGAGTATTCTACATAGTTTGGCCAAGCATTCAGTGTTGCTTGCCATTTAGGAGATACTGCTGTTAGGAAGTCAAAATAAAATTTTATTAAAGCAAGCCACATACTCACTCTAGCTTTCCCTCCTTCTTTCTTACCCCTCCCTCGTGGTCCTCTGTCCCTGCCATGGATAGTTTCCAATTTAATATCCATTCTTCTTTCCTGACTTAATACAACAGGCCCAGCTTTGTTTTGGGACAGCACTACTTAAAGAAAAACAGAGATTTGTAGCAAGGGGTGATCATGTGACTAAATTCTGAGCCATGAGTTGTAAGAACCCACTGGTTAAATGAATAGGAAGGTTTGCTTTTCCCATGAAGTGGAGAGGCTCTTCTGGGCCATCATAGAGGGCAGTCTACTAGAGCCATTCCAGAAAGGTGGAAAAATTGTGGCACTGGAATACTAGAATCTGCTAATATATCAGAACCAGAGTCTGGATGCCTCACCCAAGACATGAGAAAAATTACACTACCATTTGGATCAGTACTGGAATGGGGTGTTGTGCAAATAACTGATGATGGTATCATTGGTACAAGCTACAAAGTACAGCCAATAATCTAGTGTTGAGTATTCAACCTCTCCATTACCAGTGCCATTTTCAAGCTGCCTGACTTTATGGTAAGTTGTATCAACATGCAGTTGTACCAGTGAGTTTATGGAAGAGGCATCATGACCTTATTTAAAAGATGGGGAAACTGAGGCCACATGTGGTCCATCAGCTATAACTCTGGTTGGTTCCAAAACCCAACTTCAACTAGCCCATCTATCATCCTTATAACACCACAGAATGTGACTACTGCTATCATTTGAAAGATGACCTGATTGATGTTTACATATGTCAATGTTTGTGCTGACCTTGGGAGCCCAAATGAAGATAAATCTGTAGCTCTAGTTTCTTCAGAATCCTTTCAGAAAAAATATCTTTCCTTACATTATTCAAGTCTTTCCAATTTCAAGCCCTTTGGACCTTCAAACAGCATGACATTCTGTCAAGTCTGCTTCCAAGTGCCTGATACGCAGAACAATTGCAAAGCTTCCTTGCTTGTCATCCCAGGGCCAAGAGCTGGATTTGCAGTCACCAAGCCCTAGAAGTTACTAAACTCCTCTTCCCTTGGACTTAGTCTGATCATAGTACGGTGGCGTTGAGGGCTGGCAAGCATCATAAAAGGAGGAAGGTTCCAGAAGGATGCACAGGTTCAGGGATATCACTGTGGTTGGCAGGTAGAAACAGAACACCATCTGGGTGATTCTTTAAACATGTCTCTTCTCTCTCCTTAAACATCCTTTTTTCTAGCAGTGAACTTGAGCCTCTAGAAACAGGCTGTCCCTCTTCTCTTTCATGGATTAAGTCTCTGTCACTCTTTGAGAGGAAAAGAAACTTCTTTCAAGTCTTTTGATATTTAATCAGCTGATCTGTTTTGTACTTTGTTCCAGACCATCAGTTTTCAGGGTTGCAAGCCCTTTGGAGGCTGAAGGATCCTTTCAAAGGACTCTCCTACAACAATCAGAGAACACATATCTTTGCAATATAATTTATAACAGCAAAATTACAGTTATGAAGTAGCAACAAAAATAATTTTATGGTTGGGGTCACCACAACATGAGGAACTATATTAAAGGGTTGTAGTATTAGAAATGTTGAGAACCTTTGTTCCAGATTGAGTATCTATTTTACACACACACACACACACACACACACACACACACACACACACACCACACCACACTTGTACATGCTGGTCTTAGCTATGACACACCTACTCATCAATTCCTATTAAACCTGTTGCTGAGGCATTCTTTCACTAGATCCTACTTCTTCAAGATTACAATGTACACTGAAAACCACTGGAGTCTGGGAATCCCCCAAGTCCAGATAGCGACTGTTGAAACATCCGATCTTGTGAACTGAACCGCTACAGGAATCCTGTCTTTTCCGACTGGAGACATTCATTCCTGGATTACCTGGACCACAGTCACTATCTGCTGAGCCTGAGAAAATAATCTTAAATTTAGGAAACTCAGTGATGTAGGTCTCTTATAATCACTGCTGATGTCTCAGCTCCGGCTAAACAACATCAGCTGTCCCAGTAAAGCAAAGGATTTACTAAATTTGTGCTGGTCTCCTGTGGATCACAACTGACTGCAGCAATGCAGAAATTGCAGATTCTTAATTCATAACACCAAATGGCCCTGATAGGGTCTTTAGGCGTGTCTCAGACTTCCCTCTAAAATTTCCCAAGCCAGGCCTCCATGTTCCTCATTACTCTCAAATTTGTTGTTGTCCAAGCTCCCACAGAACACCTCCCTAAACTCGAAGAACTCAATGGCTTTTCCAGCTCAAAGTTTGAAAGTTCTTCCATAATCCAAACATATTCACATCTGTCACAGCAATACTCTACCCCTGGTATCAATTTTTGTCTTAATTAGCATTTCTATTGCTATGATAAAATATCTTAACCAAGAAATAAGTTAGGAGAAAGGGTTTATTTCATCTTGTAGCCCATCATCCCTAAAAAGGTGGGGAAGGAGCTCAAGGAATGACCCTAGAGGCAAGAACTGCTGATGTAGAGGCCATGAAAGATTACTGCTTATTAGCTTGGTCCTCATAACTTGATCAGCCTTCTTTCTTTTTCACCTCCAGAACCATCTGCCCATGGATGGCATCACCCACAGTGAGCTTGGCTTTCCCATCTCATCAGTCAAGAAAATATACCACAGGCATTCCCAGAGGCCTATCTGGTATTCTATTTCTCAGTTGAGTTTCCTTTTAAAAAAAAAGACCCCTAGCTTATGTCACCTTGACATAAAACGAGCCAACATACCATTCAAAGTTGGAGAATGCCCAGGGCAGGACTATTCAGGGTAAAGAGAGAGTCTGGAAATGGGAGGTACCAGGGACCCAGAGCCCCCCCAGAGGACTCCCACTACTGGGGCTCCTTTCAGATCCTTAATGGGAGCCATTTGTTTGTTCCCATACAGTTTGTGGATTTTGTTCCTTTTCCCCTGTGGCTGGTGTGTCTCTGTCCTTGTTAATCTGTGACTCACTTGCACCTTGTCCCTCAGGATCTGTGACTGTTACTTTGAGTACATGACCCTCAGGATTTCATTTACTCTCACTCTGAGGCTGCTGCCTGCCTTCCTGTCTTTCAACCCCTAAAGCCTCCCATCTCTTTACCCCTACCCCACCCCAGTTCTTTATCTGTCACTGTATCAGTGGCCCTTTTGCTAAAAATGTCACTTTACTTTCAAAACCAAGTGGGTATCCTTTCCAGGACAGATCAGAAGGCATTCTTGGCAGTGGCCCTGGGTGGTCAATAGTCCCATTGCACTTTCTGGGATTAGAAAATCACAAAGAAAAGAATAGCATTTAATTACACTTCTATAACTCAAAATTTATCATTCTTAATTTGATACCTCCTATTTCCATATATTTATTGCTAGAAAAAATATGGAACTAAATTTGAACTATATTTTCCTTCAAAAGAAGTACAAGAAAATTCCAGATTTAGGTACAGTATCTTTGTCTACCACCACCAGTCCTGTCTTCAACTATCTCCTCTTTCAAATATCTTTCTCTCCTTTTCTCTAAAACAGGACCTCTAATCATTTTTATATGTAGTCCTATTGTCCTTTAAAAATGCTTCAACATCTATCTATGTCCATGGGAAATATACAGTATTGATTTTTGTGTTTTTCAAGTTCAGGCTTGACCCAGGCAGGACATTAGTCTTCCAAGAACTACTTCAGGTAAGCCACATGCATATCATTTAAATAAACACTTTAAAACACCTTTTAGTCAACCAGAAAGAAAGTGACTCTTTCAATCAAAAAAAGAGAAATTCACAAAAATGAAAAGGAAAAAGTACATTTAATGGCAAAACATCAGTAGAGTTTTGAAAGCTAGCAATAGCAGCTGTCACTACATCTGTTCAACAGATTCAGGCCAGTGGTAGGAGGCTTGAAAAATTCTGAAAAGGCATCCGGGTTAGCTGTAAAAGAAAAAAAATACATCTGCTATAATTCACACACATTATGATTATGCATTTCTGGCAATCCAAGAGAGGGCTGGAGTGATAGCTCAGTGGGTAAGGGCACATGCTGCCAAGGCTGATGACATGAGGTCAATCCTGGCACTACTTGGTAGAAGAAGGTAAGGACCTCCTACAAGTTATCTTTAGATCTGTAACACTCATACCTGTGTTTCCTTCCACATATACACACAAATAACATTTGTTTAAATTTTTTTAAATGCGCTTTGCAAAGCAAAGAGAATCAATACACAAAACTGGGACTGAAACAGCTGGTATGAGGTTATAAACAAGAAAAGTAAAACTGTAACTTTTGGAAGATGCACAAGGTGATATGAATCAGAACAAGGACTTTTTTTTCTTAAACACGATACAAACTCTAACTCTGTCACTGGTAGTAAGGAACAAGCATATACGAAAGATTACCATATCTTAAGACACTACAAATGTAAGGTTAGCTCCAGGGCAGCAAGCAGCATTATTAATATACATACCTGACAGTGATTAATGAGGAGATGAAGGCTCTATAGATTATTACAAATGTACCATCAATAGGGAACCAAATGGCAAAAACCCATATCTGTCATTTTGCCCATTTCATAACCCAATACCTATATAAGATTATTGTACTATGAGTTAAAGTCTTCAAGATTCCCCAATTAGATTCTGAAGTATATACAAAATATCTCACAATCATTTGAACAACAAAAAATTATAAGTATGAGGACATCATGTCCCAAGAAAGACAAAGGGCAACATAACCTTCCACACATAGCAGGGGTCATTGTCATGGTATGACTTTGGAAGTAGGCAGCAGTTCTTTGTTAAATCATATGTGGGTATTGTCTATCCTGGATGCTATAATCTTATATCTAGGTATGTATGCTCAAATGGATTGCCTCTAGTCTTCATAAGAAATAAAAAACTTATGTTATAGCTTTATAAGACCAACAGTTTACAAAATGATATAAATATTTACTAATACAAGATCCCATTAAAAAACACACATATGAAACCCCAGGCAATGTCCCAACTAGAATATAGAATATAGAATATTGAGTGTTTAAAAGGCACCTACTGTAGCTTCCTGTGTCAAAATAAATATTCCCTAAAGGGAGACTGTGAGGAGAAATGAGTATGGGTATGTAGAGTAAAATTTTCTTTATTTAGACATTAACAATTAATTTAGATATTAAAAGACAACTTTAATATATTCATTAATGTTAGATGTAGCATGTAACAAAATTATAAAAAAATATATAAAAAACAAACTTCAAATCCAAAGCAATGAATTTTTTTCTGGAAGGAGAGAGAGGACGAGGGTTGACGACTCTAACCTGCTGTGTTGTTAGTGTTACTATTATTGTGATGAAACTCCATGACCAAAGCTTCTTGGCTTAAGTGTCCACATTACTATTCATCAAGAACTCAAGCAGGGCAGGATCCAGGAGCAATTGCAGAGGCCACAGAGGAACTGATTGACTTTCATCCTGTGGATTGCTCAGCCAATTTTGCTATAGAACCCAGGACAACCAATCCAGGGATGGCGCCACCCCTAATGGACTGGACCCTTCCCTATTAATCCCTGTTAAGAAAATGTTCTATGGTGATATGTATCCTGTTTATATGAAGACATGTGATGTGCTTTTTGTTTTTGAAAATATATGTGAATACTATTACATGATAGCATTCATCTCAGAAGAGTCTTTGACCTTTGGACTCTAAACATTTTGCACCTGGTATAGAGGATGGGCACATTTGGAGTTCGAGCTCAAATATTCTGCATGTTTAAGTATGATACCTATACACTCATGTGTATGAACAATCATATGGGGGCCAGGCAGTGGAATGTGGTAATTTAAATATGCTCAGCTAAGTGAGTGGCATTATGAGAGGTTGTGGCTTTATTGGAGGAAGTGAATCACTGTGGGCTTTGAAATCCCTACCAGTCCTGAAGAGACCCTCATATTCAGTCGCTGGAAGATTGTCTCTTCCGAGCTGCCTTTGGATAAAGATGCAGAACTCTCAGCTCTTCTCCAGCATGACTATGTTCATACCTGCCATGTTTCCTGAAATGATGAAATTGGATTAAACCTCTGAAACTGTAAGCCAGTCCCAATTAAATGGTTGCTTTTATAGTAGTTTCCAAGGTCATGATGATTGTCATAGTAATGAAAACGAAAGAAACACTGTGAGGTCATTTAATGTTGTCAAGTTTGCACATTAGTCTTCTATAGTCTTAATTTTCATGACAGAATATGTATAAGAGAGAAACCTCAAGAATATGTTTAGTATACTGAAGCCTTTGCACACCTCTATATTCATCATTATGAAATTATGCATACTGGAGAGAAATTTTATGTGTGTTAGGAATGTTGTAAAGCTTTAATGTTATGGGATCCACTGAGTTCCAACACAATTCAAACACCAGGACAATTCAAATGACAAGGATGTTTTGTAGTCGACTTGCTACTCATTAATCAGGCCCAACAATGTACTCAAAATCTTAGCCATCGAATTTTGTTTGTATTTTTAGTTAGTCATGTATCCAACAACTTTCCTGAAGGTATTTATCAGCTCAGGGATTGCATTTGGGTAATTTTGTTTCATTATGCTTATAACCATGTAATCTCCAAATAAATGTCATTTTACTAACTTCTTTCTAATTGATACTGCTTTCATCCCCTTCAGTTATATTTCTGTAGTTAAACTTTTAGTTAGTACTTTGAATATATGGAGAGAATGAACCACCTGGTCTTGTTTGTGAATTAGTGGAATTGGTTGGAAATAAATACTTATTTTTTTTTTAAAAGAAAATGTTCTAGGTGATAGGGGCTTTGTGGAGGGGAAACTGGAAAGGGGAATGACATTTTAAACTTAAATAAATAAAATAACCAATAAAAAAGAGAAAAAAAATGTTCTACAGGCTTGTCTACAGCACATTTTTATGGAAGCATTTTCTTAAATAAGGTCCCAGCCACCCAGGTAACTTTAACTTGGGTCAAATTGGCATGAACTCTCCAGCACAACTGACCATTAGTCAACACACTGACATACAAACACATCACCTCTCAGCCAGGACTTTCCCTTTCTCATTTATCTTCATTATCTTATATTAAAAACATAAGCAGTCCAGGCCCCTACACTGACGGTCTCCATCTTGCAGCTGGGTCACCGTGCAGCTGCAAGATGGAGGTATCCAGACTTAATCGGTGCCTGCCATAGCTCCGGTGGGAACCTGCCAGGCTCGCGCCAGTAGCCAAAGCCAGGGCGGCTCGGCGGTACATCTCCCTGGCGCGGCTGGGAACTGGTTGCCTCGCGGTTCTCCCAGGCCCCTACACCGATGGTCTCCATCTTGCCTCTAGGTCACTAGTAGAGAAAGCCAGAGACACAGACTTAATCTGTGACTACCATCACTCGGGTGGAAATCTGCCAGGCTCTTGGCAGTAGCCAGTGCCTGGACGGCCTGGCGGGACATCTCCACGGCCACCCCGCCTACTCTGAGGTCCTCTCGGCACTCTCAGCAGCGGCCGCCATCTTGCTGCCTGGTCATCAATAGAGAACCAGCAGTCAGGCCCAGCCTCACAGGAAGTTCAAACACCAACCAGTAACAAGGTCAACTAACGCCAGAGATAACCAGATGGCAAAAGGCAAACGTAGGAAAGAAATCAAGGCAGCATGCCAGCATCTGAACCCAGTTCACCGACAACAAGAAGTCCTGGATACCCCAACACACCAGAAAAAAAAGATTTGGATCTAAAATCACTGGTCAGGATGCTGATAGCAGAACACATAGATAAATCTCCTAAAGAAATACAGGAGAGAATGGATCTAAAGTTAGAAGCCCTTACAAGGCAAACGCAAAAATCACTTAAAGTAATTCAGGAGAATATGGATCAAAAAATGGAAGCCAATAAGGAGGAAACGCAAACATCACTTAAAGAAATACAAGAGAAAGTGGGCCAACAAGTAGAAGTTACAAAAGAGGAAACACAAAAATCTCTTAAAGAATTACAGGAAAACACAAACAAGCAAGCAAAAGATCTGAGCAAAATCATCCAGGATCTAAAAACAGAAGTAGAAACAACTAAGAAATCACAAAGGGGGACAACTTTGGAGATAGAAACCCTTGGAAAGAAATCAGGGGCCACAGATGCAAATATCAACAATAGACTACAAGAGATAGAAGAAAGAATCTCAGATGCTGAAGATACCATAGGAACCATTGATTCAACAGTCAAAGAAAATGCTAAATGCAAAAAGCTTGTAACCCAAAACATCCAGGAAATCCAAGACACAATGTGAAGACCAAATCTAAGGATTATAGATATAGATGAGAATGAAGATTTACAATTTAAAGGACCAGCAAATATCTTCTACAAAATTATGGAAGAAAACTTCCCCAACCTAAGGAGAGAGATGACCATGAATATACAAGAAGACTACAGAACCTCATGGTACCTTCTCCAAAATCGATCGTATAATTGATCACAAGACAGATGTCAACAAATACAAGAAGATCGAACTACTCCCATGCCTCTTATCAGATAACTACGGAGTAAGAGTAGTCTTCAATAGCAACAAAACCGACAGAAAGCCTACATACACATGGAAACTGAACAATACTCTACTCAACAATACCTTGTTCAAGGTAGAAATAAAGAAAGAAATCAAATACTTTTTAGAATTTAATGAAAATGAAGGTACAACCTACCCAAATATATGGGACACAATGAAAGTGGTGCTAAGAGGAAAACTCATAGCCCTGAGTGCCTCCAAAAAGAAACTGGAGAGAGCATACACTAGCAGCTTAACAGCACACCTGAAAGCTCTGGAACAAAAAGAAGCTACTTCACCCAGGAGGAGTAGAAGACAGGAAATCATCAAACTAAGGGCCGAAATCAATCAAGTAGAAACGAAGAGAACCATACAAAGAATCAACAAAACCAAGAGCTGGTTCTTTGAGAAAATCAACAAGATAGATAGAGGCTTAGCCAGACTAACCAAAGGGCACAGAGACAGTATCCAAATTAACAAAATTAGAAATGAAAAGGGGGATATAACAACAGAAACTGAGGAAATTCAAAAAATCATCCAATCCTACTACAAAAGCCTATACTCAACACAACTGGAGAATCTGGAGGAAATGGACAATTTCCTAGACAGATACCAAATACCACATTTAAATCAGGATAAATTAGATCAGCTAAACAGTCCCATAACCCCTAGAGAGATAGAAGGGGTTATAGAAAGTCTCCCAACCAAAAAAGTACGGGACCAGATGGTTTTAGTGCAGAATTCTATCAGACCTTCAAAGAAGACCTAATACCAATACTCTTCAAACTATTCCACAAAATAGAAACAGAAGGAACACTGCGCAACTCGTTCTACGAAGCCACAATTATGCCGATACCAAAACCACACAAAGATCCTACAAAGAAAGAGAACTACAGGCCAATTTCCCTTATGAATATTGATGCAAAAATACTAAATAAAATTCTTGCCAACCGAATCCAAGAACACATCAAAATGATCATTCACTATGATCAAGTAGGCTTCATCCCAGGGATGCAGGGATGGTTCAATATACAGAAATCCATCAATGTAATCCACTACATAAACAAACTGAAAGAAAAAAAACACATGGTCATCTCATTAGATGCTGAAAAAGCTTTTGACAAAATTCAGCATCCTTTCATGCTAAAAGTCCTGGAAAGATCAGGAATTCAAGGCCCATACCTAAATATAATAAAAGCAATATACATCAAACCAGTAGCCAACATCAAAATAAATGGAGAGAAACTTGAAGCAATCCCACTAAAATCAGGGACTAGACAAGGCTGTCGTCTCTCTGCATATCTTTTCAATATAGTAATTGAAGTTCTAGCGAGAACAGTTAGACAACATAAGGAAGTCAAAGGGATACAAATTGGAAAGGAAGAAGTCAAACTATTACTATTTGCAGATGATATGATAGTATACTTAAGTGACCCAAAAAACTCCACCAGAGAACTCCTACAGCTGATAAACAACTTCAGCAAAGTAGCTGGTTATAAAATCAACTCAAGCAAATATGTAGCCTTCCTGTACTCAAAGGACAAGCAGGCTAAGAAAGAAGTTAGGGAAATAACACCCTTCACAATAGCCACAAACAATATAAAGTATCTTGGCATGACTCTAACCAAACAAGTGAAAGATCTGTATGACAGGAACTTCAAGTCCTTGAAGAAATAAATCGAAGAAGACCTCAGGAAATTGAAAAATATTTCATTCTCTTGGATTGGGAGGATCAATATAGTAAAAATGGCCATCTTGCCAAAAGCAATCTACAAATTCAATGCAATTCCCATCAAAATCCCAACTCAATTCTTCATAGATCTAGAAAGAGCAATTCTCAAATTCATCTGGAGCAACAAAAAATCCAGGATTGCTGAAACTATTCTCAACAATAAAAGGACTTCTGCCGGGAGTCAATATCCCTGACCTCAAGCAGTACTACAGAGCTATTGTGTTAAAAACTGCATGGTATTGGCACAGCAACAGGCAAGTAGATCAGTGGAATAGAATTGAAGACACAGAAATGAACCCACAGACTTATGGTCATTTGATCTTTGCTAAAGGAGCTACAACGATCCAGTGGAAAAAAGATAGCCTTTTCAACAAATGGTGCTGGTTCAATTAGAGGTCAACATGCAGAAGAATGCAAATTGACCCACTCTTATCTCCTTGTACTAAGATGAACTCCAAGTGGATCAAGGACCTCCACATAAAACCAGACACACTGAAAGTAATAGAAAAGTAACTGGGGAAGACCCTGGAGGACATGGGCACAGGGGAAAAGTTTCTGAACAGAACACCTATAACTTATGCTCTAAGATCAAGAATTGACAAATGGGACCTCATAAAATTACAAAGTTTCTGTAAGGCAAAGGACACTGAACGAAGGACCAAACAGGAACCAACAAATTGGGAAAAGATCTTCACTAACCCCACATCTGACAGAGGGCCCTACACTCAGTGCAATGGTTGACTACAAGCATCCAACTCTGTAATTATAAGGTTCTGGCAGGGCCTCTCAGGAGACAGCTATGTAAGGCTCCTTTCAGCAAGTCTTTCTTAGCATCCACACAAGTGTCAGAGTTTGGTGACTGTATCTGATATGAATCCCCCGGTGGAACAGTCTCTGGATGGCCTTTCCTTCAGTCTCTGCTCTGCACTTTTTCTCTGAATTTGCTCCAATGAGTATTTTTTCCCCTTTCTAAGAAGGACCAAAGCACCCATACTTTTGTCTTCCTTCTTGAGTTTCATGTGGTCTGTGAATTGCATCTTGGGTATACAGAGTTTTATGGCTAATATCCACTTATCAGTAAGTGCATACCATGTGTGATCTTTTGTGATTGGGTTACCTCACTCAGGATGATATTTTCTAGTTCCATCCATTTGCCTAATAATTTCACGAATTCATTGTTTTTAATAGCTGAGTAGTACTCCAGTGTTTAAATGTACCACATTTTCTGTATCCATTCCTCTATTGAAGGACATCTGGGTTCTTTTCAGCTTCTGGCTATTATAAGGCTGCTATGAACATAGTGGAACATGCGTTCCTGTTGTAGGTTGGAGCATCTTTTATGTATAGGCCCACTATTTTCTTAAATAAGGTTCCCTTCTTTCAGAAGACTTTAGTTTATGCCAAGTTGACATAAAACCATCCAGCGAACCTACCTCTAAATGTTCTCAAAATACCCTGTGCAGAATTCTTGGAATCACATTTGTAAAAGTCATATGAAAGGCACATGGGTATTTTGCCAAAGAATTCTCCATGTGCCTGACATCATCAATGAAATGTTTAATTGTGTAGAACAACAAAGAAGCATGTTCATTTCAAAGGCAGTAATGGGTACATATGCATGATGTCCAAATGTTACATAGAATCCAAACTGCTAAGAGGGTGACAAACCTCTCTAGAAAGCTTACCAACTTTCCTTTCAAAGAAAAGTCATATTTTACCCATGCTTACTCTATCCATCTTCAAAATAATACACTGCTCTATGTCCATCATCACCAAGCATGCCGGCCTGTCAAGACTGACTCTAGAATGAATTCTACTTCAAAGGACCCTCAACCATTTCCCCAAACACTGTCTATCACTGCTGGCCAACCTCTGCCCATGGCAATAAATCTATCTCTGTGATGTGTGCCTTGTCAGCTTTGAAGTTGCTAGCTATCAGCATTTACACAGCTTCTCTTTTGGTCCTAGGTTCTAGCCTTGGCTGCTGTGTTTCATGTCACTTGTTTTTCTCCTTTTGTATTGTTTATCAAATAATTTATCAATTGGTCAGGGGCTTAGATTCCCAATTGCCACATCACTGTAACTGGAGTTCGGTCTACATATATTGGATGAGCTATAGTTATTTAGGACTTTGAAGCTCAAAGTGTTTCCAAGTCTCATTTACTCTGAACACCTGTGCTTGGGTCTCAGCCCTTCCTTCTCATAACTCCAGCTTCATCCTTAATTCCTTGAACTATTCCTGATCCTTAGGCCTAGTGTCACTGCTCATTTTGTTGCATACCACACATACCATAATTTAGTTTTAAACTTGTGTTTATTTTTACTTTATTTGTGGGTTTATTTTTCTCTCTATGTATATAACCAACTCTCTGCAGAGACCAGAAGAGGGCATTATATTTGGTTTAACTGAAGCTACAGATGGGTGTGAGCTATTCCATTATCCTTTGTAGGGCTGGATTTGTGGAAATATACTGTGTAAATCTGCTTTTGTCATGGAATATCTTGCTTTTTCTGTCTATGGTAATTGAGAGTTTTGCTGGGTATAACAGCCTGGGCTGGCATTTGTGTTCTGTTAGGGTCTGTATGACTTCTGCCCAGGATCTTCTAGCTTTCATGTTCTCTGGTCAGAAGTCTGGTGTAATTCTGATAGGTCTGCCTTCATATGTTACTTGACCCTTTTCCCTAAATGCTTTTAATATTCTTTCTTTGTTTGGTGCATTTGGTGTTTTGATTATTATGTGACAGGAGGAATTTCTTTTCTGGTCCAGTTTATTTGGAGTTCTGTAGGCTTCTTGTATGTTCATGGGCATCTCTTTCTTTAGGTTAGGGAAGTTTTCTTATATCATTTTGTTGTCGATATTTACTAAACCTTTAGGTTTAGAATCTTCGCTCTTTTCTATGCCTATTATCCTTAGGTTTTATTTTCTTATTGTGTCCTGGATTTTCTGGATGTTTTGGGTTAGGAGCATTTTGCTTTTTGCATTTTCTTTGACTGTTTTGTCAGTGTTTTCTATGGTATCTTCCGCACCTGAGATTCTCTTGTCTGTCTCTTGTACTCTGTTGGTGATGCTTGCATCTATGACTTCTGATCTCTTTCTTAGGTTTTCTAGCTCCAGGGTTGTCTTCCTTTGTGATTTCTTTATTGTTTCTATTTCCATTTTTAGATATTGGATGGTTTTGTTCATTTCCCTTGCCTGTTTGTGTTCTGTAATTCTTTAAAGAGTTTTTTTTGTTTCCTCTTTAAAGGCACCCGTGTTCTCCTGTTATTTCTTTAAGGGAATTATTTATGTCCTTCTTAAAGTCCTCTATCATCATCATGAGAAGTGATTTTAGATCTGAATCTTGCTTTTCCATTGTGACTTGCTATGTTGGGAGAATTGGGTTTTGATGATGCCAAGCAACCTTTGTTTCTGTTATGTTCTTACACTTGCCTCCTGCCATCTAATTATCTCTGGTGCTACATGCTCTCACTATATCTGACTGAATCCTGTCCTTCCTGTGATCCTGGTTGTGTCAAATCTCCTCAGAGTTCAGCTGTCTCTGTGATCCTGTGCTTCTGTGATCCTGTGATCCTGAGATCCTGGGTATGTCAGAGCTCCTGGAAGTCAATGCTCCCTCTGGGACCCTGAGATCCTGGTGTGACCAAGCTGCTGTGATCCTGTGACCCTGGGCATGTTAGAGTGCTTAGGAATCACCATTCTTCTGGGTGTTGTGTGACTGGATGCAGAGCTCACACCCAGTGTTTGCTCAGGGCACAGGCCCAGACCTGAAGGAACTTGTGCTACACTGGTTGGTCAGAGTTCCTGGGTTCCTGAGTCCTGCTGGTCCCAATTACTCTCAGTGTTTGGGCAGATGTTGCATCCTTCTCACCTCTGATCCTATGATCCTGGACTTGTTAGAGCACCTTAGAGTAGAGCTTCCTCTGGGTGTTGTGGGACAGGCTTTGGAGTTTGTACCCAAGGTCTGCTCAGGGCACCAGCCCAGACCAGAAGGAAGGGCAGCAAGTGCTCTTAACCACCAAGTCAGTTCTCCAGCCCTTCACACATAATATCCGAATCAACTAAGTCTAAGAACCATTCAGCTAGAGTAGGTGGCTGTGTCATTCATTACACAAGAACTGTCAAGCACAAAAGCCTAGCATGCAGAAGATAGTCAATAAATATTTCATGAAAAAAGGGAGGGAAATCAAGCCAGATGAGTGGTCTGCCTAGTAAAGTACTCATCTTCTGATGAGTATTGCAGTTTGTCTTTATGAAGTCAAGGGTTGTAAGCAGTTCACGGTTGTTCTGAGGCCTTGTTAAGGATCAATCTTGCAAGTAGTTTTACAGCTTTTTGTTAAGCTTCAGCTTTCGAGTTTTCTAGACTACTCCCAGCATAATAAGTTCCATGAGGTTATAATAAGGACAGTTGTGGTTTGTTTTGTACCTTTTAAAACATTCTATCAAATATGATGCCTGTAAGTACTAAAATATTTGCAGTTACAATAATTTACTTTCTTCCATGGATAATACTATAGGAAAGTTATTTTTTTAATTCCCAGGGAACAGTGAAGGGGAGATAATGGAGATCAGGCAAGACTGAGTGGCAGCCCCCACAGCCAGTCTTGACTAATACACATTGACTGGGTGTTTGACATTGGTGATGATTATGGTTGGTCATCTCACCACCAGCCTTTATGAGATTTTCTT
Source organism: Apodemus agrarius (assembly GCA_964023405.1). Taxonomy (NCBI): domain Eukaryota; kingdom Metazoa; phylum Chordata; class Mammalia; order Rodentia; family Muridae; genus Apodemus; species Apodemus agrarius. The sequence goes on along the minus strand of OZ030013.1, from coordinate 107,108,613 downwards.
CTGCCAAATTTTAAACAATAATATGCCCATGTCAATGCAGACAGGATACTTAATTGGGACTGTTTGACAGCTCTTTTCCTACTGGCTTATATTCTAAGGTTTGTTTCTATAGCAGTAGCTGGGAGCAATAGATTCTCTAAATTATCACAAGATTCACTGTTAAAATATGGTCAAAAGAGCAAGCAAAAGTAACTAAAGCAGGAGAAAAAAATCAAGAGCCCATGAAGAAAGCAGTTAGGATTTAGAGTAACTGGATCAGGTTTTCAGTTTATGGAAAAATATATTTAAACATTTAAGGATTTGCACAGATGTTTAGCTTATACATACTCTGCATATACTGCCTAACATACGTGTTGGATGCAGTCAGGAAATTTCTTCACCTCTCTGTTTAGAGAAGAGTGATACACATCAGCTCCATCATATTCTGAGTTCTAGAAGTCTGCATCCTGTCACTGGCTTTCTCTATTGAAAATCATCAATGGCTTTGACAGATAGAGAGGAGAAGATAGAGTGGCATTCTGTGATACATCTTGACAGTGTGTCTCAGAGTGGCTGTCCCTGTCAGGGTCAATTCTTTGAATTCTTTTCTAACCAGTGCCAAAGAAAAAGCATGTATGGGCTTGCCACTCACATTTCTCAAACACAAAGGACAATGGATACCTAAAATTAAAATCTTCATTCTAACCTGGTGAGTTTTCAATTTGTTATGAAGTTTGGAAAGTCATTTGGGCTTATGCTCATGTTTACATACCAATAAGAAAATGTTTGGGTTGAAAACTGCATTGGTTTAATTTCAGTCTTGAATTTAGTATGCAGCTCTAAGCAATCTTAGAAGTCCATTACCAGGTGTTAGAACTGTTAAAATGAGTGTTAAGGAGCACAGGACATTTATTTTATCTCAATTCACTACATGTACCTAGAATTCCTGCCCTGGTAACTGCAGCAGCATCAGGACCCACTTGCTATGTGAGGAGTCTTATTCTGTATGTAGGAAGATGTGAGTTACTTTGCTCCCTAGTCTTCAATTAAACTACCTTTCTCCTGGTAGAAAATAATCTGCTGTGCTAAATAATTTGAAATGTATGGCTAACAAGATGCCTGAGACTTTAAGTTAAAGGGATATGTTATCATCTCAAAGCTTCCTCAGCTGAGGATCTCGCCAATGTTGGGAAATGATTCAGAACCTCTATCTCCAGGAAGGTAAGAATTTCGGGGGCTGTGTCTGTCTTCTGAACTAGTTGGCTTGGATCCTATTTGATGCAGAGCTGTCCTCAAAGCATGGATGGATCTTCATTCTCTAGCTTACAACATGGATGCAAGACAAAACAAAGGTGAAAGGTCAATAAAGAAAACAGGCAGGCCTCCAAGGTTGCAGCCTGGGCTTATCGTCTAGATGGGCTGATGTAGTACCCCAGTTTCCTTGCTTACAGCCTCATGATAACTTGCCTGCCATCTCAAAGCATGTCTTAAAATATTCTCCAACCTTTGGCATCCCTTCCTGCCTTGGGCTTCATGAATTAAACATTTATCCAGTCAGCAGCTTTGGCAGAGAGGAAAAAGCCAAGTTTCATCTATCAATGTCAGTAACTGAATCACCTAGAGGCTGCAGATCCTTCACTAACCCCACGTCTTTATGACCAGGTTGGTAAACAGTCAAACGATGCCAGCTCTGGCATTGATGGTAAGTACTCATTTTCTAGGCTGGCATCATGACTACCAAGTGAAAACAGTGAGACACACACACACACAAACACACACACACACACAAACACACACACACACACACACACACACACACACCATTTTTATCTGTTTTATGACAGATTGTACTAGTCTGTTGTGGTTACCATGGTAAAGTCTTACACACTGGGTACTTGCAACAAATGTCTGTTCTCAGTTCTAGAAACTGGGAACCCAAGTCACAGGTTACAAGTTCTGGATGAAAGTGTTAGTAGAGTTGGTTTATTTGATGGGAGTTGGGAGGAAGAACCTGGCCCAGGCCTTTTGAATAATTTCTGGTTACTTATTGGCAATTTGGTATTTATTATTCAACACAGAGATGGATCACTAACCTTCACTTTCACATGGCTTCTTCAGGTACATTCTCTGTAATCAACTCCATCTCTGAAGAGGATGCCAGTCACACTGGAGTGAAGCACCCATTTCAGTGAGACTTCATTTCATCTAATTAGACCCTTAAGGGCCCGATTTCTAAACAAGGTCACACTCTGAACAACTTATAGGTAGGACTTTAGTCTTAGCATTTTAAAAGAACACACTTAAAATTATAAATTTATAAAATCTTCCCCCAAATTAATCTCCCTTTCTTGTTGCTTGCATGGAGATCAACAAAATCTACCCACCATATGTCAGTAGGGATTAGTGACTCCTTAAATATATTAAGTAGAGTCTGAACTCACATTTAATCATTAGCTTATCTTAATCAGCTTAATGCTGAGACATTTAGTGACACATTAGACAATTAAAGTAAGTTGGGCATAAAGTATACAGTTACTGGTGGTATTCCATTGGTAAGTGATTTTAAGTGACTATATGTTGAGATCATGAAAGAAGTAAATTAAACAGAAAGCTTATAATGTGACATTATAAAACTTCATCATTGGATGTTCAGAAATATGATGTCTTTTCTAAATTCCTATAAAAGAATGATTTAAGAGTGTAAACATTGCAGGGTTATAAGTTCAAGTGTTGAAAGGGAGGCAACCTTTCTGTGAAAAGGCATAGGTGCCATTCTTTGACATTAGTGGAATTATTAACAGTCTCAAGTTGTTTTACTCATAGGAAACAATAATAGATTATAGTTTTGGAGTTTATGAAGCAAATCTTCACCAAGTATTTCAGTGTTTTAATTCAGTAAGAAAATGTATCCTCACAAAGCAAAGAATGCTTTTTTGATGCTAAAAACAGAGATGAGTCAGGTGAGAACAGACTCCCTCAGGGCAGGTTAGGTTTCTAACACCTGGGAGAGCTCTGATAGACTAGTCTGTGACATTAATCCCATCCATTATGTGGGTTTTCACATATCCACAAAATAAATGTATGCAAAAGAGTATGTCACTAGAAACTTGAAAACCATTATCTTGAGTGCCTGTGTATAAATACAAATATAACCAAATGCCATAAAAACATCTAAGAAAAATACCAAGTAATTAACCAAAGACTCCACCTACCCCGAATATATGTTGCTTCAGTTTATCTGTAGCCAAAAGCTAGCACTGAGCATTCATGATGCATATATATACACACACATTCACAGACACACACACACCAGTTTTAATTTTCTTTCTGTTGCTGTGATAAATACTATGATGAAAAACCAATTATGGTCCATAATCTACGGAATTCAGGTCAGAAACTCAAGCAGGAACCTGGAGGCATGACTTGAAGCCAAGAACATAGAGGAATGCTGCTTACACACACACACACACACACACACACACACACACACAGAGAGAGAGAGAGAGAGAGAGAGACATACACTCAGACTCCATCTTCCTCCCTCTCTCTCCTCTCTCTTTTTTCTATCTCTCTCTTCTCTCTCTCTCTCTCTCCCTCCCTCTCTCCCTCCCCCTCTGTTTTTCTCAGCTACCCTTTTTAAATGTTTGTAAACATTTTTATTTATTTAAATATTACATTCAGTTTACACAGACTGAGGTTCTGCAATTGTATATTTGAACCTTTATGAACATATGAAATAGAAAATAAATAATCCTGTAAAGTTTTATTTAGATGGTTGAAGTTGGTGTGATGATTACTAGTTAATACAATGGAGCCACAAATAATTGAACCATTATTTGTGGTTTTTAGAAAACAACTCTTCCAGATCCAACCATTTGCCTACAAATTGCATGAATTCATTATTTTTAATTGCTGAGTAGTATTCCATTGTATAAATATACCACATTTTTTTGTATCCATTCTTCCTTTGAGGGACATCTGGGCTCCTTCTAACTTTTGGCTATTATAAATAAGGCTACTATGAACATAGTAGAGCATATTGGATCCGGAAAATATCATCCTAAGTGAGTTAACCCAATCACAAAAGAATACACATGAAATGCAATCACTGATAAGTGGATATTAATGAGCCCAGAAGCTTTGAATACTCAAGGCACAATTAGCAAGTCAAAGATTCCCAAGAAGGAAGGAGAGGACCCTGGTCCTGAAAGGACTGGATCCAGTTTTGTAGGAGAGTACCAGAACAGAACAGAGAAATGGTGGAGTGGTGATTGGGGAATGGGGGAGGGGGGGAAGAGGACATATGGGACATATGGTGAGGGGGGAACTGGGAAAGGGAAAGCCTTCAGAATGTAAACAAAGAATATAGAAAAGAAAAAAAAAGAAAAGAAAACAACTCTTGTCCTTAGGAGAATTGGGGGGAAATGTTTTTGATATCTGGTCTGTTTGGAAGGATTTTGAATGATCACGTCTAGTTTTTCAGTTCAAATTGAGTGATTGGAAACAACCTTGAGTTTGCCTAAAACATGTACCATAAGTATATCTTGCTTGAGTCAGCATTTCAAAGACAAAACAATGCTTGTAACATTAGCTACTAAAATAAATGAACAGAAGGTGTTATATACCTGTCATTAAAATGCAAGTATTAAATCGTTTTCTCATAAGAATTTTTATGTTTTGAAGATCATAAAGCACTTTTATTTTTGTTTGATTTCTGCCCTTTTCATTTCTTCTTTGATTACTTAATAGGGTATAGGTTTTTTTTTAATCATATTTTTTCCTGTCTTCCAACTCCTGCTCCCTACCCAATGAAATTTATATTCTCTGTTTTAAAGACAAAAGAAACAACAACAAAATGGAGTCTGTTTTGTGTTACACATTTATTCCTGGGCATGAGGCTTAATTTACCCTGGAGTATGGTTCATGTAACTGGTGTCACTTTATTGAAGAAAACTGATTTTCTTCCTGCCAGCAGCTATCCTTTGGAATAGCTTCATGGACTGGATGGGAATTTGTGCTTGCTGCCCTCCCTTCGTGCTGGGATTTTGTCTCACTTTCACAGTCTGAACTCACATGTACAACTGCTCTATTGAGTCTGGAAAATGATGCTTCCTTAAAATCACCCACCACCTCTTACTCTTACAATCTTTCTGCTTCCTCTTCTGCATAGATCCCTGAAATTAGAGGGGAGGGCTCTGAGGAAGACAACTCATTCAGGGCTGAACATCCCAAAGTCTCTTACTCTGTATGTTCGTTTTAAGGGCCTGGGTCTCTGTGTTATTTACTGTCTAATTTCTCCCCTATCTGCTGAGGGCTGCTCAGATACTCTACTGATACAGCCCAGGCTCTACTTCCTAGGGCATCATGCCTGTACAGTAGCCTGGGTCCTCTTACATCAATCAATAGTCAAGAAAATTCTCAGAAGACATGCCCACAGGCCAATCTAATGGAGGTAATTCTTCATTTGAGTTTCTCTTTTCAAGTGACTCTAGTTTGTGTCAAAATGGCAATAAGAATTAATCAGCACAGAGAGATATATATCCATTCAAAAATGCACGGACACATTTATATAGACTCAGAGCACTAGATTTTTATTATTCAGAACAAACACAAATTGTTTGGATAGCCTTTCTTCCCATCATTTGCTCTGCATCCCAATAAAGCTCCTCAGGAAATACAGCCCATCCACATGTTTCCTTTCTGTGTCCATGTGCTATGGATTCTACTAACGGGGAACCACAATACGACTGTTAATTCTGTCCTGAAGCCCCATCAAACAACATCACCTCATAAACACCATGAGTGCGTCTTTAGACAGCTCCCCATATTCTGCAACTACTGCAAGTGTAAGGACGAAGCAAACGATTTCTATGAAAAGCTTCAGACTGTTTTTCAAATATCCATCCCCTTACATAACCTTTTCTTTCAATATCACAAAACACAACTTCAGAAATAGTTTGATTAAGCATTGCTGAAAAACATATTTGTTGTACACAATTAAGTAAACTCAAATGCAAAAGATGTATCGTTCTGGTGCTATATAATATAGATGACATTGGATCCATCAGTTACTTATAAACAATTTTTGCATTTTCCTCTGTGTGTTTCTTTGTTAGATTTGAATTACACATCTCATTAAAGAAAACTTAAGCTTTTCCAGAGTATGTGAGATTTTCTCACACACACACACACACACACACACACACACACACACACAAGCCTGCTGTGCCAAAGACTGCTGTTGTTCATTAGAGATGGACCCAGGAGGGATTTCTCTGAGTCTTGCTACTGGCCCAATCATACACTGCTGCCCTTTCTTAGAAGCTAGAACAGAGTGTCTAGAGCTCAGAGAGTTCTTAACCTAGATCCTTAGCCAATTCCAGAGTGATCTGAGGCCTGCTGCAGGGCAGACAAAGAGTTCTAATGTAGTGATTATAGAATGTTTAAGGAATTGGGAGCTTCTTTCTAGTTTCAGAGTCCTAATACCTTGAACCAACAAACTGCAATCAGCCAGTCTCAGAGCTCAAAGCTACACTAGGAAAGAGAAACTGCTTCACACAGATGTCTACCTTCCTAGCCAAAGCTTCAGTACTTGTCAGACAAGTGGCTAGAGGCCCCTAGACAACTAGCTTAATTTATTTGCCTAAATCCTAGACCAGTAAAAGACAGTTGTCTCAAACAAAAAAAAAGGAAGGTATCTAAGGGACAGAGAAGGTCATGTACATATGGACACATGCATACCTGCACACATATGTGCACATGCTCATGAATACAGGCACCCACATAATACACGTACCAACCTGAAACAGTCAACTGACCCCAACACTCATTTTTAAAACAACAGCATGGGAATACTGTTGAAGAGTAAGATAGGAAGTTCTTGATTGCAAAGCCAGAAAGTGCTCTGCAATAGTTTTGATTTGAATTCTGTCACATTTCCAGTTTGCAACTCCCACTTGATGAACCTGGACCCCACCACCTCCCCTCACTTCTTTTGGCAGAGAATCACACTCCCCCTCCCAACCCTCCACCCTCCGCCCTGCTTTGCACAGCTATTTTACAAATGGATTGAGACAGAGCTTCTTCTCATTTCCAAGTGACAGTCCAGTAAATAGTTTTCTGGAGAATTAGCAGGTACCCTTTTCTTTTCTTTTCTTTCTTTTGTTCTGTCTTTACTCTCCCTCCCACCCTCTTTCCTTTCTACACACTGCCTCTTTGATATAATGGATCACAGTGAGAATTTCTTCTTTTTGATCTAGTTAGAAAATGGTCCCATTGCTGGTGTTGATGGCAAACAGAGCAGGTGCAGCTGAACTGCCCTAGGCCAGAAATCCTTTGTCTAAAACAAACAAAATATCTGCTTCTCCTTACTTCCCTACTGAAGTCTGTCCCCTGCCTCTCAACTGGAAAGCTAACCCCCAGGCATCTGCAGCAGGGGGTTGGTTTCTACAAGTCACAGAAAAAGGCAAAATTGAGCAAGATCCTCTGTCCGTAGGGCAGGTTTCCCTGCACCCAATTCGTTGGGGATGACGGTTCTGTTGATGTCCTTGTCTGTATTTTAATTCTACCAGGATATCACACTTTAGCACATAATAAGACAGTGCCATCAAGAAGCATTACCAAAAACATATTGTAGAACTTCACTAGAGAGGAGGAGGGAGGGAGCAAAGGAGGGAGGGAGGAGGGAGGGAGGAAGAAGGCAGTGAGGAGAGGGAGGGAGGAAGAGAGGGGGCAATTTATAAAGAGATGAACTAACATATTTTTGTTCTCCATTTTGAAGTTTATTGTTCATCCCATTAGGAGCTGTGTGGAGTGTCTTTTTTTTTCTTTAAATGGGTTAGATAGTAAATCTTTTTTTCTAGTGGATCAGACATCATTATATATCAACCAGCTCAGGAACCTGCTGTGCCTGTGAAGCATATTTGGGGAAGTGGACACCTTCTTTTCTACTAAATGACACACTTACACAGGCACAAAGCAAGGTTTTGTTCAGTATCTTCTTGTCAAACCATAGGTTGCACCACATCCAGGAAGAGCTAATCTCAAAAAGTAACCAAGGGTTGGAAATCTGGCTTGGGGGGTAAGATTTCTTAGTTAACAATTGATGTTCTTGCAGAGAACCCGGGCTCAGTTCCCAGCATGCATGTCCAGCTCACAACCATTCTAACTTTAGTTCCAAGGTGTCTAGTGCCCTCTTTGGGCACCCTTGGGTATTGCATGCATAGCAGTGCACACGTATACATACAGGCAAACACACACACACACACACACACACACACACACACACACACAAAATCTTCTGAAAACTGTGGCCAGACACTATTGAAGATCACACAAAGAAATTCTCTGAAAATTTCTATGATTGATTATGAGCAGGAGGAAGAAAGAAACATTGCTTCCTTCCAGCTATATGTTTTGTTTTGTTTTTTTTTTTAAAAAAAAAACCACAAACGACAAATAAAACATGGGTATTCATACTCTTGGGTTTTTGAGACAACAGTGAATTACAGATAAATCTTCACTCAGCTCCTTCCATTTTATGCAAGAACCCTCATTAAGACACCTTGTAAATTTAGGGTGTTTTAAAATTATTTTTAAAATTTGCATACAAAGTAATGGCTTTCACTGTTACATTTACATATCATTATACTGTATTCTTATCCCCTCCCACACGACTTTCCCCCTCCCCTCCAGCTCCATGATCCTGCTAAGTTGTTCCATCCTGCCTGCCTTCATCTCACATATCCATTATTAATAAACCACTCGGAAGCTACTGGTTAAAAAGGAGGGAGTAAATCTTTGCACAGCAGAATGTACTTCTCTCTCTTCTCAGTTCTCTGACCCAGCAAAAATTACTGTCAACTATCTGTCCAGCTGAGGGATATTGATTCTCCGGTTGCCATGGCAACACATGAGTTGTCAGGTCTGTGTGACTCTTACACTCAGTGCCTCATCTGTTCCTCCTAGTGTTGGATTTTGACACTTTTTAAGCCTTAATTAGTTTATTTGATGGGACTTGCACATTTTTATTTTTATACTAAGTAGCTATTGAAAACACAGTCATCCAGAAAACGGATCATAGAGGCAGAAATCGGTTTGCTGTCAGGCCAAGCAGAGATGACAAAGAGCAAGAAGGAAGGGGGAAGAGCAGACTCTCTTCCTGCTCTACAGTCTGGGGAACATCAAAACAGTTTTTGCCATCTGTCACGAAGCCTGGTGTGAAAATTATGAAGCTGTTCGTTTTGACGGTTAAGGCACATTCTGCCATGGTGGCTAGATCACAATATTACCTCGTCACTGCAGGTTCAGATCGATGCTCGTTAATGCTGTTTTTCTGAGAGAATGCACGTCCATCTTAACTTACTTTCCAGTGTGAATGGCTTCTGAGCAACCCATTAGAGACATAGTTAAGTGTGGGGGACAGGAGTAATGGTTCAGCTGAGGTGTGCTTAAACGGCGTTCGGGATCGGAGGAGGAAGAAGCAACGTCATAAAGCGCTGTCACCTGGAGCAACATGACTGGAGAACGGGGTCTTCAAAATGGGTTTCCACGGCCCCATGCTGGGGGCGGGGAGGCAAAGAGCATCCCAGGAAGAGCAATACACAGAAAAACTTCCGTCTCGATGTACCTAAGAAACTGTTTTCCTCTGTTGGCCCTGTGCAGTGCTGGTGCAGAAGTGGTCACAGGGAAACTGCTAAGAAGTGTAGTAGGCAGGAAGGTGATTGTGGCAGAGGAGATCAAAGGGTATGCATTTGTGAAAAATGTCACGCTGAAAAGGCTGTCATGCTGAACTCTATTCTCAGTTCTGTTGAATTTTAAGAATTAAAGAGGGCAATCACGCCAAGGCCCATCCCAGGTGCACATTACAGAGCCATACAGAAATGTGCATACATGTGCACATGATGAATTTCATTCAAGATGTCTTCATTGGGTGTTTAACGTGATTTAGCTTTTAATTTGCTACTTGCAAATGCAAACCTTTTAAAAATCCTCTGTGTAATAAAATGGATCAGTCATGGAGAACAATTTGCAACACGTTTCCAATCCTCCAATGTGAACTTTAAAGCAAAATCAAAGTCCTGAGAAAATGTTAACACATAAGGGTCACATTTATGAGAATAGTTTTGATACTTATCATTTAAATGTGTCAACATTTAGAGGATCTCCAAGAATTCCCAAACAATCCCTGAAGAATTCTATATAGGTAAATACTACCCATGCATTATACAATACATGTAGGATGCTACAAAACCAGAGGAAAAAAAACATAACCGACATTCATGTAACAGTTTATAAAACTGTAGTCATTATGGCTTCTGATTGCAAATACTGCAGACAGCTTTAGACAAACAACTACTAACCAAGTTTTAATGTAGTATTAGAGGATCTCCCACAACTATCTGGAAATATACAATGAAATACTCATATCTTTTATAACTACACAGTAAGTAAAGTAAGAAAGGGCCCAATTACCCAAATCAAAGCAGATGTAGAACAGGAACTGAATGCTAAGAATGTAAGAAAATCTGTCTTCAGTGTGCTAGGCATAAGGAAAAGATACACAAGACAACAGGATAAGCCACTTTCAAAAATTACTTTGGTTTTGAAATAATCATTTATTGCTCATAAAAGTCTAGTTATAATGTAATGAATTATTTTAAAAAGTAGATGTATTCAAATTTTCTTTAATTTTCTAATATGGCTTATATGCAAACAAAGGAGCAAGACTAGTAAGCTTGTGGATGATTGGTTATTTTATAGATGAGGCCAGAAAGGGAACTTCTAAAGGCACTGAGACCACATAGTCTCAAGGATAATAGTCACAGAGAGGAGGGAGTTCTTGAAAATCTATTTTATCTTTTTTGGAGAGAAAAAGCTGATTAGCTAGAGGGTGTACGTCAATGTACAGACAAGAGCACTGACCTTCTAAGTAGGATGCTGGTAGTTCTAGAAACAAGACCAGCAACTGACAAACAGAATGTCATAGAAAATATTAAATGTTTAATTTCACTTTCTTCACTACGTCAAAACAATCCGGTAAAAAATATTGTAAGGAGACATTTTATACTATTTTGTATCTCAGTGATATAATTGCCTGATACACTATGGCCTGGGACCAGGCTCTGGGGCTTCAATAATGGTGATATAAAATAAAACGTAATAAAAATAAATAAAATAAAATTGGAAAATACCATTAATCATATCAAACTAGATTGTCCCGGTCATATATATGTTGTGTATATATACATATACATGTGTATATATATACATATGTGTGTGTGTGTGTGTGTGTGTGTGTGTGTGTGTTTTGACATTTCTTAGCAGCCCATAGAATGGGAGAAAATTGTTACCAGCTGCATGTATACCTGACAACTGATTTATATCAAGACCATACAAACAACATAAAAAAATCTCAGTGAGAGCAGAGCAGGGATTGTCTCCTTATAATCATTAGTGCCCCAAACAATACTGAATATTGACATTGCTCTCAGTTTCCCACCATAACTAGACAATAAAATCCCATTGCTTTTGGAGTAAAAGCTAGCACAACCATTCTGAAAATCACTCTGATGGTTTCTAAATACACACACACACACACACACACACACACACACACACACACAATCTTACTAGTACAATGCATTATGAACTAGTTATACCATTCTTGGTGATACTGCATGCAGTGGGGAGAATCTCCTAAGGCCACACCCTTGGATGAGGAGCTATTGGCAATTGAGAACTGGTGGGAGAGGGGGGTACATTTTGTTTAGGAGTATAGTAAGTGGAAGATTGTACTCCAATAAGGGACTCCACATTGATTTGCATTGGAGCAGAAATAATTTGACTGTGTGGGTCGAAAACACACACAAAAAAGTTAAAAACTGTTAAAGGCATATACGAGGTTGAGAAGAAGATATAACGAGGGGATTGGTCCTTGGGGAAGAATAGATTAAAGAAAAAAAACTCTTTCATGAAGAAGTTCAAACTCTTCCCTCAAGTGCAGACCATACAATTGCAGACCAAGGAATAGATGGTCCAGGCTCAGCCCGAGGTCAATTGTTCTGCTTTCTCAGGTTAAGACATGTATCTTTCTCTTTTTTCATCCTGTAAATATTGTTTCTACTAAACCTTTCATAGTACAGTAGCTTGATAAAGGATGTTTCACTCCAAGTTAACAGGTAGGCAACAACAGTGATTTGTACCTTGAGATTCTACAACATCAAACTACAATCTATAGAGACCAAAAGCAAAGCTTCACGGGTAATGGATGATTCAAATCTGAATAGAGGCTACTTCCTACGCAACACTAAATTCTAACAACACACCTCTTCTGCCGATATGCCTTATATTACCGGAATGATAGTCACCAATTCCAATATGACTAACACACGTCTATCGATAGCCTAAAGACAATGAGCTTCTGGCAGACAGATTGGAATCTCTGGTCAATGTTACACTTCCAGAGTATCAGATGAAGACCCATCTCATACCCGTATCAGAGAAATGTTGAAAGGCAATACATCTTGTAACAATGTGAGGCAACGATTCAGACTTCCCATAAAATACTATCCTATAAACAGAACATTTATCATCCAGCCAAAACAAACCAGCTAAGGAACTCTGCTCTGGTCTATGCTTCTAAGAACAAATTTAAGAGTAAACCGCTCATCAGCATGGATTGTTTTGCAGCCCAGCACCCAACGGGGAGCAAGAACCTTTACAATTGCATCTGCCACCATGACTTCTTGTCACAGGAGGAAAAAAAACACTAAAATCTATCCTGACCCTCTTTTATATTTTCTCACACAACTTCTTTACTTTTGAAATCAGTGGCAGGAAAAGAATATGAGGAGTAAGGCCAGATGACTTTCTAGTGAGACTGCACTCTACTCCCCCTCCCCCCCTTTCCAATGAGCAAACTGGCTTCTACTTGCGTTGTTCTTTATCATCTTTTAATTAGAAACAACAGTGGTGACATTCTGGTGGTTTTGGCAGAGTACACTTTTTTTATAGAATACAAATCAATTTTATTGTACTTTTTTTTTTTACATTCCTAAATTTATTAAGGCTAAGTAAAACATCAGTAGCAAATATCCCTAACGAACCTTATTTTACAACCTTCATAGGAAATGTTAAATAATTAGTTTTACTTTCTCCGCTGTTGCAAAAACTAAGCAAAACGTTCTGGCAAAATCATAAGGAGACATACTAGAATATTTCGTATCTTGGGATATCTGCTATGGTCCTGGAACCAGCCTCTGGCACTTCAATAATAGTGGCATATAATGAAATGAAATTGTGAAAATAATAATTGGGATATACCATAAATCACAACAAACTAGAATATCCCAATATTCCATGTTAGTTTGATCCTTTTAGTTTGAGATAGCATGGTCTTAAGGCCCTGAGGAGTCTTGGTATTTTGACATTTTAACCAACATGCTACCTTTGAGTGTGCTTTAAGTATGTGAATATGTGTGCATGGGTGCAGTGGTTTTGAAAGCCAATTTGGTGTCAGGCAATTTGTCCTATTGTTCTCCATATTCTGTTTTAAAAGTCTCTTACTAGACCTGGAGTTCCCAATTCAGTTAGATGAGCTGGCCAGTGATCTCCAGGGCTCCTCCTGTATTTACTGATCTAGTGCCAAGACCACATGGGCTCTTGCTACCATGTCTAGCTTTTTACATGGATGCTGGAAACACTAACTTGGGTCTTTGTTGCTTTTGAGATAGACACGTTGCTAATTGAGTCATCTCTGCATACCCCAACCTACCATCTTAAAGTTCAGCCCAGGATGCATTGTGTATGCTAGATACTGAAAGTCCTTCCTCATCACTGGAGAGTACCACACTGCCAATATCCATTTAATAGTCTTCCCTGGGGAGCAATTTTGGAAGAAAGCACATTGTGGATGGTGATGGAGATGATCTGGGCTGTTTCTTTGCCTGAGTCAGCACAGAGGCATGTATTTGTAGGAACGGTCTGTCCCACTGTCTTGGTTCTCTCATTTTCCTTGTCAGCAAGGAAACCACACATCCTAGGTGCTGTCTCATAATCTGTTTTGGAGCCAATATTTGCATTGGCTTATAAGAAAATTGAAATGTTTTGTTTTGTTTTTTACCTGTTTGGAGGTATATGGGAATGACATTGGTTCTTCAAACAAAACATGCATCTGTCCTCCTTTTCATGGTGACAATGGGGAATCCAATCATAGACAAAGCTATTGTAAGCTTACAATCGATTTTGTTGATGTGAGTTTTACTATTGAGTCTAAATCCATGTTGTATGTTAAATATTGTCAAAAGACTGTCAAATACACCCTTTATTATCACTGCAGTGGCCCACAGTTTTGCTTTGACATTTAGAGCTAAATGAGAATAGTGTATATGCTGATTGTCAGTTTCTTTTCACTAACAGATTAATTTCTTATAAAACTTTAATGTTAAGCAACTATGAAAAACTTTAAAAACAGATTTTTCCCATTTGTCCAGCAGCTAGACAGTGATCTCCGCAGAGACTTCAATAAGAGGCAAAAGAAAAGAAAAACTATATGCTTAATTTATATTTCTTAATATTTCTTCTTAATTTTATTCCTCTTCACTTTGCCCCGATCTTGTAAAATTATTATTCACTGAAGACAAAAATCCCTTCTGGGCTCTCTGCTTTCCTTTCTTCTCACTTTAGATTTAAAATATGCAAGGAAGTTTATTAGCAGGAAGAAAATGCAATTGTGCTGCTCAGCTTGTTGGAGGGATGGTGGTCTGGTGCCTGCCACAGGGAGATTGCCTCACATTCTGAATTTTCACTGAACACCTTTTTAATAAAGTTAAGAGAATCTGTCCCAGAAGAGAGGTCACCGCCAAGGAGAAGAAAGGCTGCTGTTCTAATGTACTTGGGTTGGAACAATACCCAATGGTGAGCACTTAGCACTGATCTTTGCCTGACAGCCACCTATCCCCATGTTTACAATCACATTTTCTTACTGTGGCCAAGTATGTTCTATGGCAATTCAAGTCACATATTTCAGAGCAAAATTCACATTCACCATCCTGCATTTTTCTTACCTCTGTCTTGTACCAGGACTTGTATCATTCACCAGAGAAACCACACGCCTTGGACCTACAGTGTTTACAGTATGGACTCTAAGCTAGGCTTGGATGGCCTGTTTGTCTCCAGCACCTAGTTACAGCTCACAGTTTGGGCCTTGGGTATTTAAGGCTTTATTTAAATCTTGCTCTTGACCTGCCCTGGGTTACTGCTCCATCTCTGAGCTCCACTGTCCTCATCTATGGAAAGGGAACAGTCATAATACCTCTTACAGAGTCCTGAGGAATAGGAAAGAACCATGGAACCTACTCAGTTCATTACAGGACGAACACTACATGCTCTGTGTATGTTTCCTATAGCTATAAATGTGTGATATGAACTTTATCCAGTGTCTTAACAATCCACAAATCGCCATTGCTGCTAACTTCATCTTAGAGATAAGAAGCTCAATTGTAGATGGGTTGCTTGAGTTGGACAGGGTCTCACAGCTCCTACACAAGAGAGACAAGATCTGAACTGCAGAAACAGGGTTCATCGTCCTGAGGCTGTGCAATCTCTATTACTACCAGATAGCATAAGCTGGTACACAGGAGTTGTCTCTCTTAATTATAACTCATTATGTGCAGTAGCACTGTAAATAGGCACAGCACAGACTGCCCATGCTCCTGCCTCTCCCATGCAGCATCCGACAGCATGTCTGTGCACAGTCATTGTTTCATTCAGTGCCACATCTTACCTGGAAGAGGATCACAGCCAAAGAACTGTTGTTGAGTGAGCCTTTTAAATTCCCATCTGATTATGTGGTTATGTTATACCATACTGCTCGCATGCTGTCACACCCTGTGCTGCTAGGCAGTACCCATCACACCAAGAACTTATATTTAATTTGGGCTATGCTGTCACAGAAAAGAAAGGCTAGGGCTCGATGAGCTTTAAAAAGTCTTCTTGTTTAAAAGTTGTCCTGTTTTCCTTGTACCCTGGTGACAGGATGGAAAAGAGGAGAAAATATAGGAAAGTCAGAGCATTAGCTACAAATGCCCCAACTCTGTGGAGAGCAAGGGACATGTCAGTGATGGCTGAATGCTGTGTGATGGTGTAGGAGCCCGGAGCTATCGCACTGAAACAAGCCAGAGCTACTGAAACCAGGGCAAGTCCAGGGTATGATGCTTCACTGTGTGATGTTTTTTTCTTTTTAAGTAAGCACAAGTTCTGAAATTTCTCTTGAGGCATCATTGCTGTTGCTCTTCATTACCTGCAAAAGGAAAAGAGAAAGTGTTCCGTGTTATTTGGTGGTATGTTAAATTTAGCTTTTCCCCTTAATGACACTATGTGCTTATGATAATAGCGCTAAGACAACACAGAAGCATGCAGAGAAAAATGTGGCTCGGTTCTTTCCATCACTCCCTTCTAACCTCATTTCCCCGGGGAAATACAGCCAACATGTTAGAAAAAAAAAAAAAAACTTCAGACTCCTTCCTATTTACAGACAACTATTTCTGTACATATACGAGTGTAGACAGATATCTGAATGTTTGGGCGTACACACTGATACATAAAAGCCGACCTTTCATTGAAACAAGGCATAGAAGAACAGCACAAAGAGAGGTAAACTGCAACAAAAGGGTGGATCTCCCATCAGAAGCTGGGAGCAAAGTCAAATAATGCCAAGGTGAGAGGAGTGGGGAGGTTAAAACAGCCCATTTTTTATCACCTTCAATGCAAACATCGTTCAATAAATGGCCTTTGCATATGTTGCTCCTACTGTGACCATTCCATTGGGAAAAATTACATGATCATGCCTCATGAGAATTAGGTCAGTAGTACCCAGCTTTAGACATCTGTGTCGCACAATACATAGGAACTGAATAAATACTGCTTTATCCATTGCTGTTCATAGTATGCATATTCCATTTGATATTCTTTACACAATGTTAATCTCTACTTCACTCTAGTTCCAAATCTTTTCCTTATATTTCCTTTCGCTATATCCCCCCCACCTCTTACACCTAATATCTATTTGTTCTTCAAATGACCAATCATTTGCTATCAACCTTGCAAAGACTTTGCTTGTTCTTGTTACTAACTTCAGGGTCTTACAGGTTGAATGGGTGGAAATGCAAAAGGACTCACGTAAGCAAAGCTTTTGTTGGGAAACCTCCTCAAGCAAGAGTTATCTATGACAGAAATGGGGCTGGAAGCTCTCCTGAAAAGGGGATAGTGGGAGTTAATATAAAGAACAGTCCATCATGAAAATGTGGGAGATATTTCATGTTCAACTCATGCATATTGGACCACCATTAGGTAGCCATCAGTGTTCATGATTTAATATTTCAAGTAAGAAATTGAAATGTTCTCCTGGCAGCCTGCAAGTCCTAAGGAAAAAGGAAATCAGCATAGTAACAAGATTTGCTACCTTAGGGCCTCCCAGTGGACTCTGAAGGTGATTAAACTCGGTGAAATGGTAAACACAATCAAGCAAATGTCCCCAGGTTCATATGGTTGTTTAGGAACAGGGACATGACCTTCATGCCTCAGATAAAGGATCAAGAAAAATGACAAAGATCACAGAGACAGAAACACAAGTGTTTAGGACAGAGCAGGGATGCATGTGCAGCCTGGTGGGTGTGGCTCTTGCCAAAGAAGAGTTTGAACAGGTCTGAGTTTCTACTCTCTATTTTCAACAGTTTCTCAGTTAATGCGTGACATTAACAGACAGCCTTTTGATATTTTTCAGCGAATGTACATCCTTTTATTGTGGCATGGGTTTGCAGCACAGAGGGGCATAATGAGAAAAGGAACAAGAAAAGGACCTCGGGCCTGAGGGTTTACATACCAATGAGGCTTTTACATCAATGCACTCTCAAATCTCACGGCACTATCCCACACTCAGTTAAACACACAAAAACGGCACTGCAAACCCCTCTTATCCCTCTTTCTGCTGGTATGTGCTTCTGTAGAACTGGTATGAGTGAACTTTATAATAAAACATGCCAGACATAGCCCTTTAGCTCAGAAGATATTAGCAAGAATGATTCCTGACTACAATACCCCACCCTGAAAGAGCCCAGTGTATGGAACTCATTATTTCTGAAACTTGACAGGCCCTATTAAAAAAGATCATTGTGCTGACTTGATTTAGAAGTGGTTTCCCACCAAATATGGGTTTGAGTAACAGACAATGCTCTCGACAATTCCAACCGCGTATTACGATGAACTTGAACCATGCTGTGTTTAGGCAGATGTCAATTCAAATAATGGAAGCAATTACTACATTGTAAACTTAGAAGCAAATTCAGGATTTCCTAGGAATCACAACTGGTCTTTAGTCCTGAGCCTGCCACTTACAGGTAGATGATCCTGGAAAAATGAGCTGATCTGATTTTCCTCATTTGTAAAGTAAGTAGATCGGACACTGTCTCCACTCATTCCCTTCCGGATACAGCAGCTGATAACTCATTTGACTTACAAGTGTCATTTGTAAGACACTGAAAGGATAAAGAGATTTCTGATGGGCAGAGATGAGTAAGGAAAGAAATGCATCTATATTTAGGAGACTAATCCCTAAAAACTCACACTGGCTTTTAATTCTGTAAGGTGGTTCTTACTGCCCTATTAGAGACATGTAGATGTATTATCTTAGGGGACTTAAAGTTCACATTTAAGCTATAGGTTTCTCTGACTTAAAGATACATAGGGACACATAAAAACACACCAAAGTAAGACGGAATCAACATTCAAAATGTACCTGGGTTTCCATTTCCCAGAACCAGAAATCTCTTTTAACTTAGTTGCTCTTTGTACTAGATGTGATGGCACACACCTTTAATCTCTGCACTAAAGAGACAAAACCAGACAGATCTCAGTGAGTTTTAGGCTATGCTTGTCTACATAGTGAGTTCTAGCCAACAAAAGTATATAGGAATAGATTGCTTTTTAAAGAATTAATAAAGTTTTTCTTAGTATGTAACAATTCTTTGCAGTCTCCTATTATGACAAAATAGGGCAATTGTTCTTAATCTATGATTAAAAGGAAGAATAGAGATCCCAGCCTTGAAGCTTAACATGTCTACAAGAAGATTGTAACTAGATACTCTCATCTTTAGCCAATGTCTGAAATACAGAAAAATGTCATTGGTCTCCTTAGTGCTAGTATTTCCAAGAAACAAAAGGATTTAAAAATGCCTTTGGCTTAGCAAACATTTCTTCCTAGGAAGATGAAACTGTAAACCTCACTCAGGGAATGGCCATTTCTTCCCAAAGGAACAACTGTAACAGCAACTTCTATGGTATCATACGATTATCCTATGTGGTATCTTATCTTGCTAAGGATTCAGGGTCTTCTAGCATCAGAAATCAGAGAGAAAATAGGTCAGAACCGCAGCCAAAGGTTTTCTGTGCCAGTAACTCCATTCATCCAGACACCCCATGTCTATTGCTGCTAGTGATTAGATTTCTTCCATAGAAAGATGGTCACTTTCCTATCTGCTAGCCTACATAGCATCAGGTAATCTTTCTGTATCTTTTGTCCATTAAGAACTGCCTGAGAATCTCAATTCTACATTAGAGCATTTAGTCAATTACCCCATGATATGCAGCCAAATTCTCTTCTTGAGCAGCACGAACCTCAAGTAAAATAAAATAAATTGGTTTTGATCCACCTCAGTGATTTATTCTTAGTGCCTCCATGCCCTGTATTCAGTCAAGTTTAAGGACCTACTATATGCTAGGTGGCTTTATGGGTGATCATGATACATGGAAGGCAAAATACGACATCTAACACGAGCCATTACTGAAAATAAACTATTTGAGAAAAATAAAACAAGTATTTATTACCCTTAATAATCAGTTATTTACTAACTTACTTAGTCTACCCAAGAATTTATGTCTATAAACCAAGAATAATAGTTGATTTTAATTACTTCTTCAAAAACTCCATCTCCAAATACAGTCATAATTAGAGTTAGGGTACGATTGTATGAATAGAAGAAGCAATTTAGTCCATCCCAGACATTGGGCCTAGGCATGTCAGTTACTATTGAGTGAGTATTCACTACTATCTCCACTGGTTTGTACATTGTGCTGCTTTATAGCAGTAGGAATTAAGAATTCTTTTACCTCAAACCCAAGGAAAGTTAGGGGCTATGCTGGAAAAATGGCGCAAGGGTTTAGAGCACTTATTGCTCCCAGCACCTACATGGTGGTTCACAACGATTCAAAACTCCAGTTCCAGGAGATCTGATGCTTGTGGTACACATACATACAGGTAGGCAAACCTGCACATTCATGTGAAATTAAATGCAAATTTTAAAATCACAAAATTTTAAAAACTACAATGTCTTTTTCAAAAGACCTTGTCCCTCCACACCACTTACTCAAAGATATTGCTTTCTTTATGCAAACCTTTACTCTGTGTGAACTGGAGTCCCTACCGAAACATATACTTCCCTTTCTGGTGTTAGTTACAAGTTATAGCACCCAAGGGTTCAGCCCTTTGGCTTCATCTTTAGTAAATCACATGCCTAACCATTGCAGTGCTGCTGGCTGTAATGCTAACACAGCTGTTCTACTTCATAAAGCAGGGTTCGAGCCCCACACAGGGGCTGTTACAGCATTTCTCTATGCTTTAGTGAACAGACTAGGAAACCAGCATTATTTCCAAAATGAACTTCCAAAATATCCACTGCGACTGTTCTCTTGGCACGAGAAGAAAAGCTGTCACTTAGGAAATGGTGGCCATTTGGTGGAACCTTTGTTGTGTGGCTTTTATTGTCATTTTCTTTATGAGAATCTCAAGAGGGTTGAGTTTGAAGGAGTGGAAGCTGTTTTGACATTCTTGGGTGATGCAAAAATATTCCACTTGTTGCCAAGAGCTAATTTGCAAAGCAAATACTCCACAAAATCTCCATTTTATATGCCAACTCACCTTCTTAAAAATAAATTTCTGCAGAGAACTTGGGTCAATTTATCTGTACACCAACAACAATCAAAATAGATAAAGTCTTGTTTAGGTGCTACGTGGATTAGCATGGGATATGGGAGTTACCAAAGCATAGGCAAGGGATGCCGAACAGTCCAACTTAATGGCAAATGAACTTTTACAAAATTAGATGTATTTGCATTTTATGCAGTTATAAAAGGGTACTAATGCTCAATAACTTTAAAGCAATTGAAATTTATTTTCTCTCAGTTCTAGAGGCTATAAAGTCCAAGTCATTCTATAAATTCTGTTCCTCTGGAGAACCCTGACAGATGTAAATTTTGGTACCACAAGTGGTTATAGAACAATAGACTTCTGGAAAATGTGTGGAAATGGATAGAATTAAAGGGTGTTGGATGATGGTGGAAGGAAAAAAAATGGATCAGGCTGAATTTCCTTATATGAGCACTCTGAGTGGAGATTCTAGGATTAATATGGAAGTTTGGAGTTAAGAAAGGTGTCAAAAGTTTATTTGAATAGTTGGCTGAAGCATTTGTCAAAAGATGGCCTACAGAAAAGTTGCAGGTGACTTGAATTCAAGTTGCTGAAGAGATTTTCAAGGCTCAGGAAAATTGCAGTGTGGGTACACTGTGTAAAATCTAATTCTCAACAGGTCCAGAAGACATGTTGTTCATTAATCTTATAAGACTCAAAATTATGAGGAGGGCACCAGCACATTGATGAGCTTTATTATAACCCCCTCCTTTTTGTATGCAGACATTAGTGTTGGAGATGCTGCTTCTCATTTAGAAGAATTAAATGTAATTGGATTAACCGGACCCCAGGACAGCAGGAACTATGTGGCAGTGCTTAATCACTGAAGGCAAGGTGAGCATAGATATTGTAGTGGGCAGCATAGGCAAAGCAATATCCATACAGCCCTAGCTTGTAATGGTTAGCACAGGCAAAGTGAATTTTATGGTGTCATTACTTGTATGACCTTTGGCATTGGCTTATCAATCATGCTATTTCTATGCATGAAATAGCTAATTAGCATGGCGTATATGTATATGCATATATATATATATATATATATATATATATATTCAACAAATTCTCAAACAAATGAAGCATACAATATTATATCATGGCAAAAGAGGACCTTGATTTGTGAATAAATTTCCTGATTTGGGTAAATTTGCAGATTTTACCCAAATCAAATCTAGATTCAACCTAGAACTGGTTGAATAAAGTTATCACCACATGACATAATTACTGTTAGCTTTTCTCCCAGAGAAACATATGGCCTTTTACAAGGCTAACTGTACACTGGAGAGATGGGAAATTATTAGATATTCCAGGGTCTATTGGATATTGCTTCCAAATTGACACTGATTCCAGGAGATATAAAAATTCATTGTGGTCCTCCCCTTAAAGTAGGGATTTGCATAGGTCGGGTGATTAATGGGTTTTTGGCTGAAGTCGAAATTATGGTAGGTCTAGTGTGTCCCCAAACTCAGCCTTTGGTTATTTACTAAGTCCCAGAATAAATATAGATATACTTAGAAGTTATCAGAATTCTTACATTTATGCTGTGACTTTTGGGATAAGCGATATTATGGTTGGAAAGGCTAAAAGGAAGCCTTTAGAGTTACATCTGCCAAAAATGTAGTGAATAAAAACCAGCATCACATCCCTGAAGGAATATCAGGAATTAGTGCTACCATCAAGGACTACAAGTTGCAGGGATGGTGGTTCCCAGCACATCGTCCTTTAACTCTCCTATCTGGTTAGTGCAGAAGACAAATGGATCATGGAGAATAACAGTTAATTATTAAAAATCCAGTCAAGTAGTGACTTCTACTTAAAAAGCAATTCCAGATGTGGTGTCTTTTCTTGAGCAGGTTAATATATCTCCTAGTGCATGGTATGTAGCTATTGAACTAGCAAATGCCTTCTTCTCAGTATTTGCCTATAAGGACCACCAGAAACAATTTGCTTTTAGTTCACCAGGCTAGCAGTATACTTTTACATTTTTCTTTTTTGATACAAAAGCAAGAGGCTTATTTTCTGCACATTGGGGTCGACCTTCAATTAGTCCTTCAAGGGGGACAGACTAGAAGGCAACCCCAAATGGCTATTACAAGCTGTTTTTATACTTGTTGGGGCACTAATTATATCAGTAAGGTTACAGTTTAAACTTATTGGTTAAGCATATGGACCTTTAAATCTATTGGCTAGCAAGTATGACATGAATTTGAACTCTACCTGGGACTTTTCAGAGGGTCAGGTAACTATCAGTCAGTACATTCTGAGAATTTTTCACTCAATAATGTTCCTGTGTTTGGAGAATGGAACTTGGTCTAGTCTTGACTCCAGGCAGGAGAGGGAAGCTGTAAGTAGGGTGTAAGACTGGAAAACCCTTTGGGGTCCCTTATCCCCCCTTTTCTACTACAAGCTCCAATCCTGGAGCTCTGCTCAGGGGTCTTGGGTAATGAACTCATATTCTTCAGGTCCTGTCCTCAGGGTCTCATATTGTTGGCACAGGACCATCAGATGCACTTCTATTGTCTCTTTTATAAAGGTTGTAAGTTTGTTCAATATGCAGGGTCCAAAGGTCAACAAGAGCAGAACAATTAGGGGTCCTAACAAGGTGGATATGAGGATGGTTAACCAAGGGGAGGAATTAAACCAAGACTCAACCCACCCCTGACTCTGTTCTCTTTTTCTCTTCCACTTGGCTAGCCCTTCTCTTACCTTGGCCATTGAATCTTTGACTACCCTCCCCGCTCCAATGGTCTCCAGTATGTGCTTCCCAATGTTTTACACCCCTGGGTAGCACAGAAAAAGTGGTTGGGCCCCTAACACTGATGGGCCTGCTGCTGGCTTCTTGGGAACACACATATATGGGGGTTTCTCCCAGGACACTCCTCAACTTTGGGTGTCCGCACCCTGAGCCCCACCCTCCAAGGCCACTTCATGGAGACATCATGGAGCAAAGTGGGACATGATTTAGATTCACAAGTTCCTTGTCCACCAGATTCAGGCATTTCCTCCCCCCATCACCCCCCCCCCATGTCTCTAGAACTGGGACACCTAGGAGTCAAGGAGCATGGCTTAATCACAGAGATCAAAGACAAGGTCTGGCCACCGGATACAATTCAGGTGTTCTTTTGTAGTGGACCAAGCCATGTGCGCAGTGACTGAGAGCACCTGCCAAGTCACTCTGGTACACCATAACCATCTCATGGTTTCTCTGGCCTTGCAGAAGAGGGTTGCTTGGGTGTCTGGCTGCTATCTAGTTGGCATCAGATGCAGGTGTTGGTTTGAGGTGAGTTACTTGAATCCAGGCAGTTACTCTATCCACTTTAATGGAAGTTGGGATGGTCAACAACACCACTTTGCTCCATGATGTCTCTTAAAATATACCGAATCTCCAACTTGTTACTCCTGTGGAACTCTGGGGTACCTGCATTATACAGGGCACTAAACTTAAGCCTCAATTTCTGTTGGCTGATCTGCAAAGCTTTCAATTGAGCCATAAGATCCTTGTCAGCTGGAAAAGTCACTTTGGGATTGTGTGTCAAGATCTGGGGTCAAGGGAGTGGGAGTCCCATACCGGATCTCAAAAGGGGTCAGGTTAAAATGGTGGGGGGGTGTTCCAGGCTCGGAACTGGGAGCACCACCCAGTTAGCACTAGTCTCTAAGGACAATTTTAGTTAAGGTCTCTCTTTGGGTTCTGTTCATTCTCTCTACCTGTTCTGAGCTCTGGGGACGGTATGCTCATTGGAGCTTCCAATTAGTCCCCAATATCTCTGCCAATCCCTGATTTACCTTAGAGACAAAAGCAGGACTATCGTCCAATCCAATTATCTTGGGCACTCTGAACATCGGGAAAACTTCCTCTAATATCTTCTTAGCTACCATGGTAGCGGTTTCCTGCTTGGTAGTGGAAAGCCTCATTCCATTCAGAGTAAGTATCTACAAATACTAGAAGGTATTTGTAACCACATTTTTCCTGGCCTAACTTCTATAAAATTGACCTCCCAATATACTCCAGGTTGTTCTCCCCTAGGTGTTTTTGCCATTTACTCTTGGGCATATAAACATTCCCTTGCTGGCATACCTTATACTGTTCTACTATCTCTCTAGCCCAAAACCTGAGGTCCATTATATATACTCTAGATTCCTTAACTGCTTGGACAAGCTTTTTTATCCCCTAAATGAGTGCATCTGTGCATTTGGCCTAGTATGTCTTTTGCTTACTTTCTGGCGAGTATAGTGTGTGCCATTGTCCTTCCTTCTTTAGGTAGTAGTTGGTAGGGTGGCCAGCAATTTGAGTCCTTTCATCTTCAGAATATTCTAAGTGAGACCATCCCTTAGTCCAGTCTCATTTCCCAGCTGGTGCCTCTTGCAGTCCATCAACCAGGATAGGTTCCTGCATAACTACTTCTCAAATCACTTGATCTGCCTGGTTATTGCCTTGGGTCACTGAGTCTCTTCCTGGGCAAGGAATAATACTCACAGTTGCTGGCTTCATCAGAGCATCCAAGAGATCCAAGATTTCATGTATGATTTTATTTCTTTTCCTTCTGTTGTGAGTAGTCCTCTCTCTTGGTATATAGCCCTGTGGACTTGGGCTGTGGCAAAGGCATGCCTGCTCTCTGTGTTGATGTTAGTTTTCTTGCCAGTCCCAAGTTCCAAGGATTTGGTGAGAACAATTAGATCTGCTTTCTACCCTGATGTGTCCAGGGTAGAGGCTCCACCCAGATGACATTTGTGCCATCTATAGCAGCAGAACCCACTCATTTCTGACCAGCATAGAGAAAACTGCTCCTGTCTGTAAAACAGGTAGCCTCAGCTCCCAGCAGGGGTCAGTTGGGGAGGTCTTTCCTCCATCCATGGTCTCTTTTGGGCCCCCATCTTGGAGAGTAAGTCTTGCCCCAACAGAGGGTAGGGACAGTCTGGGATGACCATAAATGAATGGGATAACCTGCCAATCCCTAGGTCCACTGTTCTTTGGATAGTCCACGAATACATTTTGGTGCCAGTGGCTCCTTGGACCCAAGATTTTTTTCGTGGGAACTGGGCCATTGGTTTGGAGGAGGACAGAGTGTTGAGTCCCTGGGTCTACCAAGAATTGAATGGGTTTCCTGTCCACTCTCAGAGTTATCCTGGTTTCAGGTAGGGGGTACAAACCTTGATCTCCCTAGTAGCTGTCTTCCCCCAAGGCTAACACCTTCACCATTTGGGGGTGCTTTTCCCCAAGGCCTGGAAATTTCTGCCCCCAGCTTCAATTTGTTGGGGGCACTCTCGGGCCCAGTGGCCCCTCTCCTTGTAATATGCGCACTAGTCCTTTTCAAGGGATTTTATGTCTCTCTTTGTTTGGAGTCTCTTATCTGCTTTCCCTAACCACTGTAGCCAAGATTCTCTTTAAACTGCTTCCCTGGTGCTTTTCTTTTTTCTTTCACTTCCCTTTCATTTTCTTTTTCTCTTTCTCTGTTCCTTTTCCTCCTCTCTCTCCCTGTTATAGTAGACTTTCTACACTAAATCCCTCAGCAACTTTTCCTCTCATCCCTCTAGCCTCTGAAGATGTTAACTAATATCTCTTTTAGGCTGGTCTATAAAAGCCATAGTCACAGTAGCTTTAGGCTCCTTGCTGCTGGGGTCATAGGGTGTATACTGACTGAATGTCTCCATGAGTCACACTAAGGGCAGCAGCAGGTGACTCATCTGATCCCTGTCTAACCTCATATACCTTGATCAAATTTGTGGATCATTATGTGGCCCCCTTGAGACCTGCCATGGAGCCTGGTGGTAGACCTTCACGTGCCCTTTACATTCTTCTCTATAAAGTCTCAGTCAGGTCTATTCAGGTGAATCCTGCTGTCTATGACAGCCTGTTCAACCCCATGTCTGAGGGGGGGGCATTCTTTCTGGTTTCCTGCATTATCCTCTCTCACTATTCAGTCATGAAGAGCACTCTCATGAGTTGTTAGATATCATCCCAGGTGGACTGATGAATAAATGTGAAAGTCTCAAAGAGATTAATGGCTTCTTGGGGTTATCTGAAAGTTGGCTGGCGGGGGGGAGCAGTGTTGGGCCTTCCAGTTGTACAAGTTGGCTGAAGAGAAGGGCCAGTGTTGCATAGCCTGATTGCCCTTTTCTAGAGGCCTATATGCCCTCAGTGGGAGAGCCACTGTGGTATCAGGGGAGGGGAGGTAGCTTTCAGACTTCAAGTCCCCATTTGGGACTGGGAAGTTGGGGGTCTCATCCTGCTCCTTGCTCCAGTAAAGGGAGATACAATGGCCCCAGTCCCATATGGGCTGAGGATCCTGGAGTCAGTGCTGGTGCTGGTGGGGCCATGGGGCTAAGGGGAGGGGAATATGGAGAAGGAGGGTCTTGGAGCAGCAGGTCCACTGTTGAAGGGTTTTGGAGGATCAACTTCTCCTCAGGTTCTGATCCCTCCTCCCATGTTTCCTTTTTTCTGATTGCCAGAACCTGTGAGGTGGATCTTAGGGAAAGAAAGGCTTTTATCCATGAAGGGGAGGGGGTAGTCCTCCATTAGATTCTTCCCTGTAACTACATAAGGGCACTTGGTCTGGGTTCCCGAGGGATCCTGGCCTAAAGCCTTTTTCTTCTACTGATTTGATCACTTCCAAGTAGAAGGTCCCTATGGGAGGCCACCCTACTCTGAAGGTGGACCATTCGGAAAAGCAGAAAATAACTAACTTTCCCTTCTTTGCTACTACTGACAAGTTTGCTCCTTCAGTGGTTAAATAGGATCTTTAATGAGGTAGATTCAGTCCAAATGTCCAAAAATGTCATCAGTCCAAGTCCAAGAACACAGAATGAGATAAACAACATCAACAAACTCAGAGAAAGACAATCAACACCCCTGCCACGGGCACAAATAGTCCAAATCCAAGGACACAGAATGAGATAACTAACATCAACAAACTCAAAGAAAGACAATCAACAAACAGTTTACCCCTTCCATGGGTGCAGTTTCAGGTAGTTTGCCCCTTCCAAGGGCACAGAAACCAGGTTATAGCAAGACTCTAGGCTCCCTCTGGTACTGTCTTGCTGTTTCCAAAATGAGCAGAGTCCTCTTGACTCTCTTTGGGGGGCAGGGCCTAAAGCATCCTCCAGACTAACCACAGTCATGGCATTAAGGCACATCTGCCTGCTACAATCATCTTCACCAGACCAACACCATGCTCTCATCCAAAAGTGAAAGCAAAAGACAAGCAAGACAAACACTGACAAACACTTACAAGTTGGTGCCTGTTGCCTAGCTTGGTCTTTTCCCCTCTGATCAGTCTAGTTGGTGGTCAATTGGGGGGTGGGTTCTCCCAGAGTCCCAGACGAGCCCCCAAATATAAAACTCTTGCCCCCCCACCCTTAGGTCAGTGGAACTTACTTTGAGATCTGCCCCCCCCAAAGTGGGACACCAAGATTCAGATCAATGCAAGAGCAAGAGGTTTATTTTCTGGGGCTGACCTTCAATTACTCCCTCAAGGGAGGGGGTGACTAGAAGACAACCATACTTTTACATTTTTACCTCAAGGACATATTAACTTTCTGATACTGTGAGATAACTTATTTATAAGGAATCTTGATCATTGGTATCTTCTGCCAAATATTACATTGATGAGGTATATTGACAATATTATGCTGGCTGGAGCAAGGGAGCAGGAGATCGTGACCATTTGAGAATTGTTGTTAACACATATGCACATGAGAGAATAGTTTGGAGGTCTGGATGGGAATGCTCACCTTCACCCCACAGGCTCATATATTTAATGCTTGGTCATCAGGCTGTAGAACTGTTTGAAAGGCTTAGAAAATATGACCTTGTTGTATTAGGTGTGGCCTTGTTGGAAGGAAGTATGTTATTAAGGGTAGGCTTTTAAGTTTCAAAAGCCCATGCCAGACCTAGCATTCCCTTACCCCCTCTGGATCAGGATGTAGCCCTCAGCTACTGCTCCAGTATCATGAATAGCACCATATTTCCACCATGATGATAATGTATTAACTTGCTGATACTGAGCTTGAGCCTCCAATTAAGTGCTTTCTTTTATAAGAGCTGCCATACTCATTGTGTCTCTTCACAGAAATAAAACAGTGCCTAAGAAAGAAGTTGGTACCTAAAGTTGGGGTATTTCTTTGACATGCCTAACCATGCTGTTTGTTGGAGGAATATGGAAGAGTCTAGGACTTAGGACTAGAAAAAGTTATTGGTCACTTAAAATGCAGCTTAGGGCCATTCTAGTAGAAGTATAGAAAACAGTGCTGAGGGCAATTTGAACTCTGGGTCTACCTCAACAACTTTCAGAAAGGAAGAATATTAGTGAGTGATCTAGAGACATTATTGTGATATTTTGGCTAAGAAAGTTGCTGATTTTTGCCCTTGTCCTAAAAATCTGCTTGAGGCTATTGAAGAGTTTTGGATTAATGGCCTTGGCAGAGGACATTTCAAGATAGTCTAATATTGACTGTGTCATTTGCTTATTAGTGGACACACTTAGGCAGACCTATAATCAAAAAGGGAAGGCAGAACAAGGAAAGATACACATGTATACTTTGAAGAGAAAATAGTACCAGGAAATGTTTTGTTAGAGCCAAGTCCTGTGTTCAAGTAGATAAAAAGTTTAAAGAAAACTATGATGTTAAATGGAATAAAAGTAATGGTAACCTCAGGACAAGACCCAGATCTTCACCAACCCTACATCTGACAGAGGACTAATATCTAATATATACAAAGAACTCAAGAAGTTAGACTCCAGAGTCAAATAACTCTATTAAAAATGGGGTACAAAGCTAAACAAAGAATTTTCACCTGAAGAATTTCGAATGGCTGAGAAGTGCCTTAAGAAATGTTCAACATCATTAGTCATTAGGGAAATGCAACTCAAAACAACCCCGAGATTTCACCTCACACCAGTCAGAATTGTTAAGATTAAAAACTCAGGAGACAGCAGGTATTGGAGAGGATGTGGAGAAAGAGGAACACTCCTCCACTGCTGGTGGGGTTGCAAGCTGGTACAACCACTCTGACAATCAATCTGGCAGTTCCTCAGAAAACTGGGCATGACACTTCTGGAGGACCCTGCTATACCACTCCTAGGCATATACCCAGAGTATTTCCCTGCATGCAATAAGGACACATGCTCCACTATGTTCATAGCAGCCTTATTTATAATAGCCAGAAGCTGGAAAGAACCCTCAATGGAGGAATGGATACAGAAAATGTGGTATATTTACACAGTGGAATACTACTCAGCAATTAAAAAAATAAATCAAAGAAATTCTTAGGCAAATGGTTGGAACTGGAAAATATCAACCTAAGTGAGGTAACCCAATCACAAAAGAATATACATGGAATGCAGTCACTGATAAGTGGATATTAATTAGCCCAGAAGCTCTGAATACTCAAAAACACAATTAACATATTAAATGATTCCCAAGACGAAGGAAGGAGAAGGCCCTGGTCCAGGAAAGGCTTGATCCAGCATTGTAGAGGAGTACCAGGACAGAGAAAGGGGAGGGGTGATTGGGGAATGGGCAGAGTGAAGAGGGCTTATGGGACTTATGGGGAGGGGGGAACTGGGAAAGGGGAAAGCATTTGGAATGTGAACAAAGAATATAGAAAATAAAAATTTAACAAGAAGAAAAAGAAAATGAACTAAAGAAAAGCTTAGTGCCAAGCTTGACACAAATCTTTGATCTTAGAACTCAGGTGGAGGCAAACAGATCTCTGAGTTTGCTACTGGCCTGGTGAGTTCCAGGACAGCTAAGCTTAAACAGCAAAGGGAACCATCAACAGCAGAGATCTGGTGCAAATCAGGGGGAGTCAAGTTCCATCCCCATCAAACAGCAGAACTTGGCAGCTTTTGCCATATGATTCTAGCTTTAGAGTCAAGGTTACAAGGAGGGGTTACAGAATCTCTCTCTGTACCTAAGAAAATCTGAAGCCAGGCTTGTGTCAGGGGTGTCTGTGCATGAAGTGTCAGAGAAGCCATTGTGTAAAGCTATGAAGAGGAAGCTTGGATTGTGAGGAGACTCCAAAATGTTTGACATGTCTGAGCTATGGGAGACCTGCTGAAGACCTGGTGTGGAATCAGTCTAAGAGAAACAAGTATGTTACAGTGTCACTAGGTCTGCATAGTTGGTATAATAAAGTTATATTCTATTATGCTGAGGGTCCTCACACAAGGTTTATACTCTAAGTTCCTAACTATGGTCCTGCATATATCTTCCAAAGTCTACTCATCTGTCTGATGTATTTTAGTTGAACATCAGTTTCATTTTCTCATGGCAGTCTGCAGTTCAAAGGTCAGGATCCTGACAGATTCTCCAACCACAGGGCAGAGCAAGGTGGAATCTCTCCAGCAGCACTGAAGATTTAAAACAATACATTACTCTTGTTCTTCACTTATGTACTGTCAAGTGGGTATCGTGTATTTCTTTGCTTATGTAGTTGTTATGACTGGTTATGTCAAGTAAATGATGTCACTGGGTTCCGGTTATGAGGTGAATCCTTGGGTATAGTGGGGCTCCTGAATAAACTATTTTTACATGTCTAAAAATATGTTTTATGATGTTCATCACATGCAGTCAACAGTAATTGGAGATATGAAGAGCACATTGGGATTAGACATGGAGATCCAGAATTTGGAGTTTGCTAAACTGGGTTTGGTCTTGCTTCAGTCTAGTATTTTCTCATTATGCTCCCATTTGGAATGGTAATATGTAGCCTCTGCCATTGTTTTTTGGAAGTGTGCAATATATTTTTGGTTTTGCAAGGGATAACAGTTAAGAAATTGTCATGAGTCTCAGAAGAGACTTTGAAGTTTGGACATTTAAACAGTGTTGAAACTTATAGACAATGGAGACTTTTGAAGTGGACCAAATACATTTTGCATTATGATATGGTTA
Organism: Apodemus agrarius; assembly: GCA_964023405.1. Taxonomy (NCBI): domain Eukaryota; kingdom Metazoa; phylum Chordata; class Mammalia; order Rodentia; family Muridae; genus Apodemus; species Apodemus agrarius. The sequence continues at coordinate 107,076,728 of OZ030013.1, read as the reverse complement.
TAAGTCTATAAACTATGTTTGTGATGCTTGGAATAGAAATTAGCTCCAATAGGCTCACAGGGAGCGGCACTCTTAGGAGGTGTGGCCTAATAGTTGTTGTAGTACTTGTGACATTGTTGGAGGAAATATACTGCAAGTCTTTCTTCCTGCTGCCTGCCCATCTAGGTGTTGAACTTTCATCTCCTTCTCCTGCACCATTTCTGCCTTCATAGGGACATACTTCCTATCAAGATGATGGACTAAACTTCTGAAACTGAAAACCAGACCCAATTAAATGTAGTCTTTGTTTGTTTTTGTTTTTTGAGACAGGGTTTCTCTGTATAGCTCTGGCTGTCCTGGAACTCACTCTGTAGACCAGGCTGGCCTCAAACTCAGAAATCCGCCTGCCTCTGCCTCCCAAGTGCTGGGATTAAAGGCATTTGCCACCACGGCCCAGCAAAAAATAAGAGTTGCTATAGTTATGGTGTCTCTCCACAGCAATAGAAACTCATACTAAGACTGTGATGGTTTGAATGATAATGTCCCCATAAGCTCATAGATTTAAATACTCATTCACCAGAGAGTGTCTGTTTGAAAGGCTTAGGAGGGGTGATCTTGTTGTAGGAACTGCAACACTTTGTTGAAGGGACTAGGTTTTGAGGTTTCAAAAGTCTATGCCAGGCCCAGTATTGAATTGTCTCTCTCTTCCCCTCCTCTCTCCCTCTCTCTTTTCCCCTATCCCTCTCCTCTTCCCCTTTCTCCTTCCCCACCTCTCTCTCTTCCTTTCTCCCTTTCTCCCTCTCTCACCTTCTAAATTTCTCTCCTCACTAGGTCCCCGTCCCTTCCCTTTCTTTCCTAGGGATCAGGATGTAGCTCACAGCTACTTCTCCTTCATCATCATACGTATCTCAGGGATTATTGACATGATAATGCCTCTGAAGCTGTAACCAAGCCACCAATTAAATAGTTTATTCCATAAGAGGTGCCTTTGTTATTGTATGTCTTCATAGCAATTGAACTGTAACTAAGACAGATCTGATATAAATCCAAGTAAAATTCAAGGGCCTTCAACCTCAATGAAATTCTTAGGAGTCCAGTGGTGTGGGGCATGCAGAGATGGCGACAAATAAGTTTTTGCACCTTGTTCTTCCTACTACCAATAAAGAGGCACAATGCTTAGTAGACCTTTTTGGATTCTGGAGACAATACATTACTTAGTTGGGTGTGTTATTCCAGTCCATAGACCAAGTGACATAGAAAACTGCTAACTTTGTGTGGAGCCTGGAACAGAAGTCAGTTCTTTTAACAGTTACTGGCCATTGTGCAGTCTGCTCTAACACATAGACCATATGATCCAGTAGACCTGACTGAACTTCAGGTGTCAGTAACATACTTGGTGGCTACTGGAAGCCTTTGGCAGACCACTATAAGTGAATCACAGAAGAGACCTTTGAAATTTTGGAGCAAGGCTCTATTATCATCTGCACACAACTATTCTTTCTTTGAGAAACACCTCTTGGCTTGCTATTGGGCCTCAATGGAAACTGAAGTTTTGTCAATAGGCCACAAAATTAATGTGAGAGTTAAGCTGCCCATCAGTAGCCAGATGTTTTCTGATCTACCTACTCATAAAGTTGGACATGTATCAAAGCAATCCATCATCAAATAGAAATAGCATATACATACAGGCCCAAGAAGGTCCTGAAAGCACAAACAAATGACATCTTTCCCTTCCTTTTTCTTTCTTTCCTAATTCAGGATATGCATTAATTAAAACTCCTGTAGAAGGCTACCCTGACAGATCTACAGTCAGTTAGTTGACCCATTTTAGCACTGTTCTTTGTTTATCGTGTTCTCAGCACTTAGCTGGATAGATAATTTTATTTGCATATTTGATTATTGTTTTGTTTCTATTGCAGTAGTTGGGTTGAAGAGTGCATGCTGAGCTATATACACTCAGCCCTTGAGTACTCTTTTCTGTTTGACTAGCTCCACCAAGGCAAGGGTCTTAGCTACCTGCTTATCCTGCTGTTTATCCCCTTTGCTTGATTCATTGTTAGCCTGCTATGTGACATAGTCAGCTAGCAATTCTGTCTACAGCATACAGGCATAAAACTCTTTTCAAGGAGATCAGAAAAATAAAACATGGTTATTCTATAGTAGGTGAGTTAGAGACATAGCAACGCTACTAAAAACAAAAATTCTCTACACTGATGGTATACCAACCTTAGGAGAAGCAGGAATATGTTACAGTGTTAACACATGGGTTAAGGACATACCAAACCATCTAGAACCATACAAATTTGGGCCTACAAATTCAATGATTTAGACCAAAGACCTTGACAGAAGAAGGGATACTTTAAATTAGTCATCATAGCTCTCTATTCCTTTAGAGCATCGCACTTATCAAGACTAATAAAGAAGCAACCATTATTTACAAACATAGTTTATGTTCAGAATTTCTGGAAAGGACTTCTGGAGGTGGAATTAATTTTTAGCTCAGTGTTGTCAGCCTTTAATGTCATGACCCTTTAAAACAGTTCCTCAGGTAGTGCTGACTCCCATGCATAAAACTAATTTTGTTGCTACTTTATAACTGAAATGTTGCTACTGTTAGGAATCATCATGTAAATATGTTTTCAATGGTCCTAGGCAACCACTGTGAAAATGTCATCTGACTCCCAAAGGGGTCAAGATCCATAGGTTGAGAATCACTGTTTTAGCAACCATCAGTCGAGCTTCTGAAAGCTGCTGCCATCAGTATGCCCATGGCGAATAATAGCAGCCAGGAATGCTGTGGGGCTGGCCGCTAAGGATACAGTACAGCTGCTTCATGGAGGACAATGAGTCAGAGTAGCTCTTGGGAGGAAGCTATTCCATATCTAAACATGTGTACAGACCAAGTGGGAAGCTACCAATAGGCCCCAAGCAAGTTTTTATATGGAAATGGGTTTAAACCAGAAACAGAATTCTACTAGAAACTGAGAACATGGTGCTTGCAAGACCTCATTTGACAGCTGGGGTTTATTCCAAGCCTATTTTTCCAACTATAAGGACTCTGTAGCCTTCAGTAAACTAACTTATTTGAACCCCACTTTCCTCTTTGATGAAAACAGGCTCACATGAACATAGACATATATATCAATTAATGACACAATATGTATCAATTAAGAAGGCAAGCTGTTGGACTGTGATTCTACTTTTTCTTTTTACTAGTTACATGCTATCAATTAGCATACTACAATATCAAGTTGAGTACAAACCTTGAACCACAAAGGTCAGAAGCCTAGAGTACAAGACAGCTCAGAAAACAGCAAAACAATGGCTTCCCAGTGTTTCTAAGAGTATTCTCCAAAAATAAGACAAGGTAGTTGATATGCCACTGAAACAGAATGTCAGACAGATCTACCAAGCAATTTTGTGAGACCAAAGCCACAGAGAGAAACACAACTAAATACCGTGTATATGCTAAGGCCTTGGAGAGGAAAGTGCTCAAAAGCTCTTGACAACAGAGGTTTCTCAGCAACTCCTTGCATCTCCTGCCATGAGAAGAGGCAGCAGATGCCAGTAGGCAGAACTGAAATTCTGTTTAATGTAGAGCGGAAGAGAAAGGGTAAGAACACTTGGAGATGGAGGACCCAACTCTATCACTCACATGTCATTTTACATTTGATTCCAGCAGTTCACACACTATCAGAATTCTGCTTAATTCAGGAAGCATGGGAGGGAGTAATTTTCATTTCTCTCTCTTTTATACTTTTCTAGAAAGCCCCATCAGAATACCTTGTAGCTCCTAAGAACATTAACTATTACTGGAGTTTTAGAATCTCTGCAATCCATCCACATCCCAAGACTTTGCAATAGACTCTTCTAGCACTAGATTCCACTCATTTTGTTTTCTTTTTTCATATTTTACAACCTAACCACACTTTCACCTCCCTCCACTCTTCTCAGTTCTGCCCCACCACCTTCCCTTTCTCCCAGATTCACTCCTTCTCTGTGTCCCTTCAGAAAAGAGTAGGCGTCCCAGAGATATGAACTAAACACTTCATAGCAAGGTATAATAAGACTAGAAATATCCCCTCAAATCAAGGATGGACAAGGCAACCCAGAAGAATGAAAGGGTCTTAAGAGTTGGCAAAAGAGTTAGAGACAACCCTCCTCCCACTGTTATGAATCCCAAAAGAACACCAAGCTACACACCATAATATGGGAACTATCTTAGATGTATACTGCCTCCATGATTGCTGCTTAAATCTCTGCGAGTCCCTGTGGGTCCTGGTTATTCAATCCCGTGGGCTGTGTTCTTGTCGTATCCTTGACCCCTCTGGTACCTATCATCCTTCCTCCATCTCTTCATTAGTATTCCATGAGTTTCTTCTAATGTTTGACTGAGGGTCTCTACGTCTACTCCCAGATCTAACACTTCTGACAAACTGCTTCTCTGCTGATGACAAGAGAAAACTCATCACTTCAGGACAAATAGAACTTGTTGCATGGTAGCCATTGTATTAGAGGGTTGTGGATGAAACAGTAAGAAATAAAGGTGTTATATCTAGCCCCAGGAAAACTGTGAGATTGTACGAAATTGCAGACCTATTGCAAGACACTGTGGAAACAGACATGGTCATAATCCAATCTTGGGTACTCAGCTTTTGTGATCAAGCATCAGGAAAACAGAGAATAGAAAGGCTCTTCTGGGCTTAATCGGAAAAAGTGTGTGAAGAATAGAGATGAAAGTGAGATACCACCTCAGGCAAAGGAGAATAACCTGGAAACCCAAAACCTCAATGAGAGGATGAAAGGTGTAATAGATTTCAAAGATTCCTGGGCAAAATTGAAGCATGCCCAATCCTTCATAAAGCAAGAGGTGAACAAGTCACACAGCTCCTAAACTGCACCAACTCTGAGTGCCAACTGCCTTCTGGGGACAAGATAGACTTCACCATCTTGATCCCCTCATCAGATTCATGTTTATGGGCACACAGTTCTCCAGCCTATGCTCATGCTAGGATCCCCTGTATCTGTCCTCATGGGATACCATACAACAGAGTTGTACTTGTTGAAATAACAAGGTAGCAAAAATGGAAAGAAATGTTTCAGAACCAAAGCCTAGAGCAGTCAAGAACTGACCAGTCTCTAAGAATGTAGAGTGAATGATCATGGAAGAATGGGAAAGGAATGGAATTCCAAGGAGACCTTGTCCTCTATTAGGATCACAGTAGGCTGGCAGAAAAAATACTTGTCATAAGCTACTTCCTGTGTGAGGCAAAGGGCAGAGAGCAATAATAAAAATAGGTGTCAAAAATGAGTGACTTTTTTCTTTAAAAAAATGAGGCCCGTTCACACCAGGTTCGTGTAGCCTGATTACAGCACAATTTAAAGTTTATCCAAAGCACTCGTAAAAGATAATTAACTTAATCTGGCATATTGAAAAGTCATTTGACTATTATAAATAAGGCAGCCTTATTTATAATAGCCAGAAGCTGGAAAGAACCCAGATGTCCCTCAATGGAGGAATGGATACAGAAAATGTGGTATATTTTCACAATGGAATACTACTCAGCAATTAAAAACAGTGAATTCATGAAATTTTTAGGCAAATGGCTGGAAGTGGAAAATATTATATTAAGTGAGGTAACTCATTCACAAAAGAACAAACGGGGAATGTAGTCACTGATAAGTGGATATTAGCCCAGAAGCGCAGAATACCCAAAACACAACCCAAATATCAAATCATTCCCAAGAAGAAGGAAGGAGACGGCCCTGGTCCTGGAAAGGCTTGATGCAGCATTGTAGGGGATTGCTAGGACAGAGGAGCAGGAGGGGGTTGATTGGGGTACTGGCAGAGGGAAGAGGACTTATGGGACTTAGGGGGAGGGGAGAACTGTGAAATGGAAAATCATTTGGAATATAAACAAAGAATATAGGAAAAAAACAGAAAAGTAATTTGAAATCTCTATTTGGTGAATGAAATAATATATTAATCAGCATGTGTGTGTTAATGATAACTCAGTTTACTGAGGGCCAGGGGAAACCAAACTGTAGGCAAATCCTTCTATATGAACCTAGGGGCTGGTAATTATCTCCTATCAACCTTACACCTGTAATTAGTCTGTTTATGATGTGACCCAATTCTCAAAGTCATACCAGCTTGTTTCCAAGGTCCCCCACTGGAAAGTTTAATACATATAACTTAAGAAAGCTCAGAACAGGAGGAATTCCATCTAAACCATAACTGTCATTAAGACATAATTAAAATTATCATTTTTTAAAAGATCCATTGTTTAAGATTTACTTGCTGAAAAGGCCATTTAGTCTTTTCATTGCTATTTCAACATTTCAGAAATAATCCCATATTAAGAAACAAGTCATTGGGGGCCATCTAGATGCAAAAACTTGTAATTACATGATTCCCTTAATTAATTTTGACAGAGGGTTCATAATAAAGATTCCAAGCTTGTCTTATATTCTCTAAGAAAAGCACTGGGCATGTAATCCTTAACCACAAAGCCCTCTGTTTTGGACAGAGTTTCCCCAGCCAGCCTCAGCAAGTACCTTGATTACTAATAACAAGACAGATACACACCTTCCACGTGACTAACTGAGTTCCACTCAATCGATCCTGACTTGGGTGAATTAGGCCTGAGATCTTACCTTTGCTTATTAGCACCACTTCTGACAAGAGCTGGTGTAAAATGTAAGCTGTGTAAATACAGAGCCACCAACTGGAAAGAGGATAAATTTCAAAGGCAGTAGGCAGTTTCCAGGGAGACGTCACATTGGTGGTCCTTATACACCTCAGACATTAAAAGTTGTATCAGAGTCAAAGTCCCGCTTCCTTCCAGGGCCCAAGGAATGAGAATCCAGTAATTGTGATCACCAGGCTATTGTTTTCAGTCCCATCCACAGACCAGTGGCTTTCCATCCTGCCATCTAATGTTAAGGGGCAGAAAATCCTTATTCATTCTCTGACAATTACTTTGCTAAGCCAGCAAGTGCTCTCCAAAAGCACTTCATATCCAACTGCCAGATCTTTTTCTTTCTTTCATAGGGTCTAGTCGTTTCTATCACCCCTTCCACTCCATGAGCCCTTTGGTGGCCCCTGTTTTTATGCAGCTGAGCAATCTTGACTCCTTATGAACTGACTATTTTGATGAACTAATCAAAGCTGCCCCTCTTGTAGGGAAGTACAAAAGCTATTTCTACTTACAAGTATCTTCTCACTCCAGACTCCTGTCTGTACAGACGCTGAGCCTTTTGCTTTGTGTAAGTCGTGGCGGTGTACCTGAACTTCATGTATTGTTATTGAGCTTCATTTGCATAACAGCTGCCACAGACATCCAGACTCTCAGGCTTGACTCCAGTATTTTGCAGATTCTAGTATATACGTAAGATTTATGAGGATGTGATTTGATTCTAAATGACGAGGTCAGGACCTGGAGAATCTGCAATTCTAGCCAGCTCCCAGGTGTCACCAGCCTGCAATCCCACTGGTATGGGGACACCAAACTTCATAATTATTGTTTAAGTAAGCACAATACTTTGTTTCCTCTGTACCTCCTGTGGGGTTCTTTAATTCTACTTCATAATTTCTCCCTAGTATCATACTCTGATTCCAATGGTGTACTTCACTCCCCATAAAAGCTAACACCACAACCTAAATTAGTCCCATCTGGAAACCCAGACATAAAGGGAGACTCACTTCCCTCTCCTACTTGTCATTTCAATCACCAAAGACACACAAATTAGAAAGAAAAAGAGAGAGAATAAAATACCAAATGTCCCATGTTCCTCTGTTTATCTGAAGGTGTTGATTACCATAAGGTATTATTTTTTTGTAAAGTAATTTATTTTAAATAAAAAAGGTCAGGCAGCTATTTCATTTATCACTATTACAAAGGAGTCTAAGCCAGTGATGGAGAAAGGGAAGGAGAAATTAATTACAAGTCAGAAGCTGCAATAACACTTCTGGTAATTGTGACAAAAATTTTAAATTAACATTTCTGTCACTGAGAGAACTTTGATTAATATTACAATTGGAGATGTGATTGCCAGAATATTGGCGGGAGGTGGGGGGGGGAGGATCAGAGGACAGAGGAGCATTGGAGATCTACTTCTTTGAGACTCAGAATGCATCCTCAAGACAGCTTCATACTTTATTAACAGTTCAATAAACACCCTGCTGGAAAGAATCAGCCATGAAGGCCCAGAGTACATAGCCAGCTTGCCTGGTAAATCTACTGAGGAAAGATGTATTCAAGAACCTCTTTGTGGCTGCTTGTTTTCTGTGTTACTAAGTGCACTGGGGGAATGCTTCCCTCCATGGCCAGAGTAATTTTTCTTGGTAGTTGGTGGATGGGAGGGTTAAAATAATGGAACAGACTGCACTTCGATTTCTCTCATTCCCATACAGCTGGAATTAAAGAAAGGAAGAGTTGTGTCAACAGTACAGTTGAAACTAGCTCACAGGGGTCTCCTAGAATGCATTTATTAATGATCTATGCACTACAGTGCTTCAAATAAATACAATTAACATTTAGTTTTGTGCTTATTATTTTGAGGGCTTTTGGTCTGAATGAATTCGCACAATCCTTATAATGGCTTTTCTAAAGCAGATTCTATAATTATCCTCATTTTATGGATGGATGTCCTATTGAGGAATGGGAAAGGTAACAAGCTTTGAAAATTTATAACCATCTGGACACTGAAGAACAGAGCCAGCTAATTTTGGAGTCAGAAAACTCACCCCTTCCCACAGTTATAGTGCAATTGGCTACGTACTTCGGTTGAGAATCTATCAGAATATAGTCATGTTTCTTCATTTACATACTTTTCTAATTTGTTTCCTGTTGTTGTAATAAACACTATCATCAAAACCAAATTGGGAATGAGAGAGTTCATTTGAGTTTACATTCCAGGCCCATCTTTGAGAGAAGTCAGACAGGAACTCAAAGCAGGAACCTGACAGCAGGAACCATTGGGGGACACTTCTTACTGTCTTGCTCCCAGGCTCATCTTTCTTATACACCTAGGACTTACCTGTTTATGGATAGTACTTCCTGCAGTGACTGGGCACTCCTAAGACATCAACTGGCAATCAAGAAAATATCCACACAAACATGGCCCCCGACTAATCTGATGGAGGCAATTCCTCAACTGAAGTTAGCTCTTTTCCAGTGAGACCACTTGACAACCCGAATTAGCCACTACACATGCTATGAATATTTATTTCTGCCAGTGTTAGAGCTGGGTAGTGCAATAAAACTATGGTTCATAAAACCAAAATTGTTTACTAAATGCCTTGTATAGAACAAGTTTACCCAAATCAGCTCATGACTATGATGCTGCACCATACTGGTGATTTCTGTTAACGCTCAGCCTCCATTAAGGATTGAACATATAGAATCCTTTGGAACACTGATCTATCAAGCAACAAAGAAAAACTCTCAGACCATGGAAAACTCACTTGTAAAATATAAATGTTAATGTGTTAACATACATGAATAATTTACTAAGGTTTCCCACAGTGTTACCAGTGTTACATTAGGTTTTGTTATTAAACCTATCATTCAGCTTGTGGGAAAGTAGTCACTTTGGTACATAGACCTGGAGGTTCTAAAGAAGTGGTAGTTTCCAGCAAAATACACTGAGCTGCCGTCAGGGAATACAGTGTATACATCTCTTCATCAGGAATCTTAATGCCCACCTCTGCCTCTATTTTCTATATATGTATTTTAAGATTAGACTTATTTTCTATTTTGTTCTGCCATTTAAGTCAATATAGTCATTGTAGTTACCATTAAAATGTCAATTAGATTATTTATAATTTAATTGATTTTCATGCATTTCATATTCTCATAATTTTTTATTTTTTCATTTCTGTTTTTATTTCTTCTTTGTAAATATATGCTTTAGCCCTGTATCATCATACAGATGATAACTGTAGCAAAGATCAAATGGAATTGCATGGTAAATTGCAGTTGAGATCAGTGTCCATGCTTTCATTAAACAAAGTTTGAGGCTAGGATAGGTGATTTCCAAATTAGATAGAATAGAGAAAGAAAGACCAGACATTTCAACTTGGAAAAGCTTGGCCTAGACTGAGATATTAAGAGAATATGAAATGTGTGAAAGTCAATTGAAATCTAAATAATCTAATTGACATTTTAATGGTAACTACAATGACTATATTGACCTAAATGGCAGAACAAAATAGAAAGTAATCTTAAAATACATATATAGAAAATAGAGGCAGGGGTGGGCATTGAGATACTTGATGAATGGTGTATTCATTTCTTCACTCAATAATGTTAAATAACTGCATATATTGCATATACAATAAATTTAAAGGGAAATTGGATTGACCATAGCTTAAGCATGGGAACACTGCTCTAAGGGTAAAACAGCAAAAACAAACAAACAAACAAACAAAAAACCCCAAGGTCCCAGGATTGCCAACCTGAATCTCTTTATTTCCTGGTCTACACAGATGTGTCAGCAGCTTCAGGTTCCTACTGGAGCCATGGCTTTCGAGTCAGGAACATTACCTGCAAAGTGTGAGTCAAAAGAACCCTTTTTGTCTTAAGTCACTTCTTAGCAATAAGGAATGAAACTAATACAAAAAAGCAAGGCTACAACGTAAGGTAGCTGCTGGGATAAAACTGTCAGTCTGAAGCCTTTTGGAACTTGTTTGTAGGACGAATATTCAAAATCCTAAAACTATAGGTCTATGAGGACTTAGAGTACAAGAAGAGGTTAATAGAAGATTCTGGAGGAGTTCTGGAGACCAGAATGTCAATAGGAAAGCAGACAAGAAAAGTCAGTGCTTATGAGTTCCAGAAGACAACAAGGACACTACTGGGAACTGGAGTAGAGGTTATTCGTATTCCATTATGAAAGAATCTGACAGCCTTCTGCCACTGGCCTGGACATTATATGTAGCTAAATACAGAAGTAGGATTTAGGCACTTGGTAGAGGTAGTTTCATGAAAGCATGGCATTTGGGTCTTGGCATGATCACTTCTCTGTGCTCTGTCCAGATTTAAAATGAGAGCAATAAGTGGAACACATACAAAAACTAGGGTGTTTTAGAAGAAATCAGAGGAAAGGAATTTAGAGTTGTGGCAAAGCAATAAGGACAAATTGTAACTGCTAAGAGATTAGTACTGATCAACAGATATTATTGGCATAGAGAGATGACTCAGTCAAGTACTTGCTGTTCAAGTATGAAGACAATCCCCATAGTCCACGTAAAGGCATAGCTCAGTGGCACCTTCTGTGATCCAGGGATCAGAAGACTGAGATGAACTAATTCATTCTGCTTGCAAGCTAGCCACTCTGAGTTTGTGAGCTCCAGGGTTAGTGAGAGCACTTATTTTAAAAAGTAATGTGAAGAGAAAGTTAGGAAGACATCTGGTATTTATCTCTGGTCTCTAAGAGATATGCACATGCAAACAGGTATGCACATATACACAGGCACACACACACACACACACACACACACACACAGAGAGAGAGAGAGAGAGAGAGAGAGAGAGAGAGAGAGAGAGAGAGAGAGATTGTATTAGAAAAATCAGGAAAGCTGCCTTGAGAAAAAGGCTTGCCCACTGAAAGATCTTATATACAAGGCAGATCATTTGAAAAGAGTCCCCTAGAGAAACCCCTCAGAGTACCCTGATGAAACACAGCCTTCTCAACAGGACAATTGTTCCAGATTCAGCCCTGAAGGTTCACAGATGCCTCTGAAGCTGTGGCCAAGGGGGTAGCTACATCTTGAGCTGAAAATAAAATGTAGGTTCTTTATAGGATGCTGACTTCTCATGTCCAAGATGCCCAGTGAAAGAGTCCTGGAGGTTCCGCTGAGCAGTCAGAAAGCCACTGTGGCCAGGCAATGTGTGTCAGGTTTGGTCCCTCTGCACAAAGATCCCAAGAGGCATTTGTTTAAAGCTGTGAAAGTGAGGCCCAGTGTGCAGTGGAAATCCAAGGATATCGCAGATGTGAAGGGGGCACATTTGCTCAGGAAAGCTGCTGGAACCCTGTGCCCTTAGCCTAAGAAAAAGGCTAGAAACAAGCACTAGAAACAAGAGGGGGCAGAGATGGAATCAATGACACTGGAACCAAGTGATGCCACCCAAAGCCCCAGATGCCAAGCATGGAACTGTAGGAGCTGGTGTTTGCCCTGCTGGATTGAGACTCACTTTGGACTGATTTTGTATTGCCATGCTTCTAATTTTCCATTGGGATCATCAGTGTTTACTCTATGACAATGCATATTGAAAGTGTGAGAACAGGTTTGTTGTTTTAGTTTGTTTTGTTTTGATTTGTTTTTTTTTTGTTGTTGTTGTTAATCTTAGATTCTCAATATGTGTGTGTGTGCGTGTGTGTGTGTGTGTGTGTGTGTGTGTGTGTGTGTGTACAGGGTGAGTGGCCTAGCTGGAGCAGTGGTAGAGACCTTGTTCTGATGGTGTAGATAAGGAAAAGCTGACTGGTTGACTGACTGCCTAGCTGACTGACTGGTTGGTCAGCTGTCTGTATGACCAGCTCAACTATCATCTAGGTCCGGATTCAGCGCTTTGACTTGACTCACCCTAAAATTTATATCTGTGAACTGCTGGGGCATGTGACAGGGCCAGTCCTGCTGATTCAAAGCTGAAAGATCTCCATGACACATGATTGACTGGGAGGAGAACTGGGGAATAGAAAATTGTGATAGTGTCACAAAAGCCAAACTCTTCAAACCAGACCAGTGACTCATTGCAATAAACTCGTGGATAGAGTATATTGTGGGACACACTACAGCTTCCAAGACTGGATGTTTTCTATGCTTTACTTTGTTTTGATTAGTGTGTGTGTGTGTGTGTGTGTGTGTGTGTGTGTCTGTGTGTGTGTGTGTGTGTGTGTGTGTGTGTATGTGTATGTGTGTGTGTTTGGGGTGGCGAGATTGCAAGCGCAGAGAGTGGAGGATATGAGGAGACAGGGAGATGAGTGGAACTGGAGTTCATGATGTGGAACACACAAAGAATCAATGAAAAGTTAAAATGTATAAAATATAAATAGATACTATATAATTAATTCTTTATAAAGGACAATGTAACAATGATAATAAAATAATTTTCAATTGATAAGGACAAACAAATATTTGGTGAACTTAGGAGGAAAACACTTGACCTTTTCTGATTATTGAACCTATGAAAATTTTTATAAGTTGATATTTATTTGATCTGTCACATTAACCACTGTTCTCCAGTAGGACCTCTGTCGTCATCAGGCAGTGGTCCTCCTCAAGTGGCACATGAAGTAAACTCATAAAACACTTTAGGATGACGGGTTAATCCAGGAATTCCACTCCAGAAATTTCATTTTAAGAGGAAACTATTACTGGGTGAGTAAAAAGACATGAATGAGCTGGGCTGTGGTGGCACACGCCTGTAATCCCAGCACTCTGGGAGGCAGAGGCAGGCGGATTTCTGAGTTTGAGGCTAGCTTGGTCTACAGAGTGAGTTCCAGGACAGCCAGGGCTATGCAGAGAAACCCTGTCTTGAATAAACCAAAATCCAAAAAACCAAAAAAAAAAAAAAAAAAAAAAAAACCAACCAACCAACCAACCAACCAAACAAACAAAAAGACATGAATGATAATATAATCCTGATAGAATAAAAGACAAAAGCTAATTGGGAAACAAGAAACCTGCAAACACGAGACAACAGGGTGTGGCCATGTGGCATATCAGTAAAAGCGAACAATGTATAATCTAACAAATTCCTGCTATAAAAGAAGAGGTAAGAAAATGTTCTAAATATACCGTTGAGTGAAAAGTAATTACAGCACAGCATGAACAATAGAGTCCCTGATTCAGAAACAAGATAATCAAATATACAATGTTTGCTACAGAAAAATAAAAGGAAAATACTGTTTTTCTTTCTTGTGTTTTTCTACACTTTCTCAGCTTTCTCTAAGAGAACTCAAATTAATTTTGTAATTAGTACTAATAAGTGTGCTCAATAAAGATAACACAGAAGTATGGTAGAATGTACGACACTCTCCCATGGACTTAGGGCAGCCGTGGGTAGAAGTGGCAAAAGGATTAAGAAGGCTGGAGCCAGAATCAATGCATAGCCACAATTAAAGTTAGGGCATCTCTGTCACCTTCTGTGACACTGTGCAGACTGCAGACGGGAGAAGGGTTAACAAGAAGCCAGGCTGATTAAGTCCCAAGTTTCAGATGACCTCCAGGTAGATATGGACACCCAGAAGGGAAATGTCCCTGGAAATCTGTAGCACACATGGTGACTTAATAAGTGACCACAACCCCACCTGTCTATTCACTCTAGACCCCAGGATTATAAGTATCTTCGGTGAATCTGCATGAAGCTGGAGGAAAGCAAGCTGACATCAGGAGATGGTGTTTTATAGCAGCCACATACAATGCTGCTTCTTTCAGAAACCATGAAAGGCAAAGACTCCATCAGGAACACACTCACCTTACCTTTCCTTTCTAAAAACAGACTGTGGGAAGGCAGCATCATGCATTACTATCCAGCTTTGTGGCTTGAGCACTGTGTCCCTCTGATGGTCAGTGAGTCACACTGAATGCAGTGGGATTCATACAGCGAGGGGGTCATTCTAACCCTTGTTCTACTCCATTCCATCCAGCTGCCAGGTTCTACCTTTATAGGAAAATGGAAAAGTACCAGAGTGCTAGCTCATAGGCTACCCCACCTCAGAATTCTCTTAAAAGGATCCTCCACAGGACCAAGGGTCTCTCCTCCCACTGATGCTAACAAGACCATCCTGTGCTACATATGTGGCTAGAGCCATAATTACCTCCATGTGGTTACCCCTCTTTGGTTGGTGGTTTAATCCCTGGGAGCTCTGGGGGTTCTGGTTGGTTGATATTGTTGTTCTTCCTTTGAGGTTGCATACCCCTTCATCTCCTTCAGTCCTTTCTCTAACTCCTCCACTGGGGACCCTGTGCTCAGTCCAAAGGTTGGCTGTGAGGATATTCCTCTGTATTTGTCAGACTCTGGCAGAGCCTCTCAGGAGACAGCTATATCAGGCTTCTATCAGCATGCACTTTGTGGCATCCACAATAGTGTCTGAGTTTGGTGACTGGATATGGGATGGATCCCCAGGTGGGGCAGTCTTTGGACAGCCTTTCCTTCAGTCTCTAATCCACACTTTTTCTCTGTGCTTTCTCCCATGAGTATTTTGTTCTCTCTTCTAAGAAGGAAAGAATTGGTCATGTGGTCTGTGAATTTGGGGTATTCTGAGCTTTTGGGCTAATATTCACTTATCAGTGAGTACATACAATGCGTGTTATTTTGTGACTGGGTTACCTAACTCAGGATGATATTATCTAGTTCCATCCATTTGCCTAAGAATTTCATGAAGTCATTGTTTTTAGTAGCTGAGTAGTAGTAGTAGCTGAGTAGCTCCATTGTGTAAGTATACCACATTTTCTGTATACATTCCTCTGTTGAAGGACATCTGGGTTCTTTCCAGCTTCTGGCTATTATAAATAAGACTGCTATGAACATAGTGGAGCATGTATCCTTATTACATGTTGGAGCATCCTTTGGGTATATGCCTGCACAGGTGGTATAGCTAGATTCTCATGTAGTACTATGTCCAGTTTTCTGAGGAACTGCCAAACTGATTTCCAGAGTGATTGTGCCAGCTTGTAATCCCACCAACAATGGAGTGTTCCTCTTTCTTCACATCCTCACCAGCATCTGCTGTCACCTGAGTTTTTGATCTTAGCCATTCTGACTGGTGTGAGGTGGAATCTTAGGGTTAATTTGATTTGAATTTCCCTGAGGACTAAGGATGTTGAACATTTGCTTAGGTGCTTCACAGCCATTCAAGATTCCTCAGTTGAGAATTCTTTGTTTAGCTCTTCATCAAATTAGAAAGAGCAATTTGTAAATTCATTTGGAACAAAAACAACAACAACAAAAAAAAAACAGGATAGCAAAAACCATTCTCAACAATAAAAGAACTTATGGGAGAATCATCATCCCTGACTTCAAGCTGTATTACAGAGCAATGGTGATGAAAAATATGTGATATTGGTACAGAGACAGGCAGGTAGATCAATAGAGTAGAATTAAAGACCTAGAAATGAACCCACACATCTATGGTCACTTGATCTTTAACAAAGGAGCTAAAGCCATCCAGTGGAAAAAAGACAGCATTTTCAATAACTAGTGTTGTTTCTCCTGGCAGTCAGCATATAGAAGAATGCATACCGATCCATTCTTATCTCCTTGTACAAAGCTCAAGTCCACTGGGATAAGGACCTCCACATAAAACCAGACACACTAAAACTAATAGAAGAGAAAGTGGGAAAAAGCCACAAACACATAGGCACAGGGGAAATTTTCCTTAACAGAACACCAATGGCTTATGCTCTAACATCAAAAATAGACAAATGGGACCCATAAAATTGCAAACTTCTGTAAGGCAAAGGAGACTGTTAATAGGACAAAAGGCTACCAAGAGATTGGGAAAAGATCTTTACCAGTCCTACATTTGTTAGAGGGTTAATATCCAACATATAAAAAGAACTCAAGAAGTTAGATTCCAGAGAACCAAATAACCCTATTTAAAATGTATCTGCACTTTTATCACTTCCTTTGGGACATTGCCACCTATGTTCTCTTGGACATATGCTCTCAGGAAACAGTAAAGCTGAGGAAAGATGGAAGCTGGGAAAGACATCTTTTTCTGCACCATCATGACCCTGTTATCTTGGCAAGTTACAACCTCCCTGTAAGACAAGCAGCTGTTTGCACATTTTCCACTTGAATCCTTTCTCAGAAAGAATTACACAGAACAGTGTCAATGTGACAACAGGGTAAATTTTATAAATTCTAAAAATTAATAGCTACTGGCTTCCAAATATTCATCCCCACCCAGTAATTTTATTTGAAACTAGACAACTTTTGTTAACAACTGAGCCTCAGTTTATTGATTTATGTTGGGAACAAAGAGAAAACTTATAACCTCAATCAACTCACTGTCTAAAATTACTCTCATTTGGGGTTAATATCTTCCAGCTTACATTTGATCTCCTAGCTTTTCTCTCAGGGTCAATTTAAAAAAGAAATCCTTTGTTCTCTAGAAACAGAAAATCAAATCACTTGAGTTTCTGTAGGATAATTTAAAATACATAACTGTACTATTACTGTTGTACAGTATTTGTCAAATCTTTTTTCCACCTCTGACCCTCAACTGCTTGAGAAGTGTGTGAGTACATCTTAATGAATATTCAAAACATTAATTAGGTTAATTAGGCAGTTTTCAGTATAATTATGCCTTCCAAAAACAAATGCCACAAACCCGTTTTTTAGAAGCCAGCCATTTTTTGATTATTATTATTGTTCTGAAAGTTACTCTGTTGCCACCCTTTTTTTTCTGAGAATACTGTTTTTTCATTCTTTCAATGTAATTATCATTTAAAGCTAAACTCTGCAGGCATGGCCAGGTCTTGGTCTATGATTAAGTGAAAAGGAAGCAGAGCTCATCCAGGACATTGGGAAGAAGCTGGAGCCTGAGAGAGCCTTGAGGCAATAGGCCAGACTGATACTAGTCCATTGCCTTTGTCAGCAAGAATTTTGGGAAGAGCCAAAAGTGGTAGAATATTGCAAGATATTTCCTATCCATTCACATCGAGGCAGTGAGAGAAAGGGAGGGATGGAGGGAGGGAGGGAGGGGGGAGGGAGGGAGGGGGAGGGAGGGGGAGGGAGGGAGGGAGGGAGGGAGGGAGGGAGGGAGAGAGAGAGAGAGAGAGAGAGAGAGAGAGAGAGAGAGAGGGTGGGTGGACAAGACAACAGGAGTGGAGCAAGGAAGGAGATGCAGATATCAAGATGGCTTCAGGTATATTTCTGGTGTTTTGGAGAGGTCAGAAATCTTGGGACGGATTTTATCATTGTAAATTGGCATTATGTAATCGGTAGTTTGATATACATAAATATATTTGGTTAACTATTCAAGTGTAAGAGTCATGCTTTACCAGATACATCGAAGGAGTGGTGCAGAGGCCTGGTGGGGCAGTACTCTTTCTTAATTATTACCTACTACAGTAGGAAGGTAAGAAATTCCTTTCTCCAGAATGACTCTGCCTTGGCAAACCCGATGAAATGGTTTGATAGTGCCTCCTCTGAAGGCTCATGTTTGCGGGCTTAGTCCCTGGCTTGTGGTTCTATGAAGGGGTACCTGGATTATGAAGATATTAACTTCATTAGTGGATTAGTTCATCGGCTGGCTCATAATTTGTGGCATTATTGGGAAGTCCTTTTGAACGCAGAAGTAGCACTAGGGGGTGGAGAACCTGGTTGAAGGAAGTAGCCCACTAGAACATGGCTTTCAAGGTTACACCTTGTCCCTTATTTCTCCCCCTATACCCAACCCTCTGCTTCCTAGCTTCCAGGAGGTCAGTAGGTCTTTTGCATCTGTTTTCTGCCTTGCAATAGCCCTCAGAGCAATAGTACCAGATAACTACAGACTGAAACCATGAGATGAAACACATCTTTATCCTTTTAAGTTATTTACATCTTTTCAAATTTTTTCAAACAAGTCAAAAAAAAAACCTGCCATGTCTAGAGTATTCTATTTTTATCAAGGAGTAGTTAGAGGAAGAGGATGTAGCCTTGACACAAACATATGGTGGACTGTGAGGTATAGTGGCTAGGACTCCAGCCGCTTAGCTCCCTGTGATAGGATATCTGCAAGGACCATTCTTATACTCGTCACTGTGATTTTGAATTATACATGTGACTGGAGAGTTGTTTAAATGTCACATTTAAGGAATGAAATAGTTTTGGCTCCATGAAGGAGAACAAACTGAAAGATGAGAAAATATAGTTGTTTCAAATGGACTCGACAAAACAAGGACAATGTGCGAAGATATTCTTCAAGATAGAAAAAAAAGAAACTTTCCATGGTATTTAAAGAATAGCATTCACAGTGAACCATCAAAGCTGCTAAGATTCAGTCCCAGGAGCTGTGAGTCCCTCAATGTTAAAAACAGTAAATAATTTGATTGAGATAAAGACTAATGGCCAAAACCACACAAGTCAGTCAGAAGCAGCATAGAAGAACATCAAGCTACAGAGATTAATAATGGTGGAAGATAGCTGATAATCAGCTTCACCGTGATGGATCATGGGAGGGTTTAATGAGAGAATTTCAGAAGAGGAATTTCAATTGAGTTGACTAGAAGCAAATTACACAGCTAAACCTGAAAGTGGGCTGCCTGCCCAGAGGGCAGAGACAGGAATGCCATTTTCCTGTCTGCACACTAAATGCTAAAATATCACACAAATTGGTGTCAAGAGGTTGAACGGAATCTGCTGCAGCAGAACGTGACTAGAGCAAAGAAACTGCTCACCACTCTCATCTGGAAGCCAGAAGAGCTGAGCTAACAGAGCAGGAGCATGTCTTAGCATGCTCCTCGAGTCTCAGCATTCATCAGGAGTCTCCACTGAGGAAGGAGGTGCACACACTTGATGCCAATGATGCCAACAGAGCAAACCAATGCTATCCGATTTCAGAAAGTAACCGGCCAGTTCCTCTGTGCCTAGGCCAGCCGTGTGGGCACACAGTCAATCCCTCTACAGAAGATGGCACATACTCACAAGATCAGTGGAGCAGCTGGGACAGAAGTTTGCCCGCCACCATTTGCATCAGGAGCTGAGCAGCTCCACAGCCTTCATTCAGTGCATGGCCCCCTAGGAGACAGTGATCTCCCAAAAGTCCCATAAGCTTCTCCCCTCCTCCTGCTCCCCAATCAAACCCCTCCTGCTTCCCTGTCCTGGTATTTTCCTACACTGCTGCATTGAGCCTTTCCAGGACCAGGGCTCTCTCCTTTCTTCTTCTTGGGCATCATTTGATATGTGAATTGTGTCTTGGGTATTCCAAGTCTCTGGGATAATATCCACTTATCAGTGAGTGTATGCCATGTGCGTTCTTTTGTGATTGGGTCACCTCACTTAGGATGATATTTTCCAGTTCCACCCATTTGCCTAAGAATTTCATGAATTCATTGTCTTTATAGCTGAGTAGTATTCCATGTGTAAATATACCACATTTTCTGTATCCATTCCTCTGTTGAGGGACATCTGGGTTCTTTCCAGCTTGGCTATCATAAATAGGGCTGCTTTGAACATAGTGGAATGTCTATTCTTATTACATGCTGGGGAATCCTCTGGGTATATGCCCAGGAGTGGTATAACAGGGTCCTCTGGTAGTATAATGCCAAGTTTTCTGAGGAACCGCCAGACTAATTTCCAGAGTGGTTGTACCAGCTTGCAGTCCCACCAGCAGTGGAGGAGTGTTCCTCTTTCTCCACATCCTTGCCAGCACCTGCTGTCTCCTGAGTTTTTGATCTTAGCCATTCTGATTGGTGTGAGGTAGAATCTCGGGGTTGTTTTGATTTGCATTTCCCTGATGACTAAGGATGTTGAACAATTCTTTTGGTGCTTCTCAACCATTTGATATTCCTCAGGTGAAAATTCTTTGTTTAGCTCTGTACCCCATTTTTAATAAGGTTATTTAGTTCTCTGAGTGTAATTTCTTGAGTGTATGAACTTGCTACTTACCTCAAGTCTCTTCATCAGCAAACTGAACTCTGAAAAGGTTATATCACTTGCCCAACTATGCGTGCCGGCATACACACACACACACACACACACACACACACATACATACATACACAAGCACCCACACATGCACGCATGCATGTTTGCACACACATGTGCATAAACATGCACACACAGAGTGGCTCATCTAACATGTAATCTAATTCATATCTATTCCCCCATCCTTTCCTCTAAAACAACCAGTGGTAGCTGTCTGTTCTCTAGCGACCAAGAGAAACTTTAGATTCCCACTGGTTTCCATTCTGCTCACAATGGGTGAATCACATTATAAATTAATCTAGATGAAACACTCAACTTTCCCCTCCCTGTAAGATAAGAGGATGCACTGCGGGCCCCCACAGACAGACCTTCAGAGAAAAATCCAGAGGCCTTGATTACATTTGTTTTTTAATTAATCTAGAGTGTTAATTTTCAGCTGGAGGAAAGTTAATTTTTCCTTTTGTTAATCTAATGGCCACAGGCAATACTCAGACTCTTGTGGCAGAAGTTTGGAATGACTGTGAAGCTCCCTGGTGCTATAGGACATACAGTGGTAAATAAAACAGCTTCCTTGGCAGCAGAGGGTTTGACACAGAGCTCGCAGATGGTGCTGGCTGCTCTCAGTCAGAAGATGAAAGAGGTTAATTCTGACCTAGTCCAGTTACCCTAATATCCAGGCACATTCTTTTGACCTCTTCATAATTTATAAGACAAAAGAGAAAAAAAAGAAAGAAGAAGAAGAAGGGGGGACAGAAGAAGAGGGGGGACAGTAAGCGAGCAAGTGCATGAGAGAGAGAGAGAGAGAGAGAGAGAGAGAGAGAGAGAGAGAGATTTCTTCCCACCAGAAAAGAAGTATAAATGAAACAGTTTCACATTAGAACTTAAGCAACATAGTTGTTGTTTCTCTAGACACCATCTTGTTCCCAGCTATGTCTTCTTGGCCCCTTCTATGTAACTGCCTTCTTAGGTCCCTTTTAACTAAAACTAGGGATGCTATTTGGAAGCCTACTTAAAGCTACGGGCACCAGGTTCTTCAGAAGAAAATTCAAAGTGAGGTAAGAAAGATTAGCTATGTGCACCATTATGCACAGAGCACAGAGGTGTGACGAGCTGGGATGAAATCCTGACAACCACATTTCTTTGGTCCCAAAACCTTAGGGATGTTTGAGATTCGCAATAGAAGGCCAACAGGCAGTGTTCAAAATCCTGGACAGGAACCTAAATCTTAGAGTTTAGGGAGGTTTTTGAAGGAACAGTAGCTAAAGGGACCTGAATTTTGTCGTCACTCTGGATACCAATGAGTGCTTTTCCACCTAATGCTTCCTTTTTCGAATACTACCTTGCCATTGTAATTTCTCATGCCAAGTCAAACTGAGAAACAGTGGTTGCCTAGAGCACCATGCAGGAAAGAGATCAGGAGACTAAAGGGAAAGGATTCTCTGAGCTTCGTGATGCGCAAACAGGAGGAAAAGCAAACTACTTCTACCCAGGCTCTATCTGATTGTTCCCAAGATTGCCAGGGATAATACAGCTTGTGTTCCAGGAGAACTTCTAAAATATAACCCACCCTCACCAAAGTACCCCCAAAGCCTCATTTTAAAAGACAGCCAACCATCCTTTGAAAAAACTCCCATGCTTTTGTGTTCCTCCAACCAAATTTTTGCCAAATAAAGTTCTTCCTTTTTATGAAACAGTCCCTTTGAGAATGTTCCCTTCCTAGGATACCAACCTTGCAAATCTAACACTGGATCAGAGTCTCTAAGGGAAAAAACATGTTTAATTTTGTATGTAAAATGGAGGGGAGAACATGAACTTATACAGGCATCAAGGAGTTACACATCTGCATAGAAAAATTCTTACCCAGTGTGGATTTGAAACAATGTATTCAACCTATCCAGTTTCTAATGGTTGGCATTATTAAAAACATTACTTATGCTTTTTGTGTGACAAAGAACATGAGTAATAATTTTGATAACTTTTTCTTTTATACACAAAGGAATGCAATGTGAAAGTTTTCAAAAAAACACTGTCTTTGATACAAAACTGCAGATTAGCAGCACAGAGAAATGAGCCATTCAACTGAAGAAGACTAAAGCATGGGTTCTTGTTGTTTCTGGTTGACGGAAATGGAAGACCTCAGAAAATGGAAAAATCTTCCATGCTCGTGGATTGACAGGATTAACATAGTCAAAATGGCCATCTTGCCAAAAGCAATATACAGATTCAATGCAATCCCCATCAAAATCCCAACTCAGTTCTTCATAGAGTTAGAAAGAGCAATTCTCAAATTCATCTGGAATAACAAAAAAACCAGGATAGCTAAAACTAGTAAAAGAACTTCTGGGGGAATCAGTATCCCAGACTTCAAGAAATACTACAGAGCAGTAGTGTTAAAAAACTGCATGGTATTGGTTCAGTGACAGGCAGGTGTCCAAGAAGAAGGAAGGAGTGGCTCCTGGTTCTGGAAAGGCTCAATGCATCAGTGTAGTGCAATACCAGAACAGGGAAGTGGGAAGGGGTGGATGGAGAACAAGGGGAGGGAAAAGGGCATATGGGACTTTTGGGGAGTGGGGAGCCAGGAAAGAGGAAATCATCTGAAATATAAATAAAGAATATATCGAATTAAAAAAAAAAAGAAAAGGGGATATTTTTAAATCAAATGTATAGGAAAAAGAAGTAACTTATTTAGTCCATTAAAAAATACCCTCTTTCTTTTTATAAGCTAATTACCTGAGGTAATTCATTATAGTGATTGGAAGATAACCATTCCTGCTTCAACATGAGCCAGAGAAAACATCCCATCCCATGCCAGACTCTGGTCAAGATGGAGGAAAGCTGTGATCTATGGAGATTTGATGGTCCAGGACAATCTGCTCTGCCATTGATCTCATAGTTCAACAACTCTGTTAGACTCTAACTGGCTTGAGATTTAGATATACAGTATGGTTTTCAGGAAGGGGATTTATGCTGGAAAGGAGGATGAGCACATCTCAGGATGTGAAGAGTATTTAATGAGATGTTTGAGATTCCCAAGGAAATGAATGTAAAGTGAGAAGTACTCAGGGTCAAGGGACATCTTGGGACTTTCCAACATTTCTAACAAGAAAGGATAAAGAATAATAAGGGAAATACAAAAGATAGGGAACAAACCAGGAGCTTGGGCAGTTTGGAAGTAGCCTTGGGCGATGTACCAGGAAAGCAGAAATGTCAGCTGAGCCAGTGCTGCTACCTGATCAAGGTGAAACTGCAGAAGGGGAAGTGCATGGAGGGTCAAGCCCTGCACAGGCTAGCATTTACCTTATGGCCCCACCTCCTTGAGCTTTAGATATCATACTCATCTGAAAACGGTGTGTGCTATGGCTTTTATGAGTCTTCTCAACTTGATGTGGTGCTCTGATTTGAATATGAAATGTCTCCTACTAGTTCATTCTTTGAACACTTGTTCCATAGCTGGCAGAACAATTTCTGGAGCCTGTAGAATTTTCAGAGATGGGGACTAGTTGTTTGCCCTAGACCACGAGAGCTGGTCTCTTAAAGGTCACACCTGGCCCATGACTTCCAATTCTGTTCCCTAGTTCCCCATGATGTGGAATAGCCCCCAGCACAGATAGACTGAATTTTTCTGCTCTACCATGAATTTATAATCAGGATGCAAGACTCTAAAACCATGGGTCAGACTAGAATCTTCCTGCCTTTGTTTCTGTCAGGTTTAATCACAGTTACACAAGTAATAAGGTAATTGAATCTCCTAAATCATATGTAGTAGGGTTTGGAGATGGGGGTCTTTAAGGATGAGTGGATCATGAGGATACTTCAACATGCCTGGACTTATCCAGGTAGATTCATATATGCTTGGATCAATGGACTACAGTGAGAGTGACTCTTTTATAAAAAGCAAGCACTTTCTGGCTAACTCACTCTATCTTACTATAGGATGGGCTCTAAAGTGTTGTGAAGCAGCAGGAAGTCCAAATGCAAGGTAAGCATTTTTCAGCACCATGCTCTCTCAGGCATCTAAAACTACTACTCTCTTAAAATTATCCAGCCCAAAGCATCATTAAAGCAATAGGAAACTAAGACAGTCCACGGGCATAGCACAAACCTCCCTCCTCAATCTAGTACTTGAATAGGGCTCGTTCACACAAGTAGCTGTTATTCTCGTCTTTTATTGTTTATGCTGGTCCATTATAGTATTTATTAAAATAATGTGAAAATTGTAAAATTCATACTTAGTCGGCTGGAGATGTAACTCAGTTCGTTGAGTGCTTTCTTAGCATGTAGGAAGCCCTGTTCAGCCTGCAGCACTGTTGAAAGCTGGACACAATGGCAATTCCAGCACTCAACAGGAGAAATTCAAGCTCATCCTGGGATGTATGATATCTTGACTCACATTGCATTTTCTTGCTTAAATACTTGGCTTACACTTCCATGTTTTCCTAATAAATATAAAGTCCTCACATGTCTGGTCCACATTCCCACTACACAGCAGCCCTGGTACAGGACAATGTGGGTTCCCAGTGCACAAAGCTACCTAAGAGAGTGGCAGCAGCAGCACATTATCGCCCACCCAGATGACTATGTGTGCACACACCCAGCTAGGGAAGCATCCTCCTTTGCTGTCTCCTTTCAGAATAGTTTCTACAGTCTCTGCTGTATATGCTACAGTCTCATCTATATATGAACAAGAGTCTAGATATCTCTTACTGTGATAGGTCTTCTCTAGACCAGGAAAGAGAACAGATCCAGGAGATGCTAAATGAGAATGGCAGGAAGATTTCATGTTTTCCGAAGAACAGGATGCCTGGAGTTTGTTTTTTCTTTGCTGTTAGCCAATGGTCACAAATGCTAATACATCATAACAAGACTCAACAAATGATCATGTGCTCTTCAGTATTTCCTCAACTTGCCTAACCAGTGAATACTTTTATGATGGATGGAACATCTTCAGAGATGAAAGATGTACAGGACACACAGGGAGTGACTACTATAGACAGGATGCCATCCTTGAAGCTAGAACTACGTCTTCTCACTTCCTATGGGTCCACATATGTAAAAAATACATATGATCCACAATTTATTGAACAAATTACATACTGGTAAAGCTGGACACAGCATCTAACAAAGCAAAATGGATGCCTGATTTCATTCTAAATCTGTATTGCAACACATGGAATAAATCTGCAAGAAACAGCTGGACAAAGCTAGTTTGGTCCAAAACCAGGGTTTGGGGAGTTTCTTGTCAGCAGGGTCTCAAATTGGTCCTGCCTGGCTCACTTGTGCCATCAACACATTGGAGTAGGAGACCTGGTCTATAGTTTGCTAAGCTGCTCATTTGGAGCAGGTGACCCTCTCTTGTGCAGCCAGTTAACCCTATACAGGTTGCATGGTACTGAAGCTGATTTTGTATGACACTGAGAGATACAGTCTGGCCTTAGATGACAGTACCAGCAGTAGATGTGTGGGGCACAAGCTTCAGTGTGTCCATTTACCTCACTTTCAGAAGCAGGACCTAATATCAAATGTACTGTGAGGACAAAATGCCAGAACAAGGCACTTGCTTATGGGTGGGGCACATTGGTCCAAGACATTGGCTTCTCTGCCCGATTCTTTCAAAGCATAGTATCTATCCAGCACCTACTGTTTTGAGTACTTCATTTTCTCAATAGATTTACAGTGGTGGAATTGTCCGTATTTTACAGGTAAGAAAAGCAAGGCTCAGAAAAATGTTACCGGCATGAAGAAAGAACATCAGAAAGATCAGTCAGCAGAGCTCAAATGTGTTCCTTAGATCTTACCCCAAGAGTCTCAAATTAGCTACAAAAGGCTTGGTGATATCATCAAGGAGACCAAGAAAAAAATTGATTATCCACAGTCTTTCAGGGATTCTCATGTAAAACACCTCACCTAGATATTAATATGTTACTCGAATAGAGCATGTTCCTTTCAGCAACAATTTTTAAAAATGCAATTAGGCTCAATTTCTGTCCTTTGCCATGTTTTCATTGTGTTTATGGAATTTATTCCTTGGAATTTTAGAGGTATTTTTGTTCTTCTACATTGGCAATATTTTCTCTGTATAAATTTGAAGTACACAAAAAGATATGCCATTTAAAAACTAAATGTCATCAATCATGGTTGTGTTAGTTATTTCTGCTGCTGTGACAAGACACATAAAAATAATCTTCACGGAGGAAAGGCATATTTTGGCTGCCAGTTCCCAAGGTATTAGTCCATAGACTGCTGGCTTCTTTACTATGAGGCAGAACAACATGGCAGCCAAGGGAAACTCACCTCATAAAGCCAGAAAACAGGAAAGAAGAACCAACAGGGATCAGGGATGTGGTACCCTTTAAAACTTGCCCCTGGTGGTTTACCTTCTCCCTTCGGGCCTTGCTTGCCCACAGGCAGGAGAACACATTTGCAATTCTAGGGCTTCTATGACAGTGGGAGGTGGAGACAGGAGAAACCCTTAGGAAGCTCATGGAGCCGGTAGCTTGGCATAAGCAGAGGTGAACAAATTATGTGGAAGGCAGGGACCAATGCTTGAGCCGCTCTGCTGACCACCACATCTATGTAGTGGCTGGTACATTCCAGAAGCCAGTCAGAAACATAAGCATGCTTGCACATCATATACATACACATCATGGGTTATTCCACTTGTAAAGTTCCCTTGAGCTCTGATAAGCTCTCAATGATTTTAGTCATTATTTGGGAGACAATCAGTTATTGCATGAACCTTTTGAGGGGACACTTCATAGCCAAATCATAGCATTGGTATATGATTTGTTTCTAAGGCAAAGAAAACCTTACTCCTCACAAAAAGGCAATTTTTGCTATTGTCACATGTTCCAACCCTATTCCTGTGGAGTCTAATTTAGAGCTGGGGAAAACATTTCAGAACCATATATATATATATATATATGTATGTATATATAGTGTGTGTGTGGTTAATATAATTGTGAATCTTATCTCTACTTGAACCCTTAATTAATTAATGGAACCGAACATGGGTAATCCTCCTGCCTCAGCTTGCTTAATGCCAGGACTAGAGGTATGTGTCATTGTACCAGGCTTGCTTGTGCAATTTAAATAGTTTTATGTTATATGACTTTGAACTTTTAAATAACAACTCCATATTCCTGAACCACTGACTTGAACTCCAACACTCTTTTCCTTGGAGATCAATGTGACTCTTAGCAGTGCTGTGCAGGCTGCAGCCCTCCTTCAGAGCCTTAGAGCACTCTCTAAAACTCAAGGTCAATAAAACCCCCTGAGACGCAGGATGGGATGTTGCTATGGAAATGTGGCTGCAGAATAATCCCATTTGGAGCAACAGAGAAAAGGTCAAAGTGAGTTGCGAGTTGTCTCCAAGAGAATCATGTTGTAGAACATGCAGTCCTGTCAGCATGTCTAAAAAGGGTTCCTTATAGCTTAGGCTTTCCCTCAGGTAAAATATAAAAAGCTTGCCCATGTGCATGCAGTTTCAATAAGCCGCATCCATGACAGTGTGATAACAGGCGTGCCCTGTAACCACTCTGCTCATCAGAAATGAAGATATTCTAAAGAGACTGTCTTATGTCCCCCTTTGGCTACCAGGCTACTGCAACAATGGTCTATAAAATGAGAGTAGTCCTAGAACTTCAAGAAATGACCAGGGTCCTGAGGGCAGCCACAATAGAAACTTACCTCCTAGAGAAGGATTTCTGCCTTGTCCTGACCTAGCAGGAGAGAATGACTTCACATAAGAAACTGGAGCTGAGATAGTAATGAGTGAGAGCACACCCTGGCTGTGCTGTTCAGTTCTATTTAAATCTTCCTCTCATGTGAGGATCCCGAAGATGGACTGGAGGAGATCTCTTTGTTCCTCTTCCAACGGTGTGGCCACACTGAGGAAATCTTTCTCTTTTTTTTTCCTTTTTCACTCTTAATGCCTCTTTAATTCCTTTACTAGGGACAGGTGACAAAATCTGTCAGGACTGCCAGAGCACAGGGTTTAACTCTAATGAACCTCTTGTCACCTCCAACACCAACATGTGCAACCAAAACCCACTTCTATCAGGATTTGCAAAGGGTGTTGAGTACAGCTACCAGGGCTCACTGTCTTTCTCTTCTCTCCTACCTCAATTCACCAGATCACTGTGAGGCAGACTCTTCCATCTTCCCAGGCATCCCTCTGTACACATACAATTCCCAGGGTTAGGTAAGGGTTCCATCGTAGCGTGCATGGACCCGGCAGCTCTGACCCTGGCATGGCAAAGGGATCACAGGGTACCCAGGCCAGTTCCTTCTCAACTCGGGGCTGCACCTCTCCACCCCATCTTGGAGCTACCCAGCTCATGTTCAGCATCTTACAAAGCATCTCGTCTCACGTGACAAATGGTCCCGCTGTTTTGCAGCCCTCACGCTCCCTAATCTAGGGCACTGACTCCATGAGTCCTGCCTGAGTCTTGTCCACCTAGCTAAAGCCACGCCCCACTGTACAAATAAGTACTCACCTCATCACACGCAATGCTGTGCTTCTGAGTCATTGTCGTCCGGTGTTCAGGAGCGACGGCGACATGCTCATTTTCATCTGCTGTGCCAGGTGACCAGAGAACTCACAATGCAATTCTAGGGTATGTGATAGTTTTCTTGCATGCAAGGCTAATCAGCTGTGTCGAGCTCAAGGCCACCACACTGACCTCACCAGCACGCTTTCCAGACTGTTTATACTTCACAAAGATCAAAACCCATACCCAGAACGAAAGTGAATACCATGAAATGGCCCTATACTTTAATTTCTTCTCTGAAGGTCAGGGCTCTATAATGAGGCTCACAAAGGAGCAATCCAGTGGGCTAGAAACATGCATTAAAGGGACCTTTCTTATATCAAAAGAAAAAAATAGGTCATCGACCATTTTAATGGGATCATTTCAGTCTGCTGGCCCCTGGTGCTAAAACCATATTGGAAATGGAAAAGTGAGTGGGATCTTTTATGTTTGCTAATAACATCCAAACAGCAGTAAGACTGAAGTGGGTCTAAAATTACACACTTTCTGCACAAGACATGGAAGCCGATGGATGCCGTGTGTCTTAGCACAGTGTTGCGTGACTTTTCCTGGGGAGACGTGACCAAATGTCTATTTATTCCAAAAAGGGCACCACTGCCAGACTTAAAAAACAATTCTGCTCAAGTCTAGCTTGGCGAAGCAGTGAGTTCAGAAGGCTGGCTCCTAAGACTGTGCAGGAGATGTTACTTCCAGGCAGGTGGGCAACCTCCAAACCTTTCCAATACTCAGCATGGGGAACAATCTCCTGAAGACTGAATAGACAGAGCCTTTCTCCAGTAAAGCTTTTGTTTCCTGTAGAGTGGTACCTCCCTCCTAAGACTACTGGGGCTGGGGCTGAATTACACAGATTCAGTGCAACGAAAGCTCCAGAGGTTGAATGACCAGGACTTTAGGTGAGGGTCTAGTGACCTTCCTCAACCTCTCTGTTACAGAACCTGGTTGTGAGTGCTTGAGTTGGTATGGGTCTGGGTCTCCTGTGAATGGAGACAGCTCCTCTGATAAAGATGATGATGTTATACCTAGAACTGTATTCTACACCACACATAGTTTCCTAAGAGGATGCCTGCACAGTTGGTGTGCATGTGTTTATTTGACCAATTAACTTTCAGGACAAGAGACTGCAATCTGAGACAGAAAGTGCAAAAGCCCCAAATCAGGCCACCAAGTACACAATGAGATGCGATGTCCTTAGGGTCCTCTTCCAATCCACATAAAATGTGTCTCAAATGCGTCCACAGCAGGAATAGACGAGGAAACACCATGCTCTGGCTGCCATTGCTTCTCCCAAAGTCACTAGAAAAAAGTCCCAAGTCTTTTGTCTCCAGATTGTATTTATAAGCCAACCCAGGAGCTCTGGCAGTCACCCTTTGCCATAGCACCAAAGAAGCCCCGGTACACGGGAAGGAGGTGTCATGAAATATAAAGTTGGGTGTTGTGCAGGTACAAAGCTGCCAGAACCTCCATCACCTGCTTATTACAGTCAAGGTACAAGATGTTGGGAAAAACGGAAGCCATGTCTACTGATACCCACAGCCTAGTTCAACAACCCTGCAGCAACTGAGTTGCCACTGTCAGAAGGCATTCAAAGTTCTGCGTATAAGGCTTGCAATCCTACTTTCTAAAGGAATACTACTCAAACTGGGCATGGTGTTCACACCTATAATAGTTGAAAAGCCAAGGTATTAAGATTGCCATGACTTTGAGGCTAGCCTGGGTAACTTAGTGAGTTTGAAACTAGCCTAAGGTACAGAATGAACCCTGTCTGAATCCCCTCACCCCATTAGGAACCAGGGAAGGAAGGAAGCCATATTGCTGAAAATGCACACATTTCTCAGAGCAAGTACAACCACAGAATTCCTTCTCAAAAAGCAACAGGACTTTCTTGTCTCTTTCAAGTTAAAAAACAAATTGTCAAGTTCCATTGCCATGGTATGGACACCGTGCTTCAGCTAATGATTTGGGTTAAAGACATCAGATACAGTTGTGGTACAGGGACCTTATCATGCTTTTGTCTTTCTGATTGACCCTAAATTTTATATTTCTGTCTCTGTATCACAGAAACAATTTACGGTGGACCAATTAGAAGTTTCCTTTGATTTCATACCTTAGCAAACTGCATCTGCAGAAAAATACCAGAGACACCCATTGAGGACCTCTCATAAGCACCTAGGCTAAAGAGAATAATTCCTTGTGAGTTTAATATTTCCTTATTCTACTAAAAACATTGAGTCTCATAGAGACTCCCATCTATTGAGTCAATCTAGCTATCTTGTAGGAAAAGGAGAAAGCGTTCCCCTGGCTATGTTGTTTCAGACAGGAACTCCTACCATAGCTGTGTATGTGTGGTGGACTTCAATCAGAGAGTATGTCTATCCATTGCGGCTTCTCCAGGTTTGTGGAATGGCAAGTAACTTACTTTCCAACTTGTCCTTTAAACCTGGTCTGTCTAGCATCTAGCTCTCAGCAGCTAGAAAAGTTTTGGTACACATCCTGCCTCAACTGCAGGAGTGTTCCTTGCTTTTCCATCTGTAGGTTTAAATCATTCCCTGAGATGTACAGACACCCAATTTGGGTTAGGGGTTTGATTTAAATGTGCTGTCACTTTTGATTTTTCACATTATCTGCTCATGCTAGCAGAGAGGGCTGACTAAACTAGCAATAACTTTTCAATCCAAAGAGGTCAAAACAAAGTCATTGTCATGTGCGCAGCTAGGGGCTCCTTCTGGTCAGATTTGGCCAAATGAAGGAATGGAGTTGGTGGATAGCTAAGAAGGGGGAGCGCTTTCCTCTCTGAAGCTGTGCAACAGGATTCTTCTCATATTAACTTCTTAGCTTTTGGAGAATTGATTTGTAAATTGTCTGTAGAGCCCTGCAATAGCTACTAATTGAGTGACCCTCCCCTCACTGATTGCATGGCCCTAAAGAAAACAAGAATTTAGAAAACATACATCAGAAAATGTTTGATGAAGCATCCCTGAGATTCTATCAGTGCTCTATGCACAAGAGGCATCAGTAAATGTGCACACAGCCAAACAGCCACGGTACTCACCCCTGCACAAGGCTC
Organism: Apodemus agrarius; assembly: GCA_964023405.1. NCBI lineage: Eukaryota > Metazoa > Chordata > Mammalia > Rodentia > Muridae > Apodemus > Apodemus agrarius. The sequence continues at coordinate 107,044,494 of OZ030013.1, read as the reverse complement.
TGTTCAGCTGGCATATGGATTTCCTGTCTGGTTTGGTTTGTTTCACAACATGTAACTACCCACAGCTGCAGCTCATCAACTGGTGCCTGGGGTGCTATCTCCAAAAATTGTCTAAGCAGGAGGTAGGTCCTTCTTAACCGGGAGCACCCTAGAGGAACAGCCGAAGAGCTGTTGCTGTGGGTGCTACTTATTCAGTTTATTTGAAACTCAACCTGACTGGGGATATGACCATCTCTACTAGACTTATGTGGTCCCTGTAGCCAAGGAACACCAGTATCTTCCATTGGCAACTCAAAGTTTCTGCATACAAGAGATTACATCATAGCTCTCTCACATTTAATTCTCTAGACTTGCAAGGATAGTGACCCTACATCCCAGGATAGCTCTGAGCCAAGCTAAATGGTAAACAACTTACTTAAAACACCATTAGAAATGTGTATGTGCATGTTCATACTTACATGTGCATGTATGTGCATGGGGGGTCTCTAGCTCAAATAAGCATTTTAGATAATAGCATGGATACACGCACTAAAGCAGAAGGAATTGAAGTCTGAGCACTAAAAAATGAGGTGGCAAAATAGCATGCTTAGCAACAGCATGGTGACTGTGATGTGGCCCTTTTCTAGCTTCACACAGAGAACCTGACTCGTGACTTTCTCTCTAACTTGAGACAATAAAGCACTAATGAAGATCACTTTCATATTGAAGAAAACCAATGTTTTATAGGTAAAATACAGTATCATATATGGCCCAAACACCTAGTTTCAAATGACCAAGTACTTCAGCATCTGTAGATTAGTATCTATGAGGCCCTAGCAAATTGAGACCATTCCTACATCCACAATTGGCCAAACTGTAGAGAACTACTGACCATGAATTGCCCAGCCCTAACTGATATCATAATATCCACCTCTAAGGCTTGGGGAACATTGTAGAAGAAGAAGAAGAAGAATGATTGTAAGAATCAGAGAACTAGGAAGTCAGCTGTGAGGTTATGTCTCCTAGAAATGACAGGGAAGCTACACCCATGCCATCAACAATATGACTGCCTAGACAAGGTCTCAACAATGACATCCACTGATGGCACACTAATGTAAAAGGAAGAAATCTCACAGGAGTCCATCTCTAAATGAAGAGGTATAGGCAATTAAGGAGAGGAGAGGAGAGAGAGAGAGAGAGAGAGAGAGAGAGAGAGAGAGAGAGAGAGAGAGAGAGAGATGAATCAGTCTTCCCCAGGGATGAGGTACTAATTCCTAATCTGTTAATTTGTTATTTAATAGTGGTCAGCCCTGAAAACAAACAATGTTAAACAGACTCAGTAGGTTGTATTTATAGTATGTGTGTGTGTGTGTGTGTGTGTGTGTAAAACAACAATAATTAAAGTAAAAGAACTGAATTTGAGTGAGAGAGTAAGGGGGTGGTAGGGGAACAGTTGAAGGAAACAAAAGAATGAGGAATATAAAATAATTATGTTCTGATTTTTAAAACTTCAAATAAAAAAAAAGAATGAAGCATCTGTCACACACATCTAGTACATCAGGATCGGATTCTGTCTAGAGCTGACCTCAGCCAAACTGTTCCTGGGTCCTTCAGGACAGCAATACTCCTGCTCAGCTTAATAGATTACTGAAACTCTGGAAATCAAGTCTGAGGCTTTGGATCACTGATGTGTTGTAGAGGAGAGACCTGAACAGAAAGGCTTATTTTTCAGGGAGTATGGACAAGAAAGAAGATAAGAAGCAGCCAGATGGGCAACATCATATAGGACTCAACCATACCCCATCAAATGAAGAGCACCAGTTCTCTCTGACCAAGTTGCTCCAACTGACACAGTAAGTTTCCTTTGACCTCTCTCAAAAGTACAGTCCTTCCTAACTTCCTATGGATGGTATAGGGTCTCATAAAAGGGTTGCCAGGATGCAAGCATAGAAGCCCTTTGCAAACTCTGCCTCCTTAGGAAAACAGCCACTTATATGTGGCTCAAGCAAAGTCAACAAATTTAAAAAAACTTACATTCAAGAAATTTCATAATATCTGTATAATTTAACAAACCTTCCTAGAGTAGAGGTTGATACATAGATATTGATATACTTGATTACTAATGCATCTGTATTCTGTTTACATGCATATTTATTGTTTCTGTTGGTATCTCTGAATGAAATATTTCTACCCTGTTAGAGAAGGAATCATTCAACTGTAGTCCACAGGCCAAATCTAGCTGTTTATATGGTCTTCAAGCTAAATGGACTCTATATTTTTAAATTTAATGAAAAAATATAGACATTAGCTTTCTATTTTATTGTCTAAGCATCTATGTAATATCACTTTTGCTTCTTTGACTTCAAATCAAAATATCCATCCAGGTATTTAACAAAAACAACAAAAATCCCAACCTCTGCCCTAGAGTGTTAAGAAAGGAGACAGGCTCTGGGCATTCTCCGAGGAACATGTCCATTAAGGGAACCTGCACTTGCCCTCATGTGATACTGCTACACAAGGCCACCTACTGGGGTTCCTGGAAATATTATTCTGTTTATTCTAAGTAGCAAAGGACTAGAAGAAGGGCAGGAAAGAGAATGGTGAGGAAGGAGATATACCAGACTAGACTTAGCAACCCACACACATGCTAATGTCTTTTCAAAACATTTTATATATTAACTCTTACTATTCCCCAGGAAGGTCTTGTGCTTATAACCTTGTGACACCTTTCTGAGGATGGGATTACAGGTGTGACCCACCATACCTGGTCAATACATTCATATTTTAGTCTTTCGTTAAGCAGAGATTTTTTTTAAGCAACTTCATATATTCACCTGTAAAAACAGGGTAATCTCGCTTGGTTTTCTCATCTGTTGTCTTCATGTGCATTCTAAGTGGACCCATGGATCAAACCTTGCATCTGGAGCAAGCTGGGCAAATGGAGTAGACCTGTAGGTAACGTGTTGTGGTTTTTTGGTTTATTTGTTTGTTTTGTTTTTTTACCATTTCCACCCACGAAATACCATAGGATAAAAGAGCAAATTCCCACCTAGAAATTGTTACCTCACTCTACCTGAGAAGAAATCTAGGCATCTGTATCCTCTCATCCTTGAGCAGGCTAATCAGACATTGTTTGCCACAGTTGCCTAGCCCACCTGGGGTGGGGTCTTCTGACCAGGTCTAAGTTTCCTGTTTACCACACCCACAGTATTCCCTAGAAAAAAAGACTGCCTGCTGAGCTTGTTTTGAAGCAAGACCTCAGCTGGAACTAAGGATGGATCTTTACCTATCTAGGGGGCGGGGGAGGGACAACTTTGAGCCTTGATCAGAACATTTGTCTTGGCTTCATTCTTCTCTTACTCCCCTACCTTAATTCCAGCCTCCCTTTTAGGTAAACCCAGTTCACCCATGGCTGCTGGGCAGATACAGGCATCTAATTATTGCACAGCATAAATGACTAGCCACAGTTCCCTAGGTTGACATGGAATCATTGATATGAAAAATTTCAGTCTCAATTAGGTACTATACTGTATATAATAACAAGGGCCTGGACCATGGGGTTCGGAGGAGGAAGAGAGGGCAGAGATCTAGAAAGAACATTTGTTTCCCTATGTTCATGTTCTTTCCATATCCTTGTAATCACCTTTTCATGAGCTGAGAACTCTCTTGATTCAGGGTTCTCCAAGTGGAAGAAGAGGTTCTCCTGCTATGGAGATGTTCATATCCTGTCAATGGGAATGACAGGCCCCAAGGAAATGACAGCAAGCTGAAAACACAATGAGAAGAAAAAGTGGAAAGATGTGCTACGAACCGGAAGGAAACATGACCCAAAACAAGAACTGGGTGACACCCACCGCAGGAAGGGTAAAGTAGCATTTAAGAGGATTCTGAAAAGATGGAAATAAATAAAATATGTGATTACTTTCAGGGAACATGGCCCAGGTACAGGAAACAGTAGTGCATGGACTCAAAATATGAAAGGTCACAAGGAGAGAAGGATGTGGAAAGGAGATGAATGCTGGAACAACAAAGCAGGGTCAGATTGTACAGACATGTGTAGCTCTGGGTTGATTTGGGTTGTTTATATGAGGTTAGATAAAATATTTCCAATTGTGCATCTGAGATCTGGTCTCTGATCTTTGGAGCTACCTCTACCAGAAAGTCATTTAGTCAGAAGGGCCTGCAAAGTTATATGTCAGGCCATGTGAAGCTACTCAAAGCGGGAGTCCAATCTGCATTAGAACCTGAGGGGCAAGTGTGGGAGCCTGATGGAGGACCATAGTTGGGCACTGAAAGGATACAGGCAGTGACCAATGATGCCAGAAGATCAAAGACATCAAACCTTTTGCCACTGATGTGAGCCCCTTCCTTTTTTTTTTTTTTTTTTTTTTTTTTTTTTTTGCCTGTTGGTTTGGCCAACTATCAGCAGAAGAGCTTCTTGCAGTAGATGGAAATAAACACAGAGACATATAACAGGCCAATATAGAGAGAGTGCAAGTCTTCAGAGCACTCATTCCTAAATCGGGTGTCTTCATTAAAGCCCTCCCCTCAGGGCCCTGAAATCTATGTGGAAGAGGAGTGTCTTAGTTAGGGTTTTGCTGCTGTGAACAGACACCATGACCAATGCAAGTTTATAAAAGACAACGTTTAATTTGGGCTGGCTTACAGGCTTAGAGGTTTAGTCCACTGTCATCAAGGCAGTAACATGGCAGCAACCAGGCAGATATGATGCAGGAGGAGCTGAGAGTTCTACATCTTCATCTGAAGGCTGCTAGTAGAAGACCGACTTCCAGGCAACTAGGGTGAGGGTCTTAAGCTCACACCCACAGAGACACACCTACTCCAACAATGCCACATCTCCTAATAGGGTCACTCCCTGGGCCAATCATATATGAACCATCACAAGGAGGTAGAGAGATTATAAAAGCCAAGGCTGGAGAATAACTCCAAGGACACAGCATCCTCTAATCACAACAGGGCTGAAGCACACATCTGAACATACAGAGTGTGACAACACACACAAGATCTGCACTGGTTTAAGCCAGTTGGGTCCCAACACTGAGAGGAGGAAATGGATACAGGTTCACATCCCTAACCCAGAAGAAGCTATTGGCACTGCTACCTATTGGTAAAGGCACATCAGTTTTCTCCAGTGCCGTGCCAATCACATTCAGGGGAAGGCCTCATGTACAAGAGTAGTTAGGCAACACAAAATGAACTCCGTGTTTGAATTTTTTAGTGGACATTTGGTATAATTGTATTGTGTGTGTGTGTGTGTGTGTGTGTGTGTGTGTTGCATTGTCTTATTGGTCTTTTGCTCATTTGTTTTGATTTCATTTTGTGTTTGGAGGCCATTAAAAGAGAAAGAGACAAAAAATGTAAAGTTTAATGGATACAGAGATGGGGAGGATCTGGGAGAATTTGGGAGGGCAAAACATCAAACATCTGATCAAAATATATTATATGAAACATTATGTGTGTGTGTGTGTGTGTGTGTGTGTGTGTGTGTGTTGAACTTGTAAAAGTACAATTGTGTATAAAGTTTCTGGAGTCTCTGGAAATTCAAAGATTTGACAAGGCATGGTGATACATGTCTTTAACTCTAGAACTTGGAAGACAGAGGCAGGAGAAGTATTACAAGTTTGATGTTAGCCTGGTCTATATACTGAATGTCAAGCTAGCAAGAGGGTCGGGGTAGCAAAAGTCAACTGGAAAACATGAGCTATAAGATACAAACAGAGGCCTATATAAGTGCTGAGACCATCACAAACTGGCTCAGGACATACTCTACATGGTCAGAGTAGGGGAAGCAGCTTTGAGATGAAGCAGAGAACAAAGCATAGCTGAGTAACACCTCAGATTCAGTGCGGCAGGTAGTGATGGATGTGAAAGGTCAAGGAGGGGCAGGAAATAGTCAATCTGAGAGAGGGAAAGATGAGGACATCCAGATAAGTGCTCTGCTCATCTGTCCTGAGCAAAGGTACTTTAGAGTAACATTCACCTCATCCACATACCACCTGGATCAGATCAATATTAGCATTCCCTTTAGAGGAGGGGGAGGTAAGGAGATATGGGAAGTCAGCTATGCTGCAAACAGGGCTCTTCTTTGCAAACACAAAGGGAAAAGCTGCATGCTAATGAAAGGTATCAATCATCATTATTTACTTCACATGTTGGGCTTTCTCATAACAAAAGCTTCACTCTCTGTAATCTCATTGTTGCTTCTGATCATGAAGGCACTCAAATTCATTTATACTTCCAGCTCTCGCTATGAAAGCTACTTACTGTTCTCCCTCTGAGGCTGGTTTGAGCCTATAATGATATATATGTATGTGTATGTGTATTTGTATATGATGTATATGTATATGATGTATATGCATATGTATATGATGTATATGATATGTATATGATATGTGTCTGTATATGTATATGTATATGTATATGTATATGTATATGTATATGTATATGTATATGGCTTCTTCAGTGAAGATTGTAGGGTACACACATGCCAAAGTTCCTTGCTTCCCTCTATGTGAATGCTTGTTTGTTGTCTGAAAACACAGATGAAAAGAAAGGTTCATATCAGAATATTTTGAAGGGGTCACTGTCAGGAATACAATTCAGAGATACAACGAGGAAAATTACTTAACACTCACTGCACTGTTCAAAATGAAATCTTTGTGATCTAGAAACAGGGAGTGAGTCTAAGAAAAATATTTTATTTTATTTTATTTGCTTTAAAATTTACTCATTTCACATTCACACACAGGCATGTATTAAAGATAACTGTTAGTTTACCAAGGATAGAAAGACTGAGGGTCTTTGTAAACTTCTTAAGTATGGCAAGAGTAGATCTCAGTAAGTTTCTATTAAGTAAGTCATACTTCAGGAAATCCAAGCCACTGATGCCAGCATGGAAAACTTCAGCTGCCTAAGATGGTGCCTAGTGTAACCAACTCCTGAGAAGAAACACTAAAGCTTAGGAGAAGTTTAGAGCTCCACTCAGTTAATAAAAGCACACTTTCTCATCAAGGATGGTCTCTCGATCGGTCTGACTTCGGTTTCAGGAGCTTCTGAATGTGGAGACATATTGAATGTCTCCATTGCCTTTGGCAGAGTTTTTGTATAAGGAAAATATCATACTCTAAGGCAGCACCACATTCCATAAGGAGATTCCATAATGTGTGTTTATATGCACACACATACATACATACATGCATACATCTAAGTACTTCATGAAAGATGGTTTACAAAGAGAAAAGACCGCAAATGAAGAATCAAACAAGCAAGACAGAGATGGTGTCTAATTGAGCCTGCTGTGTGTACAGAGCATAGACTGACTTATACAATATATTTTCATAGTTTTGCAGGCCTGGGCTGTGTGAAACCAAAGAATGTCAACAGTTATGTGCTCTCGAGTTGCATATTGGCAGATTCTCCTTGTGTTTCACAAAGTGCAAAGAACTCCCCAGAGGCTCTTTCCCAAAGTCATTAATCTTATTTCTGAGGATTTACACTCATGATCAAATTATCTTTTAAAGGCCCCACCTCCTAAGAGTATCTCAGTTTAGGTGGAGCTTTCAATATCTGTTTTGAGGGAGAACATAAACCCAAACTCTGAAGTCTGTGAGACCAGGTCAGGGCTGCTTTCTGTTGGACCTACTGGTAGAGCAGAATTTGCTGGATACCCAAGGATTCTGTGTCTGTTTATAAAGAAGATGGGCCTTTCAGATTCAGTGGAGGAGGTTAGGGTGGGTCTCTATTCTTTCCCATATAAAAAACCTTACCCATAAGGTAGCCTGAAGCCTCCCTGAACCTAAATCACCTGGTACTACACACTGGTTTCCATCTCAGATCATCTGAATCACAAGGTTCTGAGGGGTGAGAGCAAGTATCAAATGTAATACATTTTAAACAAGTATCAAACACCACTAGAATCTGAGAACAATTTTCTTCATATAAACGTCTTTGAAGGCACTTTGCCTTTGGAGGTGTCTAGAAATATAAAGTACAAAACTCAAGTAAATCCCCATGGCACTTTCAGCAATGTTATATTCACATTATCTTTAAGTCATCTTAAAGCTCTGTAATCATGAGGGTGGTTAAAACAGTACACCATCAGTAAATGCTTTTGATAATCATCCCTTCTTATTAAAGTGGCTTCTGACTGTTCATAAATGATCATATGCCTGCTAGGCTCAGGACTGTGTGTACTGGACACTGTGTGCCACAGGCAGCAAGTCAATCCCCTTATTTCCAGGTACTTTATGGGTCATGAGGAAGCTACTGTATAATGATTGTGAGTACAGTGATGTTGAAATACTTCCAGGATCACAAAGCAAATATTCCTGAGTTCTAATGATGTGCCTCCTACTGCAAAGCTCAGCTAGGAACTCAGAAAACGACTAAGAAGCCAGGCTCCAACCACAGATACTTTCCATCCTGAAGCTGTGAGAGAGCCAGGGATACAACTTATTATCTTTACCTGGAAGCATCTTGAACACCAAAATAAACCTGTTCAGTGAGGACATGGAGAAGGTGGGGTCGGTCAGCTTTACCTAGAGAGGGACAGAAGGACTCCACTCAATCTGTATAGCACCATGAACAAGTGGACTGACTGACTCATTTACCCTAAGTGCTGTTGGTAATGCAATGACTATGCCAGATTACCTTCACACAACTTCTGCCATGTGTATCAGATGGCAGAAACCTATGAGGATGTTATCTATTGGTTTCAAACACCCCAGCACAAAGATGCTGCTTAATGCTCTTTCTATATTTTTTGTGGCGATTAGAAGGAGGGTATCCCCCATGGGATCAGCTGTTGGAATACTTGGCCTCGAGTTGGTGGCTCTGTTTAGGTAGATTTAAGAGTTGTGGCTTGGCTAGGGCCAGTGTGACACTGGAATTTGAGATTTCATAGCCACATACCATTCCCATCGTTCACTCTTATCCCTCTGGAAGCTTAGGCTCCAAAAGTTCTTCCTTTTGTATATTGCTATTGGCATGATGTTTTATCCCAGCAACAGAAAGAGAGCTAAGATGCTTTTGTATCTTTATATCCTTTGGTGTCTACTAAACTGAAATAAACTAGCTAGGTGCCAAAATGTATACACCTTGAAGACTAGAAAGAAAGAGAGAGAGAGAGAGAGTCATAAACATGGATTGGAATGTGTGTATTTATTTTAAGTGTCCCATGTAAAACATAAGAGAGAAGTAAGAAATTATCAAGGCTGAATTAATTCTAGTTCTCATGTAGAGAAATTCTCTGAGGAGAAAAATAGCTCATCTTGTAAATAACCTACATAAAGACTTGAGATTTTAAGGCTCAAATTGATTTAGTCAACAAATAAGACAATTGTATTGGATTAATTATAACAAAGAATAAACATTACATGAATAAGCCTTTGCTGTTTTACAAACAAAGTTCATTACGATTGCTCTACAGTGGAAACCCAGACACAGATATCTGTGCCCTCTCAAAATATCAGCATTTACTGAATAACAGTAAATCCATGACATACAGTTGTTTCATTGGCAGTAATTTGCCAAAATTTCCTTAACAGCTTTAGCTGAAACAAACATGGATTCTTTTATTCCAATCTCAGTTACTAATATTAATTCTAGATCACACAGTACATACCACATAGTAAATATATCTACATATACATTCATATGTAGGTTACAGAATATCTGTAAAGGGTTAAGGGACAGTAGAGTTAATGAATTTTAATGAGGCCCAAAGGGCAGAGAAGAAGATCTAGATGCAACCAGGGTGTTGGGCAAGGACTCTATCTGGTAACTGATTCCTGACCCTGCTGGAGGTCTGCTAGAGATGCAAGTCTCTGCTCTGAGTTGGACTGTAGAAATAAGACATGGCAGAGATTACAGAGGCAGAGCATGGTCCAGATGGACAAATACATAGACAGATGGATGCAGGTCCAGACACGGGACAAGTAGACAGAGAGATGACAATTCAAGTAGGTCATGTCAGCAGTGGGGTCTGAGCAGAGCTGAAGCTCCTGGGGATATTGAGAGTTCTCTGTTGGTTCCTTAACATTATTATGTTATTATTATAGATTATATGGGGTATTATATAGGGATGTCAGATCAGTAGGGCCATTGTCACTCATTTCTAGGTATCTTCCTCTTTACAGGGTTCAGATGAAAGACCTGTGCCTTTTCCTCAATCTTGAGTGTCTGAGAGTTCTCAGGCCCAGTTGTCCTGATAGGATGTTAATAAGCCCACACATTCCGGCAGTACCAGTACGCTTTGATAACTTTATAGGGTGGCACCATTTGTAGTTTCAGGATTAAGTCATGGATCTGTCCATACCTCATGGGTAATGTTAGACAGATGGTAGTGTCTGCATGTCCACTAAGGAGAAAATACAAATCTTCCCTCAGAGTATAGTCAAAAACTATTTTTAAAATGGAGTCTGGAAGACAAAGCAGTCTGATAAACCTCTGCCTTATACATCATGCAGCAATGTAGAGTAGGAGTAGCCTGATAAACTTCTGTGTTGAATATGTATAGACATGTGTTCTTGTCATTATTCCTTAAGTAATTTATGATACATAACACTTAGCTGTATATTAAGCAACCAGTTTAAACAACAAATCATCACATGGTGACTATGAACACAACATTTGCATTATATTAGACAAAATAACTTATCTAGAGAGGATTCAAAGCATATGGAAAAATACACATGGATTATACACAAATATTATACTACCTTTTAGGAAGTCTTCAAAGTGTTCAAAGTTTGTTATCTACAAGTGTCCTGGAACCAGTTAATTTAACAAGTCAAATGTATACACAAAAAAAGCACATACTAAATTAATTTTGTGTTTTTCTTTTTAAATTTGGATGGGGGCAAGAAGGACAAGATAATTTTGAAGACATATTTGAAGACTAACACATTTTCAGCAATCCCTCTTCTGATATAACTATTTAAAAAAATAAAAGACATTCAAAATTCAAAAAACAAAATCATAAGGTCAAACTAAATACGTCATCCCTAGATAGGAGAGTGGAAGAGTGGCAGGAACAAGTCCCAGACAGCTGATGCTAAGCATTTTGGTATGGAGAAAAGCAAGTCCACACAGGAGGTGCTCCATGCACCCAGGCACTATGGGTACATTTGTGGTCAGTGGTTCCCACGAGTAGGAGCTTCCAACAGCATTGCTGTTGAATTAGTGGCTGGACAGAATGGACACCAGCGTCACAAACTGATACCAAACCTCTGCTTGTCCTCTGCCCCCCCCCAAGGCTTAGGTTGTGATTTGCTCGGAACCCAAGCAAGCCAAGACTTATCGCAAACTTTATCCAGTGCTGAAAGTCAATACCTGAGTCCTCTCCCCACCCAGAAGGTGAATTGATATTGAATTGAATCTTCCTTGTGCTGTTACAAAATAAGCCCTTAAAAAACAATGAGCAAATGGAAAATAGAGTGTCTTTTATTGATTGTGATGTTTCCACTTAACTTGATTCCGGCAGGGGAGCTTCTGAGGTGGCACCTGTGCACGGAGCAAGGGTACCACCACGGTCGATAATTCCGAGGAAATGGACAGCCCTGTCTGCCTAATGGATCTCTCCAATTTCTTCCATTGGAATCCAGCTTGGGATTAGTCACCACACAAATTTTTCAATAGCTCCTCCGGACGATGTTTGCCTTGAAAGCAATTTGGTAAATGTCAGCTGAGCATCTGGCTTCCATCCATGAGATACAAGTCTTTTCTTGAGTCACATCCCGTGTAAGACCAAAGTGTTCTGCTCCTTTTCTTGTGGTCATCTTTGATTCTCTCTTGTTATTTTCTCAGGGCAGGATGGGGAAAATACATACTCTCATGAAGTATATGTGTCTGTCTGTCTGTCTGTGTGTATTCTATATATCATTCTATCAAAAAAGCTTCAGTAATTCCTTAAATCCACTCATTTCTCTCTCCAGCTGTTTTCAATACAATTCCCAATGAATGTTTCATATTTAAAGAACTTTAGATATGTAGAAATGTTGCAAGGACAGTGCAGTGAACTTCTTCAATCTCTATACTCAGTTGTGTCCCCTCCCTCCAGTGTTACTCTATTACTTTGGTATATCAGCCAGAGCCAGGGAAACTCCATTTGTTAAACTCCTGGACCAGCTGTGTTTCTTTTACATCTGCCCCAAAGTTCAGTCCACAGAACTGCTCTATCTAGTCCTCCAGGGTCCTGGTTTTCTCTGGTCTGTTTAAAAGTATGTGGTCCCTTGCCATTGTTGGGGACCACTGGGTAGGTATTTTGTAGACTTGTCTAATGATTCAGGTTTGTTTTTCTCTGGTTGGCTTGGGTTGTGGATTTAACATCTTAGAGGTGAAGCTTCCTTTCAGCTGCATCTTCATGAGTGGCATGGCTGTCACCATAGCTTCTCACTGACTATGGCTGATTTTATTACATTATATAGCAGTGGTGCAAGAAGATAGGTCAAATCTATGTGAATGTGAAGCATAGGGAGCGTAACCGTGAGGGCCAGTGACCAAGATAAAGGAAAGAAGTAGTTGGATGGCCTTAGACTCATCCAAGGATTATATAAACCTATTCCAGTAGCCATAGAGAACAAGGACAACATAAGAAAGAGTCACCCTTGGAGAACTCTTCCTTGACCTGTGAGGGGAAAAAGTTCCTGGAGCCTAAACCAGAGTTCCTAAGCCACATGCTTACTAGACTCTATCCCTGTTCTGTGGGCAGCATTCTATATTTTTGTTCTTATATTAAATAAATCTAATGCCAGATGTCACACTCAGTTCTTCATCTGAGACACAGAGAAACTGAATATGCCACCAGGAAACAGCAAGGAGTCCCTTGCCAGAAAGGAGAAAGAGTCAAAGTGTTCACTTGCAAGTTCTGTTTGTGAAGCTCTTTTGAAATCAGATGCTCATCTCCAAGGGTCACTTCTCGGCACCCGTTTCCCAGCCTTCCACGGAACCATTTGTTCTTTATAAGCAGCCCAGCAAGCGGACACCCACTTCCAAACTCTTCAGATAGCGTAAGTTGAAATTAGCAATTGCCAACAGAAAATTGACTTAGCACTTCAGAAGTGGTAAGAATATGGTTCTGTGTAACAAATTCCATTAAAGCTTCTGAAGGAAAACAAACAAGAAGAAACAGATTCATCTTTTTACAAATCGTAGTGATGTGGCCTCTAGGGCATAAAAATGTTTCTGCAGCAGAGGTCTTCATGGTAGCAAAACCCACAATACACCAGACACTTGCCTTGCAAACTATGATGCTCTAATACCACATGGAAGTCATGCAGTCTCCATCTCACCCCAGTTTCCTCCACCTCTCCCTTTTCTTCCTTCTTTTCTTCCTCTTTGATGTCCCTTTCTTTCCTCCCACCTCTGCATGTATATTATATGTATTTTGTGTACATATGTATGTTATCATGTGTGTAAATGCAGGCATCCACATGCCATGACAAGCATGTAGATATCAGAGGGCAACCTTGGGTGTAAGTCCTCATTTTCAACAAGAGTCCCTTGCTGTTCTCCACTGTATATGCCACAGTGAAATGGAATGTGCTACCAGGAAACAGCATTAGAATTTTGCACAATGACTCACAAATCACAACAGGAATGCCCATCAGTTTTTGAAGAGGTTTGCCTGGTATCGTGAAAACAACTATGTGCATTTGTATACGATAGTGGTAAGAGCTGATACTAAAGGATAATGATTGGGCATTGCTCATCATGTCATGAGCTCTATGACACTGCTTTGAATGTTTTGAAGCCCAGCTGGCCTGCGAGCTTCCAGGAGTCTCCTGTTTTGTCTCCAGTCTTACAATAGGAACACTGCAATTGCAGATATGCGCCACCCTGTCCGGCTTTAAGTGAGTTTGGGAATCAGACTCAGGTTCTCACGCTCGCATGGCAAGTGCTTTGCCCACAGAGATGTCCCTCCAGCCCAGAAGGTGCATTTTAAATGTGAGATCCCCAAGTGGGGCATACACCATTAGAGTTTGATAAACAGCCTTGGAGATTACCTGTGAAGCCTCAGATGTGAGAGAAAAACACCCAACTCATGAAAAATACATGTTTGGGGACCTCGGGTCCTCTGCCTTCATGCAAATGTTAATATAGGTTTGAAAAACACACTTTTCTAAAGGAGTTTGTCATATTAGTTTGGATTATACCTCTTGATCTTACATTTTGAATGGCAAAATAGTTCTATTGGACAAACCTCTAATTTAAGGTACCAAAGTACACACATGTGCTGTTAAACATAACCTTTCTCCGAGAAAATAAATTAGAAAATTGCTTCATAATTAAGGAGACACACAAACCCACATCTGCTTATTGTGAATTCATCTCACTGGGTCCTATTGTTATGTGCAAACACAGCAGGACTTCTCCCAACAGAGTTTTGCTTTTCATCATTAACAGGACCCTTTGCAACATGCCTCAGCTCTGCTCAGACTATGGCTACTTTGTTTCTGCTTGTGTGTTTACAGGAAAATATTTGCATCATCCTACAGCAGCTTTTCTTACTTATTTCTAAAATTGGGTGGTATAATTTTAATAGACAAAGAACCCTGTCCCAGAAAATGGTGCAGACCCTGTTATGAGCTGATATGGATACTGGGTAGCAGAGGGTAGCAGGAGTAAGGACTTGGCAGCATTTCTGGGTGAGTCATCTTCAGGAAGTGGGATGAGTCACAGCATAAGAATTGATGGCAGCTGCTAATGGGAACTGGGAAAGGAGGAAACACTTGGAACCCTACAAAGAAGAATTGCGCCTGGCTTGGTCCAGCAATACCTGTGTGATGTGGGTCAAGGTGCCCAAGTTCTCTGAAGCTGCAGTTTCCTTATCTGTCAAATAAGATAATGATAGGAAAGCATTCAAAACAGTGTCATAGAGCTCATGACATGATGCCCAATGCCCAGTCATTATCCTTTAGTATCAGCTCTTACCACTATCATATACAAATGCACATAGTTGCTTTCACAATACCGGGCAAATCTCTTCAAAAAATGATGGGCATTCCTGTTGTGATTTGTGAGTCCGTTACGCAAAATTCTAAGATTTAAAATCTCAGAAAAAAAAAAGATAGAGCAGACTGAGGAAAAATGAACTGACAGTGGAGTGCTAGCGTATGCTGGTCTTAGGGAACCCATCTCCATCCTCACAAACTCTCAACTCTGGCTTGTAATTCCTCCTCAGGAGTCTTTCACTGGCGAGAGGAAGGTATCCTCATCCTGGAAGCTGACATGATGGGTAAGGTCAATTTTGAACTGGGAGAGGCATCTAGTCCTGGGGATGAGATGCAATGCTTTTCTAAGACACATAACAAAGGTCACCCCAGAGACAACTTTCTTAGTTGATGATGTTCGCAGTCATCAGAGAAGCCAAATGGCCCTCCGTGGGAATGTCCCTCTAACATCCTGAGTCTTGACAGCTACAATTCTTCCTTTTTCAATTTCAATTCTTATTGATTTTCAAGATTCTCATTTCAGAGATGTATGCCTTCATTGTACTACAGTGTTTAGCCATTTATCTGTGCCTGCTTTTATATGCTAGATTGATCTTTTCCTACTGAAGCTGCAGGGAGAGAGTAAGGGTTGCTACTCAGACACCATCACCCGCAACTTATTAAGTGGAGATATTTTACTGTCTAAGCTGAAGAAAAGACTCCAAACCAAGAGCAGCTTAGGTTTGGTAAAGAAGCAGTAGAAGCCAGCTAGGATCTAATTAATAAAAAAAAAAATCATAAGTTAGAAAAGTCTGTCTCTGGGAAGAGCTGGGTAGCAGAGGCTCTATCCCATCCTACTCCAAAGGCCACTGTTCTCTCTGGGAAGGCACAAGACCAGCACCTTCTCTGATTCAAATTTTCTATGGATCGAGTCATAGGCAGAAACGGTGGTCATATTTTTCTCTTATCTATGACATAAACAGCTAGAAGAGATCTTAAGAAGTGTGGAGAAGGCAAATAATACAAACCTGGATGAGAACAAATTTATTAGCTAGTTTTTGCAAGAAAGGAACTCAACAGTAAATGTTGCAGTTTTACTTTAACTGAGTTAAAGAACTCGTGATATGTAAAGAAATGGTGTTTAGGATTTGGAGGGTTAGGAATGTCCTCCTGGCCCAGCACATAATGAACTGCCTTCCATCCTCTACACTTACAATGTGGAATGAAAGCACGACCAGAGACATGGCTGGTTTAAACAAGTACTTATTTTTGTCTACTTGCCTAATTTCAACACTTCTGTCTCTAGTGACTGTGATGGTTTGTTACTAGCAATGTTTCTTCAAGCCATATTGCTACCTAAGAATTGGGAAATAACTTGGTTCTTTGGGTGAAGCATCTGAAGATTACACAAAGCCTCCTTGACGGTCCAGCTCTCTAAACTGTAGATTGTACCCCTCTTAGGGTCATGCAAATCAATGTGGAGGGTCATGAAAAATTTGGCAATAGTAAAAGACTTCTGAATGTGTAACAAGCAACAATTGACTTGAAATCAAAAGCAAATGAATCCAAAGTGTTTTGGAGTAACATTGAGCCATGTAGCACTGAGGGACTTGACGCAGTGTGCAGTGTGTATTCTGCTCTGCAGATGCCATCAGATGCCACAACGCCAATGCATATTGCCTAAAACCACCAATTTGGATTCAACTCAGATTTAAGATTACATTATGAACTTGAATCTTTTCCTCCAGTAAAAAGTTTTCTGTCCACACAGAACCACAATGGCTTATGGAAAGCAGACATTTCAAATATTTTTACATTTCAAATATGTAAGGATTTTTCATTACATTGTTTTATGGATGTTTGATTTTAAAAAATGCTGTTTGGGTTGCTGACTCAGGTTTCAAAAAATGATAAATAAATTTGAGATTGAGATTTGGACAGGATTCCTGAAATGGCCTGTCATAGACCATTTCTATGGCTGTAACAGATACCATGACACAAATAACATAGGGAGAAAAGAACATTTATTTTGCTTACACTTCCATCATTTCAGGGAATTCAAGGCAGAAGGAACTCAAGCAGAAGGCCAAGGCACATTATCAGTCTAGACCAAACAGTGAATGAACATATCCTTGCTTGATTGTGCTAGGCTAGATTTTCCTTGTTTTAAACCCTTTGAGATCAATTTTACAAAGGATAGTGCCACCCACTATATTCTGGGTCTCCCTACAGTCCTCCAGGGACATATCCACAGGCCAGCTTGATCTAGATAATTACTTATTAAGTCTCTCTTCCCAGATGATTATAGGTTGTGTTAGATTGATAGCAGTAATGAACTAGCACTGGCCTTAGACATACTTCTCCTAGGGACAGAAAAGTGACTCAGTGGCTAAAAGTACTTGTTGAGCTTCCTTTGGATTTTGGTTTGGTTCTCAGCACACACATAGCATCTCAGAATCATCTGTAACTATAGTTCCAGAGGAATCTAACACCCTTTTCTGATCTCCATGGGTACTACATTGCTGTTGTATACAGATTAAAACAGCAACACATAAAACAAATCTTTTCAAACACTTTAAAAATACTATTGTTAGTTTATACTATATATTTATAAAAGTTGGATGCTCAATAATGATACTCAATAAAATCAAAATATCAATCAAGTGAAAATGCTTGAATGTGTCCTGTAGTGTCAAATATTTAGCTAAAATTTAATTTTATGTAAAATCTAGAAAGCACATTTATCTCATTAATATACAAAAGTTATGCTTGATTTTTAGCAAAATGTAAACAAAAGATTGTTAAGAAATATGTTTAAGCCAGTTTCTATCTGCAGCTGGAGAAGATCCTCTGCCTCAGGGCAGCTCCATATTCAGGTGGCGCAGGGAGATAGCTAGCCTCCCAGGAGTGCAGACAGGCCTGTGAGTACAGGTAGGAACAACCCTGCTGTTCAGAGGAATCTGCCCAGAACCCTTAGGACACAGGAACTCCGAGGCAACCTGGGACTGGAGGCTTCTGACTTCTGTCTGCACTCAGAGCTGATCCTGGGCCACAGAGCTACATATACAAATGCTGCCTGGAGAGAGCTAGTCTCCCAGTATTGCCTACATGTGGGTGAGCACAGAGCTGACCCTCTACCACAGCTCTCCATACCTAAATTCCTTGAGGAGAGAACTGGTCTCCTAGGATTACTGACACACATGCTTGACAGACAAGCCATAGTCAAAGACAGTAACACCAGATAATACCGGAGATAACCAGATGGTGAAAGGCAAGCAACAGAAACCAAGGCTACTTGGTGTCATCAGAACCCAGTTTTCACACCACAGGGAGCCCTGAATACTCCAAAACACCAGAAAGGAAAGATTCTGATTTAAAATCACATCTCATGATGATGTTAGAGGACTTTAAAAAGGATATAAATAACTCCCTTTAAAAAATACAGGAGAACACAGGTAAACAGACAGAAGCCCTTAAAGAAGAAACACAAAATTACCTTAAAGAATGACAGGAAAATACAAACAAACAGGTGAAGGAAATGAATAAAACCATCCAGGATTTAAAGATCGAAACAGAAACAATAAGGAAATCACAAAAGGAGACAACACTGTAGATAGAAAACTTAGGAAAGAGATCAGGACTCATAGATGCAAGCATCACCAGCAAAATAAAAGAGATAGAATAGGGAATCTCTGGTGAAGTAGATACCATAGAAAACATTGACACAACAGTCAAAGAAAATACAAAATGCAAAAAGCTCCTAACCCAAAACATTCAGAAAATCCAGGACACAATGAGAAGACCAAATCTAAGGATAATATGTATAGAAGAGAGTGAATATTCCCAACATAAAGGGCCAGTAAATATCTTTATCAAAATTATAGAATACTTCCCTAACCCAAAGAAAGAGATGCCCATAAACATACAAGAAGCCTACAGAACTCAGAAGAGACCAGAAAAGAAATTCCTCCTATAACATAATAGTCAAAATAACAAATGCCCAAAACAAAGAAAGAATATTGAAAGCAATAAGGAAAAAAAGTCAAGTAACATATAAAGAGACCTATCAGAATTAAATTAGACTTTTCACTAGAGACTATGAAAGCTAGAAGATCCTAGGCTGATTTTATATAGACCAGATGCTGAGGACACAAATGCCAGTGCAAGCTACTATACCCAGTAAAATTCTCAATTACCGTAGATGAAGAAAACAAGATATACCATGACAAAAACAAAATTTACACAATATCTTTTCACAAATCTGGCCCTACAAAGGATAATAGATGAAAAACGCTAACACAAGGAGGGAAACTATACCCTAGAAAAAGCAGGAAAGTAATCTTTCTTGAGCAAACCCAAAAGGAGATATCCACACAAACAAAAAAAATAATGTCAAAAGTAACAGGAAGCAAATATCACTATTCCTTAATATCTCTTAACATCAATAGACTCAATTCCACAATAAAAAGACATAGACTAACAGACTGGATACATAAATAGGCCGCAGCACTTCGCTGCATACAGAAAACACACCTCAGTATCAAGGATAAACACTACCTCAGTGTAAAGGGCCAGAAAGCAAATTTTCCAGCAAATGGTCCCAGGAAACAAGCTGGACTAGCCATTTTAATACTGAATAAAATTGACTTACAACCACATCATCAAAAAGGATAAGGAAGGACACTTCATACTCATCAAAGCAAAAATCTGCCAAAAATAACTCTCAATTCTGAATATCTATGCTACAAATGCAAAGACAGTCACATTCATAAAAGAAACTTTACTAAACCTCAAAGCATATATTGCACCTCACACAATAATTGTGGGTGACTTCAACATCCCACTCTCACCAATGAACAGATCAGGGAAACACAAAATAAACAGACACAGTGAAACTGGCAGAAACTATGGGCAAGTGGATTTAACAGGGTGGTGGCGGCGGTGGCATATGCCTTTAATCCCAGCACTCAGGTGGATTTCTGAGTTCGAGGCCAACCTGGTCAACAGAGTGAGTTCCAGGACAGCCACGGCTACACAGAGTAACCCTGTCTCGAAAAAACAAACAAACAAACAAACAAAAAAGCCAAGAATTTTGGCTAAAATTCTTCACATTTCTTCCTAAATCAAAAGAATACCTTCTTTTCAGCACCTCATGGTACCTTCTCCAAAACTGACCATATAATCGGTCACAAAACAGACTTCAACAGATATAAGAACATTGAAGTAACCTCGTGGATTAAAGCTGCTCTTCAATAGCAACAAACACAACAGAAAGCCAAAATACACATGGAAGCTGAACAACATTCTACTCAATGATAACTTGGTCAAGGAAGAAGTAAAAAAAGAAATTAAAGACTTTTTAGAAATTAATAAAAATGAAGCCACAACATACCAAATCTTTGGGACACAATGAAAGCAGTCTATGAGGAAAAGTCATAGCTCTGAGTGCCTCCAAAAAGAAACTGGAGAGAGCATACACTAAGAGCTTGACAGCATATCTGAAAGCTCTAGAAGAAAAAGAAGCAAATACACCCAAGAGGAGTAGATGGCAGGAAATAATCAAACTTGGGGCTGAAATTAACCAAGTAGAGACAAAAAATTATTATACAAAGAATCAACCAATCTAAAAGTTAGTTCTTTGAGAAAATCAACAACATAGATAAACCCTAAGCCAGTGTAACCAGGGGGCACAGAGACAAAATAACAAAATCAGAATTGAAAGGGGAGGCATAACAACAGAAACTGAGGAAATCTAAAAAATCATCAGATCCTACTACAAAAGTCTTTACTCAACAAAACTGGGATAAAATGGGCAATTTCCTAGACAGATACCAGGCACAAAAGTTAAATCAAGATCAGAAAAAAATGATCTAAACAGTCCCCTAACCCCTAATGAAATAGAAGCAGTCATCAATAGTCTCTCAACCAAGACCAGATGGGTTTATTGGTGAGTTCTATCAGACTTTCAAAAGACCTAATACCAATACTCTCCAAACTATTCCCCAAAATAGAATTGGAAGTAACACTACCCAACCTGTTGTATGAAGCCACAATTATTCTAATACCTAAACCAAAGACCCTAAAAAGGAGAACTTCATACCAATTTTCCCTTATGAATATTGATGCAAAAATACTCAATAAAATCCTTGCAAACCAAACCCAAGAACACATCCAAACGATTATCCATCATGATCAAGTAAGCTTCCTCCCAGGGATGCAGGGATGATTCAATACAAGGAAATCCATCGATCTAATTCCCTATATAAACAAACTCAAAGAAAAAACATATGAGCATTTCATTACATGCTGAGAAAGCATTTGACAAAATCCAACACCCCTTCACGATAAAAGTCTTAGAAAGATCAGAAACTCAAGGCCCATACCTAAACATAGTAAAAGCAATATACAGCAAACCAGTAGCCAACATCAAACTAAATAGAGAGAAACATAAAGCAATCTCACTAAAATTGAGACAAGACTGCCCACTCTCTTCCTACCTATTCAATATATAGCTCAAAGTCCTAAGCAAGAGCAATTAGACAACAAAAAGTGGTCAAAGGGATTTAAGTTGGGAAGAAAGAATTCAAAATATCACTGTTTGAAACTGATATGATTGTATACTTCAGTGACCCCAAAAATTCCACCAAAGAACTCCTAAAGCTGATAAACAATTTCAGCAATGTGGCTAGATACAAAATTAAATCAAACAAATCAGTAGACTTCCTCTACTCAAAGGATAGAAAGGCTAAGGAAAAAATTAGAGAAACAACTCCCTTTATAATAGTCACAAATAATATAAAATACCTTGGTGTGACTCTAACTAAAAAAGTGAAAGATCTCTATGACAAGAACTTCAAGTCTCTGAAGAAAGAAATTGAAGATCTCAGAAGATGAAAAGATCTCCATGCTCATGGAATGGCAGGATTAATAGAGTAAATATGGCCATCTTGCCAAAAGCAATCTACAGATTCAATGCAATCCCCAGCAAAATTTCAACTCAATTCTTCATAGAGTTAGAAAGAGCAATTCTCAAATTCATTTGAAATAATAAAAAACCCAAGATAGTGAAAACTAATCTCAACAATAAAATAACTTCTGGGGGAATCAGTATCCCAAATGTCAAGCTGTACTACAAAGCAATAGTGATAAAACTGCAAGGTATTGGTACAGTGACAGCCATGTAGATCAATGGAATAGAAACAAAGACCCAGAACTGAACCTACACACCTACAGTCACTTGACCTTTGACAAAGGAGCTAAAACCATCCAGTAGAAAAAAGGTTGAATTTTCAACAAATGGTGCTGATTCAATTGGCAGTTAGCTTGCAGAAGAATGCAAATCAATTCATTCTTATCTCCTGTACAATGCTCAAGTCCAAGTGGATCAAGGACCTCCACATAAAAACAGATGCACTGAAACTAATAGAAAAGAAAGTGGGAAAGAGCCTCGAGCACATGGGCACAGGGTAAAAGTTCCTGAACAGAACACCAATAGCTTTTACTCTAAGATCAAGGATTAACAAATGAGATCTTTACCAACTCTACAACTGAAAGAGGGCTAATATCCAATATATACAAAGAACTCAAGAAGTTAGACTTCAGAGAACCAAATAACCCTATAGTCATCAGGGAAATGCAAATCAAAACAACCCTGAGATTCCACCTCACACCAGTCAGAATGGCTAAGATTAAAAACTCAAGAGACAACAAGTGCTGGCAAGGATGTAGAGAAAGAGGAACACTCCTCCACTGTTGGTGGGATTGCAAAATGGTAAAACCACTCTGGAAATCAGTTTGGCGGTTCCTCAGAAAACTGGGCATGCCACTTCCAGAGGACCCTGGCATACCACTCCTGGGCATATACCCAGAGGATTCCCCTGCATACAATAAAGACACATGCTCTACTATGTTTATAGCAGCCTTGTTTATAATAGCCAGAAATTGGAAGGAGCCCAAATATCCCTCAAAGGAGGAATGGATACAGAAAATGTGGTATATTTATACAATGGAATACTACTCAGCAATTAAAAATAATGAATTCATGCAATTTGTAGGTAAATGGTTAGATCTGGAAAATATCCTGAGTGAGTTAACCCAATCACAAAAGAATACACATGAAATGCAATCACTGATAAGTGGACATTAATGAGCCCAGAAGCCCTAAATACTCAAGGCACAATTAGCAAGTCAAATGATTCCCAAGAAGAAGAAAGGAGAGGACCCTGGGCCTGTAAAGATTGGATCCAGTTTTGTAGACCCAGAAGAGAGAAACCGTGGGGGGAAGGGGAATGATTGGGGAATAGTTGGGGAGGAGAGGAATTATGGGACGTATGGTGGGGGGGAACTGGGAAAGGGGAAAGCCTTTGGAATGTAAACATAGAATATAGAAAATAAAAATTTAAAAAAATGGGATACAGAGCTAAATAAAGAATTTTCAACAGAGGAATATTGAATGGCTGAGAAGCACCTAAAGAAATATTCAACATCCTTAGTCATCAGGGAAATGCCAATCAAAACAACCCTGAGATTCCACCTTATACCAGTCAGAACTGCTAAGATCAAAAACTCAAGTGACAGCAGACGCTGGTAAGGATGTGGAGGAGGAACACTCCTCCACTGTTGGTGGATTGCAAGTTGGTACAGTCACTCTGGAAATCAGTTTGGTTGTACCTCAGAAAATTGGCCATAGTACTACCAGAGGAACCTGCTATACCACTCCTGAGTATATACCCAGAGGATTCTCCAACATATAATAAGGACACATATTCCCCTATGCTCATAGCAGTCTTATTTATAATAGCCAGAAGCTGGGAAGAAACCAGATGTTCCTCAACAGAGGAATGGATACATAAATGCGGTACATTTACCCAACGGAATACTACTCAGCTGTTAAAAATAATGAAATCAGAAAATTCTTAGGCAAATGCTTAAAACTAGAAAATATCCTGAGTGATGTAACCAAATCACAAAAGAACACACATGGTATGCACTTGCTGATAAGTGGATATTAGCCCAGAAGTTTGGAACCCAAGATAAAATTCACAGAACAAATGAAGCTCAAGAAGATGGAAGAACAAAGTATGGATACTCTGGTCCTTCTTAGAAGGTGGAACAAAATACCCACAGGTGGAAATACAAAGTGTGGATCAGAGACTGAAGGAAAGACCATCCAGAGACTGCCCCACCTGGGGATCCATCCCAATACAGTTACTAAACCCAGATAATATTATGGATGCCAACAAGTGCTTGCTGACAGGAGTCTCCTGAAAAGTTCTGCCAGTGCATGACAAGTACAAAGGGGGATGCTCTCAGCCAACCATTGAATTGAACACATGGTCTTCTATGGAGGAGCTAGAGAAAGGACCCAAGGGGCTGAAGGGGTTTGTAGCCCCATAGAAGGAACAACAATATGAACCAATCAGTACCTCCAGAGCTCCCTGGGACTAAAACACCAACCAAAGAGTACACATGGAGTGACCCATAGCTCCAGCTGCATATGTTGGACATTAAATGGCTCTTGTTCCTGTGGAGGCTCCATGCCCCAGTAAAGGGGAATTCCAGGACAAGGAAGTGGTTTGGTGAGCAGCGGGAGGGGAGGATGGGTTTAGGGGATTATGGGGGTGGCAGACCATGAAAGGGGACAGTATTTGAAATGTAAATAAATAATATATCTAATAAAATATGTTTAATTATGATTTGTTATCAGGAAATGTTTGATTTGTGCACATTGTTTGGTAGTTTGAATATAAACTCTTCTGGCTTAAGTGTTAAACACCCAGCCTCCTGGTGGTGGAGCTTTTCAGAAAGGTTGTCAAACTTTTAGGAGGTGGGTTCCTGGGAGCTGACCTTGAGGTGTTGAATCCTGACCTCATCTGTTATTCAGTCTCTGCTTCCTGCTTGTCAGTGCAACATGAACAGTTAGCCTCCTACTCCTGCTGCTGTGCCCTGCCTGTCACAGGCTGTATGCCCTCCAATTGTAAGCCAAAATAAACTTTTTCATCTTTACATTTCTTTTGTCAGGCACTTTATCATGGAAACAGGAAAAAAAATACATCTACTATTTATGTCCATCTAGATAAGATAACTTTCTGAATATCACATGTACCTGCTGTATCTTTGCTAGGGCCAGCAAGCTCCCCTTCCTACTAATATGAGAACACCCCTCTTAGGAAAAGTCATGTGAAAAGGTCTGTGAGTAAACAATATGCAAGTAGAAAAAGTCTAAGAATCCCTGGCCTCAGGCACCTCCTCAGGCAAAGACCCAACGAGAGCAGAAGAGATACAAAGGGAGCTTCCAGTGGGATGAGAGAGGAGAGCGGTTGAGAAGAGGCTTGGGTTGGGAAGTACAAGGAAACAATTGCCTCGAGCCTTTGTCCACTGTGGTTGTTAGTGAGACTGGTATGAAAACTACCTTCTTCTCAGAATGCCATGAGTCGTGAGTGTCATGTCCTGGAGCCAGTGAGAGACAAGATAAATGCCATCCCACTGTAGTCAGTCAAGGGCTGCTCTGTGTTTGTCCAGAACTCAGGATGAGTGTGCTCGTTGAGATAGGAAATAGTTAACTTGTTATCATGTTGGATCAATTTTAGATATTGTTCATATTGGGCTATAAATGAATAAAAAGCCATCTTGTTTTGTTGTTGTCATCTTACCTTTTGGCTTTAAAGCCAGTTTAAGGCCCTAGAATGTTTCCCTTCTTCTTCTTCTTCTTCTTCTTCTTCTTCTTCTTCTTCTTCTTCTTCTTCTTCTTCTTCTTCTTCTTCTTCTCCTCCTCCTCCTCCTCCTCCTCCTCCTCCTCCTCCTCCTCCTCCTCCTCCTTCTTCTTCTTCTTCTTCCTTTTCTTCTTCTTCTTCTTCCTTCTCCTCTCCTCCTCCTCCTCCTCCTCTCCTCCTCCTCCTCCTCCTCCTCCTCCTCCTCCTCCTCCTCCTCCTCCTCCTCCATCAGTATTTCTTTTTAACTAATCAGCAGTAGATATTTTGGCTTAGTTATTGAAACATCAGCATTTTAATACTGTAGACATTCTCCGAGACTGCCTCCTCTCCTATTGTCAATATGTTTTCTTTGGTTTTGTTTGTTTTTAACCTTTATTATTGACTCATTTAACAATGCTCCCTGAGATCCCAGCAGTGTGGAAGGACTGTCAATCACACTGTTTAGTAGAAACTGAAAATTAGCTGCGCTGTTTGGGGGTCACTAGTAACGCAAATTATATTATTTATCTGAAGTTGAAATTAAGCAGTTCTATTTGAGACATGCTTTTACTAAAAGTTTTTCATTATGTTTTGGAAGTTCTAATATCCCCAGGAATTCTGCCTTTCACTGGGCACCCTTGCAATTTGTACATCTCTGTACACACGCTACTGTGTTTATGGTATTTCTCCACAGAATTCAGAAGTCCACCTCTCATCCAATAAGAAACGTCATCTTCAAATATCATTGTACCAATATGCTGAGAGTCTCGGACAAGCTATGGCATTTTAGTCCTTCCTACTGATATGAGAATACTCCTGTTAAGAACAGCTCTCACAAGGGAAAAGAAACTACTCAAACCAACATAAATCAGAACGTATGGATCAATTCCTTTGGCCCTTAAGACATGATAATTTCATTCAACAGGTATCTTTGGTGTTGCTGCACACAGACAAGTTTGCACCTGAGCACATGCTCATGAGAATTTGGTTCAAGGGCACTACAGATATAGATTAGCAGTTAAGAGTACTTGCTGTCCTTGCAAAGGACCTGGACTCAATTCCCAGTACCCATGTCAGGTGACTCACATCCACCTATAAATCCAGTTCCAGGTGATCTGAATCCCTCTCCTGGTCTCTGCTGGCCCCTGCCTATGCCCAGCACACACACATGAACACTGTACAAAATAGTTAAATGAGCATTTTTAAGAGAGAATATGTTCCTGGGGCAGTGAATATTCTTGTAACCCTATCCTCTTCCCCATGCTCTCAACTCTTCAGGGTTTGGAAATGTTACAATATATTAAGTTTCTAAGCTTCCTTCATTTGGAAGCATTTCATAATCTGTGCAAGCCCACAGAGAGGGCATTCTGAAGCCAGTTCCCTACAGTGTGAAGCTTGAAGAGACTAGCTCACCAGTATGCAATTTTCTGACCTTCTGCATTACTCCTGGGCCTTCCCACTGGGACAGCAGAATTTAGATCCACTCTGTAGAAGATCTTAACAGGGTGTGTGGGGAACAGGCCCGCTAATGGGATGAGATTTGAGAAGTTTCCAGATAGTCTTTCCACAGCACTGAGCTATGAGCAGCTTAAATGACCCACTTTTACAAATAACTCTGCAACCTTGCTCCCGGAGTCAAGTGCGGGAAGGCAGAGTAGCGCTTTCCCAGTGAGCATTACACATAGCAAGGGAGTTGCCACTGGGAAGAGAAAGGAAACACTCAGTTTAAATAAAAGAATCAAAGAAACACTCCTTGTGTTTGGTAGAATGAAATGGTGCCACATTCGGGGAGATTGGAAAACCCATGAAACTGTATCAAATCCATTATTAGGCATGGGCGAATGTTGTCTTTCAAGAGTGGGACAGTGCAGCTGTTTGGCAGAAAAACAAAAGACAATACTCACTAAGTAAAACACTTTATAATTGTCAAGTTTTCCCTCTGACTTTAAAATTAACCTTTAGAAGGGAATCATGCACACCCTATCTCAGATAACAAGGTATGTTTTAAAAATTCTTATTTCCATTGCTGTAGATTGAATAAATGAGAAATGTCTAGTTCCCAAGCAGGAGGCCCATCCCTAGTATTTAATGTCCCAGGCATTATCAGTGACATGGAGAGTGAGAAGAGACAGGCTCCACCTCACAGCGCTTAGCATTCTTTCTCTCTGTAGACACTGAACAAGTAGAGCTCAGTTCTACCAACTACAAGAGCTATTTGCATCCCTATAGACAGTAGAAAGAGCAACAAAGAAACAGTCAGTGTATCCGGTGCAGGCCAAGTCTTGAGTTCATAGAGGCTAGCTTGAAAGAGAGACAGAAACAGGAAGGAAGTGCAGGGAGAAAGGTGGTGAGAGGAAAGCCGGAAGGGTAGGCTCAGAGAGCAACCAAAGCTTAGCAACTGATACAGCGCCTAGCTTCACCATATAGAGTTGTGACCCTGCTGTGGTTCCATTATTAAGGTGCGCAGCAGTCCCCATCTCTCCTTCCAGCTCTGGGCACTCAAATTGTTCCTTTCTAGAACCACAAACTTCTTTCTTCAAATAGAGAAGAAACCAATCCTTCCCAAATCACAAAGCTAAAATTTATTCAGTTATTCCTAACCCCGCAACACAGTATGCAGTACCTATTAGTTCTCATCTGATTTGTTACTGAATTGAGATTAAATTGAAGTCAACCACTCCTAATTTACCACCCTGGGTAAATAAATCAGACCCTATTTGAGAAAGATTAAGTTTTATATTTGCTATGACAAAAAAAGGCAACCTCTTCTACAAAGCTTAATGTGCACATTGGGTTTTCATTAAGGGACTACAATATTATAACCATTAGAGTCCAAGGAGACGGGGCTGAAGGAAAGCACTGGAAACCTCTCTAAGGCTAAGGATTCACATTCTATTCTTGCCCACTATGTGTTTCTATTTGAATTCTTGATTACATCTGCCCTGCCCCTTGTCAGTGAGGTCCTCTGAGGAAAGTGTGTAGCAGGACCAGCCATGTCTGTGGGACTTCCTGAATGCTATCCAGATACCAGCTGGTAGGAAAGAAGGCTGAGCTCCAAGTAAAGAGAACACAAATACAATGGCTGTTCTTGGTTGTCTACTTGACTACCTCTGAATCAAGTGAAACACAAACATGGACACTTGTGAAGGGTTATTTGCTTAACTTGAAGTAGGAAGATCTACTTCTAATCTGGATCCATGCAGTAGAAAGACACATCTTTAATCCATATCCTTTGAGCTGGGAAAACCCATCTGCAATTTGCCCCTAACTCTCTGCTATAAATTTAGGACCTAGAAGAAAGATAACTCTGCTCTTTGCATCCTTGCTCTAGCCTTGCTAATACATCTATCCCTTCACTGGTTTTAGAGCCTATTCTTTCCAGATTCTAGTATCTACTGAATTCAGCCTCAGTGGCAGCAATTATACGATTCTTGGTCTTCCCATTTATAGCCAGATATTATTGGATGTGCTGAACGACAGTCTGTAAGTCATGCTAAGATTTTTCATTCATATACACACACAGGCACACACACACACACACACACACACACACACACACAGAGAGAGAGAGAGAGAGAGAGAGAGAGAGAGAGAGAGAGAGAGAGAGAGAGAGGATTTATCCTATAAGTTATTTTACTCTAGAGAACCCTGACTGATACAACATTCAAACTACTCCTGGAAATGCCCAGTATGCACACATATGAGTCAATGGCTTCTTCTATGATTATTTATTTTTTAAGATTTTATTATTTATTTTATGTGTATGAGTACACTGTTACTGTCTTCAGACACACCAGACGAGGGCATTGGATCCAATTACAGATGGCTGTGAGCTACCATGTGGTTGCTGGGAATTAAACTCTAGGAGTCAGTGCTCTTAACCACTGATCCATTTCTCCAACCCCTGATTATTTATTTGTAAAGAACAATATGACTTACTAAATGAAAACCACAAGAAAATTTACTATTTTTTGATTCTTTACACAGATCAGGGCATTGTTTAGGATATCTAGTGTCTTCCATACAATCAAAATTTTTCTTGAAGAAGACCAGATGGAGAATAAAGATGAAGTCTAGTGATATACTCTCATTTGTTTGTTTAAGAATTCCATTTGTTTGTTTGAGGCAGGGTTTCTCACTCAATAGCCCAGGCTGCCTTACAACCCACTACATAGTGCATTCTTGCCTCCAACCTGTGCAAAGGCCTCCTGCCTTGTCCTCTCAGGTATTTGTATTGTAGATGTGAGTCAAGCACCCTGAGAATTAATATGTGAGTAAAACTAGGGATTTTTCAAAGGCATCACAGTGATTACATTGCAATATAGAAAAAAAATAAATCTCTTATTATGGCTAACAGAAGCTAAAATTGCTAAGATCGTGTAGTTAATAAAGAGGCTCCAATGAACAAACTAGCTGTGGTACATCTTTTTAGTGATATTTACCCAGAGTAGGGTATCACGCTTTGGAGAAAAAAATGACCTAGAAGGATCATAAGTAGGTGTGGTTAGTTAAATCAGCCAATCTGGTCAGTGGATTCCAGTTAAGGAGGAATGGGTGGAGAGACAGGCAGAATGTGGCCATTGTAGAATACACATTTGTATGTTGGTAACTGTGGACCTGATGTAATAACCTTGTGACAATGTTGCCTCACGAACTGTAACAAATGTACCTCATGAATGGGAGATGTTAACAAAGGTACATTTGAGGTGGACTGGGGCCCTGTACCTAGACATGTAGAAATCTGAACTTTCCACTTAATGTAGAAACACAAATATAAGCAGTCTTTGGAAGGCAATAGAAGGTAATCTGAAGCCCCCAGAAATGGACAAGAGGGGTTAACTTGATCCTTTCACCTAGCTCCAATGTGGCAGACCATCATCCCAGAACTGGAGAGGGAGTAGTTTCTGGTAAAGCTGTCCAGCAGGGGAGGCTGTTGCTGTGTTACTTTAATCTTCAATGAAAGGAAGAGTCTCCAAGTAAGACAACCCACCTAAGTGGTTGGCATTTGAGACTTGTTATTTCTCAATAGACAGGAGGACCCCTTTGGGATCAGAGCATCATGAGGTAATTGCTACATATTCCTTAAGAATGATTAGAATGTATCTAAGGCATATCCCTCTGGGATCTTTCAAAGGATTTTTGGTTATAATGTGTTGACACAAAAGAGTTAATATCAGGAGTACTGATCTTATTTGCTGTTACAATGTCCAGGGCTATCTAACAACTAGCAACATAGAACTCAGAGTAATGGGAAATGAAAACAAAACAAAACCAAACCAAACAAAAACAAAAACAAAAACAAAAAACAAAAAAATAGGAAAACCTAACACCTCTCTCTGAGATGAACGATAATATTGCCTGAACAGTGCATCCTTTCCCTTGGGTCCTGTCAAAGTGGCAGAAGAGCTCAGGTGGAGGATATGGGGGGGGGAATGGAGAACTTTAAAAAGTTTAAGAATTATCAAGCACTTATGGGTCAAAGACTGGCCAAAGACTGCAGATAGTCTGTCTGTAATAATTAGAAGTCTGAGAACAATTTTCCTTCCTTACTAAAATATCCTAGCTGCCCACTTGAATTTGCATTTTTAGAAACTTCTTAAGACCATGTTTCTCATATAAGACACCAGAGCTTGCATAGAAACAGGCAAAACATGCTGACAGGACAGAAGGCCAGTCTGTTGTCCCAATGTTTGCTAGGTGATGGACAGCGATGTGGAAGACAGAGGACATTTGACTGAAGGGCTGGATGGATTCAAGTATGTTCCTTGTAAATGATTCCTTTCCTTATTTACATTACTTATAAGAAATACACTGAACGGACAGAGGAATCCTTTAAAATATTCATGTGAGGGTGGTCCCCTGTGTTATTGAGTAGAGAAAATATGAATTTTCATGGACTATGTCCTCATTTTTCAATTTTACTTTATATTTTATTTGCATACCGTTCTATCAGTGTGGCTTTGCACGTGGTTTCTGTTCTTCCTACTGCTGCATTCATTTAACCTTGACTTTGGAGTTCCTCCAAAAGGCGTTGATAATTAATCAATTTTCCAACCTTAAGAGTAATAGCAAATAGATGGAGGTATGTCAAGATGATGCCATTCCATGTCAAGGAGACATGGGCATTATTTTTATATAGTCTTGAAAAGGAAGAATAGAACTCACATTTTCCAATTTGAAAACTATGATAAATAAAACAACATAGTTTTGGCATAATGAGAACCATGTGGATCAATGCAGTAAAATTGAAAGTCTTGAAATGGGCATGGAGGTTTATAGTCAATTGATTTTCACCAGGGGTGCCAAGGCCATTTAATATGAAAGGAAGAGTTTTATGAACAAATGATACTAGGAATGTTGATACAAAAGACCAAAGCCAGAGGGTCACCTCAGATCATATTCCAAAAGGATGTAAGATGGTTAGAGGTATAAATCACAGAGCTAAAAATACAACATTTCCAGAGGAAAACACAGGGGAGGTTTTAATGACAATGGATTTGGCAGTGGAATTGTAGATATAACAGTAAAAATACATGCGAGGAAAAGTAAATGAGCTGAACTTCATCCAAATTTAAAATTTTTGTAGTTCAGAATACCATCAAGAAGGCAAAAGAGACACCTGCAAAGTGGGAAACATGTTTGTACATAATATAACTGGTATCTAGTTATAGGTGAACACTGCTGATGATCTAGTATAGTGTCTAGAATATACAGAGAACACGCAACACTCAACAGTAAAATGTTAAGCAACCCTTATAGAAAATGAATAATGGAATAGAGGAGATATTTGGCCAAAGAAGTTCTAGAAATACCCAAGGAACACATGAAAAGATGTTAGACATCAAGTCACTGGGACCTGGAACAATAGGCCAAGGAGTTTGTGATCATAATTTCAGGAAAATAGCTTCAGCAAGCAGAGTGCAAAAGTAAAACCCTTGCCCATTACAAGAGAGAATATAAAATAATATATTTTCTGGCATATTCTAATCATCTGTAGAAAATAATTCAGATTGTTTCTTACAAGGTTTAATATAACATTTCTACACAGTCTGGCAATTCCATTCATAATATATACAGTTGTACATGATTGTTCATAGCAATACAATTTACAATAGCTAATACATGTAAACAACTCATATATCTGCCAAGTGATAAATGGATAAATAAAAGTTGTATCCCTATAAAAGAATAATATTCATTCATTAAAATGGGGAAGTACAAGATGAGAACTTATGGGGAAAGGGCCAACTGAAATGAAAGAGTATGAAGGAAGCCCATAAGCTTGTAAACAAAGTAAAATTTAAAAAATTAAAAGGGACACATCCTATATGGATTGTCAAAGCTCCTCCTTGAAGATATGAGTTATTAAATAAAGTCCTTCTTGTCAGATCTCAGTAAACTCTTGAGTTCTTGTTCAATGAGGTTCAGAGGTTCAACAAACAATTCACTCTTGTGCTCATCATAACTCCAAAATAAGACCTTATTGCTGAAGTTATTACACACCTGGGTTTCATTCTATTCAGAAATCAAGGTAAGAATGAGGGAGAGGTCTCCTCCATGCCAACTAGTGATACAAGGTGCTATGTACATGCTCATGAGAGAAAAAGCATCATTAGTTTTATCCATATGAAATCTATACAAACACTTGAGCAATAGTTGTACAGCTATCATGGAGATAACTCTAGTAGCATTTTTGGCCCACCACGCAGGAAGAAATCCACTGCTGGTATTATAGAATCACTGAGAAACCTATGGCTGGAAATAATATCAGACCTAAAAGAGGGAAAATGATTCTTTTGTTTAGGTAACTTGACTGCCTTCTAAAATACAAATGTTTAGATTGATAAATTTAATACTCTCAGTTTTAATGACTGAAGCTTCTCTTTCCAGTGATCTATGATGGTGGCAGAGTCTTACAGTTACACAAGTTGCTGAGAATAAGTGACAGCTGAGTTCACCCCTAAAGAAGAGCGTTCATTACACCATTCCCTTCCAAGACTCAGACAGCATTGTGGAAGAAGAGCCAGAAAGACTGTTAGAGCCAGAATATAGGAGAAGAGCTGTGAAGTTCTGTTTTCTGGATAACACACAGCACTACAATCACCGTCAGCAATAAGGTCTTATCTTTGAGTTATAATGAACACAAGAGTTTATTGTTTCGTGGACCTCTGAACCTCATTGAGCAAGAACTCATAAGAATTTTCTGAGTATGCATGGAAGTATCAAATAACTAACTTAATAAATAGTACTTATTTTTAAGCCAATTACTAAACTCCAAGTTTTAAGAAGCCATTATATATTTTGAAATCATCAAATAGTCATTCATGCTCTGAAATCTAAAAGTAATTTAAAAAGGTCTACCAATACCTTCCATTGTTGACACGCTTTATTTTTTTTAATCTCAAATCCAACTTGACATTAGCTTTATACTATTTCATTTGGGTTTTAATTCCTTCTACAATCTTCATCATGATCCTCTGATACATCATTTATCTTTAATACAAATCACTTTATTGTGTAATAAAACTATTTAATTCATATAGTAAAACTCCAATAAATTTCCATTTATTTTACCTAAAAATGGGAAATACAGATGCGTGCTGTGATATGGATACACATGGAGAAAATTATACAAAGTAACAAGACATCATAGAAGCCTATTACTATGCATTCACTCACAAAATATCCATGGTTTGTAAAACAGCAGAGGCAGAAGACAGAAGCTGGGTTCTAGATCCCAGGAGATTAGAGGACATAGGAGTACCTTCCTAGTGGCTGCGTGTCCTTGGGGAGGTAGTAATGTTTGAAATCTGACTTAGTATCCTGCTTCTCCTACAGAAGTCACAGACCAGATAACTAATAAAGAACACAGATGGATTTCTTGGGATTCTGTTGGCTGGCAAGTCCAGCGTAAGTTATATAAAAAGTTAATGGGTTCAGACTTAGGTTATAAAATAATAAAGGGTCTGATTCAGCCTTCATATTGTCTGTATTTTTCATGTTAACCTTAAAAATTATGTATGGCAAAAGCAGCTTAATACATTGAAGAAATATGGCTGCAAGTCTCCTTTTATCCCAGCATGACAGACTGGAAAAGCCAGCTATGAGAAGGGGAGCAGAGGAGGTGAGAACACAAAGCATGATCTCTGAAAGGAGGAGCTTGAGTTAAGGACAGGAGGTTCCTCATCAGCATACCTGACACACCCTAACTGGATAGAGAGTACTACAGAGTCTGAAGGATAACTGATGCCTGCCACACTATACTAACGACCCTCATTAACAAAGCCATTTCAAAGAGGCAGAGGGGTTCTGCCAATCTTGGGTCTTCTGGAAAAACCCAGAGAGACATGGTTGCAAGATGAGTGAGCAGATTTGTGCCCAATCAGTAGCTCAGAGTGTGTGTGGCTTAAAAACACTAGGCTCGCTGGGCGTTGGTGGCACATGCCTTTAATCCCAGCACTTGGGAGGCAGAGGCAGGCGGATTTCTGAGTTCAAGGCCAGCCTGGTCTACAGAGGACGGCCAGGGCTACACAGAGAAACCCTGTCTCAAAAAACCAAAAAAACAAAAACAAAAACAAATAAAAACACTAGGCTCTCAGCATCCTACATTTTGAGTTTGCTGTGAGTCATTAGATTTAAGGGCAAGGAAGAGCTGGGTAGTGATCCAAAGTCCTGAGGTTGGAAATCCCACATGTTTCATAATATTGTTTATTATTGTAAGGCAGCTATTTCTTCCCCTACTTTATTCCTCTAGCAATACTTCACTCTCACTGTCGTGCAGTTGGACTATTTCCTACATCAGATCTTGATAAATGGACTGGGAAGAGCCAGTGGGATATCCCACTGTCATACCAAGACATTTGCTAAAAAGACACCTACTGGAGGATCAGGGCTTCTGGGCTTCTGGGATTTTGTCATTAATTATTATAACATAGAAATTGGAACTCAGAAGCCAGGTATAGTCACAACAAAAACCCTAACAATACATAGTTGTACTTGGTACCAGGCAGCAGATGATGAGGGGCTGCTTTCAGGGGAGTCAGTCTTCGTGTCTGTGTCAATGGACAGTTTAGCAGGCTGACCCTAGGCAAGCACCAGGAAAGCAGGTGGTTAATGTATGTTGGTTACTAATGGCTACAATACACAAGGTGCAGCAGTGCTAGAGGAATGAGATAGAAGAAGAGCTAGAGCTACCTTACAATAATAAACAATGTGTTTCTAAGCTCAAAGCTTCGTATTATCACCCAGTTCATCCTCACCATTGGGTCTAATGACTCACAGCAAACCCAAGATGTAGGATATGGGTTTCCCATTCCCCATTCCACAAAGCCTCAAGGTAATGGCCATCTGCTTGAGGCAAAGAAAAGATTGAAAAGAAAACTTCAAGTACACTTAAAATTGTTCCCCCTAGTTTTCAAGGAAGGCTTTGACTCATGGGACATATCGGCAGCCACCAGCTGTTTAAAGAAAACACATTCCACAAAGCAACCAGAATCTGGGAGCTGAAACATCTGCCCAGAACTAACAGTGACTGTCAGGTCTCATCTCTGTCTCTCATAAGTGGAAGGTGACAAGGAACCAGCATAGCCTTTGAGGCAGGAGGATTATCTCATACATAGTCCAGTCAGTGCAAAACAGAGTTGAAGTCTCCAGGAGAAACACTGCCAAAAATCATACAGAAGCCTATTCCGGAAATCTCCCCATGTGGGAGAACAAGAGCCTTCCCTCCTCAGGCAAACTTCAGATTGCTGGGAGTCAGTGGTTACGGACTGAATTCACTTATTTTCCACTTTCTAAACAGCAGTAAATTACATGAGGGATTGGGAAGATGGTTCAATAACTATAGAACCCATGTTGCACAAACACAAGGATCTGAGATCATATCCCCATCACCCATGCTTGGCACATTCCTATAAACACACACACACACACACACACACACACACACACACACACACACAATTTGGACTCTAGTTAAGAGAGCTTACTGGGATTATCCTGTGTATAAAAGGACAGCAGACAATGGGTCTTTTTAGTATCAAGATCTCTAAGCAAGAGAAAGCAAGCAGAGATCCCAGAGTCTAACAGGGCATTCTGAGTCACACAGGTAGGTATGATACAGCATCAGTGTCATGCTTAGGAAGAATGGCATACTTGCTTTGTTGGAAATGAAGGAACTGCCAACAGGATACCATCTCCAATCATCAAAGAGATTGACTGTAGCGAATCAGTCAGAGCTGATTTGCTGTCTCTTTTGGGGATGCTAGCATATCAGAATATCCCACATTGCAAGTCATCAGGCATCTCTGCCCCACCCCATGCTGCCCATCACCCCACATGTCAGCTGGAGGGCCATACCACCAGTTCTAGTTAATAGACTGTGAGCTAATATGCTTTCTCCATCTTCCCCCCAACCCCACAGTTAGGGCTTCATGGAACATATATTGCTGAGGACATAGCTCTCAGATCCCCTAAACTACAGATGTATTTATGTGAGCAATAGGTAATCGTGAGTTACTGGAATTTGTCTGATACAGCTATGAGAATAACCTCCAGCAGAGAAAAGACTTGTTTTGTGACCAAAAAACAAATGTTTAAATAAATAATAAAGGATATGAACTATATACTAAGACCTAGCTTCAGGGACCAATACAGTGACATCCATAAAAGGACTGATAACAGAATTCAAATCATGAAGCTTATAGTATGGGATAGTTATCTGTCCCATACTTTAATTGCTGGGTATTTTGAGAATGTCATCTGGCAACTCTGAGTTTCTTATAACCTCTTGCAAAAGGGATGCTGGTACATTTCCAGAGTTTTCCAGCGAAACCATGTGCATTGATTGCTTTGTTCCATATAACTATCAGCTTATACACATCTTTCCATATTTACATTTTAAATGAAAGAACTGGATCTGGAATATGGAAGATTATATTGCAGAAGATGCTTGTAAAAAAAGGATTCCTCTTCATCTTGAAAAGATGAACATGACCTTGTGGGTGCCAAAAGCCAGCTGAGATGCTACAACACATTGGTGATGAAAGTGTTTGGGGTTTAGGATATTCTAATTGTCCAGTAGTGCTGTTATCTTCCTCCAGGAGTCCAGAAAGGAAAGGAGTCTCAGCAGCTGTAGCTCTCCAGCTGTATAGAGGGCATGTCTCTGTCCCAGGCCCGCAGCAGATGCTTTTGCTGATATGTCATTATTCAGTGTGTTAAGTGTGAACTCTAATTATAGCATTTTGCTTTCTAGAAATCTTTCCATGAATTTCACTTTATTTGGGGTGCTTCCATTCTTTCTATGTGTGAAGACTTCTTCTTCTTCTTCTTCTTCTTCTTCTTCTTCTTCTTCTTCTTCTTCTTCTTCTTCTTCTTCTTTGTCTTCTTCTTCTTCTTCTTCTTCTTCTTCTTCTTCTTTGTCTTCTTCTTCTTCATCTTCTTCTTTGTCTCCTTCTTCTTCTTCTTCTTCTTCTTCTTCTTCTTCTTCTTCTTCTTCTTCTTCTTCTTCTTCTTTGTCTTCTTCTTCTTCATCTTCTTCTTTGTCTCCTTCTTCTTCTTCTTCTTCTTCTTCTTCTTCTTCTTCTTCTTCTTCTTCTTCTTCTTCTTCTTCTTCATAGCAATTAATTCTATGGCACCAGCAGATTATGTGACAATTCAATCCTGATGCAAGCTATCTATAAAGAAGCTTAATCCCCTCCCCCCAGGGTAAGGACTCATTTTCAGCAGGCTATCCCCATTGCAGAAGGCAGCCACAAATGAGGATCTCAAACTTTTCAAAATCTACTTGACCAACTGCAAATTCAGGGGTTCCCATTATAACCTGTCAAGGTACTTAGAGAACTCAGGCTAGGAATTTACTTTTTACTACTGTTCTAGCATAAAACACATAGCCAAATGTAAGATGAATAAACATGACAATGTGTGAGGTCAGGTAGAGAGCACGGCATATATTTAACCATACAACCCTCCAAGCAAGTTCACTGACCTGGAAACTCTCTAGAACATACTGGACAAAAGCCAGCTAACAGGAGGAGGAGATGGCTCAGTGAGGAAGAGTGCTTATTGTGCAGGCATGCGGACTTAAGTTCTAATCCTTGGCACCCAAAAACAATATTGCTACACGTGGCTGTAACCCCGTAATTGGGGGAGAGAGAGGCAGATCCTTACTGTGCAGCCAGCCTACCAAAAATAGTGCACTTCTGGTACACTGAGAAACCCTGCTTTCAAGGAATAGTGAAGACATAGAGGATACATTTTTTTCTTACCAGTTTGTTTCTTACCAGTTTGTTTGGATAATAGAGGAATACTTTCTTCCATAACATTTTTTATACTACCAACAGAACTTGCTGATGAACTGGGCAGGTCTGTTATTTCAACATGGGATAGTGCTTCTTTTATCACAAACCAGAACATAACTGCATTCTCTGGAACCTCTCCTTCATCCTCTTAATCTTTATGTTCCAGGATCCAGGTTTTCATATCCTTTCCTACCCTGTTCCATGCTGCCTCATCCAAGGTCCCTTTATTAGAAAACCAGGGGCTAACAGAACGAATAAAGCAAAGAAAATCAGAGAGCTGCTGTTTTTTAAACTGAATTCCCTTTTTCAGTAATAAGTTATAAAAAATCTTTTTATACATAGATCTCTCACTAGATTTAGCTTGACCCATACTAAAACTATAAAACTATCACACTATCACTTCCTGCCTATCCTTTTTCGGCACTCGTCTCTGGCCGAGGGGACCGTGGCTCCCCAGGTAGGGTCCTTTCCAGATGGACATCAATAGGAGAGGGGAAGGGGACTTACCAAAATCTTCCAATTCTGAGCCCTACATTGGGTGCCACTTATTGCCGGGGTCCAGCCTCGACACAGGATTGGAGTTCTCAACTGGAAGCAGGGATATCTGGAAGGCGCATAATAAATATACACAGACTACTTTTTGGGTACAAGCTGACAGGCAGTTTTTCAAGGCTTAAAGTTTCTTTTCTCTCTCACTCTCTGTTCTCTTTCTCTCTTGCTCATTTGCTCACAGCTTGAGGCTGCACACACTCTGCATTCTCCTGCACACTCTGCTTTTCTCCTGTGCACTTTTCTTGTACTCTCTCGCTTATACACACTTCTGTGTGTTTTCCTTTCACTCACACACACACACACACACACACACACACACACTCTTCACACACATCTCTCTCTCACACACCACATGCACTCTCCTTTCACTCACACACCCACTCTTCACACACACCTCACACTCTCTCTTCACTCACTCTTCACAAGCTCTCCTCATGCTCACCCGCCTTCTTCTTGCTCCAGTCTTTTATTGATACTCTAAAAGCAGATAAAAAGACATTGTATAATCATCGCCAAATCAAATTCAAAAGAATAAACAAGTCCCACAAAAAGTCAAGAATTACAATTGTTCCCCAAAGCTTCAAGATTCCCTATTCCCAGGTCTATAGCCAAAATAATAATAATTGCAAACTTATCATTATTTCATCTTTAACTTTAACTATTATACTTCAGATCTCAGAGCTCCGAGGCCAGCTACTTGTATTTCCTAGTATAGCTCTA
This sequence comes from Apodemus agrarius, assembly GCA_964023405.1. NCBI lineage: Eukaryota > Metazoa > Chordata > Mammalia > Rodentia > Muridae > Apodemus > Apodemus agrarius. Next base: position 107,004,303 of record OZ030013.1, on the reverse strand, counting down.
ATGATAAAGACATGGGCAAAGCTGCCAGGCAGTGGTCAAAAAGAATCAAGTTAACCCTTAACTCCATAGTTCCCCTAGCTTTCCGCTTCTACACATTGCATACAATGACTCTCCTAAGAGTCCCAGTGTTTTGACTTATTTTTGCTAATCTAAGATTTAACATATTCTATACTTGCTTATCTAGGAAACACTCTCAAATGCTGTGCAGAACTTATTTCATAGCTTTGATAGTTTCTAGTGTCACAGAACTCACCAGAGCAGGAGAACGAAGTAAGAAAGTCAGATATAATAGAATAATTATGCACATCAAGGCCAACTGAAAAACAGTCACACAAATGAAACCTATACAGCCGTTGTCAAGGGCTAAGGTTAAGAGAAATGGGAACAACTGTTGTTACAAAGAGCTGCCGCGGGCTACTGAAGATGTCTCCATCCAGACCTACTGCATGTAGTCCCTTATTTCAGATGGTGGGTACCCTGCTTCTCAAGGTCCCAAACACTGTCCTTTTCTACAAGAAGCTGCTGCGGACTTCTGAGTTATCTCCATCCCAGCCTACTGCAGGCAGTCCCTGTCATTGTTTGCTGTCCCCAGCAGCTGTTGACTTCTGTTTTATGTTTCTTATTCACGCACAATGCACATATCTGCATACTATATGCACCCCTTTCTGTCTCTGTCTCTGTCTGTCTCTCTGACTCTGTCTCTCTGTCTCTCTCTCTTACACACACACACACACACACACACACACACACACACACACCCCAAAAGTAAAAGACTTAACTTTCAAAGAGGGCAGGCATGATGCCTTAGAGCAGTGCCAGTATTTTGGAAGCTGAGGCAGGAGAATGAATTGTGGTGAATTCGAGTCCAGTCTGAGTTGCAATGGCAAGATTGTTTCTCAAAAAAAATAAATAAAAAATAAAAATAAAACAAACAAACAAACAAAAACTATGAAAGGATTTTCAAGATTCCGTTATGTCCTTGGCCACGGATTGTAAAACCGAACCTCTAGCCCTCTGCTAACTCCCTTTGTGGACCAACGTTCCAGCCTCGGATCTTGTGCTCCAGTCCCCTGAGTGCCAACTTCCATTACTAAGCTTTCCAGGGCCCATCGAGAGTCATTTCAGTAGCATAAACCCTTGAAACAGATGAGAAACTGAAGATATTCTTGTAGCCTAGGAAATGTCAGTGTGTTTCAGGAGCTCTGTTGCAGAAAGAGGGATAAAGACCGAATATAATGTCTTCTGTGCCATGTTCCACAGGGATGATGATGATGACAATGATGACGATGACTGCGATGATAATGATTATTTTAGTAATCCACATCAGTACATGCAAAGAGTTTGGCTGCCCCTAAAGAATAGCTGTCCTTCAAATTCTAAGAACTGAGAGGGAATTTGACTCTTCACTGGAGAACCCAGATGGCTTCTCAGCTGGCTTCTGATGAGGGTGCAGCAGAGAGACCCCTTCGGTGCTGTTAGCATGTTTTCTGTAACTGGAGCTACCTGGTGACAGGGTGAAATCACAGATGGCCGTTTGTTTTTGTGCCTCTAGTTGACTCTCAATTTCCTGGAGTAAGTCCTTCATCTGGGGAGTATATGATTTTTATATCTCCTTAATCTCCATTTTCTCCACTTTGTCAGTGATCCATCACTCTTTCTGTGCGTGGGGTATCCCTCAACTGAGTTTCCCTTCCCTGAAGTCCTGACCTTATTTCTACCTGAAATGTTTAGGAAAACAGTTCTGCAAAGCCCCTGAAGCTAATTGGAGCTGCTTGTGTGCAGACACCCACGTGCATGGACTCTCTGCCCGCGTGTGCTTTATCCCTTCTCTGACACAAAGAAGGACCCCCTTCAATATTTTCAATTTCCAGTTTGTTAAATATTCATAATACATCCATTCCTTTTTAAAGAGCAAACTTTCGCTTAAGAGAATTTGAAACAAATAATTGGTACATTCCATTTAAAGGAAATCTAAATGCAGTATCAATCCACTGTTCTTTTCTTCTAACTTGAAATGGTTTGCCATAAACAAAAAGGCAATATACCCTCTAATCTGCTTTTGACTCCTTCCACAAATTATTCTTGCAGATGCATAATCTCTAGCTTAGAGACTCAGCAGAGTATCCCTATGACCAGGTATAGATATCAAGAGTGAGCCTTGACTAAATAGAAACAAGAAGGGGGAATAGGGAATGAGGGAGAAAATGAATGGGAATCTTGCTTCTTTTAGGACTACATTTAAATCAGATCACATAGCAAAACCTCAACCCATCAAAATACATTCCCTGATCTATGGAGTAAAAAGTTGTCTCAGTGGGTCAAACACCTGCTATATCTGAGTTTGAATCCCCCAAACCAATGTAAATCTGGATTTAGTTGCATGCATATGTACTATGGGAACATACACATACCTAGTATGTTACTGTAAAGTGGGACTAGGGCAGGAGAACCCGTGGAAACTCAAGGGGAAGCTAACATGCTTTGTATGCAGTTGCAAACCACACAGAGAGCCTGGCTCGAAGGGAAAGATGAGGACTGACAGTAGAAGCTGTCTTCTAAAATTAAACATAGTACTGCCTGAGGACCCAGCTACACCACTCCTGGGCATATACCCAGAAGTTGCTCCTACATTTAATAAGGACACGTGCTCCACAGTGTTCATAGCAGCCTTATTTATAATAGCCAGAAGCTGGAAAGAACCTATATGTCCCTCAACAGAGGAATGGATACAGAAACTGTGTTATATATACACAATGGAGTAGTACTATTCAGCTATTAAAAACAATGAATTCATGAAATTCTTAGGCAAATGGATGGAACTAGAAGCTGTCATCCTGAGTGAGGTAACCCAATCACAAAAGAACGCACATGGTATGCACTCACTAATAAGCGGATGCTAGTCCAAAAGCTCAAAATAAACAAGCTATAATTCACCCAGTACAGGAAGCTCAAGAAGGAGGACTTAAGTGAGGGTGTATTGGTTCCTCTGAGAAAGGGAACATAAATACTCACAGGAGCAATAAGGGAGACAATGTGTGGAGCAGAGAGTGAAGTAAAGGCCACCCAGAGACTGCCGTACCTGGAGATTCATCCTATAAACAGTCACCAAACCCTGATACTACGACAAGAAGCGTATACCAAAAGGAGCCTGCCATGGTTGTCTCTGGAGGGTTCCTGCCAGAGCCTTACAAATACAGAGGCAGAAACTAGCAACCAACTATTGGACAGGGCTGGGGTCCCCAATGGAGGATCTGGAGGAGCTGAAGGGGTTTACAGCCCCATGGGAAGAACAATGACTTCGGCCACCCAGATGTTCCAGGACTCCCAGGGACTGAACCATCAACCAAGGGGCACACATGGTTCCAGCCAAAACTGTGGCAGAGGAAGGCCTTGTTGGGCATCAGTTGAAGGAGTGGTCCTTGATCAGGTAAAGGCTTAAGAGAGGCCCCAACAAAGGGAAATCAAGGGGGGGCGTGTAGGAGTATGTCAGGTGGAGGGGCATATATGTGGAGAAAGGGGGTGGGGAGGGGGAAATCGGAAAAGGTTTTACCATTGGCAATGTAAATGAAGACAATATTCAATTTAAAAAAAAGAAAAATGTAAAAAAAAAAAAAAGCTGTCTTCAGACCTTCACATATGACTGTGGCATGGACAGGCTCTCCAACATTTGACTGTGCATGGGCACACATACACAAACAACACACAAACAGAAAAATTGGAAACTCAGAGGTCATTCCTAATGTAGACTCTCACACATACTTCCAAAACGAACATCTTGTCCCAAGTCAGCTTCTCTCTTGCATTGTGTTTTGGAAAAGAATTCAGGAATGCTCACAGCCAAAGATGACTAGAAAATCACTTCATTTTTCTCTCTCTACCAAATTGTGTTTATATTTGGTAACATCTTTGCAAATGCCCATCAGAAAAATGTATTTTGGAAAAAATTAACTTTTTAAATGTTCTTTAAAAAATATTTTATATGTATGGTGCTTTACCTGCATGAATGTCTCTGTGCACCGTATCTATAGTTGGTGCCAACATAGAGGCCTGAAAAGTGTGTTGGATTCCCTGAAATACTAGAGTTACAAAGGGTTGGGGGCTGCTAGTCAGGTTCTGGGATCCAAACCTGCGTCCTGTACAGGAGTAGCCATTACTATTGTTGGCTGAGCCATGTACCTTGTTTTGCCTTAAAGAGACAAGTTTTCTTTTCCCTGGTGTCTTATGCACTGGTCATCTTAGCTATTGAAATAAAGTGTGTCTGTCAGGCTCTGCAAGTGAGAAGTCACTCGTGTTATGTAAACCAAATACAATGTGTGGCTCTGTGGGTTCAGTCTCCTCTGGAATGCCACACTCCTGAGAGAAAGGCCCATCAGCAAAAGCACCTGAGAAATATGACCTGCTTATCCTTCAAAGAATAGTCCTGAAGCATCAGTGAAAAATCCAAAATATTTCTCAAAACCTGTCCCTTTCTCCCACTTCATAAATCTACCCCATAACACACACACACACACACACACACACACACACACACCATAAAGTACCTCGCATTATCTTTCTACTAGAAATTTTAATCTGAAGAACATACTGAAGGAGTGGAACAAGAGATGCATGAATAGCGCAAGCAGCCATGGGTGACACAAGTTAGGCATGTACACATGTGAATCTATATTCATATAATCAGCTACATGAGTGTGTACATAGATACATCCAGTCTCCCAGTTCTACATGATAAAAATTTATCAAAATAGAGTCCATCAGAGCTCTTCTTAGAAATTGGAGGAAGGGAAACTGAGCCAACACAGAGAAGTGTACCTGTGCAGGGCTGATGATATTAAAAACAAACAAAATCCACCTGTTCATTAGTGGGTTCGTGTGCTTCCTATTCACTGCTCCCTCACCTCCTCCTGCAGGAGCTGAGCTGCCTCACCACACCAGCCTTTTTTGTCCATTTCGTGGTGTTCTTGCTGAATTCCACCTTACCTCACCTTTCAAAGCTGCACCATTATGAGGACATCAAAGTCATCATGTAATTTCACAAGAAGTTCTCCTGTGTGATAGGAAAGTGGAGCTGACAATTTTCTGGGCAGTGAGGGCTGTGTTCCAAATTACTGAAATCAGAGTCATCTAATATCAAACAGAGTGTGTCATTTTCTAAAGCCAGGGGCAACTCTGGGGCTAATTTTCCATTCTGTGTGTACTAATAAAGCTCAGAAGCAGGGCTGAGCACCTAGGTGGGTATCTTCATAGCTTTACATCTTAGAGAGTGGTACAAACTCATGGAATTCTTAGACATTTTCTAAGGAGGTGAATCCTCTAGGGTCCTAATGACTCAGACTTTGACCTGAGTTGCCAAAGTCATACGCACGAATCACAAGAATTAGCTAGAGGGGTGTCCACTGAAGATTTCCTGCAGATCTTGTTTGGTAAAAATTTTAAGACTTGTATCTTGACAACCAACGTTTAACTAAAGTTTTAAAAATCTCTTGTTGATTTTTTACTAACAGCATTAATAGAGTTCCTTATTTAGGTAGCATGGAGCTTCAGGAGACTGTAATATGGAATGAAGGAGAGATGTGAAAGTCTCGCATTAGAAGTTCATTTGGGGCTCCTGGATCTTCAGCTGCTGCAACCTCCCTCCTTGAGATCTGCTGGATCCAAACGCGGGATATGGCTGTGTCCTTCCGCAGCCAGTCCCTAGCGGCCGGCCCCTCCGAGGGCTTGTCCGAGGTCGACAAGAACTCAGGGGAGCCTGAGAACACCTATATTCTGAGGCCCATTTTCCAGCAAAGGTTTAGACCCTCTGTGGTTAAAGACTGCATCCATGCTGTGCTCAAGGAAGAATTGGCAAGCGCTGAGTATTCTCCAGATGAAATGCCTCATCTCACAAAACGTCTGTCAGAGATGATTAAAGATAAGCTAAAAGAATTGGGATATGACCGGTATAAAATGGTGGTGCAAGTGGTGATTGGAGAACAGCGGGGCGAAGGAGTCTTCATGGCTGCCCGCTGTTTCTGGGATGCAGACACGGACAACTACACTCATGACGTTTTCATGAACGACAGCTTATTCTGTGTTGTAGCAGCATTTGGTTGTTTCTACTATTGAATCTTTGGAAAGTGACTGTGACTTCGAGGAAACCTTAACTTTTTTATATTGTTAAATTTCCTGACCAAATAAAAATAAGTGGGCACTTTGGTACCTAAAATCTGTTAAGTTGTATATGTTTAAATGGTTTGATTTTATTATGCTATCTGTGCCCTTTCTACATTTGGAAAATAGAGAGAAAAGGGAGGGGAAAATTCATTTTAGTATTTTAGATGACAAGATACTTGGTTGTATTTTCTATTCATTGTTCCTTATAAAATGTAAAAAAAAAATCATTTATAAAATAAATTGTGTTTTCACCCCCCAAAAACAAAAGAAGAAGAAGAAGTTCATTTGGGCATGTGTCAGACCTTAGAGTACAAGTGGAGCAGCTCCCCAAGCCTCAATTTAAGAGATTTTGGAGGAAAAGCCCATAGATACATGAATGGCCTCCTGAGAGCTGAGTCAATCACAGAGGAAGCACTTCCCCCATGTCCACCTTCCCCTCCTCACGACCTTTAATAATTGTTGTAGCACTGGCCAGTTCACTCACCCACTTAGCTCATGAAATAGTCACAGGAAGATATAAAGAAATTTCCTTCACTTGATTTTAGCCTCTTCTCAGTTATCCAGAGCAGCGATCCTAAAATCAAACACGTACAACTCACCAGGTTAGCGGATCCAAAGCCTGTGTGTCTCCGAAGAGAGCGTATTTCAAACAAGCTCATGATGTGTGTGTTACTAACTCTTAGACCACACGTGGAGCAGTGAGGTGCTAGTTAACTGGGTAGGTTTCATGAGAGCCAAAGCAAGATTGGTAGTGTGTCCCTAGACAGAGTAAGTAACATATTTTAGTGAAAGAATAAAAGGGAAGAAAGGCAGGAGGAAGTGAGTTTGAGTTTTCTTCTGAAATCTTCAACACTTTTGCCTGCTACACCGGCAAGAGAACGCTTGACCTGATGTCAAAGTCCAATGAAAAGGTAACAATTAATTTAAAAATACTTACCAGGGAATTTGGAGGCTAACAGTCATCTTTAACTGAGACAAGGAGAATTTCAACAGAGGAATGACTGACAGAGGAAGAGGGGAAAAAAAGGAAGTTGAATTTGGAAGCTATCTAGATTTATCTGAAACCTGAGGACATTCATATCCCCTGAGAATTCATTCAGTAATTTAGCAAACAGCCTCTGTACTGAATGGAGGAAATCATATCTCGTGTCACAAATTCCCTGGATTCTTCAGCAAATACTCAAAACCGAGGTGCTAGTTGAAATCTATAACTTTGGGCTGCAAGTGAATATTGTGTGATGCTTTCAATTTTGGCCTTAATAATATTAAATCTACAAGTTTAAGGAAATGTCATCTGGATGAGTTTTGGCTTCACCATAGTTCAAATATAAGTGTGTCATCAGAATGAAAATCCCATTGTTATCTCATTATTATATCACACAACCTATAACAACCAAAACTCTCACACACTTGTCTTCTGTTCTCCACACCTTCCTCCAGGAGAACTAGTTTGCTAGATTGATTGATATCACATGAAAGTATGGCAAATCAAAAACATTGCCACATGAACACATCAACCACATATGGATTTTCTTCATGTGTGGAGTTCTCTGTAACACATGGACAACAGTCAGTGTTTATTTAAAGAAAAGAAACAACAAATACATTTGTGTACATATGTGTACACAAACCTACAGATTTATTATGAGAAATCAGCATACATCTCTATTGAGGTTAAGGTATTCCAGGACTTGCCATCTGCAAGGCAAAGACCAAAGAAAGCCAATGATGTCAATCAGTTCAGTTTCAAAGACTGGAGAAGCATCTGCTCTCACTGGAAGCCCACTGATGAGGCCCACTTTTTTTTCTATATTCTTTGTTTACATTCCAAATGCTTTCCCCTTTCCAAGTTCCCCCCTGACCATATGTCCCATAAGTCCTCTTCCCTCCATCCATTCCCCAATCACCCCCCCCCATTTCTCTGTCATGTACTCCCCTACAATACTGGATCAAGTCTTTTCAGGACCAGGGCCCTCTCCTTCCTTCTTCTTGAGAATCATGATTTGCTAATTGTGTCTTGAGTATTCAGAGCTTCTGGGCTAATTAATATCCACTGATCAGTGATTGCATTTCATGTGTATTCTTTTGTGATTGGGTTACCTCACTTAAGATGATATTTTCCAGTTCCAACCATGTGCCTACAAATTGCATGAATTCATTATTTTTAATTGCTGAGTAGTATTCCATTGTATAAGTATACCACATTTTCTGTATCCATTCCTCCATTGAGGGACATCTGGATTATTTCCAGCTTCTGGCTATTATATATAAGGCTGCTATGAACATAGTAGAGCATGTGTCTTTGTTGATTGCAGGGTAATCCTCTGGGTATATGCCCAGGTGTGGTATGACGGGGTCCTCTGGAAGTGTCATGCCCAATTTTCTAAGGAACCTGATGAGGCCCACACTTACTATTAAAAACCAGACTCTGGCACAGAACACACTATCCTGACAGGCAATATCACTTAAGGAAGGGAGCTAACCACAGATTTTCAGGGCAATTGAGCCCTGAGATCTGAATTATTAGCCAGTCCTACCAGCATGCTAATGCATCTAAATTATATAAACCATTGACTTGGGACACCTTGATTAGACTGTATTCATTGGAGAAATCATTTTAATCCGGACATTCTTTCAGATAGATCATAGAGACTATTAAATGGTACACATGAGTTAGAGATATTATAAATTCTATTATCTTTGGGATCAGGGATTTAAATATCTGTAAGTTGAAAAATCCATAATCTAGAAATCAGGAATATATTTCGATAAAAATACTCCTTCAAAAATAGATTTTTACATAGATTCTGAGGAGCATTTCTAAATTCCTTGCATTAGATAAAATAAAGCATTTAAAATACATCTTGCTATGGATTAAAAATTATTTATGAGATGATATCGCCTGTAATCCCGCACTTAGGAGTCAGAGGCAGGCAGATTTCTGAGTTCGAGGACAGCCTGGTCTACAAAGTGAGTTCCAGGACAGCCAGGGCTACACAGAGAAACCCTGTCTCGAAAAACCAAAAACAAACAAACAAACAAACAAACAACAAAAAAACCTTAAACCTTCCAGAAGTCTCAGGTAATTGCCTAAGTTACACATTGGATATTTAGTTATGCCAACAAAGGTGCTGCTGATTGTCTTGAGTTCAGGAAGCAGCAGGTATTTACATGGACACACTCACTCACAGGTACTAGAAGTTAGTTTCATTAGTGAGTTACATGACTCCTTTTAAAAGAAAAAGTTTTCTAATTAATATATGATTTCTCATTCTGTAAAATTGAGTTATATAAAATATTATTATCACATATAATACACTAAACTAGAAATGAAAAATTATGAAAATAAACATTAATTAATGAAATGCTGTTTGTTAAGTGCAGTTGTCATTTGACATGTCAACACTTCACATAGAAATCTCTTCTCTAAACTTCACATGGATGGCTTTTGTCTATTGTTAAAGCCATGAGATCACCATCAAATCCAAGGTCAAGAGGTCTGTCATGGAAGGAAAAAAGCAGGGACACATGAACACATTCTTAGGATTTATTCTCTTTTTCCACATGGTGATCCCTAAGTTCATTTTATGTGTTTAGCTGTGTACTAGTTTACTCTTACCTGGTATTGTCAATGTGTGCACATGTTTGCATGTGTAGATTTTGTGTGTGTTTGTGTGTGTGTGTGTGTGTGTGTGTGTGTGTGTACATAAGACTGAAAAAGCACATGTAGGCATAACACTGTATTATGTATATGATTGTATGCATGTACAGACACAGACTATATATGTTTGTGTGTGTGTGTGTGTGTGTGTGTGTGTGCGCGCGCGCACGTGTTTACATACAATGAGTAAAGTTCCTTTGGGCAGAATTAAGGCTGTTTTACCTTATACATCATAAGAGGATTGGAAAACCACCTTTGAACACATGCTGACAAAGTCTTCTCTTCCATTCCAAAGAAGGCACTTCATAAATATCATCTAGCCCCTTTAGTGTCTGAGATGTCAGAGCAAAGATCAGTCTACAATCATTGGGGTTGTCTTTAAATAAATTGAAATAGCTTAGAAACTCTCTTGCTCTTTTTAAAACAAACATAAGGTCCTTCCTAGATAGATTAGCTGTCATGTGGCATGATACATTTTATCAATACTACTTGTGAGGCATGACCCTGTATGGCCCTAGAAACTGAACCCCTGTGTGTTCTTAGACATACTCAGTTTAACTCGGATTATTAGGAATTTAAGGTTTCATATTTCTTCTATCATTATCATTAGGCCAACAAAAATAAAAACAATATAGGTCCTCTTCTGGACTCATTATTTTGAAATATTTGTGTTAGAAGATCATTAATTGATCAATTTTAAATATCAGTATTGACACCAATAGAAAGATTCACAAGAAATTGAGAGCAATCATATGTGAACATCATCATCTGAGTTATGATGTGGCGGGGAGACATGGCTCATTCTGATTCGAATGGATTTGCCAGCAAAGCTCCTAACCCAGGCTTATTATCACCGCAGCCCTTAGACTGCAGAGTTTCTTCATTTCACTGAGGTTATGAACGCATTTGAGAGCTCCTACAAAGTGGGTAGCAGACACCAGGGCCGTGGGTAGTATTAGTCTTCCTAGGGCATTTTTCTATTTCGTTTTCTGTGTCCCTGTGGATAAAAGGAGACTGAGGTGTGGTAGAAGCCTCAGTTTTATTAGGGTCTAAAGTAAGAAATGAATTGCTCAGGTTTTATGGACATAGCAATATGTTGGTATGAATTTCTCACCTGAGAAGGTATGGACTTGAAGTCAAAATGACTATAGCTTTTAGACCAATCAAACAATGGGTTCACATCTACACTGGATTTACCTCTGGATACCTGAATTGCCATTTTTACATTTTCTCTTCTGTTACCTCCTGAGCAACTGGTGAGCCAGAATCCATCAAGGTCCAAGTATGATACTGCCCACTGATCATTCCAGAAAGGAGAGACCAAGACACAATAGCTCAGAATTGCATGGTTAGCATAGAACCAAGTAAGATCCCTGGAAGTCCATTCTTATAAACATTTCATTGTAGTGAATCCAACAGTAATATTGAGACCCCATCCTATAGGAATGCTCTAGTGTTCTAAAAAGATATCTATGAATAAGGTATATAAACTGTCAGTCAAGATTCTTAAAAGAACAGAATCATAAAACCCTGTGTGGTAGGTGTGAACCATGTCTACCAACTCATAAAATACATTTATTCAACTGATGTCTTTTGCTAGGCATGTAGTAGAGAAAGGAGCGAATCCTGCTAACTGATCTCACTCTCATGGAGTTTAGAGTCTTGTGGGGGACATGAGAGAAAACAGCAAACAAATATACCAAAAGAACACAGACAGGGAAGACACACTGAAGAGTGATGTGGAAAAACACCTCTTCCTTGTACTCTACAATGCAAACAACTCTACAATGTACAGCTCTCCAATACTCTACAACGAGTAAATGTTATACGATTCAGGATAGAACTGTATGAGTCTGAGGTAGCCTGACATCACTACCCACTGTGCTGAAGTAGTTAAAGGATCAGCCCATTGCATATCAGAACAACCTCATCAAATGCATAGAGCAGTATTGTCTGAAGACCAACAGAAGACAGCAGTGAAGCAGCTATACTGTAGGTTGGCCTGAATCTGAATTCTAGCTCCTCCACTTATTAATTGGCTATCTTTGGTCCAGGTACATGCTCTCATTGACTCTCTGTTTCCTCACATGACTTAAGGGAGACCTGATATGACTTCAGAGTTTTATCAGAATGTAAAATATCATCACTCTAATGTTACACATACTAAGTGGATGTTCAAAGTGGGACCAAAGAAATTAGCCTCTACTCTAATGTTCTGCATGCGCTTTCCCTTGATGTGAGTTCTCTCTGGTGAGCCATGGACTTTCTTTTTCTTCCTCTCCCTCCCCTTGAAATAGAAATCTATCCTGTTATTCAAGATGAATGAACCAGACAACCCAACTGCTAATATCCTCTGCCCTTAAGTACTTAGAAAATAATAGTGGAGGTGGAGCTACAGCTCAGATGCTGTGATGTTACCAGTTACATTCCTTTAATCAGGAGAAAAGGGTAAGCCATTATGTTAATGTATCTGTTGTAAATTATCTTAGGGCAAGTGTGATAGCATCTTTTTAAAGTATAGATTGCACATGCTGCCATCATTTACATTGAGTCTGGGGTGTTATGCATGCAGAATGGATTCCACACACTGATTATTTGCTGACAAATTACTTAATGCTGTCCTTAGCTCATCTGTAAAATGTCCAAGAAAGTGACTCATGTGCAGAAGCTTTGTGGGACATGGCCGTAGATTTTCTAATTAGGCTCTTCCTATAGAAATTCCTGTTTACTCAGCATACCTTCTAGCTCTTTCCTTTGTTCCTCCTGTGATGTGCTTACTCAAAGCTCATATGCAATTATAGCTCTACTCCTTGAAATAGTTTCCACATGAATTTCAGCCTACATGGTCCTTGCCTTTTCTTGGAGAGTCAGTAGCTAGACTCTCATTAGCTAATGAACATTCCATTCTCAGCTACAAATGGCACAGACAAAATACATGATTGGCACTGGGATTTATGATAAGCCTATTCACGTATTATCTTAATTTATTACAACTCTATAAAGAAAATTCATAGAGATAACCCTTTTTGGAGATGAGGAGACTGAGGCTTAGCACACTATTTTCAGCACAACCATAAAACTGAAAGTATGTCACTTACTTTAGTGTCACAGTGAATAACATATCAAAATTTAAACAATTTAAAGGGGAAAGGATTTATTTTTCTTATACTTGCAAAGGCTCCATTATCATAGTGGGGAAGGAATAATGGATCAATGTACTTCAACTACTCTATAATTATTTTCCACAAATAAAGTACTGATAGAAATACCAGAGCTCAGGGCTCTTCCAAAAGCTTTTGCAACAAAAGATTTTGTAGTTTTATTTAGGCTCTTAGCTCTAAGGGCCAGGCATTCCATCATATTACATACAACAATATAGTTAACACTAATCATGGACTTGGTACTCTACTGGTTTCATAATAGTTGTTATATGGGTGCATGAAAAAAATTCTGTGCAATGAAGGAAGACATAGTCATAAAACCAGCTAAAACAAGTTGAGTGTCTTAGAAGGATGATCCATGAGGTGTCAGGGTGGTCCAAAGGATCAATAGACCTGAATGCCGGTAAGACTGCCAGGGTCTAAGTCAATTTAACTCTTTGTTTGGCAAATGATATAGGATTGGGGGACTTATTAACAGAGTCAAATACATCAGTCTGGTCAGAGAATGCAGTTTGACAATATCCTTTCATGGGGTTAAAACATTGGACCCAGCTTTTAATATTTACATATGATGCAAGCACTAGAGAAAAGGTTTACACATTTGGATAAAGCCAAATACAGAGTTTCATCTGATATAAATCCAAACCATGACCATTGTATTTTTCAGGGTCTCTACCACGTAGGACAACCTGGATGTTATCCTAAAGGAAGTAATGATCAAATATGGCCATAGGCAAATCAGAAGGGCGGGTGCAGTGGTTTTGGTAGATTAAAGTACCCTGTTACCACTTTCAGGTGTTAAGAAATAAGTGCTGAGCCACACATCATAAATTGCATTGAACTAGGCAGTAATCTTTAGTTTGGGGATACTATCTATGGTGAACTTCCAATGGAGATTTGAGGAGAAAAAGCCCTAGACAACACTCCCCTGTGAATACTGCTGGGGCTGCCAGAGTCAGACCCCCATTGAAGACCAGGAGTTAAGGAAAACTGTGATTTATTCACAGGGCCTGGATACCTGGGCTTCAGCAAAAGGGTGGGGCATGAATCTAGAGGGACAAATGGATAGAGGGACAAACAGAATGTGCCTAAATCGCTGCAGACCTTTGTGAACATAGAGAGATCGAATTGCAGGCGTGGACCTGCAGGCAACCCATATCTAGTATGGGAAACATTCTGTTTTGTTTTCATGGCATGTTTTCATATCGAGCTTCTATTATGATAGATGGTACTGGTTTTCCATTTACTTAAAGATAAAGTTTCCTTTCAGAATACATTTAACTTTAAAAAAAGTGAGTCCATTTAACGATAAATATAAACAACCTCACAGATGGAAGGGGGAACAGCAAAGATAATGGAGGAGGGATGCCTACTGCACAGGAAAGCCTTCTGCAGAATGGGCTGCAGCTGGCAGGTTTTGAGCAAATGAGTGATAGGATCAAGGCTGTGCTCTGGCAATTTAATGTGCCTTCAGCCTAAAGATAGAGATGGGAAGTGGGGGCCAGCAGGCAGAGCCGCTAGGACCGGACAGGCAGGAATAGAGGGGAAAGAAGTGAGGCAGAGCATGTGTCTTTATTGCATGCAGGGAAATCCTCTGGGTATATGCCCAGGAGTGGTATGACAGGGTCCTCTGGAAGTGTCATGCCCAATTTCCTGAGGAACCACCAGACTGATTTCCAGAGCGGTTGTGCCATCTTGCAATCCCACCAACAGTGGAAGAGTGTTCCTCTTTCTCCACATCCTTGCCAGAACCTGTTGTCTCCTGAATTTTTAATCTTAGCCATTCTGACTGGTGTGAGGTGGAATCTCAGGGTTGTTTTGATTTGCATTTCCCTGATGACTAATGATGTTGAATATCTCTTAAGGTGTTTCTCAGCCATCCGAATTTCTTCTGGTGACAAAGAGCTTTGTTTAGCTCTGTACCCCATTTTTTGATAGGGTTATTTGGTTCTTTGGGGTCTAACGTCTTGAGTTCTTTGTAGATATTGGATATTAGCCCTCTGTCGGATGTGGGGTTGGTGAAGATCATTTCCCACTTTGTTGGTTGCCGTTTCATCCTTCTGACAGTGGCCTTTGCCTTACAGAAACTTTGTAATTTTATGAGGTCCCATTTGTCAATTCTTGATCTTAGAGCATAAGCTATTGATGTTCTGTTCAGAAACTTTCCCCCTCTGCCCATGTCCTCCAGGGTCTTCCCAAGTTTCTTTTCTATTAGTTTCAGTGTATCTGGTTTTATGTGGAGGTCCTTGATCCACTTGGAGTTGATCTTAGTACAAGGAGATAAGAGTGGGTCGATTCGCATTCTTCTGCATGTTGACCTCCAGTTGAACCAGCACCATTTGTTGAAAAGGCTATCTTTTTTCTATTGGATGGTTGTAGATCCTTTATCAAAGATCAAGTGACCATAAGTCTGTGGGTTCATTTCTGAGTCTTCAATCCTATTCCATTGATCTACTTGCCTGTTGCTGTACCAATACCATGCAGTTTTTAACACAATTGCTCTGTAGTACAGCTTGAGGTCAGGGATATTGATTCCCCCAGAAGTCCTTTTATTGTTGAGAATAGTTTTAGCTATCCTGGGTTTTTTGTTACTCCAGATGAATTTGAGAATTGCTCTTCCTAGATCTATGAAGAATTGAGTTGGGATTTTGATGGGGATTGCATTGAATCTGTAGATTGCTTTTGGCAAGATGGCCATTTTTACTATATTGATCCTGCCAATCCAAGAGCAAGAAATATTTTTCTATCTTCTGAGGTCTTCTTTGATTTATTTCTTCAAGGACTTGAAGTTCCTGTCATTCAGATCTTTCACTTGTTTGGTTAGCATCACGTCAAGGTACTTTATGTTGTTTGTGGCTATTGTGAAGGGTGTTATTTCCCTAACTTCTTCCTCAGCCTGCTTGTCCTTTGAGTACAGGAAGGCTACTGATTTGCTTGAGTTGATTTTATAACCAGACACTTTGCATGCTCCACTATGTTCATAGCAGCCTTATTTATAATAGCCAGAAGTTGGAAGGAGCCCAGATATCCCTCAGAGGAGGAATGGATACAGAAAATGTGGTATATATATACAATGGAATACTACTCAGCAATTAAAGATAATGAATTCATGCAATTTGTAGGCAAATGGTTCGATCTGGAAAATATCATCCTAAGTGAGTTAACCCAATCACAAAAGAAAACACATGAAATGCAATCACTGATAAGTGGATATTAAGGAGCCCAGAAGCCCTAAATACTCAAGGCACAATTAGCAAGTCAAATAATTCCCAAAAAGAAGAAAGGAGAGGACCCTGGGCCTGAAAAGATTGGATCCAGTTTTGTAGGAGAGTACCAGAACAGAGAAATGGTGTGGGGGAGAGGGGGATTGGGGAATAGTTGGGGGGGAAGAGGACTTATGGGACATATGGTGGGGGGAAACTGGGAAAGGGGAAAGCCTTTGGAATGTAAACAAAGAATATAGAATAAAAAAAATAAAAAAAAGAAGTGAGGCAGAAAAAGTATAATCAAGAGTTAAGAATTCACACCACCGATGGCAAGCACAATACAAAGTGGACGATAACAGCTGCCACTAAATTGCCTTTCAAAAACATTTATTACTAGGAATAAATCAGAACCGGTGTAGCAAAATAATGGGACAGTAATCAAGGCCTTTTAACAGGTAAAACATTCACGTAATTCATCTCCCGGGAGGCCATCAGAGATGGAAGAAAACCATGAACATTGATCTAATGTGCACAGCCCCCTTCCCGCACCAGCATTTCCTCAGGAGATCTAGCTTTGATTTTCAGATTTGCAGTAAAAAGCTTGGGAAGGTCATCCAAGGGTGTGGTGTGGAGCATCAGGAGGTCACTGTTCACGCCCTCAGCAGACACCGCAGTGAATGTGTTTTCAGAGAGCATGGATACTTCCAATGTGTGTTTAGAGCTTCAAAGTAAGCCAGAAGATCTATTTTCTTGAACATACTATTTAGTTTGAGAAATGGAATCAAGTAGACATAATCATCTAAGTGTCAGAAAAATAATTTGAAACTACAGGTTAGGAATAGTATACATTTATCAAGGTTGAAACAAATCTTATGATGTCAAAGAGCTGTTACTACTATCTTACCTTATTCTGGATTGTGTGTGAATACACTGCATGCACACACACACACACACACACACACACACACACACACACACACTGAGTTTCTAGAGCATGTTTTGCTTCTATAAAAATTATTTTCAATTAAATTCTCAAGTTCTGGTTCCCTGAGAGTTTTAACCATCATGTTTTCAAATGAACCAGCGATTCACAGGCGTCAAGAGAAGGAGGAGACCTATCAGCTTATCAAGTTCATCCCAAAAGATATCTAAGGAGTGTTCCCAGCAGTTCACTTTCAATTGCTTTGTTCACTTCTGGTTTTAAATGACTCCAGCGATGGGATTCTTCGTCAATTTAAGAGGCCCGTGGGAGCCTCTGCTCAGCCGAAGAGCCCTCATTTTAGAAAACATATTCTGATATGAAGTCTTGTTACACTGCCTGCCTCTCCCAATGGGCCCTTCCTTCTTCCCTGCATTTATGCCCTTCAGCCCCTACTGATGCCAGGGAACGGCGATAGCTTTCCTCATCAATTACTCTCTTCTTTCCCCTCATCACTTTTTATTCTTTGTTAATCTGAAGATTTCTATGCTTTTGTCTGCGACTCTGGTCTGTGTCACCATAGTAACTGCAGGCTTTGACAAGCGTGTCATTTCATCAGAAATCCTTGAAGGCTGCTTCTTGCCCTTATGGCCTTCAGCTCCAGAACAGAAGAAGACTTTCTATAATCTTGAGCACTTTTAAAGACCTGATCAAGTTTGAGAGTACCCACATAATCACCCGCACGAGATAATCGCTCAGTATATCTCTGGTGTCCAGGAGCTAAATGCCCCACAAGGACGAGTGGCTGAATGCCATCATATACTCAGAAATATAAGAACGAGAAAAGTAACAAGGAGAAGCAGTCAGGTGTACCCTCCCTTAATCATTCTGTGTCTCTGGATCTCACTTTGCACAGTTGTTAATATAGAGGGTTGGACTGCAATACACATAAGGATATTCCACCCAAACACTAGTGACAAGCTCCAGGTAATGATGAAGTAACAGCGATGACCCTGCTTAAGGTTGCCACGTTTATCAAGCAAAAATACACTATGCCAGTTACATTGGGATTTCAGATATATTACTAATTTGTGGTATAAGTGTATCCCATGCAATAATTGGAATATAGCTCTGCTCACCCGCAGCCCCCCCCCCCAAAAAAAAACTTATTGTTTTCCTCTGAGGGTAAAATATAACTGTTAAACTTAGGAGACAGAACAGTAGTGTCACTTAAACTGAGTGGTATCAGGTCAGCCTGGACAGCAGAGAAAGAGCCTTTGCCTTAGTAAAGGTAGAAAAGGCAAACTATACACACACACACACACACACACACACACACACACACACTCACAAGAAGGGTGATAGGGAGAAGGAGAAAGAAAGAAAAGCAGGGAAGAGAAGAGCGAAGGAGAGAGAGGGGTGAGGAGGGGAGGGAAGGAAAGAGCGAGAAAGGGGTAATTAAGCTGAGATGCCCTGTTTTTATTTGGCAACCACAATTTTTTCCGCCTTGAAATATTACCTTTTTGCTGATGGTTGGCAGCTATGGGGCTGAGTGGACACTATTCCTAAAATCTCAATTAAAATAACCTAATACCGAGAAAGAATTCGCTTCTCTTGGGGATGAGTATCCTTATTGGCTTTCCAATTCAAACTGGGCAGCCGTGAAAATACATACAGATACACACACACACACACACACACACACACACACACATTTACAGTGAGAGAGAGAGAGAGAAAGAGAGAGAGAGAGAGAGAGAGAGAGAGAGAGAGAGAGAATTTTAAGTAAAATAGGTAGCTAGGGTAATAATGCTCCTCCACAGAGCCATAGACTATCCAGCAAGCATTTGAGTCCAGACACTAGGAACTGCCTTCCTAGCAGTTGGCCGGGGCTGTCCAGCAGACACCAAAACAATATAAGCTATAGCCATTGCTCTTGGTTGTCCACCAGAACTTGACGGTAAATCCTTTGTCTCTGAAGATACCATACCATGTATTTTGTACACAGAACTTGAAGGAATTGAGCTGGAACTGACCTAGAAGTCTCCTCACTAAGGACTGGCTCTCATAGTATTGGAAGGTCCTTTGAAATATACTAAGAGAGGAAAGCAATCAATTGACCAAAAGTATCAATAACTCTGATAACTATAAAACACAACAATGAGCAGCACAGCAAACTATCCTCAAAGGTTCAATAGCAGCACTCCTATCTTGGGGCTAACCAATGGCTCTTTAATTAGGTTTAAGGGCCACTCATTTACAAGGAGCTCAGATCAAGTACTCTAAGCCTTGTCAACTACCCATGACCTGGTGAGGTCATGGGCTTAGAGGAGAACCTATTACCTGCACTTTCCTACACCAATGTAATTCCTAAATACTAATCCTTATGTTGACCGCTAACTATACAGTTCTCGGCCTTTATCAAAAAAAAACAAAAAAACAAAAAAAAAAAAACAAAAAAAAAAAAACTCTTTAGAAGCAGAGGGAAACAACTACAAAAATCAAAATTGGCCCAAATATAGAGAACCAGTAACTACAGGGTGCTCAGTCCCAAGGATACATCAACAGGGCAACCCTTATACCTAAAGCTTAGGGAACTCCTTTGAGGAATGGGTGGAAACATGTAAAAGTCAGAAAACAAGAACATTTGCTATGAAACTTGCCTTCTATAAATGCCAGGGAAACTGCATCTGTGAAATCTTAACAATATACTACCTCAAACAATGACAATATCAGTTCACATGCCAACGTGATTGGGAGAAATCTCACAAGGCTCTACCTCTAGATGAAGAGCTATAGGTGACTTATGACTTCTAAGAGAGGGAGAATCAGTCTTTCCCTTCGAAGAGTCCCCTAACTGGTTATCCATACCTTAAATATATACACATTGAAGCAACATAAATGGACACAGCAGATTGTATTTGAATACATATAACAATAGTAACTAATGGAAAAATAAAGGTAATTTATGAGAATATAAGAAAGGTGTAGTGGTTAGAAAATGGGGAGTAGTGGGAAGGGAGCAGGGTACAATAATCAGTCATTAAAGATGATAAAAGCATATATATATATATATATATATATATATATATATAATGGAATAACCTACTAAAGCAATCTCATACAATTAATAAATACTAATAAAATTTGAGAATAAAAAGAAACTAAAAAAGGGTGAAAACACAGGCTAAATGTAGGATTAATAATAACCTAGTCAAAACCATCTCCACATTTCAATATTGTAGCCACAAAGTATCTACCCATGGCCTTTAATCCAATGAAATTCAGCTAGCACAAATGGAGATGTACCATGAGTATGAAGTGTTCGCCATATCTCAAAGACCTCATTAACAGTCTTAACATTAATTGTATTAACTAATATTTATTATTAATGGTGCTATCATAGGTGATGCTAGACAAATAATGTAAACCAGCAATTCCAGTTTCAGTCTACTTTCTTAATGTGTCCACTATAAAATCAGCAGCACATTTGCACTTATTACTGCATTCCTGGTGGACAAATTCTCTGAGTTAGTAACCAAGAACAAAACTCAGCATAAGAAAATGAGAAAGGTTTTCTACAGAAGGAGCTGGGCTGCTACAGGAAGATGCTCAATCTTATGACTACTCTAAACGAATTGCATGCTTTCAGCGCACTAAAATGCCATCATCAGAGGAGCAAACACCAGGAACACTAGCCTCATCTGATATCAGACCTGGCGCGGAGCAATAAGAACATTTATTCATTCCCACTGAAAAAAACACTTTGGCATTCGGTTATAAAACTGAACGTGTGTATAGCCTGTGAACCAGCAAACCCATGCTTGCATATCAGTCTAAGAGCACTGCTGCTGCTGTTGCTGCTGCTGCTGCTGCTGCTGCTGCTGCTTTGTGATGCAAGGCCTCTATCAAAATGCTTATAAGATTATCAGTGATTCCCTAAGCTGGAGATGACTCAAATGTCTGCCAGTTGTCCAGTGGTCAAACCAATTGTGACATATTTTATAGGTTGCCAACCTATGTGGAATGCTCTAATAAAATGAATGGATATTACGAACAACGGGACCATTTAGAGATAAGAGGGGACCTGTGTCTCTTTAAAGCAGAAAGATCACACAAAATTCAGCCAACTCTGTAGCAGTGAGGGAATGAGACTGGCAGGCTAGGAAGGATTCTTAGACAATTCCTAGGAGGGTCTCTTTGGCTGGCCAGGAATTTGCTATGTAGACCAGGGTGGCTTTGAACACATAGGAATCTTTAATGCTGAAATTAAAGGTGTACAACACCACACTGTGCCTGCATTTTGTGACTTTTATCCTATCTTTCCTATCCTAGTCTCAAGATATACATACATACATACATATGTGTGTGTGAACGCGGTGTATGTGTGTATCTATATGTATTTGTGTGTGTGCACACAGACACACTCACTACATCTAGCATAGACAAAGATTAACAAATACAGGGCTTGCCACTCTTGAGTCTTTACATCCTTCAGTCACAAAGAGAACGCGCCACTGAAGAAAAGCAGGACTCCCATTCCCACTTGGCCCTAGCGTGAGGAGCCTTTGGGTGTGTGATGCTGATAACAACTTGCTCATTCTCTCCAGTGTCTCTTGACTAATCTTTGTTTATGTTCTTGTCATGGTTAATAAGTAGTAATTGGAGATGCTCTTGAGAGAATTTTGAAGCTCAGTGCCAATATTTTTGAAGATATACAAGCAAAAACAAATGTGCAGACATAAAGATATATTTCGGGGACCAGGCTGGCACAGATAATCTTTGCAGGGCTCAGCTCACACTGCTGAAGGGCACTGAGCCAATATAGTGGACCTCAAAATTGAACTACTTCCTGGTCAAAGTACAATCGAAAGATTTTTTTTAAAGATGTCGAACGGTCTCCTACAACTGGGTTATATAACCATTTCCCTTAAAATGCCTAACTAAATCCCAAAAGGAAATGTCAGAGCTATCAAGTATAGCTTATTTTCTTTCAATTAGAACAAAAAGTAAACTCATACTGACATTTTTACTTCCATGCTTGCTTGGTACAGCATTGTATATTAATGTTGACCTATGGAAACAATCTAAATGTCTAATGACAGAATAGGCAATAAATTAATATTCATAGGCAGTGGGATATTATTCATCTTTTAAAAGGAACTTCTGTCTGTGACACTGATGAAACTCTGGAACATTAGGTAAAGAAGTAGACACAGAAGAGACACTGCGTAATTTCACTTATACAGAGAAACTCTTAGAATCAAATTCATAGTCACAGAGATGCGTGACAAGTACCAGGACCTGGAGGTACCAGAGAAAAGGAGTATATATTTCCATAGCTAAATAGGTTAAATAAACACTGCCTTCTGTGTACAGCTGAGAGATTGTGAACAGTGTACTTTATATGGCAAATTAGTGGAGAAAAATGCTTAATGCTTCATCCCTATAAAATATGTACAAAAATATTCAGCAGGCCAGAATTGTTTGCCTTGATTTAAAGATTATATAATTCGTATATGTGTATGAAAATACTACATGGTTCCCCATAACTCCATGGCAGATACAATTGAAAGGGCAGAACTTTCAGCTGTCAGTCACTCTTGGAAGCCAAATGCACAGTAAGGTGATCATGAAGAAACACACACACACACACACACACACACACACACACACATACACACACACTATGAGCATGTAGATATCTTAATTAGCCTGACCATGTTGATTATTTCGCCATGTATACCTTCATGAAAGTGTCACATTGCACTCTAAATGTCACACTCTAAATCTATACCATTTTTAGTCCTCATTCATATCTTTATAAAATTGGAAAAATAAACAAGGTAGTTTTGAATGTGTAAGCAGTCTGAACCATTTTTACCTTGAAAACATTCACTCTGCCTGCGGGCACCTGGAGGCTTTCCTGGTCAAATCACTCTTAGTAAGAAGAGCTTAAGGGGTCTGCTAATTTCATTGATTCTGAGTAGGCTCTTCTGTAACTGTTAGAGGACCCTGGGCCCTGCTTCTCAGTGTAAACTCTAGCTTCAGGATGTGGAGAATCAATGCACTCACTGTTATTCTCACCAAGGAGTGGAACAATTACTAAAATCTATTTGCCAGTAAATGTGCCTTGTCTTGTAAATCATTGGGTCGTTAACCTTAACAATTTCAATGTGCCGTCTCTATCCAATTCAATTAAAGCACCAACCAAGGTAATGCTTAAGAATACATTTCAGGCAAAGGAATATACTATCATGGTATTATATTCTCATAAATTAAACAGTCCACGCATCCTCCCCTTGGAGAAGGGACACTGAATGATAAACACAGGGCAGAGGAAAAGCAAAGGCAATGAGACAGTCAGGGACTAGAGTTAAGGAGAACCAACATCCAAGGCCCAATCATCATCACATGCATCCCTCCTGGCCTGCAGCTCAGCTACAAATCATTTGGGGACAGGGGAAATCCCACTGCATCCTTAGCTGTTCCAGCCACACCTCTGTGTGTCAGAGATGCCTGAATTGTACCATAGGGCAAAACAGTCTATCTCCTAGTCGTAGTCTCTGGTGACTGTAACAGAAAACCTGAATACACACCAAGCCCTGACCTGGTCCTCCACAGACTGAAAGACCCACTTGGATAATAAGTCAAAGAAAGCTCCAGAGTTATTGCACCCACTCCGTGGTCTTTCCTGGTTGCTTGGGGTTAGACGGAGATTAAGAAGGAAGCAAGCGCTAATTGGAGTGTGCCTCAGATTTGCAAGATTTAATAACATAGGATGGCTGTCCCTGCTCTTCCTAGAGGGGTTGAGACAAAATTGTGCTTCAGTTTCCTTCCCACCATAACTCTCCCAACTAACCACCATATTTGTTTCATGAGATACTACTTGTCAATATTAGTCAATACACTGCTGCAAAGTTAGTAACTAGCACATACCATCTTATAGTTCTGTAGGTTGGAGCACCATACAGGTCTTCTGAGGCTAAAATTAAGGTGTCAACAGGATGTCTATACTCTGTTCTGTAGATGATAGAGGAAAAGCTGGTCCCTGCCATTTCTGGTTGTTGCAGTATTAGCTTCCTACACAGACATTATGAACCTCGGATGCCACTGAGGATAGATACCACCTTCCATTTTTCTTGTAACACAACCATTTTAAGGAAGTAAAGCATTTAGAGCTAGACTTAGCGTGTAAGAGCACTCGTTGTTTAAGCCTGAGTACTTGTGTTAGGATTCCCAGCACCTGTGTAAAGAGATGGATCTGTATGTGTGTACACCAATAACTGCAGGACTGTATGGGGCACAGACAGGAGGATCATTGGGGCTTGTTGGCCAGCCAGTCTAGATGACTGAATGAAAAAAGAGAAGAAAAGAAAAGAAAAGAAAAGAAAAGAGAAGAGAAGAGAAGAGAAGAGAAGAGAAGAGAAGAGAAGAGAAGAGAAAAGAAAAGAAAAGAAAAGAAAAGAAAAGAAAAGAAAAGAAAAGAAAAGAAAAAAGAAAACGGTGAGCTATAGTTCACTGAGAGAACCCGTGTAAGGAGACTAGGGTAGACAGTGAAAGAGGAATATCCTCTTCTGGTCTCTGCACACCTACTCATGGTAGATAAAGCACATACATGTACAAACATGGACACTCACAGAATTGAGGGGTCAATTCAATTGTCTTTTCTTAAGATTTAAAAACCATATGAAAGAGAGAAAGGTAAAGCTAATAGGGCTTTGTTGAGGCCCCCCATAGGAAAGCTATTTTTTATCTGGTGAAAAGAATAGAATCTGAGGTCTATCTATGGTCCTAGGTGAAGAAGAAGTGATATTGTAAACTAGCTCTGCCCCCAAACATAAGATTACATATCTCCTGTTGCCCTTTCTGCAAGAGACAGTGCAAATGAGCCTTCCACTCAACTGGGCAGAAAAGCACTACTCAGGGACCCAGAGGAAGAGATGTTAGAGAGATGGGAAGGAGTGATTATCCCTTAATGAGCTAAGAACTCTGAGACCCAGAAGCCCCTCCAGGGAGGCGCATGGTATCTAGCTTTCACTTCTAAGCCTGCCAGCCTTTCTGAGTTCTAACTTCAAAAAACTAACAGTTCCTTTCCTCTGTCCTCTCTCTTCTTCGAACCTTAAGCACTCTAACCCTGCCACTCTGGGTATCCTCCCTGTGAAGGCATGCTGGTTCCTCCCCTCTGGGCAGCTGAGCACAGGCATCTCAGCCTGGGCCTGCTGGCCTTCCTGGACCCTAACACAACAGGCAAGACACTGTCTCTTCCTTTTCTCCATCTTCCCATCTCTCAAGGGCTTCTGTGATTTCAGCTTGCCTGCCCTGTTGTTTTCCCCTCAAATTGGCAACATGGGCCTCGATCTTCCTTCCAAATCTAACTTTAAATTCTTTTATTTAAGAGATTAAAAACCTGCAAAAGAGACTCCCAATCCATGGGTATCCTGAGGGATCCACTTTCTTGGGGTCCGAATGGCATCTTCATGCTAGCTGTTGCTGGGGGATGGGGGGGGGTTGGTCATTCCGAGCTGCTAGAGATGACGCATCTTTTCTCTTTCCACTTCTTTTTCTTTTCTTTTTTTTATTGGATATATTCTATATTTACAATTCATTTCCCTTTTTCTGATTCCCCACCCCCCAAAGGTCCCACATGCCCTTTTCCCCCCCTCTGCTCCCTCTTCCACCCCTTCCCTCTTTCCTGTTCTTGTATTCCCCTACACTGATGCTTTGATCTTTCCAGCACCAGTGTCCACTCCTATCTTCTTGTCAGACATCATTTGGTACATGAATTGTGTCTTTGGTGGTCCAAGATTCTAGGCTAATATCCACTTATCAGTGACTGCATACCATGGGTATTCTTTTGAGACTGGGTTACCTCACTTAGTATGATGTTCTCCAGCTCCATCCATTTCTCTAAGAATTTCATGAATTCATTGTTTCTAATGGCTGAATAGTACTCCATTGTGTATATATACCACATTTTTTGTATCCATTCCTCTGTTGAGGGACATCTGGGTTCTTTCCAGCTTCTGGCTTTTATAAATAAGGCTGCTATGAACATAGTGGAGCATGTATCCTTATTGCATGCTGGGGAATCTTCTGGGTATATTCATTCCCAGGAGTGGTATGGCTGGGTCCTATGGAAGTATCATGTCCAGTTTTCTGAGGAACTGCCAGACTGATTTCCAGAGTGGTTGTACCAGCTTGCAGTCCCACCAGCAGTGAAGGAGTGTTCTTCTTTCTCCACATCCTCGCCAACACCTGATGTCTTCTGAGTTTTTAATCTTAGCCATTCTGACTGGTGTGAGGTGAAATCTCGGGTTGTTTTGATTTGCATTTCTCTAATGACTAATGATGTTGAACATTTTTTAAGGTGTTTCTCAGCTATCCAAATTTCTTCAGGTGAAAAGTCTTTGTTTAGCTCTGTACCCCATTTTTGGATAGGGTTATTTGGTTTTCTGGGGTCTAACTTCTTGAGTTCTTTGTATACATTGGATATTAGCCCTCTGTCGGATGTGGGGTTGGTGAAGATCTTTTCCCAATTTGTTGGTTGCCGATTTGTCCTTTTGACAGTGTCTTTTTTGCCTTACAGAAACTTTGTAATTTTATGAGGTCCCATTTGTCTATTCTTGCTCTTAGAGCATAAGCAATTGGTGTTCTGTTCAGGAAATTTCCCCCTGAGCCAATGTCCTCAAGGGTCTTCCCCAGTTTCTTTTCTATTTAGACCTCAAGCAATACTACAGAGCAGTAGTGTTAAAAACTGCATGGTATTGGTACAGTGACAGGGAGGCAGATCAATGGAATAGGATCAAAGACCCAGAATTGAACCCACACATCTATGGCCAATTGATCTTCGACAAAGGAGCTGAAAACATCCAGTGGAAAAAAGATAGCCTTTTCAACAAATGGTGCTGGCTCAACTGGAGGTCAACATGCAGAAGAATGAGAATTGATCCACTCTTATCTCCTTGCACTAAGCTCAACTCCAAATCGATCAAGGACCTCCACATAAAATCTCTTTCCACTTCTAAAAGCCATCAAAAGCAATGTATCCTTTTCATGCTTCCCCCTCTCGTCCTACTCTCTTTTCCAAGCAGGAAAAGTATTGGGCATCACCAATTTAGGGAGGTGCACGTATTATACTATCTACTACCTACAAGCCTATTCATATGGAAAGGCAACCTTTTTTTAAAATTCACTTTAATTTTTTATTGGTAATTTTATTTATTTGTATTTCAAACATTATTCCTCTGCAAACTCCCTACCCCATAACCCTTCCCCCTGCTTCTGTGAGTGTACTCCCCCTCCCCCCATCCACTCCTGCCTCATTGCCCTAGCATTTCCCTACACTGAGGAATCAAGCCTACACAGGACCAAGGGCCTCCCTTCCCATCGATGCCAGATAAGGCCATCCTCTGCTACATATGCAGCTGGAGCCATGGGTCAGCAGGCCTTGAAGGATGGGAGAAGACACGTGACAGTGAACCTCTGCCTCCCTCTGCCCCACCTCCTCCTGACACTTCCAGTCCACACTGTAAGAACGGTTGGCTTCTCTCACCCTATTTTCTCTTCTCACGGCATTAGCCTCTTGCAGCCTCTCTTCTCATGGACTGCTAAGGCCCGTGCTTTCTTTCCTGAATAAAGAAAAAAAAATATTTTTTTCTGAATAAAACTTGTAGAAAAGCAGCATCCACCCAATGGTTGCCAGACAGGCATTTATATAAGGCTCACCTGGGAAAGCACACTCCAATTTAGAATCTGGCTTTGTCTGGCTGAGACATTGGTTTTTTCTGGAGATCTCAGTTTCCTCAACTGTTACCAGGCAGTTAGAGAAGGTACCACAGAAGGGGCTGGGGAATGTGCCCACAAGCAGGCACCAAAGCTTTGTGAAGAGTCTTTCATTTCAATCAAGGAAAGTCATTTGGTAGCTACTGCTGCCACCACTGTGTACAACAGGCAAAGGCTTGCCACCCATAAACGCTGATTCACCCACCAGTTAAAAGAAAAGGAAGTTTGTTTACTCATGTCAATGGCAAGGTAGGGATTCCACTAAGGCATTTGTTTGCTTTAATAGTTTGTTTCATTGTCAAAAACTGAGAACTATGGCAGAAGTGATAATAGAATTTGCAGAAATGGTACATGTAATGCCTTTATTCCATTATTTTTCAGGCTAAAAGTCCATCTTGTCCTATAAAGGACCAGAGCACTCCTTTTATGAACGTTGGAGACTATCCAGTCTTCATTACACTTATTCAATACCTTTATTATAGTACAAATTTAACTGAAATAGCACACAATAGCTGAGCATCCTTAACACATTATTTGGTAGAGAAGGGGCTGGGATGGGCTCTGGACTTTGTGGTGGTTTGAATAGGTGTGGCCCCATAGACTCGTGTGTTTGAAAGCTTGGCCCAGGAGGAGTGGCACTATTAGACAGCATGGTCTTGTTGGAGGAAGTGTGTCACTGTGGGCTCAGGCTTTGGGGTCCGCTATGCTCACACTCTATTCAGTGTGGAATCAAGTCTCCTTCTGCTGCCTGCAGATCCAGATGTAAACCTCCCAGCCTCTTCTCCAGGAGTCTTCATAGGAACTGCCATGCTTCCCTCCATGATGATAATGGACTAAACCTTTGAAACTATATGCCAGACTTAATTAAATATTGTCTTTTATAAGAGCTGCCATGGTCATGATGTGTCTTCATATCAATAAAGCCCTAACTAAGACAGACCGTGTGCTGTAACTTGTTTCCCTTTACAGTGACATCTAGAAGTCTCAGGCTTAGTTTTAGTGATTGGAGTCTTTCTTTTAGCCTTTATTCCTTAAGTGCTTCTCAGAATTTATGTTGGGACAATTCATTCCCAGTCTCTGAGAATGACATTGGAGACCAGAGATATATAAGCCTATGGCATATGTCAGAGATCCGTGACTAGCCTGTAACAAGCCTATCTGATGTTTCCACTAGCAGAGTTGAAAAATGCCTTCATTTAGGATTTTTTTCTCTTCTGTTACTATAAAAACTTAATAAAACTATACTATATTGGATCACAGTATTTGAGGTGACCTAAATCTATGTTTCCAGGCCATTGTGATTCATATTTGGACCCAGGATAAAGTATCCTGTATTCCATTTGTGATGAAAGCTTGTGTCATGTAGCATCAATAGCAATAGTGGCTTTTAAGAAGGTTCTTGAACTTTGCCTTTGTTGCTGTGTGGCGTTCTCTTCCAAGAGAAAGAGGGCCATAAGCATCACAATGTAAGACTTCCAAAACTCTAGAACCATGAGCAAGAGAATCCTCTATGGCTTGTATTTTATCCACTCTCTGGTATTCAGTTATAGCAAAAGAAAACAGAGACATCATCTTGTATCATCCCTAATGTCCCCAAAAGCATATTCAAGTAAATCATTATATCCATGCACATATGTACAAATTTAAACTGAATTTTAACATTTTTTTAAAAAAGCTGTTTTGTATTTAATGAATTTACTTTTGCATGGAGAGCACTACACAGCCTTCAAGAGTCAGCTGTGTCCTTCCACCATGAGCACTCTGGGGATCAAATGCAGGTCATCAGACTTAGCGGCAAGCACCGCTAACCCCTGGCACCATTTCACAGATGCTAGATTGAACTTGTTTGTGCGCTTTTAACACATTTAAAGCCCGCAAAAGAGTTAAAACCAAATCTTATGTGATCAGTAGATGATGGAGGATTTAACTTGGTGCGTTGGGTTGGCATCTGCTGCTTTGACAGTAGCCGATGCTGGGGAGAACTCCCATAGCCTTAGGAAATAGGAAGGTGGTCTCAATTCTAAAGACAGACTGTGTCCCTTTCCTTTAGCTACCAAACTACTACCTATTGTTCACTCACAAAATAAGTGTGTTAATGCCATGCAGGGGTGGGAGTCTGAACTTGAAGTAAATCTCCAAAGGAAGATATAAAAGCTGTATTCCCTGTGCCCATCAAAGGAATGAGCTAGAGACAAAGTACCGTCGAGAACCAGACAGGGAAGGAACTTCCCTGCCCCCTCCAGTCCATCACACACACACACACACACACACACACACACACACACACACACTCACTCACACTATCGGAGTTTTAAGATGAAATACTTAGACCCTTCACCCCAGGGCTTCAATAGAAACTTCCCTGTAACAGAGAACTGAGATGACGAATCTGTCGAAGGGAACACAGAGTCTAACCTACTTATCTTCTACATTGGTCTTGTGACCTTTCTCTTGATTTTAGCCAGCAGGCTGTGATAGTTCATGTTCATCTAGAAACTGGAAGAGTTGTAAAAGCATGGAGGAATGCAATATCTTTCTCTCTCTAGTCTGGGAAAAGTATAAATATTTTTCACTCTCTTATTTTCTTTCCTTCTTTCTCTCTCTTTCCTTCCTTCCTTCCTTCCTTCCTTCCTTCCTTCCTTCCTTCTTTCTTTCTTTCTTTCTTTCTTCCTTTCTGTTTGGTGTTTGAGAAGAGTTTCTCTATGTTTGAGACAGAGTTTTTCTATGTACTCTTAGATGTCCTGGAACTCACTCTGTAGACCAGGCTGTCCTCAAATTCAGAGCTCGGAAAGGGTGTGTCTGCCTCTGCCTCTCAAGTACTGGATTAAAGGCCTTTCCTAACACTACCTGGCAAATAAATCTATTTGTTCTCTGAATTTCGATGTCTTTTTTAATATTTTATTTTGTTTTTATTTTTTTCAAGACATTTTCTCAATATTCAACTCTGCCTGCCCTTGAACTCACTATGTAGACCAGGCTGGTGTTGATCTCCCACATATTTGCCTGCCTCTGCCTCCTGAGTGCTGCGATTAAAGGGGTGCAACACTATACCCAGCTATCTTTCCTGATTACTTTAGAATATAAAGAAGCTAAGTTGATAAGTATGGACCAAGAGCCAGGGTAATAATGAAAGCCTTCTTCCTCATTTAAAGTTGTGGAGGACATTACATGTTGGAGGCAGGGCTTTGTGATTCCAGTGAGTTACTTAAGCACTCTGTCTCAGTCAGCTTCTCAATTAAAAATACATGATCCTAGTTTGTATTGCAGGGAATAAAAGGATCATACAAAAAGTGAATATAAAGCAGAGAACTGGGTTCCTGCTACAGAGAAAATATAGAGCCCACATCATGGCTTGTCATATAGAGGTCATCTAGTTCTGGAAAAATAGTTCGTGTATAATTAAAACAAATCAGCACAATGGTGAAACCCCATAAGAAGAAAGTGTAGGTTACTTTGAATGATAGAAAAGATGGGAGCAGTAGCAATCCTAACAAGAGGCTCACCGTAAAAACGATTAAACTAAAGCACACTGCAGCGTACACACTGGAGACACAGCACTCTGCTTCTTGGGTCAATTGTAACTGTCATCTAAATGCCTTAAGGGCTTTGAGGGACACATTCTCATATAGTGGCTGAGAAGCTCACCGATGGCCTTCACGGAAAGACACTAGACATGGTCATATTGTCAACATGGTCCCGAAGGTGTCAGAGCACCATCCCTGTGCCCTAGACTCTAGATGCCATGTTTCACTCTCACAACCCCAGTCTCTCGTGGCATGATCTCATTGCCATCAATATATCTGGAGGAAGAAGCCTTATCTTTTCAGAAACATACAGCCAGTTCCCAGAATAAATGTCACCCAAGGCTGCCAGAAAATGATGTAATGAGACAGGTTAACTGCACAGTGACAGGTTGGCTTCCTTCCGTGCTGGTAGCTGCCAGACCTCACAAAGCTAAACTCTGCGCACAAGGAGACATTCCGTTAGCAGCATCCCTTCATCCAAATAGCATCCTATCAAGAGTGAGACCGAGAAATCCAGTGCCCAGGGCTGAGGCTACTGACTCACATGCTTCGGGGAGTGGTTTGGTCTTAAAGGATGAGGTAAAGCTGCAATCTTCCGAGTGGGAATGCAGGTATGCGAGCCACTTACGTGCTTCTCTTTGGCTGTCAGAGATTGAGACATTGGATCTGATTTCCCAAAAAGTTTCATGCCAAGAGAAAGAAAAGGCTGAGGTCTAGTGCCAGCCCAAGAGGGAACTTGTGTCCTGAAAAAAGATTTTGTAACTTGTCAGAGGATCTTGCTGGAGAGACTTGAGCCCAGAAAATGATTCTGAACAGGATTATACCTCGACCCGAACTGTTCAGTCATGGTCCTTCTAGCTTTCCATTTAGACCTAAACCTGTCAGACTGGCAAAGATGGAGGGCAAGTGGCCACTGGACCATTTTGTTCCTTTTCTCAGTGTATCCACATTGAATAAATCTACTTTCTCTAGATTTTCATTATTATTTGTCTCTTTTTTTTATTGGATATATTCTTTATTTACATTTCATTTTCCTTTTCCTGGTTCCCCACATCTCAAAGGTCCCACATGCCCTTTTGCCTCCCCCTGTTCCCCCATCCACCCCTTCCCACTTCCCTGTTCTGGTATTCCCTACACCGATGCATTGAGCCTTTCCAGAATCAGGGGCCACTCCTTCCTTCTTCTCGGACATCATTTGGTATGTGGATTGTGTCTTTGGTGTTCCAAGATTCTATGCTAATATCCACTTATCAGTGAGGGCATACCATGGGTATTCTTTTGAGACTGGGTTACCTCACTTAGTATGATGTTCTCCAGCTCCATCCATTTCTCTAAGAATTTCATGAATTCATTGTTTCTAATGGCTGAAGAGTACTCCATTGTGTATATATACCACATTTTTGTATCCATTTCTCCATTGAGGGACATCTGGGTTCTTTCCAGCTTCTGGCTATTATAAATAAGGCTGCAAAGGACAGGTAGCCCAAGCCAAGCTTGTCAGGGTTGCCAGGGCCCTGGCTCTGATCCTAATAACTCCGGTCACATGACAATAGGCAAATGACAGAAGTCAGGCTGGCCAGTGCCTTAAAAGCACCCTTTCTTGTGCTGTCTATGTGATACTTATACAGTTGCATTAAGTGTGGGCCAGTGTCAAAACCAGCAAATCCACCATTATAGCAAACTTACTCAAAGTTTCCTGTAGCTTGACTTACCCTAGACTTTGAGCACATGGTATCTACTATGCCACCATGTCCTGAAAGTTATCAAGCTTGCATTTAGTAAATTCATAAAAGAACAATTGCATTGGGCATAATATTTGGGATATGAACAAGAACTATAAAGTCTTCTCTGGTGGATATTCCACAACATTATGCATTTACTAAATTTCATTTGAGAGGGGGGAGATATACATATATGGAAGTTATCTTCAAACTGACTTCACCCATAGGAAATGCAAGATTTTGCTGGGCATGGTGACTGTTCTGATTTATGTCGCTGTTGCTGTGATACAATATTGACCAAAAACAACTTTGGGAGGAAAGGGTTTCCTTGGCCTATACATCCCTATCACAGTTCATCCCTGAGAAAATCGCTTAGGAACTTAAGTTGGGATCTTGAGGCAAAACCAATAGAGAAACATTGTTTACCAGATTGCTCTCTATGGTTTGCTCAGATGCTTTTCTTATTTAGCCCAGGGAGTGGGCTACCTGCCTAGGGAGTGGCACCACTCACAGTGGGCTGGGTTCCTACAGCAGTAAGCAATAAAATTTTAAAAGGGGGATGCAGATTAGCGTAGACAACTTAGCAAGTTCTGGCCTCAAAATAAAACACCAAGAGCTGAAGGCATAATTCAATGATAGAAAAGTTATATAGCATATATGGGGTCCTGGGTTCAATCCCAGTACTAGGAAGAAGGAAGAAGGAATTAGGGCAGGAATCACAGGTGTGGAGACCTCTAGTAAAACAAGTATAGAGAGACAATGTGCAGATGGAAGAAATAGCATCCGGAGAAATGGGTAGAGAACATGGGCCATTGCAGAAACAAGCAAAAGGCTGGCTAAGGTGGAGCCAAGTATCAAGGAGGGCACTGGATACAAGTGTCAGCAGCTGAGGCAAGGAGGAGCCACTGTTGGGGACAGCTGTCAGTTATTCAGAACCAAAGGATAGGGAGAAACCGTGAAGTTGCCACTAAGAAAAACAAGTTCCCAGGAGTTGAAGAGAATGTTCAGTGGCAGAGCACAGGCTTATAAGTTGGAAAGGGGACTGGAGAGATGACTCAGAGGTTAAGAGCACTGATTCCTCTTCCGAAGGTCCTGGATTCAAATCCCAGAAACTACATGGTGGCTCAAAACCATCCATAACAAGATCTGAAGCCCTATTCCAGAGTGTCTGAAGACAGTTACTGTGTACTTACATATAATAAATAAATAAATCTTAAAAAAATAATGTAAATAGATGAGGCCACATTTTAGAGCCCAGACT
Organism: Apodemus agrarius; assembly: GCA_964023405.1. NCBI lineage: Eukaryota > Metazoa > Chordata > Mammalia > Rodentia > Muridae > Apodemus > Apodemus agrarius. The sequence goes on along the minus strand of OZ030013.1, from coordinate 106,969,912 downwards.
ACCAATATTTGATCACCAAAGTGCATGTGTTTGTGTATGTACATGTGAGAGTGTGGGTGTATACTTGTATATGTGTGTATATAAATGTATATGCATGAGAGTTGTGGGGGTGTACACATGTAGGTGTGTGTGTGAATGTGTGAATGTATCAGCACTTCACATCCATGAGTGAATAACACTCTAATGCATGGAAATAGAAACATCTTGTTTACTGCTTCCTTGGTTGGTGGATCTTTGAGTCCTTCCTGCATTTTGACTGTCAACAATGCCATCTTGAACATTTTTAACCAAGCTTGTACAAACATGTTTAATTCTCTTGGCTATAATGCTAGGAATGGAGTTGCTGGCTCACACGGCAACTACATCAGCTCTTTAAACAGCACCCCTGCTTCCTGCAGGAACCCCACCACTTTCCAGTCTCAGAAGCTGGCTGTGAAGGTACCACAAGTTCTCACATACGCGTATCTTTTCGATTACAGCTGTCCTAACAGCTGGAATATTGCTTCCAGGCTTTGATCTATACTCTCTATAGCTAACAATGCTCAGTATCTTTTTATATGCTTTTTGTCAATTTGTCTGTTATATATTGAGAATCTGTGCTGGTGATTTAATCGAGTTGTCACTTCTCTAAACTGTGGACATTCTTCCTATGTTCAGGAGATGGTACCTGATTTACAATATAAGTGGTTGGAAATATTTCTCTCCTATTCTATGGCTTTCCATGTTCTTTTTAAAAAAATTGTGTCCTTAGTCAAAAAATATTTTTCTTTTAAACTTTAAAAAAAACTTCCTCGTTATTTGGTGTGTGTACATACATGTACCACGGCATGCACGTAGAGGCTAGACGACAGCCTGCAAGAGTTGGTTCTCTCCATTCACTATGTGTGTTCTACAGATGCAACTAAGGGTGTCCAGCTTGATGGTGTGTATGGTTACTGTGATGGTTTGTATATGCTTGGCCCAGGGAGTGCAATTATTATGAGGTGTGGCCTTGTTGGATTAGGTCTTTCACTAGCCCCTGTTCTAGCTGCCTGGAAGTTAGTCTTCTAGAGGCCTTCAGATGAAGATATATAACTCTCAGTTCCTCCTGAACCATGTTCCTGCCTTGATGATGGACTGAACCTCTAAATCTGTGTGCCAGCTCCAATTAAATGTTGACCTTATAAGAGTTGCCTTGGTCATGGTGTCTGTGCAAAGCAGTAAAACCCTAACTGAGACAGTTACTCACTGAGCCATATCATTGATACACCATAAAACTTTCTAATTCTGATAAAGTCCACTTTACAAATGTGTATGCATATTACAAATTCTATAAATGAACAGAAACAGAGAAAGAAAGGTCAACATATTTGAAAAAATAATGGCTGAATGCTTTCCAAAATTGATTTAAAGAAAAATATAATCACTAGACATAGAAAATGGTCAGTAAAAATCTACTTGGGGGTAAAGTCAAAAATATTTCTCACCAAAAAGAGAGAGGATCTAAGAAAAAATCAGATATAAAGAGACATAGACCATTGATATGAGGGCAGGTCAGCCTGAGTGTCCATCAGAATCCAGCAAAGAAAAGCATCATATTCTTCCCCAGAGCCTCCCAGGGGTCACTGCACTGACACCCTGATGTTAGTCCTCTGAAAGAGAGAATATATTTATGATGTTTTAAGTCAAAATAGTGAGAATTAGTTATGGAGCCCCTGGAAAATGCAGCATCCTAAAGCTATAAAGTCTTCACATTCCTTTCATAACATTAGTTCCTCTGAAGTTTTGTTTTTAAAGAAAAAAGAAAATTTCTTTTATTTTTAATTGTGTGTGTTTTGTGTGTGTGTGAGGGGGGTATGTGATGTTTATATATGTTCAGGTACCCACAGAGGCCAGAGGCATTAGATTAAATCACCTCTGGAGTTGGAATTGGAATTATAGACAGTTTTTAGGTACCTAGGTGGGCTCTGGGAACTCAGGTTAGGAGTTCCTCACTAGGAACAGAAACTTGCTTAATGTGTGGCCTACACAACATGATAGTAGCCGAGGTACCTTTTCACTCCTGGGAGTCTAGGGGCCTGCCTGTGTTCCTGCTCTGTTCACAGACCTAACTGCCAATGCTTGGGTCTATTTCATTAAGAGCAGCTCAACCCATGCAAGTGATAGGGATGAGATTTACAGCTCTTATGCTCCCAACATTCATGCAGCCATCTCTAAGGAAATGTCCAATTCAGAACAACCTGGTGCCAGAAACAGGAAAGCAGGAGCTTGCAACCTTCATCGAGATGGCCAAAGACACTCTAATGTTTCTGTAATTCTAGGATTCTGCTTCATGCCTTCCCCTACATCAGCTGAATCCAGAATATTTAACACTCACAGAAGTTAGTTTTTTATTCAGGTGCATGGATAAGTTATTTTTTGAGACAAGTAGACCAATGGTGGTGGTGAAAACCACAGGAGAAAGGACCACAGAGCTGCAATGTGAAATATGGATGGCAGAGTAGAAAGCAGAGTCATTAAATTAGCTATAGCATAGCAATTTCCCAGGAATTGAAAAATCCATCTTGGAGGCAGGGTTGTTCCTTAAAACTAAGAAAAGGAAATAAACAATTGACAAGTCTCAGGAAGTCCCTGAAAATTACAAGATTCACATAGAGATGGAGATCTCCAAGACTTTATAGACCATAAGGACTACTGAGGGTGGAGGAGAGTCTCTAGTCTGTCAAGCTGCCTGAGAGTCATGAACAGATCTCCAGAGATGTAGTTTTGAGTTCCAGCCTTACTGCATTCCTTATATCCTTCCAATCTCAGCTAATATGCTGCAAAAGCTAAGAAGCATCCCAAGCCTCCTGTCTATTTCTATGTTCAGTCTCAGTGACCTCATCCTTACTTATGTATCCATCTGTTTTCCTAGTATGGATCCTATAATGGTTAATCGCAATATTCACATTGATGAGATCTAGAATCATGGGCCTCTGAATATACTTGAGGGCATTATCTGGTTAGGTTAATTGAGGTTGGAAGGCCTGTCCACTGTGCCATTCTCTGGACTAGGATTCAGAACTATAAAAAGAGGGGTAAGTGAGCTGAACACAAGAATTCATTACTCTCTGCTCCTTTCAATGGATGCAATATGACCAGCTGCCCATGCTGCTGTGAATTTGCCACCATGGTTGACTGTAATCTGTAACTATGACTCGTCAGGGTGCATTTATCATAGACAACAGGAAGATTAACTAAGACAAATTAGTAAGTCCCATTCTTCCAGAATGTTACATGGCAACAACAATGATCCCAAAATTAATGTGTATTAAGTACTGTGTAGTAAGTACAAATACGAGCACATTCTATGTTTCAGTTAAGTACATTTTCACAACAATCCTCTGATATAAGTGCTATTATTGGTTTCCTTTCATAGAGTCGAAAGATTCAGGAAGAGAAATCTGATGAGAAAGCAACAGAGATAAAGTTTTAATAAGTCAGTTTGAGCCAAACTCACATGATTGTTTATTTTGAAAAATATCTCAAAGTATTAGTAATGGTTTCACAAGTTGCTATGTTTATCTCCTTATGGTTTGTTCATATTATATAAATTATCTCTTTCCAATCAAAAACATGTTATAGCATCTCCTAGACCAGAGAAATATAAATGTTTGTAGCTCTGGTTCTTAGCTATATTGCAACAGTCATTGGAGATAACGGCAAGTGATTAGTTGACTATTTCCACAGGATCTTAATTATTCTAATAAGCATCTTTAATCCTAATATATATGCTTTATACATCCTTCTTTCATGAAGAATATAATTAGATGAAAGATTTGACCAATTTCTGGAATGTATGTAGAAGCAATATTATGTTGGTAGAAGCAAGGTTGTAGAGGAGATACACAGAGAACTATGAAAATGACCACAAGCAAAAAGACTAGGCTCAGTCTAATGAAGGCAATGCCTATGCTAGATGCCACACTTCTTAAACACTGGTATTGCTCTGGACTCTGAATAACTAAATGAAAATCCTAACCTGGATTCTGAACTAGGAAGAAGAGTGATGCCTGTGTGCCCTGTACCCATAACGCAGGGTAATAAACGTGTGTTAACAAGCGGGATATGCTGTATACCAGCCTGTGAGGAGGGTGAGCATGAGAGATAGGAGGCTGAATGATATCAAAGAGTGTCATGTCCTAATCTCTGAAACTTTGCATGTATAAAGCTAATTAATGGTTTAGAAGGACTTGATCCACACATGGGGGCGGGGGGGGGGGAGTTACTGGATTGGCCTAATTGGTTGGCCTGAGTTGTCCAGATGAGCCCAGTAGAACAATCCTTCAAAGTAGGAGAGAAAGGTTGAAGGAGAGACAGTTCAAGTATGGCAGAGGACAGCACAGAAAGATGCAAACTTTCTGACATAAACATAGATAAATAATCAAAAGCTAAAGTATTCAGGCAACCTTGAAAAACTAGGAAGGACAGGACAATAAACTCTGCTAGGGCCTCCCGGAAGACTACTGCCTTGAAAGAATCACTTTTTAGCCCAGTGAGATCCTAAACTATATGATGTATATTTGTGAGATTTTTTTCCATCATTAAGTTTGCAATCATCTGCTCCAGTCACCAAGGGAAACTAAGAGTAACAGGTAGTGAGTCAATAGGCTAACGCAACCATGATCAGCTTGAGCCCACGCACCACCTGCATCTCAGGTTAGCAATGAACACAGTCCAGAAGAAATTGTGGAAAACCATGAAGACAGTCCTGTACATTTATAGATCAGATCATACTAAAATGTCAAAGGTTGCAGATCTCTGGCATTAAGCAGCCCTGCCTATAGAACTTTAAAGCTCTCCGTGCACCTCGCACAGTGTAAGCCCAATAACCCCTGGTGCATCCCTCAAGTATCTTTCTTGGTCTTGTCAGTGTCTTTCTCCCTACTTAGCTGCAAAATCCAGTGATAACAGAGCTGCATTTCTGACATGGATTGAGGCATTTCAATCAAGAAGCATTGGACAACTCTCAGAGGTCATAGTGGTGGTGCTCAAAGCATGGATGAGAAAGTAGCTATCACCAAGCTTTTTCTTTACTTGCAATCTGCCCTCCAACCATGGGTGCATCCACTATTGCCTCCAGCACAAAAACACAAGCCTTAGCTGGAGTGGTATCTTGCTGCTTTGGGGCCCACCGTATCTCTGCACAACAACAACAACAACAACAACAACAACAGCAACAGCAACAGCAACAACAAAAAAGGTCTACAAAGAAACAAATTAAAATGTAGTCTCATGACATTAGAAAGACAGTTGTCGTATCAGTTTGTGGAATGGAAACTAGAGATGGTGTGGTATGTAGGGTATGGGAATGATATGGGATCCAGGCCATGTTGGACAAAGAACATGGAATTACCAAAAAGGGCAGCATTGAGCCACTGAGGCTGGAGCCTGCGCTGCTCACCATGCTGGGAGAAGAGGAGAGCAGGGACATGACAACGCCCACAGCTGCAAGCCCAACTATTGTGCTCCGTGAACCTTGAGGCTGTAGGCCCTGAGGGTAGAACAGTTTGTGACAGACTAGAGCATGTGCTGCCTGGCCACAAGATTACCCTGACTCTGGGCAACAGCAGGATGTCCAAGACAGTCTTGGTGAAGACTTACATACTTACGGTAGTTCGGAAACCACAAAACCGTGAACCAGATCAATGACTTGTTGTGATGTTGTGATGAGTGTTTTCTTGAAAAGCTGTTTAGGATATATGTATATATGTACACATATATGTGTGTACATATATACATATATATACATATATATACATATATGTGTACATATATACATATATATATATAGTGTGTGTGATACACTGTAGTTTTCTTTCTTTTATTTTTATTATTTTCTATATTCTTTGTTTGCATTCCAAATGATTTTCCCTTTCCCAGTTTCTCCCTCCCCATAAATCCCATAAACCCTTTTCCCTCTGCCTATTCCCCAATCAACCTCCTCCCACTTCTCTGTCCTGGCAGTCCCCTACAATGCTGCAATAATCCTTTCCAGGACCAGGGCCCTCTCCTTCCTTCTTCTTGGGTATGATTTGATATGTGAGTTGTGTCTTGGGTATTCAGAGCTTCTGGGATAATATCCACTTATCAGTGACTGCATTCCATGTGTGCTCTTTTGTGAATGAGTTATCTCACTTAGGATGATATTTTCCAGTTCTAATCATTTGCCTAAGAATTTCATGCATTCATTTTTTTAATTGCTGAGTAGTATTCCATTGTGCAAATATACCACATTTTCTGTAACCATTCCTCCATTGAGGGACATCTGGATTCTTTATAACTTCTGACTATTATAAATAAGGCTGCTATGAACATAGTGGTGCATGTGTCCTTATTGCATGCCAGGGAATCCTCTGGGTATATGCCCAGGAGTGGTATAACAAGGTCTTCCAGAAGTGTCATGCCCAGCTTTCTGATGTACTGCCAGACTGATTTCCATAGTGGTTGCACCATCTTGCAATCCCACCAGCAGTGGAAGAGTGTTCCTCTTTCTCCATATCTTTGCCAACATGAGCAAATATGTGATGCAGAGTTGGTAAGACAGAGGAACCAAGTCACATTTGGTAGACAGAGGAGCATGTGGTTGCCAAGTCGGGTCAACAGGGTGGTGGGCAGTGCCTTCGAGCTCACCCATGCTCTGTTTACACACACACTACCCAGCCACTCAGTCAATCACCTCAACTCTAAGCAAAAAAGGGTGTCTTAAATTATTTTCGCTTCTTGTTAAGATTCAAATCAGAAACATTCTTCTGCAGATTTATGCTTTGAACAATTAATTATCTCTCATCTAACAATGCTGGTTGGTGAAGCCTTGGCACCTTCAAAAGATGAGGTCCTGATGGTGAAGGGAAGTTCCTCAGGGTACACTTTGAATGCTACACCTGTGCCTTGGTTCTTGTCCCTCTTTCTTGTTTGTCTACACTGATGGAAGGAGCCTAGTCTACCACACACCCATTTCCAGGACTTTATTGCACAGTCTCTGCTGTATCAGATGGACACTCCTGCCTCTTTGAGCTAAAATAAATCTTTTTCCCTCAAGTTGCCCCCCTCATGTACTGTGGTTCCAGAAACAGAAATGCCACTGATACATTCCTATTTTCACTCTTTGCCTTAAAAAAATACATTTTGAGCCGGGCGGTGGTGGCGCATGCCTTTAATCCCAGCACTTAGGAGGCAGAGGCAGGCAGATTTCTGAGTTTGAGGCCAGCCTGGTCTACAGAGTGAGTTCCAGGATAGCCAGGGCTACACAGAGAAATCCTCTCTCAAAAAAAGAAGGAAAGAAAAATACATTTTGGAAGAACTACAGGGAAGAACTTTCTCTCTGTTCCTTCTTCCCAGGACCCAAAAGGATAAAAGTGAGTTATCCACAGTTTACAGACATGGAAGGGAGGCCAGGAGTGATCTGTACCAGCCTGTCAAATACACAGAGAAAACATTCAAGTGATTTTCTTTATCTATGCTGTTTAAAGACCAAGACAAACTTAATGGAGGAGAGAGCTTGCTGCTCTCTGACCTTGGCTGTGTGTGTTTCTCCATCTCCTGTCAAGTTTAGCACTATGAACAAACAAACATCAATGAGCTGGAACACTAGGATACAAAGGGCAGACAGCAACGAGACAACATCGAGGTGAGGCTGAATCTAATCCTAGCAAATACAGCTTTCCATGATGCTCACAGAAAAGATGGACTAGCTTGCTTAAGGACAGAGGTGCAATGCACACAGTGCTTGTGTTGTGGCTGCGGAGTTCTGGCAGGCTCCAACCCTGTATGTGCCTGGTCTCAGAGTCATGTGTATGGCTATAGCTTGCTGGGTGGTTAGGCCTGGAAGCTCTGAAACCCTGCTTCACAGCAAAGATCCTTCAACCTGGAAGACATGTATGACATGGAAATACACTTAGTACCTAATAAAACTCAAGAGCAGGAGCCTGGAGTGTCTGGATTCCAGTTAATGGCTTATTCCAAGGACTAGACACTATCTGGTATCTATAGATCACACATATGCACACACACACACACACACACACACACACACACAAATATGCACACTCACAAATATACACAGAGAGAATATTTAGTTGGAAAAATTTAAAACTAAGGAAAGTTATATCCAATAAGTAATGAGATCATCTGTGTACCCTCCAGTAAGATTTTACAAATGTATTTCCTCCAGTAACGACACTAGCATTAAGACCCAGCAGGAGTCAGACAACTGAGACCTGCAGGCCAATCCCACTCTTGCATGGCTCTCACAGTAGTTTGAAGAGAACATGACAACCCACCCAGCGTTCCTGTCTTTCCTAGAGCTACCAGGGTACTTTCCACCGACTCCTCTAATTGCTAATCCTAATGTTTAAAAGCTTTTCCATTCTAGTGTTTTAAATCAGTGTCCCTATTTAGGGATGTGAGCATACAGGCATATCCCTATGGTAGTCAGAAGAGGACATTGGGGTCCCTGGAGTTGAAGTCACAGGCAGCTGTGGGCCTTCCATCGTGAATACTGTGAATGAAATGTGAGTCACGTGCAAGTACAGCATACACTCTTAACCACTGAGTCATCTCTCTAGTCCTGAGCCTAAGAAAATCTAGCAGCTATTCTTTTAAGAAAATAATCAGTTATCCCTGAAATCAACTGCCCAGCTTCTCTCTCCTTACTCTTAAACCACTTTGGACATATATCACAGGTTAACTTGGCCTGGTTCCTTGGGAGAGGATATTGTTGCTTTTATTCATTTTGGATCCTGCTTAACATCTGCGAGACTCAATCGAATCATTGCTACTTCTAGTCCCAAGTGCTACTGTCCTTATGATTCAGTTATATTCTAGGCCTCCTTTCTCTGTCCCAATACGACATTTCCCAAAATTTAATGTCTGGTGGCTCTGAATGCCCAAATTCATATAATCCTGGGATTGACTTAAAATAATCATTCTCTCCCAGTCTTCCTCTCCCTTTCCCTCTCCCCCTCCTCTCTCTCATCTCTCTCTCTCTCTCTCTCTCTCTCTCTCTCTCTCTCTCTCTCTGTCTCGTGTGTGTGTGTGTTTGTGTGTGTGTGTGTGTGTGTGTGTGTGTGTGTGTGCATCTCATCGAGTTGTAAAGCATGCATGTCTGGTCAATCCAGTCAGGGCTAGGGGCTCTTTCTCAGATAGATGCATAGTTGCTGAAATGATTAGTTAGACAGTCGCAGTTGCTATTGGTTTTTACATTCTGTCTTACACTAGGAGAGAAGAGCAAAGCCCACCTTGTACTCACGTGTACTCAAGACAGTTCCTCTCTCTCTTAGTACAAAGAAGGGGAAAGGGTAGAAGACCTTGTTATCTCTTTGTGCTTTGCAAAAAGGGTATAAAATATTTAGGTGAGTGGGACAAAATACAGACAGCTTAGTGTTGCCATGCTCTGCTATTGGGCCACGTGTCTATGGAAGTCAAGACTACAGGAATCTGGGTCTGGTTGACAGCAGAGCCCACTGGGAATTCATTGCTCTAGACCTCCGGAGTCTGAAGAACGCTGAGACCTTGGCTGTGGCTTTGAGAACTCACTGCTCTGGAATCCCTCTCCAGCAATGGAGTGCATAATATCAGAGCGACCGTGACATCTGCTGCTTACTGCAGAGACCAGGCTTGGACCAAGACCAGTTAGCAAGGAAGCTTAGGCAGCCACAGAGATCTGTTTACAGTTTTTCAGGTGCACTTATAGGACAAGCAGTATTGATGATGAAAGCCTTTCAAAGACTTCAGAAGAGGAAAATTCAAAGTGCCCTTCACATGTAAAAATATAGGTAGGTGTAGGGATTTTAGCAAAAAAGAAGAGGAAAAAAAGAAAAGGAAATGGAGACAAAGTGTGAGGCAGAGACTGAAGGAAAGACCATGCAGAGACTGTCCTACCTGGGGACTCATCCTATGAACAGCCACCAAACCCTGACACTATTGTGGATGCCAAAAAAGCTTGCCAAAAAGAGCCTGGTATGGCTGTCTCTTGAGGGGCCTTGTCAGAGCCTTACCAATACAGAGGCAGATGCTGACAGCCAACCACTGAACTGAGCGCAATGGAAGAGTTGGAGGGAGAACTAGAGGAGCTGGAGGGATTTGCAGCCTCAGGGGAAGAAGGACGATGTTGGCCAACCAGACTGCTCAGGCTTCCCAGGGACTAAGCCATCAACCAAAGTATACAAAGGGTTCCAGCCGCATTTAAGGTGGAGGAATGCCTTGTTGGGCTTTGGTGGGAGGAGAGGTCCTTGGTTCTGTGAAGGCTCGATAGATACCCCAGAGTGGGGAAATTGAGGAGATTAGGTGGGAGTAGGTTGGGCGGAGGGGCATCTTCATGGAGGCAGGGGGAGGGAGGATGGGTTGGGGGTTTTCTGGGAGGGGAAAACCGGGAAAGGGTATAAGGTTTAAAATGTAAATGAGGAACATATTCAATAAAAAAAGAATACTCACTGATACGTGTTAATGGTACAAGTGATTGGGATTCAGCATGACATTCCAAGACAGTGTCCACCGCCATCTCCTTTCACTCCTCTTGAATTCTCTGTTAATATCACATTGAAAATGGTTTTCATATAAACCGTACTGTTCTGATTTAAAAAATAAAAGAAAGAAAATCTCTAATACGTCAATAAGGACTAAACAAACACGTTGCACAGCAGCATGAACAGAAATATTGCCAGATGCTGGCACAATGAATTTAAATCAATGACTTGCACATAGGCACTGTACTACAGAGCCTGATAGGGCTGTACAGCTCCTGGGTTCTTGGATCACTTGGTGGGAGCGAAGGCCTGATGCAGCAACAGTGGAACTCTAAACACAGGAATTCAGTGGATGAAGGAGGAATACCATCTCGCTTGCAATTCAGATTTGTGAGTGCAGTTCCTGCCGTTAGTACAGAGAAACCCAAAATTCTGCGTATCATTTACATGGGCTCAAAGACCCCAGGCCAAGGATGTTGGTTAAATATTCTATCCTTTCTGCTTCAGTTGCCACTGAAAATTAGCAGAGTCTTTCTCTGTGGGTAGAATAAATTCCCAAGTGAATGCTCTTGGTCAAGCTAATATTTTTAATTAGACTGAACAAATTCCAGGCTCTGCCCACTCCTTTTATTAGATGTCTTTAATTCGGGTTCTCTAGAAGCCCTGTTTTATAAATCAATGCAGAGTTGTGTTCGTGTGTGTGTGTGTGTGTGTGTGTGTGTGTGTGTGCGTGTGTGTGCATGCTCGTGGTGTGTGTAGTAGCAGGTCCATATGATGATATTACAAAGCTCCCTGTGTTATAGACTTGAGAGAGACAGTCATACAGGAAAGTGGGAGCAGGGGAGGTTCTGTGATCCTCCTAGGAATCTTAGAAGTCATTGAAAGAAACTACTTAGTAAACTCAAAGAAGAATGAGGTAGCCAAGGAGTGGATGAGGGTGCTTGATGTCAATGAGAATGAAAATGATGGCAGTAACAGTGCTGTCAGTGGAGCTTCATGGCTGATCACAATGGGCATCGAGCCCTCGAAATCACTTCTGGAGGACTTTTCTTGACTCTCTTCTCTCACAGTGCTAAGTGTGTTAGGGAGCGTGGAGAGCAGGGTTTAATAACATGGGCTTCATGAGCTCCAGTGATCGTGCCTTTGAGGAAGACAGTCAGGTAAACAAATCAAGAGTGCCCACTACTGGTTGGGGCGACTGCTCCATGGGTAAAGTGCCTGCTGGGCAAGCCTTGAGGAGCTAAGTTCAAGTTTACAGAACCAAGTTAAAAGGGCATACACCTGTAATCCCAACCAGGAGCAGAGAAAGAAGAGGCTGTGTCTTGCTAGGCAGCCAGTGTAACTGAATTGGTGGTTCAGCGAGAGACCCTTCAAAACATAACCTGGAGAGGAATTGATGAAAACATCTGATGTTGGTCTCTGGCCTCTGCATGTATAGATGTGTGTATATGCATATTTATGTAACACACACACACACACACACACATGCACAAACATACACAAAAGTGTCCCCCTAAGTAGTTGAATTTAAGTAGGTTTCAGATTTCTTCCAAAACCAAATATCTCTAAAAATATTCTGATGCAGACTAACTAAAGATATCATATGGCCATTTGAACTGGAATATTGCCTGAAGGATGGCAAAGTTGTGCCTTTTGTCTCCTAAGTTTGTGTAGTTAAGCTGATGTCACAGCTTTCTCTTACATGGTAGCCACATGACAAGGGTGCACTGCTGACTCATTGGGATGATGTGTGGTTCTAGTTCTCATTTTCAAATGTTCTTTTGAATTTTTGTATTCAACACTCCCCCACCCTTTCCCTTTCAAATCCTAATGTCTAAGTAGTTATAAATAAGCCAGAACATTGGGAGTGTGATTTGGCTCTACTCTTTTTAAATCCCAAATTAGTTTAGGTGTTTGTACCAATTTAAGGACCTTAATTCTGGAGGGAGGAATGAGGACCTTTGCTTCTCTGTAAAACAACATATCAAGCCTACCTTCAAAGAGTCACTGGATTACCCAGTAAGCAAACCTTTTCTGAAAACCTACAATGGGCAGTCATTTTGATAGATCTTAGAGGAAAAACAACTGAGTAAAAGTTAACATACTTTAGCAAAATTCTCTTGCACCTGAGAAGGAAACAAAAGGCTCAAGATGTGCCTAGTGTCTGGAAAGACATTCTTAGATCATGCTCCACAGAAATGCCAGTGAAGATTCAAGGGGTGTTTGAGTGTTCTGTGGTCCTGGCCATAAGGTCAACAGTGGTCACAGATACAGGTCACTGGCACTTCAACTACTCTCTAGTAGATACAGGTCTTCTCACTGCTCCCAAATCCTGGAGGGACCCACACAGTCCCTCTATTTAATACACACCAGCATGTCACTAAAGTACTGTTTGAATGAAGAGCAAAAACACATTTTTACTTCCCTTGTCCTGTCTTTTCAGCTCACGGTTGAAATGCTGTTGAGGCTGTCAATCTTCATTGTCAACTTAGGTGGAGGATCACCTAGGAGACAGCTGATGGGCACTTGGGGGTGGGTCTGTCTGGTCGGGCTTTCACAGAATAGAGGGAGGAAAACCTTTTCTGAATCAGGGCAGCCCTATTTCACGAGCTGGAGGCTCAAGGAAAAATAAAGGATGAAGCAAACCAGCTCAGTATCTGTATCTTGTACCTTCTCCATCTCTATCACTACCTCGTTTTTGCCCCACCCCCACCCCCACCCCCGTTCCACCTGTAGTGAGCAGGTTCTGCCCCTTGCCGCCAATAACATGAATGTCTTCCTAACAGCTGACCCGGAAACACGGAAGCAAGGAACCATGGATGGAATGCTTTGAAACCAGGGGTCAAATGAATTATCCCTGCCCCCAACTTGTTTCTATCAGTATTCGTTTATGAAAGTAGCTCACACACACAGATTCAGCATGGCGTGTTAAGATACAACTTGGGCAAACATGTGTCTTAGAAGTAGACAAAACAGACTAATTCCTGCTGTGTGGTGAGCACAACAGCGCTTCCTCGCTTGTATTTCAAATAATGGCCTCTCGCCACCACCCTCCAGAGCCCTGATGAGAAAGTCCTGGAAATAAATGAGCTCTGTATATGCACATGCTGGAAAGCTTCCACCCAGAGAGAAAAGAGCTCCGTGTAAGGGGGAGGCGCCCCCCCCACACACACACAGTTCCCTTGAAATATTAGAACCGGGGAGAAGATGGCTTAAGTTCCCGTGATTTGTGATCTGAAAATGAATATGTATTTTTATTGCAGTCTTCATTATAGAGATCACAGCAAGTTTTGCTTAAAACAATCCCTGTATTGTGTGATATGGATATTATAATAGATTTCACAACACACAAATTCATGAAGAACTATTTCACAGAGACTAATCTGGAAAGTGACCTCCTGGAGTACATTGATAGAAGGATTCCACTCTTGTCTTTGTCACTGGAGTCAGTTTTTAGTGTGTCCTTCCATACCCATGCTCTATGTAACATATGGAGTCCAATACTGAGAGAAGTCCCTGAAACCAACCATAACATAAAGAAGGGACATTTCCCACCAAGATTGTGAAGGGAAAGAATGAGCATTGGATGGTATTATCTATAGCAGTGGTTCTTAACCTTCCAAATGCTGTGGACTTTTAATACAGGCCCTCATGTTGGGGTGACCACAATAAAATTATTTTCATTGTTACTTCATTACTATAATTTTATTACTGTTAAAAATCACAATATTTTTGTATGATAAAGCTTATTGTTTACATTTTACTGAAATTAACAAGCATATCCTTGGAGTCTATATATTCTTAGTTTCTGTTGTTTTGATGGCATTGTACTGGCCTGTAGAATGTTCCTCAACTGAAGTTTCTGATGCTTTTTTGATGATTAGACAGAAATATGGATTTAGAAAGGAAGTCCACAGGGAAAAGACCATTATTTTTTAGATGATGCAAGTTCCCACTTAAAACTGTGGATGGTAAGCTTGTTCCCCTGGCTGGAGAAACAAGTGTAGGATTCTCAACATCCAAACAACATCTCTTTCCTACCCACTTCTAGAGAATTCATGCAATCCACAAATAAACAACAGAGAATTCTGTTTCATGTCCTCAAGAACAAACCATATAAAATACCTGAAATTATTCTTAATGAGAGATTTGTCTATTAACCTTTGTTTCTTTACTTATATAAATATTTATGCCAAGAATGGCTCATTTTATATGTTTTTATGAGTCAATAGATTCAATATTATATTTTGTAGTTTACGTTGTTCCAGTATTGGTCAATATGAATTCTTCTGATTGCTTCCTGTGGTCTTTTATATACTAGACCTGTGTGCATGTGTTTGCATGCAAGTGTGTGCATGTATGTGTGCCCATGTGTGTCCATGCATGTGTGTTCAAATATTTGCATGCAAGTGTGTATGCATACATTCATTCATGTGTATGCATACATAGGTGCATTTTCATGAATGCATGTGTTCATGCTCGTGTGCATGTGTAAGTGTGTGTGTCTATGCATGCATGTGTTTTGTTTTGAAAGCTTTTTTACTTTCTGGTGTTATTAGATGCTGTGAGATTATTGTGTGTCCTGTCTCTGTGTTTTAGAATGAGCGAGCACTTTCTCCAAGGCATTTTCTCTTCCTTAGCTGCAAAATAGTATTAAAGTCAAAGATTTGTGCACTGAGTGTAACTATGGATTTTCTAATTATGTGAGCCTATTCATCTGCCTCTCCCCTCTTAAGTCTATTTTATTTGAATTTGTTGTCACTTGAGGCCAAAATGTAATTAATAGAGATACAAAGATATAAAATAGAGCTCAGCCATCTTCCCATCTTCCCAATTTCAATAAATAATAACTCCATCTAGATCCTCCTCTGCAGAGCCAGGACACTACTCAGGCATTAAGTTTAGTCCCTGACTTGTGCTACTCTCTTGCTCAATTCTCTCTGCTTCTCAAGCAATCCTCTATCTCATAATTTTGCAATCTCCATGCTTTTCCTTTCCCTCCTCTGGCTGTATCAGTCTAAGCCCCTGAATCAGAGCTGGCTTGGAAATCTTGGCTAGCATGATACAAAAGCAGATATCATATGCTTCTGCCCTCATTTATAAACAAGCAAAGCAGGGTTCTGGAACAGGATGCAATCAGTACCTTGATGGTTAGTTCTCTGATGGTGACTCCTTTTCCTAAAAGGTCATCTTCCAGGAGATAGGAAGGCCAGGAGGCACAGTGCTTGCTGGGCATCCAAGTGGTGACTGTAGCCATGGTGACTATAATCTCAATGCTAGGAACCAATGATATGAGGTCCCAAGAGGCTTCCTGGCCAGCCAGTTTAGCCCTCTCAGCAAGCCCCAGGTTCAGCGAGAGTCTCTGCCTTAAAAACAAAACAGGCTAAGCAGCAATTGAGGAAGACACACAACTGGTGACCTCTGTCCAGCAAGTCTACATGCACTTACATACATGAGCATACATCTGCATCCATTGCAACCACCTCCACCACCAGCACCACCACTATGACCACAAAAGCAACAATTTAATAAGTTATATTCTGGATCCCCTGAAACTTAAAAACTTCTCACCAGTGGGAATTTCTTACGCACCATCCTACTTATTCCTTCATAGAATCTGTTTGCAGTTATATTTCTATTGATATGGCATGTTCATTGTCCATATTCTTCAGTATACCTTGCTCTCCATCAACGAAGGCCTTACTTTGCACTCTACCCCCAGTCTTGTTCAACATGATTAGCTTATGATTTGTACTTCCTAAATAATTGTGGAATATGTGCATGAATGAAAGAATGAATGAACAAACAAGCCAATGAATGAGTGGTAGACAATAAGGTTTTCTCACAATTTTACATTCAGGAATTCCAAAATAACCTAGTCATCTCATTCAGAAAATAAAAAAAAACAGGTATCCAGGAAGCACAGATATCATCAAAACTATACAATGTCAGAAAGGTTTCTGGGACAGAGCATTGACACTAGGGCTTAGAGATAAGTAGGATTACCAGGAAGACATGGGGCCAGGTGTATCTGTATTGAGAAAATATTCAAGTCAGTAGGTTAGAAATTATAAAGACATGAAGATACAGCAGATGCATCAAACATTACAATTAAAGTCCTTGTAGCAGCTCCACAGCAGGATAGGGGAAGAGTTGGAAGGCCTGTGTAGTAAGAGATGAGTTGGGTTCAACCAATCAATCATTTTGACAGATGATGAAATGGGCTAGAAGTGGAGGAAGAGAGTTTGGGATGGAGGTACTGGGTACCAGGACCAGCTCCCTGGGTGATGGACAGTGGAAAATAGAGGTCAGTGCTGTGTGGGGTGGGGGCATTAGTCAGAACAATAGTTTGAAGGCTGGTACACAGGGCTCTTCATAAGTCTTATTGAATTTTATGTATGGGTGTGGCACATGGAAATAAGAGTTGGTTCTTGCCTTCTACTGTGTATGTCGAAGAAATCAAGCTGAAGCCCTCGGGCTTGTCATCAAGCACTGTACTGCACTGAGCCATGTCACCAGCCCTCTAGCTCTGTGTAACAGTTGGATGCAGCTCTCCCAATTCTCATTGTAGTAATAAATTGGAAGCTCAAGCAACCATGGTGGGAATATTTACATCACAGAAGCTGGCAAACACTTAAGGCTTTTAAATGCCTTTCTTTCTAGAGGAGGTCCCTATCAAACCTGACACAGAATCAGCGAAAACCTGGAAAGCCACATTTCTGCAGTGTTTTCTGCCCTATGTATAGTAGTTTTGTGCTGGTAGAAGGTTTGAGTGGGTACAAGATTATGTAAATGAGGAACAGAATGAGGTATTATCTGGACATGAGATCACTGACTTTAACTCACAGAGCATTCTTGCTCAGTGCTTTTCCAATGAACTATAATTTCTTTTTAATAATTGCCTTTGTTCTATAGGAACAGGGTCAGAAAGAGAGAAAGAGAGAGAGAGAGAGAGAGAGAGAGAGAGAGAGAGAGAGAGGGGGAGAGGGAGAGGGAGAGGGAGAGGGAGAGGGAGAGGGAGAGGGAGAGGGAGAGGGAGACAGAGACAGGGAGACAGAGAGACAGAGACACACAGAGAGAATGAATGTGTATGAGAGAAGGGGAAGAGAGAATGGAACTAAGACAGGAAGAATAAGTGTTTTTCTCACTCTGAAATTGTATATCATATGCTCAAAACAAACATCAGGGTATGATAGGACACATCACTAATTCCATCACTTTGGAATCTGAAACAGAAGGACTGAATTCAAAGCTAGCTAGAACTACATGTCAGGACACTGACTCAAACCACAAACAACTACAGCAAAAGCATAGCAGCTTTAGACTCCACCAAGTGTAACAGTGCTTAAACTCTGTTCCAGTTTCCTTTGTGTTGTAATAAAACACCCGACACCAAAGCAACTTCATGGAGAAAGGCATATTTCACAGGTCAAGGGGCCACCACTGAAGGGAATCAGGCCAGAAACTTGAAAGCAGAAATCATGGAGGAATATTGCTTGCTGGGTTTCTTGTAGTTATGTGCATGCGACTTCATACAGCCTAGAGCTACCTGCCCAGGATATGGTGCTGCTAGTAATGAGCTGAGGCCTCTTATTTCAATTAACAGGGCCACAGCCAATGTAATATGGACAATGAACATTTCCTTCAAAGTGAACTCTAGACTATGTCAGATTGGCAAATAGCTAGCTAACTATTACACACCACTCCTTGACACGTTGACGCAAAAACATATCACGGTAAACCATGGCATTTTAGTTCTTTGTTCCCAAGATCTCATGTTGATATTATAAAATAAAACACAGTACAACTTTAAAGGTCCCACAGTCTTTTAAAAACTTCCAGTGCTTTAAAAGTTAAAGATCTCTTTTAAAATGCAAAGAACTATAAGTTCTTATATAATTAAAACCAGTTTCAAACTTTCTTATTTCAAAAGGGAAAAATAAGGAATTAAAACAATTACACATAAGAAATTCATCAGGGGAGATCCAAATCCTGTGGCGGAATGTATAATATCTAGAGCTCAGTCATGGTCTTCTGGTCTCCAGTCTTGGGCTCTCTCAACCATCTGGCTCTTCCATCCATAGAACATACATCTTATCGTTTAGATTTAGACTGGTCCCACTAATTTTGGGAAATATTCCTTGGTCTCAGCCTTTCCACCATCCCAGGCTTTCCACTGCAACTGAGACTTCACTCTTACCAATGGCCTCATAGGGCGTCTCTTCAGGGACTCCACCCAGCCATCAGTTGTCGAGACTTAACTCCTCTCTATGAGCCTTTTATGGCTTTAAAGCCTATACCACTTCAATAGCTCTGACATATTATTTTCCAAGTCCCGAAACATAAAGGTTTCCAGTTCACTGGCATTGGTCTTTTGTTAATTACAGTCGGTTCTTCAGGCCCAGCTGACCAGGCCATTTAGACTCTTAGTCTGAATTCTTATAAAAATCACCTGCATCATGTTTCCTCTGAACTTTTACCATCCAGGGCTCCATTGTCTGTCGTTTTCTCATCAATGTTCTCTACCAAGCTTCCCCAGAATGTCCTACTACCTTCTGAACACTTAGCATCTAACAAATCCCCAAGGATTCCCATAACCCAAGGTTAGGTCCATCGCAGCCATGCCTACTTATCTGATACCAATTCTGCCCTAATTCCTCTCTGTGGCTATGATAAAGCACTATAACAAAAAACAACTTGGGAAAGGAAAGGGTTTATTTAGCTTAGACTTCAGGATCATAATCCATCATTGAGGGAACTCAAGAGAGGACCTAAAACAGGAATAAGAAGGCAGAAATCAAGAAGGAATGCTACTTGCTGGCTTTCTTTCAGGCTCACATACTGTTAGCTTTCTCATAAAGTTCAGGACCACTTAGCACAGGGAATGGTGCCATCCATAATGAGGTAGGTCCTCATATATCAATTCATAAAACAATCTCCCACAGAAATGACTACACACCAATCTATTTGGGAAATCTCTCAGGTAAGACTTGCTCCTAGAGTGATTCTGGATACTCCAAATGCTTGTTCTTCTTCTTCTTCTTCTTCTTCTTCTTCTTCTTCTTCTTCTTCTTCTTCTTCTTCTACTTCTACTTCTCCTCCTCCTCCTCCTCTTCCTCCTCCTCCTCCTCTTATTCTTATTCTTATTCTTATTCTTATTCTTATTCTTATTCTTATTCTTATTCTTATTCTTATTCTTCATCTATATTTTACAGAGCCTTAGCAATTAAGTAACTTGACCCAGTATCTATGTGCTAAAAAAATGTGCCTGGTCACCTTTCCCATGAGTCACAGAGATATAAAAAGAAATTTAAACCTGCATTATATGACCCAACACTCGGTATTATTAGCTACTGCTCAAACAAAAAAAAAGTAGAATTGTGAGTGAACACATCTGAGAACTCATTATTGACATAGGAATATCACCAACATGTAGGAGAAGTCTGTGTCTTGAAGACTTGACCACATGAATGCACAGGCAAAATAAATGGAGAGATGAGACCTTGCTGACAGTGAGCCAGGCCTAGCTAATGGGAGAACAAGGAAACTATGATGTCTTCCCCTCTTTATATTCCTGACATTTAGTGTAAAGCAACTGTTCTCAACCTGTGGGTTGCACCCATTTGGGGAGTGAGTAACCCTTTCATGGAAACTGCCAAAGGCCACTGGAAAACACAGAGATTTACATTATGATTCATATCGCTAGCAAAATTACAGTTATGGAGTAGCAATGAAAATAATTATATGGTTGGGGCCACAACATGAGGAGCTGAATTAAGGGGTGGCAGCATTAGAAAGGTTGAAAATCACTGGAATAAAGTCTGTCTCTATACACAACTATTCTGGGAATAGCCTGAGCTTGTATCTGGAGGATAGGTATGGGAATGTGCAAGATTTTGCATTGCAAGATGATATTGTCAGCAACATATTTTGTACTCATGGGGGTCCTGCATCTCATCAGGGTTCAAAAAATGGAGCTGTCCATGGTGGTCGGAGTGTGGATGAGCCATCCCGAAAGGCATGAGAGCAGGAGAGATCACTTCTCTGTTGTGAGAGAGTACGGGCAAGGGAGAGATGCCCTCCCCCACCTTCAACACCTGTGGCAGGCAGGAGAGCAGGCCCCAAGGTCACGACAGTGGGAGAGCTGGTTCTGCCCCTTATCAGCTGCAGAACTAAGGAGAGAAGACCCTATCCCTCACCTGGGCATGACAGTAGAGCTGTGACGTGATGGTAGGTGAGCTGCTCCCGAGGTTATGAGAGTGGGAGAGCTGTCCCAGCCCCTGAGTGGCCGTGGCACTGGGTGACCTAGCAGGAGCAGTGCTGGAGTGCTTACACTGGTGGCATAGGTGTGGAAGAGCTGGAAGGCTGACCAGCTGAGCTTTTACCAAGTCCCAGATCTGGGTATTTGAGTTGACTGACCCCATGAATGAACTTCAGGAATATGTGAAGGGACCAGTTCTACAAATCCAAAGTTGCAGAATCTCCATGACTCAGGACTTATCTGAGTGGAAATACCAGCGAGTATCCAGTATTACCAGGAAAGTGGAAGCAAGGGGTCTCAAACCAGACTACTTACTCATTGCAATGAACATTTGCAAGTAAAGGTCCTTGATCCACTTGGAGTTGATCTTAGTGCAAGGAGATAAGTGTGGGTCAATTCGCATTCTTCTGCATGTTGACCTCCAGTTGAACCAGCACCATTTGTTGAAAAGACTATCTTTTTTCCACTGGATGGTTGTGGCTCCTTTATCAAAGATCAAGTCACCATAAGTCTGTGGGTTCATTTCTGGGTCTTCAATCCTATTCCATTGATCCACTTGCCTATTGCTGTACCAATACCATGCAGTTTTTAACACAATTGCTCTGTAGTACTGTTTAAGGTCAGGGATATTGATTCCCCCAGAAGTCCTTTTATTGTTGAGAATAGTTTTAGCTATCCTGGGTTTTTTGTTGCTCCAGATGAATTTGAGAATTGCTCTTTCTAGATCTATGAAGAATTGAGTTGGGATTTTAATGGGGATCGCATTGCAAGTAAAGATGTGTTGACAAAAGGATATACTGTGTAATACACTATGACACATTATGGCATTCCATAATGACATTTTTGTTGTTGTTATTTTTATGTTTTGTTTTTATTTTATTTTGTGGGAGAGGTTTTAAGGGCAGAGGATAGATATGAAGATACTGTGTGATGAGTGGTATTGGGTGCATGATGTGAAATTCACAAAGAATCAATACAAAGTTTTTTAAAAATTAACACTAAGAAAACATGAAATTGAGTTACAAAAAGAAAACCTGCTCTAGTAATATTCTGTGTTGAACTCCATCTGTGCTGTCTTTGAGTACCTCCAGCCACGAGCCATGGGTTAGAGTACCCTGCCACAGTGCAGTCTTACAAGTACTTCTTGAAGGGAGAATGTCCACCAATCTAAGCCATGCCAAATAATGTGGACGAGGAACAGGAAGGCAGCAGGTGGGTTCATTTGGAGCAGATCACCTTCGATACTCCCTTTCTGAGCCCTGCAGGGAGAATCATTATCAGAGCCCTTTTCTTCAGCTCCAAAGTTCAGATTGTTGCAACAAATCCATTAGCAGCAGGTTGTAAATCTGATGACTAAAAAGCTCACCGATGAGTCCAGATGGTTAGGCCTGAGCTTGTGTCAGGAAAACAACAAAGAAGGGGGAATGAGTAGATAAGTCAAAACATGGAGCCTTGGGCCAAAGGCCCTTGGGAAAAGGGCAAGCAGAAAGCCAGAATGGCTCTTGATGACTTGAAAATAAGCCCCCCAAATCACTGATCAGCTCCATCACTTCCACCCCAAGGTTCAAGAGCACAACTACAACCCACCTGTGGTTCAGAGCAGAGCCATTTTTCCTCCTTTCTCGTTGCATTTGATCAGAAACCAAGTCTTGCATGTGTGAAGCTGATCGTGCAGTTGTCCTTCCTCCCATTGCCATGGGCTTGCACTGACCTAAAGCCATGACCCTAAGCCCAGAGTGCAGCTGAATGTTGGCATGAAGAGGTTGCTGGCTGCTGGCAGCTGAAATGCCTGGCCTATGGAAGGCACTCACCGTATATGAATGATGAATAAATGAAATCCCTATTCATTCTTCTAGGTCTAGCTCAACAGCCATGAACTCTAGAAAACCTCTCCTGAGCCCCTAGGCAGAATGGGTCACAGTTTCTTCAAGTACCCACGGCATTGTGACAATAACTAGAGTCAGCTAATCAGCTTCAGTTCCTCCATTAGACTAGAAGTTTCCCTCAAGTGGAAATCACCTTTTATAAATGTGTATACACTGTGTCTAGGATGTACTGTCTTCAATGTTCAATGCAGTAGGCATTACTCTCATGAAGTTATTTAAGTTAAAATGTAATAAATAAAAATAAAATTAAATAGATCATTAATTTTTCAGTTGCATTAGTCACATCCTTAAGTTCTTAATAGTTACATAGGGCTATAGACTGTCACATTAGACAGTACTCACATAGACTCCCTTCATTAGAACAAGTATTCTATTAGCAACACTGTTAGCCATTCCTATGTAACTTGAAACTTTACTATGCATCACTCTTTGTGCTAAGGGCATTTTGTGGATCATCTCAATTAATTCTAAGAACCACAATATGAAGTAGACAGCATTATTTCCACTTTATGCATGAGGAAGCTGAGGTCCAGAAAGTGTAAGTGATTTGGGCAAGGTCATAAAACTTGTAGCTAATAGTTATATTTTACAATCACCAAACACAAGTTTCACAATGGATGTTGAATGTCTTTTATGTTCAAAGGACTATAGTCTTGCATAAATAAAACAGAGAGCAAGTTCCCTCTTTAAATACTAATTTCTCTACATGTGAGTTGTTCCACCTTGGGAGAAGTACAATATGGGAGGTAACCATCATGATTCCTGGGGTTACAGTGAATACTGGCTGAATGTGAAAGCCTGCATATCTCACAGAGGGCTGTATAGCTCAAACAGACCCTACATATCTCACAGAGGTCCTGCCTAACTCACACAGGGCCTTCCTAGCCCACACAGGGCCTGCCTAGCTCACACAAGACCTGCTTAGCTCACAGAGGACCTGGATAACTCACATAGAGCCTACCTAGGTCACAGAGGACATACATAGCTTACAGAGGAACTGCATAGCTCAAAGGGAGCCGGCAAAACTCACAGAGGGCCTGCAGAGCTCACAGAAGTCTTGCATAGACTACACAGGGCCTGCCTAGCTCACAGAGGGCCTGCCAAGCTCACACAAGACCTTCATAGTTCACAGGGGACCTGCATAGCTTACAGAGGTCCTGGCTAGCTTACTGAGGGCTTACATGGCCAACACAGGGCCTGCATAGCCTATACAGGGCCTGGCTAGCTCACAGAAAACCTAGATAGCTTACACAGGTCTTACATGCCTCACACAGCACCTACATAGTTTACAGAGGACTTGGCTAGCTCACAGAAGGCCTGCCTAGCTCACAGAGGGCCTGCATAACTCACAGAGGTCCTGCCTAGATCACACAGGGCCTGGATAACTTACACAGGGCCTGCCTGCTCACAGAGTACCTGTCTAGCTCACAGAGGGCACACATATCTCACACAGGGCCTGCCTAGCTCACAGAGGGTCTTGCTAGATCACAGAGGGCCTGCATAGCTCAGAGAAGGCCTGCATAGGTCACACAGGACCTGCATAGATCATAAAAGGGTCTGCAGAGCTCAAAGAGCCAGCATGTATCCAACCAATCAGCTATGTTCTTGTCAATATTTTAAACATGGTCATCAGAAACTTTTTAGTTGAGTTGGAAGTAACTATGAAATTCATTATAAGTATTCCTCTAGATGTTTTGTTCTAATTCCAAGATACACTCTTAAGTCCTCATCAACATTGTTCGAATGTGCCTTTTCCAAGTCTTTGATCTACTGCCTACACAATTTGTGTCATGTTAGTAATATAAGATGACAGAAGGTGGGGGACAGAAGTGGCTGCCAAAGAAATAAGAGCTGTTCCAGCGAGGAAGGATTACCTCAATCGATGTGAAGAGAGGCAATTACAGAGTTTAAGAGGAAAGATTGAAGTGCTGGCCCAACTAGGGGTTCAAGGCCACACCTCTTCTCTGATGACAGAGTCACCTCTAAATCTTTGAAGGGAAACAAATCTGATTCTTACTGACTGAGAACAACTTGGGGCAATTAATAAATGTCACAGTTCAGGCAGGCTGTTACTGTGCTGCCTAGAAGGTCAGGTCTGGGACTGATCAAATCACATAAAACCCAGAAGGAAAAGATTATCTGCTGGTTAGTGGGAGATAAGGGAAGGCTTGTTTTCCAAAGTCGAAGCTCTGCCAGTGACACCATCTCTTTAGGTTCTTTGCACTGATTCTCCCCTGTCCTCATGCATGGTTTATTTCTACCTCTGGGCTTTTGCTCTCAAATATCTCAACAAATGTTTTCTGATCTGGTGAGTTACAGCACTGAGTAATGCCAAAGCCGGCTGGCCATGCTCAGTGGTTAGCAGTGAAAGAGGACTTGGGGTTTACTTGGCCCAGTGACTCCAGCTTTCATTCGATGGAATTTCTTAAGATGCCTTTTGGCTTCCTTGGTAAGTGGTCAGGTAGAAGGCTGTGAAGGTTCTAGAGCTCACACATGCAAGGCACTATGGGACATTGGATTATGTGCTAACTCTTCAGTCCCTCTCTCATTCTACTGAAGATTTGTTACTGTGCTCTCCCCCGGTGCCACAGCGGTAGGTTAAGCCCATCTCTTCTCTCACCAGCATGATGGGAGCAACCGTGATGAAGCCTCCAGTAGAGAGACAGTCACATCTTAAGGCTGCTTTCCTTCATCCTCTGCCATCTCCCAAGGACATGCATAACCCAGTCTCCTGGTTTTGAGAAGAGGTGGAAAACTTGGGTGAGACTCAAGAGGAATCAGGGGAACCCCTAGATGTATTTTTGAACCTTTGCGGGTCTTAGAGAACTAATATCTCCAGCTGACAAGACCCAGATTAGCTAACATAATGCTTCTCAATGCAGACTGTCAAGATTTCATGGGTCTTTAACCATGCAGAATTCTAGTGGCATAGCTGATGTCTGGCAGTATGCAGTGACAGCAACAGCTAATGCAGAAGATGGCATCATTTTTGAAATATCTCCATAAGACCAAGAAAAAAAACCCTGAGAAAGCTTTTCCCTTGATCTTATTTGCTTAAACTGGGTAACAATTGATCACAGCAAAGATTTCTTATCCTTAGAAAAAGTAGACAGCGATAGTCGTGTGGTATGGTGATGGTCAGAATAGGATTAGCCCTCAAAAGTTCATATATTTAAGTGCTTTGGTTATTAAGGAGTGTTGGAGTAGTTGTGGCCATGTTGGAGGAAATGTGTCACTGGGGGGTCGCTTTGGGGTTTCAGAAGCTCATGCTAGGCCCAGTGTCTCGCTCTCTTCCTGCTGGGTGAGGATCCAGACGTAAAAGTCTCAGCTCCCTCTTCAGCACCTTGTCTGCCTGCACGCTGTCATGCTTCCTGCCATGCCAATAATGGACTAAGCCTCTGACAGTGTCAGCCAGCCCCAATTAAACGGCTTTGTTTATAAGAGCTGCCTTGGTCATGGTGTTTCTCCACAGCAACAGAACCCTAACTAAGACATGTGGATAACATTAATAGCAAGTTCATCTGCTATAATGCACTAAGAGATGACAAGGCCAGCATTACCAGAGTGAGAAAGCATATTCCTCCACAGGAATACTGAGGGGAGATGAATACTCTAGGGAGTCATCTGGTTTTCCACATGGTGATGCATCCATGTGAGATCCAGAGTCACAGCATTCCCTTTCCTTACAACAGGAAAATTAATCAAGTGCAAGGGAGAACATGGGCATCTGGGAACTGGGGAAGCACCTGACTGGGAAATTGATGTGTTGCAATCGGAAGACTTGAGTTTCCTCCCTACAACCCACATAAAAATCAGCTGGGTGTGATGGTATGCATTCATGACCTAGACCCGAGGAGATGCAAACAGTAGATTTCCTAGCAGTTGGTGACTAGCCAGCTGAGTGTATTGGGTGGGTACCAAGACCCGTGCAGAAGGGAAGCTTCATCTCAAAAGAGAAATGGACAGACAGCACCTGAAGACTGACATCCGGTCTCCACATGTTCACATGTATGTACCTGTATGAGGACAAACATAACAACATGCATTAACTCTTCTCTTCCTTACACACCCCCACGCTCACAAACACAACACAACACACACACACACACACACACACACACACACACACAAATGGACATTTAAGAGAACCTATTTCTGAAAGCTGGGGAATTATGAACCAACCATGCCTACGGATATCTGATCAAGGCATTATTTATGTAAAAGGGAAAAGGATATTGAGAGGGAAGTTTTTTCTCCCTCCTTCACTCCCTGGGCTCGTTTCAAGTCTTAACTATGAGGACTGCCAGCGCTCTCGAGCCTTAGCTTGCTCTTCCCTGAAGTCCTACCTGGATGATCTTCTTGTGACAAACATGACTGTTTCAGCTTATTTCTTAGTCAGAGTCAACACCAAAACAAAGGAGTTTTGTGTTAATGCAAATGTAGCAGTGCGTTTGAAGTCTTGAGCTTTGCCATGACTCCTAAGTCTTAGCTCTATAATGTATTACTTCTTAAGGAATGCTCAGTAGCGCAGTACTTTATCTTTAGCCTTAGTTTCTAACATGAGACTCAATGACCATATTCTAATGACTAACCATGTTAGTTATTAGACATTAGCTTTTTATTTTGTTGCTTCTTATCAGAATAATTTAATTGGAGTATTTTCCCCACAGCATTCTGAATTTAGAGAGTATTAAAATGAAAGATATTGTCAGTATAATACCCTCTAGGAGACAAGAAGACATGTGTCCTCTTAGGAAAGCAAACTAGAGAGCCTGAGTGAGTAATCAGGGACAGTTGACCTAGGCTGTCATCTTATTCTATCTCACGAAGATGACATGTTAGACTGCTATTTAGTTAGAGTGCTTTCAGTAGTTGGGAATCAAAATCTGTGTGCGCGCGCGCACACACACACACACACACACACACACACCAACAGTTATCAGAGACACATTTACTAAAGCTGGTGAAGCCTGAACCAGTTCAGCCTACCTATTGTGCTAGTTAAGGCAGGCGTGAATATCTGATAAAAATCAGAGGTCTCTTTAAGAGGAAATGGATGTTGAGATGGGAATATCTTCAACCTTCACACTCTCTGGGGTCTGTCAAAACTTTAAGTCATCTGTGGAAGCTATCAAAGCCCTTTAAGTCTCTGGCTTGCTACTTTGGTGGAGTTCACAGTCTCTATAGCAAAGCATCACAAACTAGACTCTTTTATAAAGTATTAATGCCCTTTCTTTCTGCGTATGTGTGTATGTGTACTTGTCATGAAAGTCGGAGAGCAACCTTGAGTGTCTATCCTTGCTTTACTTTTGTGAGACAAGATATCTTATTCACCAAGCTGGCTGGCAATTGTATAGGGATTCTTCTGTCTCCATCTACCCCTTGCTGTAAAGGCACCAGAATTACAGATTTGTGCTATTATGCCCTGCTTTATGTATGTTCTGGGGCTCTAAACTCACTCTCAAGTTTTCCTGGTAATCACTTTATTGAGCCATTGCCCCATCCCCACAGCCAGACTTCTTGAAAGTTTTCACTTTTCTGCGGGACAAACAACTGAGATCAAGGTGCTTCCAGTTCTGATTCAGGAAGAGAGCCTCTTCTTAGACAACTGTCTTCTCAGAGATCTCACGGAGAGAGCCGCTGTCCATCTTCTTCTGAGAATACATTCCATCAGATAAAATGGGTCCTTGTAGCCACATTTGACCGCACTGTTCTCTACAGAGCTTCTTCTGGTATGGAGCCACACTGAGTAGTAGTGCGGGTGTTAACATGGATGTTAAGGAGGTGCTAGTCAGTCTGCAGGGTGAACTTTGGTAGAAATGTCATATCAGAATGCCAGCATAGGAATGCAGATGCTGGAAAGTTGCTGCACTGTTTAGCTATTTTGCCTTGAGTCCTCAAAGGAGCGCTCGCCCATACACTATTTTTCTCTGCTCCCGGTCTTGATATCACGGTTTGTAGCTCCATTTTCCCATGTCACACTTTTAGCCACACCCAGAGCAACCTTGTTAGCAAATTCCACTTATGAATTCTTGGATCAAGAATTTGTTCTCATTTAGACCGCCATCCTCTCTAACATGGTGCCAATCTAGACGCCTCTGAGAAATGGATGCCCTTCCATGAAAGAGAAGTTTAAGTTGGGTTTCAATATTGTCTTAGTAAATTTATGTGCTCTACTTAAGAACAGAACTCTTGTCCAGGTTCTCTGCTACCGCTGTCCTATTTATGCAGAAAGCCCAGAGAGTGGTGTGCAATTTGGTGTGTTTAGGAAGGTCTCAGATGACTTTAATTATTAACAAGTTTCTTCAGGAAGCGTTGTCTTGAGCTGCTCACACACATGATAGAGGCAAGAATACTCATAAAACTAAATTACGTAGGCTAGAATTTTCAGTCCAGAGAAAATAAGACTAAATGTGTGAGTATACAGTAGAGTCACTGATGATACCCAGCTTTTTCTCTGCATCTAGCACAAGCAATACAGAGCATGAGGTCACATACACAGAAACAGTCCCTAATAGGAAAAGAAGCTTTAAAAGTGAGTAGTGTTCAGAACCTTTGAAAGAGTCCCAATATGTTTGCAGCTGTGTAAACAGACCTGCTGACCTTTCGGAATGTTATGTAGTCCAAGGGCCAGAAGTAGAAAACCAGCTTTTCAGATGATGTTTGAGTTTCTCGGGGTAAGACAGAAATGGCTCTTGTAGTCATTTATGACCTATTTACAGATCAAATTGCACACCTGGTTCCCTTAAGATAAAAAGTCATGTATGTGGGTCCTCAATAAGCAGAGAAGACAGTGGCCCTGACCCTATCTTCTTTACTCACCAACCTTGGGTGCAAGCAGAAGCCTTAATGGTTAAACAGCCCTTCATCAGACAGATGGGACCCAGTAGTCATTACTATAGTGTGGTTCCTATGGCGATGTGACCAGGCACTTACTGGAGCCTCACATGGTTACAAGAAAAGGCAACGTGACGCATGGGGTCAGCACTTCCTTGTCAATCTCTCTAGGCCACGCCAGGTCTCAGTATATCTCTGCTTGAGGCTAAGACAAGGATTCATCATTAGAACCGCAGCCGCCTCCCTTGCTATAGCCCAGAGCTTTTTGTCATGGCTTCTTTTCTACCTCATCGATGCTTCCAGCCTGTCCTGGTGCCCTCTTTCATTTCCAGCATCCTCTAGGCTGCCAGGTGTCAGGTACATTAAAGTCAGGGTCAATTCCTCAGCACACCTGTGTATCTCCTTCCTCACCTTTCTTTGTGGAGAAGGCAGAATGCTGCGATTTAAGTATCTGAGAAGAAAAGGAAGCAGAAGGCCTAGATGAGATTTGGGGTTTCTACCAGAGCTCGGCGATCTAGTTGCTCTAAATCAAGTTTTGATCTCATGGATATTCCTACTGGGTGAACAGTGTTCTCGGGTGTCTCCAGGCAGATAGGCAGTAGGAGGAATTCAGACAATCCCAGACCCAGGGGAGTGTATCAGACCCTTCTGATTTCAAGAGAGCTGAAGCATGTGGACCAATGAGCCCTAGTCCTGTCCTCCCTCTTCAAAGTGAACAAACACACATGGCATTTGTTCCCTCAGCCTTACCTCTCAAGAGAAGATGAAAACTTCCAAGGTCTACAAACAAATTTACATGTCATTTTTGAGCCATGGTCTGTGATTCTTCCTATTTAGTCTGAACTTCACCAAGAAGCCATATGAGAAGAGGAGAGACATAAGCAATCATGTCCTCAGCATGAACTCAGACAGCCACAGGGTCCTGGACCACGGAATGCATCTGTGCATTCTGTGGATCCTACCTTTGCCGTTTCAACATCCATGTCCCTTGTAAAAATCAAGAGGAACTTCCTCAGTGAGTTCTGAAACTCCAGTTCCATGAATTGCTCCCCAGAAGCATCTCAATAATGTAGAACATCTGTGTGGTCTTACTCTACGTCTCTCTAAGGCTTGAACTGAGAGCACAGAGAATTCTTGCGAAGAGAGATTCCTTTTGACTGTGTTTAGCTCTGAGAGCCTCTCATGTATCCCACTTGGCATTTAGTTTATATTTGACTGGATTAAGAGTCACCTAAGAGGGGCTAGAGGTCTGGATCAGCATGCAAGAGTTCTCATTGTTATTACAAAGAATCCATGGTTGGTTCCCAGCACCCACATAGCGGCCAACAGCCATTTATAACTCCAAAGCCCAAGTTCCAGGGCATATGAAACACTCTTCTGACCCCTGTGAACACCAGTCACATATATGATAAACATAAAAACATGCAAAGAAAACACCGAGACACATAAAATAAAATAATCTAACGCAGAGAATCACCCAGAAGACTGACAAGACACATATAAGGGCGCACTGGAAGGGCATTTCTACAGAGGTTACTCTGTAGGGTAAGGGAGAAAGCATCCCTGAGTATGGGTAGATCCAGCCCTTGGAGCATACAAAAGCAGGGCCAGAGAAAGCAACCCCTGTGCCAGCATACCCTTTCCACACCATAACTTAAGTTGGTCTTTCCCACCACACCTTCCCAACCATGATGGCTGTCACGCCTCTGCAACTGTGAGATACCGAATTAAGCTGGTGTTCCTATGCTTGAAATGATGATCAGAGTATGATATCTCAAAAAGTATCCATAAAAAAATAAGTAAAAAGAGCCCAGTGGTAAGGTTACCATTGCCTACCACCATGCCCTACTGATGTAAAGTACTTAAAGAAGGGAAGACTGATTCAGTGAGATGCAGCTGCCTTGCATGGGCTTCTCATGTCCACAAATTAATTCGACATCTGTGACTTTCACAAAGAGAGTAGAGATCCATACTGTTTTGTAAAGCAATAGTAATGCTCGGTTCTCTGAATTGCCGTATTGACCCCCTTGGTTAAGGGTTTGACAGCATTTCAGGCAAGTCAGCGTACGCAACGCTAGGGTTGGAACATTTTTAACAAGTCACCAAGAAACTTTTCATGTATCCTGAGAGCTCCAGGAAGTTAAGATGACCCCACTTTGAAATGCACATTGAACTACTTGATGCCTTATTTCACTATTTAGTTAAAATACCATGTCTGGAGAAAATATATGTAATTTGCAATGTCAGTATAAAAAATGACAGTAATTGTAATTTTCCCAAGTGGAACAATCTGTTACAAAAGAGATGTCAATATTCTTAAAAGCTTCAGTCCTTCACAGGGTGTGAAATAACCTAGACTACTTCTTGGGTTTGAATAATTTCCTCTATATTCTATCTGTTTTACTTTTGTATCTCACGTATATGTATGATATGTGTGCATGTATACATTGCTGCCTGAGTATACTCCACACTGTGTGTGTGTGTGTGTGTGTGTGTGTGTGTGTGTGTGTAAGTCAAAGGACAACATTGGGTGCCCTTCTATTGTGTCTAAGAGGCTAGCTGGTCCAAGGACTTCTGGCAATTCTCCTACCTCTACCATCTAGCTGTCAGTGTACCGGAATTGTGCTATAGTGCTTTGTTTGAGTTCTAGGGATTTAATATTGGGTCCTTGCATTGGATAAAAGTGCTAGTGCTTTACCTACTAAGAAATCCCCTTGGCCTGTGTGTTTATAGTTCTATTCATAGCCATAGATGCTCCCTTTTTTAAATGTGTCTCCCAGAATGGATATTTAGTATTGACTATTGACAAGGCAGAAGGGAGGTATGGGGTAATCATTTCTGACCAGTGATCAATAGGACAATCCCCTGATCTATTGCAGACACCTTACAAGCAGAGGGAGGCAAGGATGATTTTTCTCAGCTTCAATTCAATATGGCTATTGCAGATATGGAGGCACTAAATTAGAGACGGATGTATGCCCTGCGATGTTCATCACGCCTCACTCTTTGTGGAGTAAGCTCTATGGAGAAGATCTAGAGGTGGCTGCAAA
Source organism: Apodemus agrarius (assembly GCA_964023405.1). Taxonomy (NCBI): domain Eukaryota; kingdom Metazoa; phylum Chordata; class Mammalia; order Rodentia; family Muridae; genus Apodemus; species Apodemus agrarius. The sequence goes on along the minus strand of OZ030013.1, from coordinate 106,937,394 downwards.
TCACTCTAGTGGCAAGATAAGCTGCTGGCCCTGTGATGGTCAGAGAGACAGGCAATCATATGTGAGCAGGGAGGGTTGGTAAACTGGGAGGAGGACTAGGAACTGGCATTTATGGCTGAGATCACTCCAAAATATAGCTGACAAAGAGTATATAACATTGTGCATTTATTTTTTCTGTCAGCTTTTTTATGATTCACACATGTCCTTGTCACTGCCAGGCCTGCAGAATACCTTCCTCTCAGCCCCACACTCTCCATGGTGGGTCTCCATTAGTGAGCTGACAGACTCTGCTTCATGCTTGAATCCTTGCCCCTCGTCATTAGGCCCTCAGGGGCACAAAGAACATACAACACTAGCTCCCCTTTTAATAGACACACAGGGAGATTTGAAAAACCTGTATAGCACAGTGATACATTATTTAATTATTACTGTTTACCTGTTCCTGACAGCAATCACTTGCTTTCAGGTGTTAGAGGCTATTTATCACCCACAAGATGCAGCTGCCTCTGAGATCCAGGTCTATGTTGACACAGACAATAGTGTTGGTATTCGAGTGCACAGCTATTGTAACTCTCTGTGCCTGGCCATGTGCCAGGCCCACCTTTCCTATACATCAGCTCTTTCAGTCGTCCCAGACATATGACATACGTTTCTTCTCTCCAGAAGCAGATGGAAAACTGGAGCCCCCATTCTTATGCCTGCCATCTGACTCTCTAAGCTAAGGTTTTGGATCTCTTTTCAATGGATGAGTCCATTATTAGGTAGAGGAGAGCTATGAAGGTAAAGGGGACCTCTAATACAGAGGGTCCCTCCCTTCCCAGCTCAGGGTACACACAATGATTTTCAGTCTCCGAACCTCAGTTTATAAATTGGAATGAACTTAGTTGAGCAATTTTTATTCAATAAAGATGCTCAGAAAAGCCACAGGGACAGAATTATTCCTTGCCTGGGAGCCAAGGTACCCTGCACAGAGCACAGACGACCTCAGCTCTTTTTCTGAAGTCTCTTGAGGGGAGGAGAGCACTGCTCTCAACAGCAGATGTCTAGACTCAAGTCCTCTCTCCACCCACCCACTGCCCCCATTCTCTGTCACATTCCAATTCACAAAGCAAGCCCCAATCCAGGATCTAGGGTCTCACACATTCCTCCAACATGGAACATCCTTCATTTTGATCAGCACCCCCACACATACATAAACACACTGTCCAAATAACCAAAGCTAACATTCAACCCAGTCAGGAGACAGGGACTTCATTTCCAGGCCAAGTGAAGCTGAGGCTCTTGCTTCAAACATTTAAGTCTATTTCTCAATACATTGTGATGATTTTCCTTTCAATCTGACAGCTGCATTCCAGAATCCCAAGTGGACAAACTCAGTAGAGACGCAGCAATATATACAGACGGTTACTATGCACAAGCAGAAAAACAGAAATGAAGGGCTCAGCTCAAGGTTGCATGGGAACCACAAGCACATGGCAGGTTAGAAAAGTAAATGAGGCCCAGACCTGCCAACCCCACAGTACTAAACTGGTAACATTACCCTAATTTTTTGGTAGCTTAGGAAAGACATCAAGGACTCCTGGAGTTACTTGAATCACACTGTGCACAAAGCTGTATCTAGCAGAGATTATTCAGACATGACAACATGTCCCCTTTGGCTTTGGCTAGTTGAAATTTGGAAACTGTTGGAGCAGGTCATCTGAGGAGTTGGCTGAACTATAAAGTATTGGCCATGCAAGAATGAAGACCTGAGATAAATCCCCAGGACCAGGATTATAAATCCAGGCCTGGTTGTCCATGCTTGTAATCTCAGAGCTAGACAGGCAGAGACAAGTGAATTCCTAGAGGTTTCTGACTAGTCAGCCTAGCCTAATAATCATGGCCTTGATCCCAGGGACAGATTCCCTTTTAAAAACCAAGGTAGATGGCTCCTGAGAAAAACACTTGAGGGTGGCCTTTGGCCTCCTAATGTGCACCCATATCCACATAAACGTGCACCCATACATTCCTGACACAGGACACACACATGCACAAAGGATACACACACACACACACACACACACACACACACACACTGTTGTGAAATTAGGAAAAATGAAATTTCTTTTATCTAGACGGATCTCTCTGACCAAGATTGTAGGATGCTTTGTGTTAAATAAGGGCATCAAATTGTGGCCGGGAGGTTCTTGGAAACAGAGGAGGGCACTCCCCTAATACAGGACCTCTCTATCTGCAGGACAAATACTTACAGAAGAGTTATCTGAATAACTGGCTTCGCATATACTCTCTTAAGATCCCAGGTGTGACTCTTGCACAGGCAGGCAGATACAAAAACAATGAGCCTGGAGATGAAGTACCCCTACCCCTACCCTACCCTGTTTTTGCTTTGTAGTAGTCCTAGAATATTACCCACTGCTTAGAGAACTAGAGGGATATCCAAAAGCCCTTGTCCAGAAAGTCTTCAGTGCCTTGGAAACATCTTTATTTAAGTTAGAAGACAATGATCCCAATATTAGTTCACATTCTCCCATTCCTTCCTCCACCCTCCCTCTACTCTCCCCCTTTCTTTTTTCCTCTTTTCCTCCCTCCTTTTTCTTAAGTAGTCCCATCTTTTTGCTCATGTTTTCTTGCCCAACCCTAGTGTTAAAATTTTTTATCTTACTATATTTTATTTTGTGTTATGTTTATTTTTATTCCTTGGGAGCTTTTTTTTATGAAAGAAATAGTGGTTGTGTATGGTAGGAGGCAGAGAGGAACTGGGAGGAATATAGAAAGGGAAACTTTGAGGAGATATTATAAAGAGGACCTATTTTCAGTAAAAGAAAAATGTAAAATAAAATTAAATTAACAGAAAGAAGAAATAAAAAGAAAACCTGATCTCTAATGGACTGAGTCCCAGTTCCTCTGCTTAGCTCACTCCGATGCAGGTCCTTCTACACCTCATGTTTGGGCCCCAGGAAGAAGAAGGCAAACATACAGAGTCCCAGTGGGCTCAGAACCAAAACTAAGCTGGGAAACATGTTTCAACTTGTTCTGCAGATAAATTAAGTGCTGTGTATTCTTCTTGAAGAATGTCTGACAGCATCCCAAAGACCAATCAAGAAGAAGCCAGAGGAATCTTTATAAGAACTTCTGGCTAGTTTTCCCTCCCTTACAGGAGGTGAATAGATCATTTGTATTTAGTTGTAAAAATAGCAGATTTTGTATGCTCAACCTGATGACCCAGAAAGGTTAGTGTCAGCTGTTAGAGAGGGGAGTGAGGGTGTGCAAATTGAGTAGAAGAAAAAGCTTCAAAGAAAGTATTTTTAAAAAAATGAAAACTTAGGATGGCTATATCTGACATGACAGCTTATTATATTATATGCAAATTATCAAAGCATTGGAAGACAATAATGCATGACTATTTAAGAATATGTCACACACACACACACACACACACACACACACACACACACACACACATGCTTAGTTAGCCTCTCCCTGTCTTTTGAAGTTCAGCTATCTTACTTTCCTTAGAGGAGACCATCTATGCACTTCTAAAGGGAATCCATTCCCCCTAAGCTCCCACATACTCTTATCGAAGTGATAATATTTATTTCCTGTCATGATATAATTTTGGAAGCATGTGCCCAATTATTTAACCAAGGTTCCACTCTTTCTCTGATGAGAAAACAGTCTCCACAGTGATGGGGTGATTTCTGGCTAATAAAGGCAATAATCCTTTAGAAAAAAAGATCGCCCAGCTGTGTTCATAGTATCTCTTTCTCTCTCCTCCCTCCCTCTCTCCCTCCCTCCCTCTCCCCTTCCTTCAGTGACTCCTCTTTAACATGATTAGTGCTACATAATGTAGATATGTAGATAGACAGTTCCAGATTCCGTGTGATCATCAATCAAAAGAGTTAACAACTGTAGTGACTTCAACTGAACAAATTATTTTAAAGTCTCAGGTCAGTGGATCTTTGAGATAAAGATTAAAATGGAGCTTGATTGGACGAGAAGCTGAATGGAGTCACTATTTTGAAAACTAGCCAATGAAGGGGCGATTGGGTGCTCATCTCCGGGCCTGTGTGCTGTAGACACGGTTAGCCTCTGGGACGAGGGTTTTACTTTGTGGAAATGTTCTAACAACCGTGCTAGGAAACAATGTTCCTCTCTACCACTTTGAAACTTAATCAACTATCTTGTGCTTGTGGAGTATATTTTTAAACCAACTCATTCAAATATAACAATATTTTAGTCTTAGCGCCAAGGCATAAGACAAGAGGGTTTTGTTCCCCTTCCCTTGAAATTTAAGGTTTTTTTTTTTTTTTTTTTTAATTTGGTTGGGTTTGTTTGTTTTTTGTTTGTTTGTTCATTTTTTTTTTTGTTTTTGTTTTTCTTCTGGTTGGTTGGTTTGCGTTTTGGGGGATTTTTTTTTAAACAGTTAAGGAGAACAGGAATGTGCAAGCCATGTCAAGTCATGTGTTTTTGTTTTTGTTTTTGGATATTTTTCCAGAATCCTCTGTCCTAACTCAGAGAAACATGAAATTCAGAAATGGCTCTCAGAGCAGTACTAAGAGCAGTTAGTCCCTTCCATGCCCACCCTCTTGTGGAGGTCTCATAGCTATTGCGAAAGGGAAAGCTGAGAACCAGGATACCTCAGAGGTAGAGACAGTGCAAGCAGAACACTTTGCAGGTATCTTTGTTTCTCTATCTGAGCTCTGCTCATGCACACACCACACGCCTGACTTTGGCGTTCGGCCCACAGCTGAGGAATTGGAATTGGCAAGTGCCTCTCTAGCTAAAGAATGCTCAGGATGACTCCTTGTTTGCAAGAATTGTTCTCCCTCTCCCTCTCTCTCTCCCTCTCCCTCTCCCTCTTCCCTCCTCCTCCTTCCCCTCCCCCCTCCCCTCCCCTCCCCTCCCCTTCTCTCTCTCTCTCTCTCTCTCTCTCTCTCTCTCTCTCTCTCTCTCTCTCTCTCTCTGGACAAGGAGTCAGACACAGGAAATGTGGAAATATGGGGCAAAAGGGAATAAACACAACTATCATCCCTGAGGGACAATAAAAATGTAGCGTGCTTGGAAATTAGAGGTAACTAGGGACATGCTGAGTAAAGGCGACTGTGAAGTCATGGCTTCTGGGACCTGTTCTTAAGTTGATCATACACAGATCTGAACATGTGGACCCTCAACTCCCTCCCACCCCACCCCCCCTGCCTGCTCCCAAACAGGCTCTTCAGGGGCTGCTGGCCACTACACAGGATCTTGGTAGTATGATAAAATTCCTTGATACTACAATCCCTAGAGGCTACTGGAACCTTTTGATTGAATTTCGTCAGGTGATTTACCTGCTAAACAGAATGATTGTCATTCTCCCTATGGTTATATAAGACTTATGAGTCTTATGGCTCAACATAAGAGTCTTATGGCACAGCGCTAAAACCTCAAAAACCCTAAATCAACATTATTCAGTGTATGAAGAACCAGAAATCCAGAAATCCCTTTCTCTCTCTCTCTCTCTCTCTCTCTCTCTCTCTCTCTCTCTCTCTCTCTCCCTCCCTCCCTCCCTCCCTCCCTCCCTCCCTCCATCTCTCCATTCCTTCTTCCTCTCTCTCTCAAAATCAATCCTCCTATTTTTAAAAAAAGCATAAATGTGCCCAGTTGATGTTTCCGGCAAGATCACAAGCAATTCGGTGGAACCAAGCATGCTAGAACCATTAGAGAGCCACATGTTACATAAATGCACAGGCCTAAACCTATCTCCCACTTCAGAAAGTAATTAACTACAGCATTTACATCAAAAGTACAAAACTTTTAGGGGAAAGCATAGACTAACATAGGAGCCAATCAGATGGTTCGGTAAGTGAAGGGCTGTGCTCCAAGCCTGACAACACGGGTTTGTCATCCAGGCCAACATCAGAGAAGAGCTGACGCCGGGGAGTGGTCCTTGAACCATCACAGGAGCACGGTGACACGTACACAGAGATATGCATATGTGCTCTCCCTCCTCCCATCACACACACACACACACACACACACACACACACACAGACACACAGACACACACACATACACACACGTGCACACACACACACACACACACACGCATACATGCATGCACACACAAAAATGAATGAATGAAATAAAGGAATGTAATTCATCAGTATAACAAAAAGAAAATAATTTTAAACCTAGATTTATGCAACACTTAGACATGAAAAAGGGGCAGAAATTATAAAGAATTGGCCAAAATTAACAGCAGTAAAAAATCTATTTGATGCTGAAAAACAGGGCTAGGGATACAGTTCAGTGTTAGAGTGCTTACCTAGCATGCAACCTTGGGCTTCATTCCCAGCACTGTGGTGGTGGTGGTGGTGGTGGTGGTGGTGGTGGTGGTGGTGGTGGTGGTAGTGGTGATGGTGGTGATGATGATGACGACAACAGCAACCACAATAACCATCCTTGTGGTAATGACAGACCTGAACAGCTACTTCCTCACAGAGAGTACACTGAGGACAAATAAATATGAACATGTGTGTAACTTCACCGCCCTTGCAAAGACTGAATTAAGACCACAGTGAGATCTGATGGAGTAAACTAAACTTAGCATCTTAAATCCAAATGCTGGTGTTCTTATTCTCTGCATTGTAACAATGTAAAATGTTATGGCCATTCTATGAAACAGTGTGACAGTTTCTTCTAATAGTATACATTATTTACAATGTGCCTCACAAGTGACACTTTTTATATATTTAATGTAGAGAATAAAAAATTTATGCCCAACAAACATTTGCATATGACTATGTTAGTGATACTATTGATGGCTGAAAACTGACAAGTACTCAAATAAATGTAGCAGGGGAGTGTATAAACAGATTGCAAGACATCCATAGCGCAGAAATTCAACCAGGAAATAAAAGGAAATACACTATTGATCTTCATAGAACCACAGATGATTACAAAAGCACTGTGCTAAATGAAAAGGCTTGAGCTCAAAGACTGCCCACCATATAGACCGATTTATGTGTCATTCTCATATCACTATGGTGATAGATAGGGCAGAGGGCAGAGGCTGGATGGGTCAAGGGTTGCTAGAGGGTGTGGCTACGGAGCTATAGTTAAAGAGGGACTCTCTGGTCATGATAGAATTTTAATCGTGGTGGTGGCTAGAACAGTCTATCACAGAAATGCATAAAAATTATCTATTTTATCATGCATGAGTCTAAAAGAGGAAGAAAATAGTGAGCCCCATAAGGTTCCTTAGGACTTAGGATAATATTGGGGAGACATTTGGAGTTTTTCAAACAGTAGATATAAAGCAGCAGCCTTACTCTAAAGCTCACGCCTGTGCAGATATAGTCTTCCTTGCATGTTGCTCATCACAACATGTGTTTTGTTTCAATTTGTCTTGCCGAGGAGAATGAGGAATGCAAGAGAGGCATTCATTTTCACCAATGTTTATAAAATCAATGTCAGTCCCTTTATATGATCATCCTCAAGACAATGCAAAGTTGACGATAAGGTGTTGACAGGGACATAACATCTGTCCACATTGTCACCTTTTTACTGACTAAGAAAAAAAATCTTTCCAGAATGTAACATGACAGCAGTTGGAAACATGGACTTATACAAAAGGCTGAACAAATACTGTGTACACAAGTCTCTGTGCATGCCTGGGAGACAATACCTTGATTAGCTTAATTGAGGTAGGAAGAACCATTTCAGTTCTGGTAGCGCCATCCTATTGTCTGAGGTCCTGCACTCAATAGAAAGAAGAAAGCGAGCAGCTTAAGAAGTCCCACATTTTTAATCTATTAATCTATCATTTATCTATGATTTATTATTTATCATTTACCCATTATCTATCTATCTAATCTAATCTATCATTTATCTATGATCTATTATTTATATTGTTTAACATTTATTTATTATCTATCATTTATCTATTTGTGATCTATTATTTATCATTTATCTATTATCTATCTATATCTTTTATCTCTCTATAGTCTATTATTTATCTATTTTATCATTTAAATGTTATCTATCTATCTAATCTATCTGTGTGATTTGTCTGTCATTCTTTTCTCTTGCTATAAAAAAAAAAGCAATTCTTACATTCTAAGGATACAGAGGAAACCATGAGCCTAGGCTCACAAAAAAGAGGATGAAACTCCCTACCTACACCCATGTGAGTGAAACTCTAGGCTACTTTCCTATTTACATGCCAAGCATTGCCTCCAGAGAGACTGAGGCAGGACTCTTTAGATGTCCACCTATTCTATTCCTGGCCCCCAGACACTATGATGACATTAAAAAAATGCTAGTTATTCTGGGTGGAGCAGGGTGTCTACACATGTCTGCCATGTCTGCACACAGAGATGAGGAGGATACCATGTGACCTGTTCTATCACTCTCCAAATTGTCCTTTGAGAAATGGCCTCTCAGTGAACCTGAAAGCAGTAAGGCCCAGTGGCCCTCTGACTCCTCTTCCCCAGTACAGTGTTAGGGTTACAGTCATTGTGTCGTCACACTGTTTTGTAACATGGGTTCAGGTGAATTGAACTCAGGTCATCATGCTTATACAAAAAGTGCTCTTACCTACTGAGCCATCTCCCCAGCTTCCCAAAATGTTGTTTATTTTAAGCCAAGTTTTGAGGTAGCTTGTGATACATCCTTAGATCACTCATAGGGGAATCATGCTAAATTGTTCTTTAGTGTAAAATGAAGTTAAATGGAAAAAGAGAAAGGGGCTGAGATCATAATTCAGCTTAACACATTTACCAAGCCAAGAAATGCTCATGTTTATTTGAATTTTTGCCCCTAGTGGCCAGCAATTTATCCAAAGATCCAGGGCATTCCCTGAAAGGGATTTACAAAACTAATCATCTTTTCACATTGACATTCTCAAGCTGGTGTAAGGAAGTATTGAGGAAGTGACATTGAATATCTCCACAACCTCTCACCAGGGACACCCAGGCATCTCCTTTGTTAATGACTTTAAACAGGATGTATCATATGGCTTCCTTGAGAACAGAGCCACAGGGAGGGCTTTGCATGAGGAGGATATGATAAGTGCATTTGGATGTTGGCAGTGGGTGCTGTTTGTTCTTTTAATTAGCAAACACTGGGCTCATATCTAAGTCAGAAAGAACAAACAAAGCTAAACACCTAGCACCAAGATTAAAGCTGTGACTCTGTCTCTATGCTCACACATGCAGAACTGTCTTCCTATTCAGCATATGCTATGAGACAGGTGCATGAGAAGTTACTCCAGGGGAAGAGTATTTGATGTTCACATCTTCCAACACTGAAGAGAGAAAATGTTCCCAGCAACTCACAAATTGGGGAACACTTGACAGAAAAATATGCTTGGGCAGCATTGCTTGCTGTATTCTTCAAGAGGAAAATTGAAAACAGGATCACCAGGGTCAGGCAGTTATTACTGGAATCTAGCTCTTATAGAACGTAATACATACCATTTCCACCAACTAAATTGCATTGCTTTGTCCAAGTCACCCGATGGGGCCCAGGATAAGGTGTTTTTCAGATGTAGATAACCACCTAGGTTTCCAAAGGCACATCCATTTAAAAGTAGGGCCCAAAAGAACACCAGCGGTGACAGAAAAATGATATTTTTCGGTAACCTCAGCATCACAGAGAATAGTTCCACAAGAAATAGTTGACAGAAAAGAAAAAAACTTTATTATTAAACATATAGTGCTATTCAGCAAAATCTGTTGCAGATGTGACTCTCAAAACTGCACCTTTTGGAGTCTTGTTGGAACTTGGTCTCAAGCAAGCCCAAAGCAGCCTACAGATCAAAGTATTTTACTGATAATTTGAGTTTCAATAAGAAAAAAGTTAAACATCAACCAAATAGTAATTTCTAATTAAGCTGAGATCAGGTATATAACAGAGACATAAAGGAAGAGTCAACATGGTGGCTTCTGACTATAATGTCAGAACTCAGGAGTCTGAGACAGGAGGACTACTATAAGTTTGAGCCCATCCTACAAAGTGAGACTCTGAGTCAAGAAAGAGAAAAAGGAAAAAGAAAGAGAGAGAGAAAGAAAGAAAGAAAGAAAGGAAGGAAGGAAGGAAGGAAGGAAGGAAGGAAGGAAAGAAAAAGTTAGAAGGCAGTTAGGCAGACTCAATTGACCCACAGTTTACTATGAATTTTCAAGCTTGAGAAGTAGTTTAATAGGGTTTCTGGAATCAACAAATTGTAAAACTCTGTGGGTCTAATAATTGGATCACATCAGCTTTGAATAAAATATCATCCAGATGCTCTTACAAACCAACAAAACATAGGTCATCTCAATGGGAGTAGTCAACTGCTAATAAGAGAAACTGAGTTTAGACTTTGCGATATGGTATGGTGCTATCATTTTGAAATATTGGAAGAAAGAAAACAGTTCAATGTTGATGCTTGACCCAAATAACATTTCTCATGCAAATCTCTCAGGTAACAATGGAGAATCAAAAGAGGCTACTTCATACACATTTCATAGTAATTATAAATTTCAAGAGATAAGAAAGGATGCATATGGGTCCCAGGGGAAAAATGTGCTGGATAACTCCCTTTATTTCATAAAGGCACCCAGAATTTTAAAACTTCAAGGAGAAAGTTGGAAAAATAAACTGACTTGTATGAAATGGTAACTTCACTTGAGGAATTGGCTAGGCACTAGTGTAAAAGACTCTTTCTCCTCAAGACAGAGCCAGATTATCCCTGGCCTCCCCCATACTGGGCAATGCTCCTTTCTTTTCATTCCCTACTGTCTTCTAGGCCTACTGTCTTTCTCTTGCTGGACACAAAGCCTGCTTCTATTTTATAGCAGTATTGTCTGCTGGATATCACCCTCATAGGGTTTGCAGAGTACTTTGTAATTTAAATGAAGAGCTAAGGGCCTCCAAAGGCTACCAGAATCCTGGGAGATACCTAAGCCTGTTAGGTAACCAACTACAATAATGTTAATTAAGTGGTACAATGGGTGGGAACTTGCATTTACTTCCTGTGTATAAATTTCCCAGTATCCAGCCCAACAACCTAAGCTACACCACTCTTGGGGACAACACACTTGCTCAACTTATTCTTAGAGAGTATTTCCCTGTATTAACTGGAATTTGCTGTCTTGTGTTGCTACCAATTGGGCTCTGTTTTGAATCTGGAGACTCTAAAACAGTGGTTCTGCACCTTACAAAGGCTAAGACCTTTTAAAGCAGATCTTCATGTGTTGCCGCCCAACCAAAAAAGTATTTCATAGCTACTTCATAGCTGTAAGTTTGCTACTGTTATGAATCATAATATAAATATCTTATGTGTAGGATATTTCATATGTGAACTGCCCCCAAAGGGGCTGAGACACACAGGTTGAGAGCCACTGCTCTAGAAGACAATGCATTCTTGTCTGTATCCTAGTCCACTGAAAAACTGAAGTGTGATTTCCACAGCATTAATATTTCCAAAACATTAGTCACTTTAAATACATCAATTTCAGGGCCCTTCATACCTACTGAGTCAGGACCTCAGAGACAACCTTAGAATTTGTGCTTATTGTGAAGAAGCCTCTTGATCAGGTTCTAGATGGGCTCTTTTAAACTCATCACATTTTAATACTCCACTGTGGTCTAGGTATTATTTTAGAAACGTATGGGTACCAAAAATGGCTTCAACCTAAACATTGGGAAGTGTCCAGTCATTCAACTGTAACTATGAACAGCATGTATGTTGTAGTAGCAAACTGCCTTGGTCAGTTCCCACTAGGTACCAGGCACTAGGCTAGCCTTTATTAACCTGCTGTCTTCCACTCCTGAACACCTATAACGTCCTTTTCATGCCTTCCTTTGTTTCTTCATAGGGCCATGTGTTTGAAAACATGATATCCATTTGGTGATGGAGGATATGGAGAAGTTGGGACCACTTGGGGAAAAACAAATTGCTGGAAAACAGGCCATAGGGGCAAGAGTCTTGCCCTGAACTGAGACCAGTTTCTGTTCCCTGGTCACCCAGACATGAGGAAACTCCTCCGTCTATGTCTTCCCTGCCACAGTGGGTTGTCATGGCCATGAGCCATAATAAAGCCTCCCTCCTTTAAAGTTGTCTCTCAGGATTTTACCACAAAGACAAGCAACTGAGTCTGTAAAAAGGTAAAAGGCTTATTTGTTCAGTATCATAGAGTTTTGGAAGCAGAAGTTGATCCCAAAGCCTATATTTTTTTTCCTGTTAAATTCTCATTTTCTACCTAAATATCAAGAGAAAGCCGAGACAGGAGGATCACTGAAAATTTAAAAGCAGTGGAGGCTACTGAGACTCTGTCTCAAGAAAAAAAATCTAGGTACCAATAGAAGCATTTCTAACTTATACAGTGTTATCTGTTCATAAGAGACCCCTCTTGAAATGTATTCAGGGAGGACATACAATAGGAATTTTCTTATTTTATACATTTGTTTCAGGCCTGTTCATCAGATTCCTGAGTGATACGTTTAAGATGCCACTGGCACTTTTATGGTGTGATTGGCAATTTCCTGCTGTTCCCTGCTCTGAACTCTTAACTCACCCAGGTGAATAGGATGTGATATAGTGACACTTAAGATGAAGTCTGAGGAATTCAGTATGAGCTTCAAGGACAGAGTCCACAATAGCGCATAAGATTGGAAACTTCTCCCCTAATACCAATCTGTTGACAGTGCTATCTTTAATCTCTTTACACTGCAACAAGAAAGACAAGAATGATGCTAGATATTTCAGGAAGCGGGAGGTAAGAGGGAAAACTGCCATGTTTCAGGATGCCAGCATGGGAGATGGGGCTGTTTAACTGGCCCTTTGCTCCATACTCAAGATCAATAAGTCAGCCAATGGGGAGAGTAAAGGCACTATCTCCAGAGGCATTCCCACCAAACCATCCACCCTTGATGGAAAACTCCACATAAACCAAGGCACTATTGAAGCACCTGATGTGTTTATTTAGAAAATTTCCAATCAAAACCAGTGGCTCAGTAAGCACACAATTCAGATTGACTCAGATTCCACTTCCTAGAACCTTCATTGCATTGCTGGTCATGAGAGCCCTCTCTCCTCTCAAGTATATATCCCTTATCAAATGCCCACAACACAGTCATCTCAGTCAAGCCCAGGAGCCCATGAATGTCACATAAAGGTAATGGGGAACCCAAGAACCTCCACATTTCCTGATAATGTTAATGATAGGAACACTGTTGGGAATTGGCAACCACAATAATGTCTGGAGGTTTGACAGCCTGAACCAAAGTAGAAAACAGAACAAAGAATTCCTAGCTTCTCATTTGTCTGAAGTCATAGCATGTTGCAATATAGCAAATGGACTTTACTAGACTCCATTTCTGGCAGGACTAAATTGGAACTAAGGAGTGGCAGGCAAGGAGTCTGTGCACTATTTCTTGAGACAAAAGCAGCGCCAATGGCACCAGAAGCAGAGTGGTTTCTCTTAAGATGAGTTGTCTGCTCTTGATGGTGTACCATAATGTCTGCACAATTGAATAGATTAGACGTTGTGTTTCCCATCTATAGCAACAGGAAACCCACTGATAATCACACATTTTGGTCTGCAAGCAGTTGCAACAGCACGCAGATGAGATGAAGTTCCTCTGTATATTCACATAACGTGAAATCAATACTTAATTATAGCTGGTCTGCATGGGACTGGTGGTTGGTTCTAAAGTGGAGGCCGTACGAGGCCTCTGGTGAATTAGTAAGAGTCAAGAATGTTGCTGTGTAGCAGCAAAGTGTCACTGACTCCACGGACCATACTATACTAGGCAGAGGCTTGAGAAAAACTTCAAGACATAAATAATGCTGCAGGACCAGATGTCCCAATGGTAGTTGCTAGAAAGCTCTTCAAATCGCATTCATCTATGGGCATGCAAAGCCTCTGGGACAGACCTGGTATAAGTAGGAAGCCTCTAGAAGTAACCTGTGTGACAAAGGAAAATAGTGGGGAGCATAGAACCCAGTGACCTGGTGTGGGCCCCAGCTCTACCGTCTCTAAGAAAATAGCTGATAGCTCATGCTCATTATCCATAAGTCAGGGATAGCAGTCAATCTGCCACAGCCAGAGAACCTCTGTGAGGCTCAGAGAGGCAGGAAGTGGTTTTTGCAGACAAGGGAGGTACAGATCACTGGAAAGTCGTTTTTATTTACTTTTTTATTTTCATGTTTTGGTGTCGTGTGTGGTATGCATACATTTCTACAGACATGTTCACACATGTATGAATGCACGTGGAGAAGCTGAGATTATTTCTTCTTGGACCACTCTCCAGTGTGTTTACTGAGACCGAGTCTTTCAGAGAACATGAGGATTTGTGAGTCTAACTAGCCAGCTTGCACCAGGCACTCATAACTCAGAGAAAACCCGCCTAGCCTGGAAATGAAAACTCAGCCATTAACTGACAAGAGTCAACTCCTGTGAAAGCAAGACATAGCTGCTAAACTTGAGTGTTCCGTTTTACTAGAACTGGGTTTTCCATTAATGGGTTAAGATACAATGCATAGTAAAATGCCCAATCCTTCCTTGCTTCCTCTGAATTCATTTTCGACCCAGGATACATTTTCCACTGGCTGACAATGCATACCCAAGAATCACAGAACATCTAACAAAAACCTCAACACCAGAAGTACTCTTTTAAGTCATTTATCAATTGTCCAAGAGATTGGACATTGTGGGCCAAAACATTGTGGGCCATTGCTATTGTCCGTGGTTGTTGCTATTGCTCTGTATGTTGATTGTAAGTCCTTATTGCTGAAGAAACCATGTACGTCAGACATAGAGTCCAGAAACCCCTGAACTTGAACTGACCTGAATGCCTCCTCCCTGAGGAGGCACCAGAAGTTTCCATGCATGCAAGTTTTCAATGGCGAGAAACAACCAGCAGACCTACCAAGCTATGATGCATATGGATCACAGCAACAATCGACATTGCTCAATAGCATAAATTAGCAGTAACCAATAGCTCTCTATCTGGACTGAAGACCTGCTCAACAGGAGGGAAATCATGTCTGATGATGGAAACCTAGGTAAGTGCCCCAAAGCTTAATGAAGTTATTGATCTTGGAGGAGAACTTACAACTACAACCTCACTAAAACAGCATAAGTCTAAATATTTGTTCATATACCCACAGATAAGTATAGTCTTCATCCATCATCAAGGAAACTTGTTTGCAGCAGAGACCACTACAAAAAAATCAGTTAAAATTCAGAGGCCAGTCATAACAGATAAATCACACAATTCATATACCTATGTTGTGCATATTACTGTGGAAGTGTGAATAGAAAGATCATAAAAGGCAGAGAAACAGGACATTTGCTCTGTGTGTATGTGTGTGTGTGTTTATAATCAATGAAAAAAGAGGTCATGGATTTTAAAAGGGTACATGGGAGCTTTTGAATGGAAGAAATTAAAATATAGAACTTATGTAGTTTTATTATAATCTCAAAAAAAGTAAAAATATCATGGATAAAATGATCCAGAGAGATACCTGAGGCCTAAGGAGCACTTTGAACCAGAAACATGAACTCATGTTCCTAAAATGATAGAAATTTTGCTTTTCAGAGTGAGATCTAAATATGGTGCATTCTTAGGCGTACTACCAAACTAATTTCTCAAGAACAGATATCCAAGTGACACAGATCTCAATATCTAGCAGAGCATATGAGATTGTCATCCACTGATGCATTGGGCCACATCATAGCTATCTGGGCAGGTATATGGCATGACAGAGGGTCGGTGCCTAAAGGCTGAACATGCTGAGAATCTGAGGTGTAAATGGAGCTCGTTAACCCTCCCTGGCGATTTTGTACTCACCAAGGATTCTCAAACTCATAGGAGCATTCTATGACTCTTTAGAAAGCTTCAAAGGCATTCACACAGTCAACAAGTGCATCTAGAACAACTTAGTGAGATATGTAAGGGGGAAAACTCAGGCTACAAAGAGTAGGTGAGTGAGTTACAAAAAGAATTAAACCAACCAGCTTGAGATCCAGGTTTCTGAGGCCCAGGTCTTCAGGCATGACATCAGAGGCTCGTGACACCATGTCATGTTCTTCTTGTGCAAGGAATGGGAACTATCTGATAGTACTGGATAAGCTTTCCACTCAGGGCTAAGAAGGCCAGTTAAGGTCAGAGTGAGGAACACAGCATGGGCCATTTGCTGGCTGTTTGGCCAATCTTCCTCCTTTTAAGGTCTGTTCTCACTCCATCGTTGGGTATTGCTGAGCTGAGCACTTGATGGAGGTCTCCTTCCAAGAATGAGCATGGGGACAAAAAAATCATTAAGGTATCCCTTCTAGGAAACTCAACTTTAACCAACAAAAGACTAGAGATACATTAGGAAAGTGCTACATTCTAATAGTGCTAGAAAAGAAGTCCTGAGTAGATCCACCTCAATCCTTAACTTTTCCCAAGCCCACTTTTTCAAACTCCCACCAACTCTGAAGCTATCTTGTGCTTTGCAACAAATTTCTCCTCTGTTAAATTAGCCAAAGCCAATTCTGTCCTTTTGCAATTAAAACAAAACAAAACAAAACAAAACTCTGCTTTGGAGTCGAACAAACCTACAACTTTGCCATGTACAGAGGAACTAGCTCATCCCTTGAACCCTAGGAATCAGAGAAATGAGAATTCTCTGGAAATCTGTGTGTACACATGTGTGTGTGTGTGTGTGTGTGTGTGTGTGCATGCTTTTTTCTCTCAACAGGACTGACTCTACACTTGAGATAAAATACCTTGTGAGTTTTATTTGTAAAGCACGACATGTATAGTTATCAAAAATATTTTGTTCAGTTTTTTATGAGTTAGATGGGAAATTAAAAGCATTCTTTTCCAAATGAAATGAAAGTAGCATTTGACACAGTCTCGTATTTGTTTAGTATTTTATACTTTTTCCATTGTTCAACTTTACCTCTTGGTTATTATATAATCAAAAAAATGTTATACCTGGTAATTGCTTAACTTTTTAAGATGAAACTTTATTTCAAATAACCACCAAGCTTCTCCTAAAGCAATAGGTTTCCCTTCTTGTGTGTGTGTGTGTGTGTGTGTGTGTGTGTGTGTGTGTGTTGAACAACACCAATGAAAAGGATGAAAACATTCTCTTGCCTTTGCAAAGGGTGAAACTGTTTCCATGAGGTTGTGGTTGAGAAAAACTCCAAGATTGCTATCTAACTTTAATCAACTTTATCACTTGTCCCCACTGACTAGTTTACCGTCTTGATGGCAGGTCTTTCTACATGATCTGAGTACTTCCAAAGCAACTGCATTTCCAAGCAGAGAAATGCAATAAGCAAAGTAAATTCACAAAGCAGGGCTCTGAATGCATTTCTACCTACTTTGTGTTGTTGTCTGATCTGAGAAGGTATATTCTGAGAAGCAGGGAGATCATTTCTAATCCACATCATGATGATATCAGCAAACACCCTGGCTGCTCGCTCACGATGGAGGCACTCCCTGAATTCCCAACAAATAAGATATGTGCTATCAACATATGGGCAGCATGAAGCTAACTCCTTGAGTTAATGATCATGGGCCTAGAGGATTTTAGGCTAGAGACGGGAGAAGTGCCTAAGTCCCATGGAGATGATGATATAGATAGCATATCACCACAAGTTATTGTTGTGACTTTACCTGAATTTCGATGGATTTGTGTGTCTTTGTTGACATGAAAAACTTCTGGAAATATAATAAATAAATTGGCATTGTGGAGTGGAGACAGGAAGGAAGGGGGAAAAAAGAAAAGGATCACTGTCTTCTGTTTCAAATTGCAACATAAGAGTTATCCACATGTCACTCGCCATTGAAAAGTACCAATCTTCCCCATCAGTCACCCCCAACTGTTGGAAATAAGATAATAATAAATGCAAGCATCCAGTAAAATTAAGACCGTCCTTATTATGCAATTCTATGGAAAGTAACATCAGCACAGAGAAAGAAAAAAATAGCTTGTACGCTGATCTGGCAGCAGATGGAGAGAAATTTGATCATCTTTTCCTATAAGCCAGATTTTAACCCCTTCCAAATTCCGTCTTACTGTCTTAATATGCAAAGTCTCAGCTAATGAACAATATGGGTTCTGAGGCTGCCTCTGTTCCCTTTCTGATCCTGGGCTTAGTCATAGAATCTCTACCACTCCAAGAGTCCTGAGACAGGTAGGCCCAGCTTCCAGCCAGGGTAAGGAGGGGCTGGAGCCTCCTATAACTCTGAAAACTCCAAGCTCTTCCCACATTGAAAATGATCCATAACAATATGTTTCTTACACTATCATTTTCCCTCTTCTGATTCATCAGCAATGTTCTTCTTCAGGAATCATGCAAACTACACATTAACATAATCCCAGAACATCACCAGGAAGGCAAACATCAGACAGTGCGTAGGGTAGACATAAGACATATTGGAGATGGATTTAAAACTCTGTTTTTGGGGAAGTGCCTATGTCCCTCTTATTAATGCAAATATTTTTAAAATAATTCTATCTATAAAATGTATTATTGTAAAACAAGCATGAAGACTTAATTAAGGATTTAACTGCATGTGTTACTGTGAAAGAACTGCAATTGCACAGTCTAAAAGATTTTAATTTTTCCTGTCTAGTTTACTCATGATCGAAGCAAAATTATGATAAGCAGGTATTATATGGCAGATTATACAAATGAATTCCATGAACCTAGCATTTTTAAAATGATTATATACCTAACTCTTCACTTTACTGAATTCAGGAGAAGCTTAGATTATACATATTAATGAGGCTTTATCACCATTTAAATTTGCCAAATAAGCATCATTCTAAAAATATAGTTCCATGTCGATGCTACCTGAATGCTGCCAAAGAGGTTACCCGCAGAGTGTTATGTTTTACTTCTTATAAATAACCTTAGTCTCAAAATAGAAACACAGTAGGATATAGGTGGATGCCTCTGTCTCCCCATCTTCCCTTGTCCTAGATTCTGGAACCAATTTCAAAATGTTCTCATGCAAAGCTGTCATTCATCTAAAAAGAGCTTCCATATCACAATGATTGTCTCTTTCTCATGGTAGACTGTGAATTCAGAATGCAATGACCCTGGTGCAACATCAGCAATGATGTTCATTTGACAAAGGAGGTGGTGAATGGACAGGGTGTGTGGGTAGAGTAAGTAATAGACCAGGTGGAAGGCGTTCAATCTCTGTAAGTCCAGCTACAAATAAGATACGTGTCCTGCCCTATGAAGCCTGCATTCCATTGAGAGGGCATTCTCATCTCTTAGAATAAGACCCCAAGGCTTAATATACCCTATCAGAGAGGAGTCCTCACCCCCTTTCTGCCCATACCTCCTCATGTGTGTTCATATGTGCTTTCTACATTTTAGTCTTTTGATGTATACATAATATATGTATAGTCCCAAGAATAAGGAGACAGAGGAGGTGTGGGTGTGTGCCACAGTATGTGTATGTCAGAAGACAACCTCATAGTTGTAAGTGTAATGAATAGAATTAGTGTGGATGTGTGCCACAGTGTAAGTCAGACAACAACTTCAAGTATCTGTCCTTGCTTCCACTTGATTTGATACAAGGGTTTCTTGTACAGCCCAGCATGTGCTGTTACATCATCCATGTTTCTAGAGAATCTCTTGTCTCTGCCACCAATCTCACCATAGGAGTCCCAGGGTTACAAATGCATGTGTATTTGTATGCTACTGCAACCGGCTTTGTGTAGGTTCAGGGGATCTGAACTCAGGTCCTTGGGGCAGTCTCACTGAACCACTTTCCAGCTCACGTTTTGCTATTGTCGTTATTTGTTTTAGTGTATTTTTTGCCAATCTCTCTACAGAAGAGTGTTAAACACAAGATCTGCTAACAATAGGAGACAGTGTTATTCTTACTGCTATGTTAACTGAGTCTATCTAGAAGGAGTTTGAGGGAAAAGGTCAGGGTGATATTCTCACTTTCAACTTGAATTTTTGTAACTCAGTCTTTCTTGAAACCTTCCCAAGAAAGAGGAATGCCTAGGCTAAGGAAAGGTCTAGCTTTTCCCAAGTTTCTGGTAAAATTCCTCCCTCATGTCAGTCATCCGTGGTCATCCTACCCTGGTTTTGACAGTTGATTCTAGCTTGAGTCCCAGGATTAATAGTTCATTTCACAGAATCCAGTTGTGTAATGTGAAAAAACACTCTCTGACTATCAACATACACCAGGAGCCCGCACTCCCAGCTCACTGCATTTGGACTTATTCTTCACAGCTTTCCACACAATAATGAGCTTCATGGCTCACTCATTTCTGGTCTATTTTCTACACTAAGGCCAGAATTATCTTTTGAAGCATGTCTCTTAGAGTACCCTGCTCCCTGACTCAAAAGTCTATGAAAAATCTGTGTCTTGGGCTGGAGAGATGGCTCAGTGGGCAAGACTGCTTGGTGACCAAGGCTGAGGACCTGAGTTCAGATCACCCTACCTGTATTTTCAAAAGCGCTAGGCACCATCACACATATCACACACAAGTGCTATATAGCTAGCACTGGTGGGCAAAACAGTAGGACCACATGGCCTTAATCATCCTAGCTCTAGGTTCAGTGCGAGACCATATCTTAAAGGCATAAGGGGGAAAGTGGTAGCACAAGACAACTAAACTCTTCCTGTGGTCAGTGTATGTGTGTGCAGAGACACATACCCATACACACACACACACACACACACATACATACATACACACATACACACAGAGAGAGAGTGAGAGAGAGAGAGGGTGAGAGAAAGAGAGAGAGAGAGAAGCTATTAGTGAATTTCTGCAGAAGAAAATTATGTGTTCAGTTATTATTACATGCGCCAATCAATCAAGCGCTTCTTCAGAGTCTTACCTCCTCTAGAGCTATAAAAACTGGATTCTCTGGCTGAGGCTATGGCTCAGGTCGTTAAGTGCCTGCCACCTCAGTGTGAAGACCTAAGTTCAGATTCACAGATCCACATGCAGGTTTGCCATGCTAAAGTATGCCTATAAATCCAGTGCTGAAAAGCAGATTCCTGGAGCTTACTGGTCAACCAGTAGATACCCTTTCCCAAAATAGAATGGTAGAAAATGACTGAAGAACACACCTGCTTTCAACCTCTGGCCTCCACATTCATACACTGACACTACATCTCTCCACCCTCCACTCTCCACAGGCCACTCTCCACCCTCCAACCAAAACTCCCTTAATTCTTCCACTGCTCATTTTAGCAGCCAGTGCTGGCAGTGAGCCCCAATTAAAAAGTGATGTTTTGTACACACTAGGTTTCAAAACATTAGCACTACTACCACTACTACTACTACTACTGCTACTGCTACTGCTACTGCTACTACTAGTACTAGTACTAGTACTACTACTACTACTACTACTAATAATAATAATAATAATAAGAAGAAGAAGAAGAAGAAGAAGAAGAAGAAGAGGAGGAGGAGGAGGAAGGGGAGGGGAGGGGAAGGGGAGGGAGAGGGAGGAGGAGAGGGGGACGAGGAGGAGGAGGAGGAGGAGGAGGAGGAGGAGGAGGAAGAAGAAGAAGAAGAAGAAGAAGAAGAAGAAGAAGAAGAAGAAGAAGAAGAAAAAGAAGAAATATCAAAGACCTCAGTGAAATTTTAGTTGAAACAATAGTAATTTGGGTACATTAAACAAAATGAAAATATTGAAACAGGTTCTGTCTGTTTGTCTTTTATTAACTTGGTTATAGGAAAACTTTCAGTTGATGTACATGTTCCACATAGTTGTAATCATTGAGGGTGATGGCTTCTATCTCAGTATTGGCTTTTTATGTAGGAATATGTATTGCTATTTCTCCCATGCCTTCAGATGTCCTGGGAAGCCATTGCTCTTTGCACTGGCTACCACCGTGTTGCCTGCAGGTTGAACAGTTATTTTTCCATCCACCTAACTGAAAGACATCTTTGCTGCTTTTAAGCTTTGCCAATTAAGGATAAAGCTGATATAAACATCCATGTGCTGATTTTTGTGGGGACATATGTTTTCAGCTCTAAGATGACAATTGTTGAATCATATGGTAAGGGCATGTTTAATTTTATAAGAAACTGCCACACTGTCTTCCCAAGTGGCCATGGTGTTTACATTCCCACCAGCAGTTAATGAGAGTTGCCCTCCCTCTATGTCTTCAGCAGTGTTCCATGCTCTCAGTGCCCTGGATTCTGGGCATTCTAGTAAGTATCAAGGCAATATGGTTTCTTAGTGTTTTGATTTATACTTCCCTAACTACATATAATGTTAAGTATTTTTCACATGTCAATTTGTAATTTCTTAAATTATACTTTTATTTGTGTGTGTGTGTGTGTGTGTGTGTGTGCAATTGCCACAGTATATACATAGGGAGATCAGAAGACACCTTGAAATAGTCAGTTCTCTCCTTTTACCATGGGGGTCCCAGGGCTAAAACTCAGTTCAATGGGCTTTTCGGCAACCACCTTTACCTACTGAGTCATCTTGCTGGCTCTTCATGTTTAGTTATCATCTGTCTATCTCCTCTGGTAACATTCACATCTACCCTGACCATTTTTTGCATGGGATGCTTTTCACAACCTTCAAATATCTGGGATAAGTTTTCTAAAGTGTGTGTAACAGGACTTCTTGTGTAGGTGTGGCAATGCAATTACTACTGAAAAGCAAGTGAAAATGTCATTGTTTTTAAAACTACTACTAGTGAAGCCATGTCCTCTGTGAACAATGGTTCTTTCGTTCAGGCTGTGATGAGTATCAACTTCCTCCTATTTGAAATGTCTTTCCTACATAACAGTTCCCTGAACTTCCTCACATTGACTAGATTAGATCTGATCACCCCAGAATGGTTAATTTGAGGATTTGTTGTTGTTGTTGTTGTTGTTGTTGTTGTTGTTCACCAAGGAGGCAACAGCCCTGAGGAGTTTTTCTTGTTTTTGTTGTTGTTGTTTTGTTTGTTTTATTTTTTGTTTTTAATTCCTTGGACAGACATTTTACACAGTAACTAGGACACACTTTATTTTCTAAAAAGCCAAGGCCTTTCAGCTCCGGATTCTGGAGTTTGGCCAGGAAGTCAATCAAACTGAAAAAAAATGAGTTATAAAAATCATGAAATATTTCTGAGATCTTCACACAAGCCCTTCTTGGTTCTTAGAAAAGTCAGTGGAATTCCCAGGAAAATCAGTATTTACAGTCATGAAGAAAAAGAAGAACAAACCACTACTACAATCACTAACACAGCCAACCAATGCTTCTAGACTATGAGAAATATCAGTTTACCCGACAGTGACAAGAGACTCTTGGATGTTCTTAGTGATATC
Source organism: Apodemus agrarius (assembly GCA_964023405.1). Classification (NCBI taxonomy): domain Eukaryota; kingdom Metazoa; phylum Chordata; class Mammalia; order Rodentia; family Muridae; genus Apodemus; species Apodemus agrarius. The sequence continues at coordinate 106,914,113 of OZ030013.1, read as the reverse complement.
TCAGAACTCTGGGAGGCAACCGGGCAGCAGATGTACCACAAGGACACTCTTACTAGCTCAGCTTCAAATAACATGGGACAATCATTTCTCCTTGGTTTCCCTTTATATCTGTAGCTTTGTTTCTCATCGAAAAACCTCTTGACTTGATTGTTCTATGTCACTAGTTCCCACTGGCATTCCTGCCATTTCATGAAATTCATTCTTTCTGCAGTTTAATTTCTACTTTGTCCTTGTAGAATACAACAGATTTTCTAGACTTCTAATTTTTTTGATTGAATTGGTCTCTCTGAATGGAAGCAGTCCAACAGTCATTCAGAGCAGAACCACTGAGCAGGATTCTAGTTAATATGAACTTGATACATACAGACCCACTCATTTCACCATCAAGGGCAATTATAATAGATTTTAAATGGTCAGCCCATTCTTAGTTCTCTGACGTCCATTTTAAGTTAAGCAGCTGGCAGTGGTTCAATAAAAAGACATTAATATTTAAGAGTCAATACACAGAGTTATTTCTTAGGCCTTAAAGGCAAATGTAATATAAAAGTAATGAACTAACTTGGACATCCTTCGTTTTGTTTCTAAATTAGCTTTTTCAGTATGTAGAACTATCAGTGTTGAGAACCTCATTGGGAAAAAATCCTGTACATTCTCTAGGAGATAGCTGCTAATCTGTGTTCACAACAACTAGGAAATCAGTCTAGACAGGCAACAGCGATGGAATGGTAAGGAAAATGTGGCTCATATACGCGGTAGAGTTTTATTCTGCTATAATGAAGGTGGAATTACAAAATTTGTAGAATATAGAATTTAGGAAAAGAATATAGGATAAAACCAATTATATTGAATGAGGTAACCCAGGCCCAGATAGGTAAGCAACACATGTTCTCTCTCGTGTACAGATTCCAGCTTTCCAGCTTTGATTCCTTTTTTTTTTTTTCCCGAGACAGGGTTTCTCTGTGTAGTCCTGGCTGTCCTGGAACTCACTCTGTAGACCAGGCTGCCCTCGATCTCAGAAATCCGCCTGCCTCTGCCTCCCAAGTGCTGGGATTACAGGCGTGCACCACCACCTCCAGGCTAAATAGCTCTATTCTTTTTTTTTTTTTTTTTTTGAGACAGTGTTTCTCTGTGTTGCCCTGGCTGTCCTGGAACTCACTCTGTAGACCAGGCTGGCCTCAAACTCAGAAATCCGCCTGCCTCTGCCTCCCAAGTGCTGGGATTACAGGCGTGCGCCACCACGCCCGGCTGCTTTGATTCTTTAGATGTGTGTGGATCTTGAAGACACAACAGAAGCCAGAAAACCAGAAAGGGACCATTGATGAGGGATGCCTGAAATAAGGTGGGAGAGTAGATACATATACATATACATATACATATACATATACATATACATATATATGCATATTAAGAATAGGACTTTTAAACAGGGGTGTGGGAATGCAGAAGGGTTAAGCAAAGTGCATACATGAAAAATCTTTATAGAAATCTACTACTTTGTAAACCAAAAAACATACTTTAAAGCAAAAGAAGAAAGAGAGCCTGCTTGGCTGGATAGTGCTGTTCCTAAAAGCCATGGATTATCAAACAAGAACCACAGAACCAGATGATATGTATTGCCTTAGAAGTTGTTGGTTAGGGAAGTCTCCCAGGTCACCACAACATTCATGCTCTTTCTATTTTTCCTTGATATCCATGGGACCTACATAATAGATGAAGATATGTGTTCCTTGGGTGAAAGATATGGAAACACCGATCTGCAACTTAACTGGAAGCTTTATATCTGCTGGCTAGCTTTCATGGTGCCAAAAGGTATTGTGTGAGCAACTGGGAGTAAAAGGTATCAGCAACATCACCCATCTGTGGCCAATTGAACTGCATAATACCAACATACTAGGTATAATGTGTCCACTGATTCAATAGTGACACAATTATTAAATGTGCAACCAACCACTCTCCACATGAATTTGAGACCACAGGAGGAAATTCATGTCTGGCACTGAAAAATTTGTCAAAAAGTTATGGCCGATCCAGAGGTTAAGCAAGGCCCCTGGTTGGGGAATGGGGCAACCCACTTTTCTCCAAATTGTTTGGCTCAGAGTTGCTCCTATCTAAAGGAATATGAGGACAAAGTGTGGAGCAGAGACTGAAGGAAAGGCCATCCAGAGACTTCCCCACCTGGGGATCCATCCCATATACAGTCACCAAATCCAGGCACTATTGTGGATGTCAAGAAGTGCTTGCTGACAGGAGCCTGATATAGCTGTCTCCTAAGAAGTTCTGCCAGAGCCTGACAAATATAAATGTGGATGCTTGCAGCCAACCATTGGACCGAGCACAGGGACTCCAATGTAGGACTTAGGGGAAGGACTGAAGGAGCTGAAGGGGCTTGCAACCCTATAGAAAGAACAACAATATCAACCCACCAGATTTCCCCGAGCTCTCAGGGACTAAAACACCCACCAACCAAGGAGCACACATGGAGGGACCCATGGCTCAAGCTACATATGTAGGAGAGGATGGCCTTGTCAGGCATCAATGGGAGGAGGAGCCCTTGGTCCTATGAAGGCTTGGTGCCCTAGTATAGGTTACTATGACGGAGGTGAGGTGGGAGTGGGTGGGTGGGAGAGCATCTTCATAGAAGTAGGGGGAGGGGTGATGGGATAGGAGGTTTGCTGAGGGAAATCTGGGAAAGGGGATAACATTTGAAATGTAAATAAATAAAATATCCAATAAAACAGAGGAACAACAACCTCATGGCTGGAGATATTATAGACTCCAGTGGGGAACTTCCTGCTCTTAGTTAGCCAAGATGATATAGCATCAAACTCGCTTCAAAATATGTATGTATACTCCCATAGAGAAATGTTGCTTTGGGCCTTACTCAGAGAAGCTGCTCCTTGTAGTGAACCGCGTTGAATACAGAGATTCATGGCTGCTCAAAGTTCTGGGAATAAGTTGAGTATTGGTAAGTGCTAGGCCCTAAGCAGGATATTTACGCCATCTACCTGGAGGTTCAGAGAACAACCCAGAAGAGGGGCTTAGAATGAATGTTAAAAGCTAGAAGGTGGGGAAAGGGACTGAAGAGTGCCTTTTTCTAGGCATGATGCCACCATGGCAACCACAATCTCACAGAAACTGTGGTAGCCTGCAGTGGACCACACCAGGCTGGGTCTGTGACTGCACAAAACTAGGTCTATGACTGCACAAGACTTAAGTCTATTGATAGTCAAGCATTGATGGGGGAAGGGCACAGAGGCCCTATCTCTCCATTATGGTTATTGGATACCCATAGATAATAAGGGGGCCAGACATTATCTTCAGACAAATACCCAGCGATAAGAGTACCAGGATTGAATAGACAACAACTCAATTAGTATAAATATTCTATATGGCTTAAGACACTGGGATTATCTATAGGAAAGGCTGTCCTTAGGAAGTTTGTTTTCTTGCGAATAATCTAAGTAATAAATATAAGAACGGGAATTATGCAGAACTGAGAAAGTCTGACCTGATAAGCTACCTCCTGTTTGATTAAAAATAAAAGGTCAAAGTGGGCTGAGAATTAAGCCAATATTGTACAAAATACAGGAAATGAACTGTGTCCACATGATCGAGAAGCATGAAGGGCAGTGCTATCCAGTCAGAAAGTGTTTGTGTCAGATGGAGACTTACCACCATGCTGGATGCCAAGGACAGAGACACATTGGATGTGGACAATCTAAGTGACTGAAACTAAGATGTAATAAGCTGATTTATTAAAGTGAGTCTCGTTTTGTTTTTGTAATCAGGAGACAAACTTTCTTTTCTGGTTGTGAGACAGGCATAATGAGTATTGGTAATTACTTTTACATGTGGAGAATTAGAAATTCTGCAATTTACTACAAGCTCCCAGCCCAATATTAGAGGGATAATCTCTTGTGTACTGTACAGAAGCATTACCTACCAATAAAAAGCCTATGACCTGTGAGAAAGAATAGAAGAGAAGGTGGGACATCTGGTGGGGAGACAGGAGCTCTGGGAGACAGTGAAGCATGGGAAGGATTCCTCGCCCCTCCCCTCCCTGGACACAGGAGAAGTTAAACATGTGAAACTGAGGAGAGGTAGCCATATGGCAGACAGACACAGAACAGTATAAATGGATTAATATATGTTACAAACTTGTTGGGGAACAAGCCAAAGCTTATGGCCTAGGCATTTATTAAACAATAAGTCCCTGAATCAGGAACTGGGGCACAGGTGGAAAAGGTCATGTTTATACATCTCTGATTCTGTGCTGGTCTCATGAAAATGTCAGGAGAGCGACTTTCCATTGTGAGTCCTTTTATCCCATTCATCAAGAGTGCTCTGTAGCAACATGAAAACACTCTATCTGATAGGAACAAAATGCTTTAATGCTTGACCTGTCTGTCAATTCTGATGTATATCATGGGAGGCATTATCAATCAACCACAGCACTGGCTCCTACTAGCACAAGACACAACCTTAGAATCCTTTTCAAACCATGTCTCCAGACAGCCCACTCCTGACTGGGCTTGTTCTCGGTGTTGCTCCAGGCAGCAGAGGATCCAGGGGGACCTCACACGGTAGAATTTTCCATCCTCAAGTTACCACATCATATATCATCAGCAATTATAATATGTGCAACAGCTCAATTATTGCCTCCAAACTCATCCATCAAGTTCCCTAATGGGTATTTGCTACTGTGGGGAAAAGGATACAGATGTCAGACATAATATGTTGTCTTTAAGGGGTTTTTATTAGGGTTAAAACCGAATTTCAGATTAGCATGACCTTTGAAGGGAATTACAAGTGCCAGTGTTCTGTTCATAGAAAGCTAAAGGACCATAGAGAAACAAGGAGGCTCCAGACAAAAGCCTTGTGAAGAGAGCTTCCTGGAAAGGACAGTACCTGAGATAGGTGTTTAGAGAAAGTACAATCATGGGTGGGATGGAGGAGAAAAAAATAAAGAAATAAGAAGCAATGCCTTATTTTTTTTTAAAAAGCACATAGGCAGGCAACTCCAGAGAGAGTATATGGGAAACACTCAATGGCCAAGTGTTGGATTGGCAAGTGCTTTGGAGTGGCAGCAATGAAATAGGGAGGAAACTGGTGGTCTGCTGATAGGGACTGAATAGCAGGAAAAGAGTTTGAGAATTTATTTTGAGCAACTGGGGGAATATGGACAGCTTTGAGTTGATTGCTATGCCGTAGTGTGGGGTTAGCAAAGTCATAGAGAAACAGCCTATGGAAATGGGCCTGAGACTCAAAGACTGTTCTGGAGAGAGAATTGCAATTCCCAGGCTTACTTGGGAAGATTTCTGTGCTAATTTCAGGAGCTACAGCTGGAAGACAAAGGGAAAATGGTCTCGCACCAGTTTTACTTCCTGCTTCAGCAACCTGTCTTCAGTCTTTGTCAGCCTGACCCAGCTGTCCCCTTAGTGGGAAATAAAAACAAGACGGAGAACATGGCCACTGTTTCACTTTGCTTCATCAATGGTAAGAAAATTCAAGAATTCTGTTTGTCTTGTGCTAGGGTTCCATTTCCCTGTCAGCCCAGGATTTGAACAGCATCACAGAACAGGACGGGGAGACAGAGAAGAGGAGAAGCGGGTAGAGGAGAGAAGTTAGAGAAAGCACACATATGACTCAGTGAGCCTAGCAGTGGGTCTCGGCATTCCTAATGCTCCAACCCTGTAATGTAGCTCCTTGTATTGTGGTGACCTCAACCACAAAATTATTTCCATTGCTACTTTGTAAATGTAAGTTCGCTTCTCTTATGAATCACAATGGAAATATTTTTTGGAGAGATAGAGGTTTGCCAGAAGGGTCAAGACCCACAGGCCTGGTTGAGTTGAGATCCACTGGCTTAAAGAAAGGTAGAGCAGTAATTCTAGAGAACTAACAATTAGCCTGTACAGAACAGTTTCTGTGGACACATTGCAGGAATGATCATAGCATCTTCATTTTTCCTAATGTTATGACAGACAACAGAGAAAAGCAACATGGCTTAGGAGGCAGCTGACACATGGAGGAACATAGAAGCTCTCATAATGATGACTAAGAATCAGAGAAGGGTGGGGAAGAGGGGAAGTTGGAGCAGAGAGAGGACACACACAGAGAGAGCATAGCATACAGCCTGCATTTTCTAGCTTCTCTTCTCTTTCCTTTTGAATCCGTCCCACCCCTCTACTTATAGGACAACACTACCCATAGTCAGGTGGCTCTTCCCTCTTTAGCTGATCCTTTCTGGACATCTCAGAATTGTACTTACTGACATGCTAAGATGTTCTAATCCAATCTTGTCAGCAGTCAAGATGAACACAGAGAGCCTATTATCCTCTCTACAACTTAAAGAACTCAGTGAAAGAGTAAGGCTGAGGGACGCTTTCTCTGTAGGAAGCAGGAGGCCAAGTGACATGTCTGGATGCTGGAAACTGATCCTTCAAGCCAGTTTCCCTCAGCACAATCCATCATCTTGGTTACTTACCCTACCTACATCCAAGTTAGGGTCAGTATGGGGCAGTGACACTCATTATCCTTCATTGCCTTCTTTCCATTTTCTCTGTGGCTTGTGGTACTGTTATGATGTGGGGTCTTTTGTACCATGTGTTTGTTTCAGAGGAATTTTTCAGTTCAGAATCAAAAAAGACTTGTCAAGATCGGCTCCTCTATCAGCTGCCTGACACCCCATGGTTTTCTAGAATGTCTGTTCAATCCACTGATGCTTACTTGCCCATCTAGATTTCCAACATGAATATGACAGCGCTGCACACTATTTTTCTGTGTCTTTTGTTTCACCCAAGCACACTGTACTTCATAAACGCTTAATATGCTTACAAGTCCATTCTGTGTAAACCATGGCTTATAGCTCTTTGCCACTTGTGACCTCCATTTTGGACATACAAAGGAATTTGCCCTGACTAATAAAATTAACATTCCAGGACTACAAGGAAGGAAACAAAATGTGGGCAGGAAATGATCCTGCCACTTATAGAAACACACGGGGTAAATAGAAGTGGGAGTCTTCATAAAGTCCCAACTACATGACCACCTGAATAGAAGCTGAACAAGGACATTTCAAAGTAGATGGGGAAAAAATAACAGGCATCAACCGTCAACAAAGAACTATTGGTAGCTAAGGGATACAGAGAGCCAGAATGAAATAGACCTAACCCAGAGGAAAGAACACTAGTTGGTTATCCAAACTCAAATGGTCATTCCTGAAATCATATGGACAAATAACGTTATTCAGACTAAGCAGGTTATACTTAGGACCGTGTGTGTGTGTGTGTGTGTGTGTGTGTGTGTGTAACAACAATTAATGATAAAAAGAAGACATGAATCTGAAAGAGAACAAGGAGTTGTATTTGGGGGGCTTTGGAGAGGAGAATTGGAAGGGAGAAATGATGTATTATGCTGTAATATCAAAACTAAAAGAAATAATGAAAAAATTCAAAGAGGTATGTGTGCTTAAATGTAAACTGCCTTGTTGATGGTAGGTATAAATCCTTACCACCATCACACAATAACAACAAAAGCCTGAATCTTGTTGGTATCTACAAAGTGGAATTATTTTGACTGATTTCTAAGTTAGAACAGTTGTTCATGCTAACTGCAAAAATGCCAGAATTATACAATACATAAACACTTTCCATCTCATAAAATAATCCTAATGACCAGTGAGATAATGACTCTTCATAATATACTGTAAACATAAAGTATATAACACAAAGGAAAGGAATATATACTATAATTAATGAACCACACTCTAACTTTCTGTCTGGTATTTTACTATGGGTATTCTCCCACATCAAAATGAGGTCTTCCAGTTAAAAGTAACATAGTATGGACATCTTTAACTCTACTTCTATCTATCGCTCTAACTCATGTATCTACACAGATATACATGTATATATGTAAACACACATACACACACCACACATACAAACACACCATACACACACACACACACACACACACACACACACACACGTATATAGAAAGACAGAGAGAGTGAGAGAGTGAGAAAGAGATCAAAATAATTTTATAAAATGAAAATGGAAGTCAAATATTTTCCCATAACCATTAGAAGGCAAATAAAAATCCCAATGACAGGTAAAGTATAAACCACAAAGTGTCATGTATTTTAAAAGCTAGTACAAAATAAGGAAATACTAAAGTTGACCTAATGTAACTAAAGTTACTAATGTAACCTCTACAGAGGTAATTTATGACATAAAATTCTCTTAATGAATAAAAATCTGGCCTAAAAGGTTCATATAATACTTCCTCAGTGGAGATAATTGTTAAGGGCAGTTCACCAAATATGACACAGTTCACAGCCAATTAAAAGTCTTTATTTAAGCAGCCTTGACTGCATCAAAGGATTTGGGGATGTGGATGTCACTCTGAGTGTCTAAAACATGAGATTTTTGAAGCTAGAAATCATGTCCTGACATCAAGTTCGGCAGATGCAGCAGGGATTTACAGAAGCAAGCAGCATAACAGAAGCTAAGTGAGCTGGCTCATCGTAACTTCAGGTCCCTAGTCACGGGACTCTCCAGCAAGAAGGTCAAATTCCAGTTAAACCCGACATGACCTCAGCATACAAAATGGAGACATAGAACCTAGAAACGTACATGCCATTTTTATCGCCTGAAATTCAAGTTACTGTATGACTGAACAGCTTTGCTGTTCTTAATGCGCTATTGCAAAGAGAAATGACACCTTCTTCAGCACAGAGTTCATGGCCATCTGAACATTAACACATATGGTCTGTTTATTACTAACAAGAGAGACTAATGGAAATGATAAATGGTAAACAGAAGGAGAGTACTAGCCATTGGATTGCAATCAGATGAGTTCATAACTTCCCTTTTTTAATTGTAAAGTTTCTTTTTCACTTTATAATTTTTATTATTTGTTCTTAGACAATTTCATATATGTATGCCATCCATTCAGAGTTCTCTTTCCACACATCCTATCTCATCTCCCTACCATCGTTATCAACCCTTATCACGCGCATCTCTTGAACACCGTAATTTCACGCAGCCAAGCTGCACCAGGCGGAAGCTGTGTGATATTTACTGGGAAAAGCCTTGTTTGGCAGGGCTGTTCAAGGTGAATGCCGCTGTGGGCCTCCTTGGCTGCAGATAGGGCTGAGCTGAAATTTCTCATGGCAAGCTGTGTGACCCTTGTTTCTGACCTGTTCTTTTACTTACAAGATGTCCCTGCCAGCCGGAGGTGCGAGCATCCAGGCGTGATGGTTCACTGAGAGTTTATTCTTTGAGCTACAGCACTGGCCATGATTTATCTTCTAGAGATCCATTGCTTTGCTTTTAATCAGCTGTACAGTTATTACCTAGATACATTAAAGAATTAACCTCCCAACAATTTATATTATTTGTATGGTTAGCTGGCTTTGGCACTCTGACATGGAAACCTTCAGTTAAGTAAAGTTTCAAAGTAAGCCTGAGGGAGTCTCACAAGAAGATAGCAAACATAGTGTAATCTCTGACTCTTGAATTTTGACTACAGAGGGACGCGATGACCTTGTGTGTAATCTCTAACGTTCATACTCATGGTAACCATTCTTTGTAAACAGTTCACTGGATACATTTTTTCTTTAGTAATGTAATACCAACTTGAGGGTGTATAAAAAGTTCCTGCCTCAGAACAGTAAAGTGCATTCAGACGCATTCAGATCTTGTGTGTGTCTGTCTGTCATTCGCCGGACCTGTACCTTCCTGCATACCAAAGACCCTGATTCCCCACGGGAGTGTGTGTTCCAACTGAGTCGGTCCGTGGCAAACCCTCTTTCCTCCGTGGACACATTCCTTTTGGTTTTGGTTTCTGATCCATTTGGATTAACCAGATCTACCTGTTTGACCACTGGACTGGAAATATTAGACCCTGGTAGGATCATTCCTCAGCTGGTAAGCAATGATCCCTCTTCTTTCAGAATCCACTAGTGCCAGATACATCAGCATGAATTAATACAGTCTCTGTTCCCCTCCTCTGTCTATGGATGACTGTTTATTTTATTTTATGTACATTTTAATTCCATGTGTGTGTGCCTGGTGCCCAAGGAGGTCAGATGAGGGCAGAGAATATGGGTCCCATGGTTGGCTGTGATCCACCATATAGGTGCTGGCAACCTGAGTCCTCTGGCAAGAGCAACAAGTGCTTCTAACTGTTAAGCCATCTCTTTGGCTGCTATAGCTGACTGTTGATAGACCCATTCTCTTTGCAATGGCTAGCTGTTAAAAGAAAAATGGTCATTCCCAGCCCTTCTCCCTATCTCCTATTTCTTACATTCTTTCTTCCACCTTTTATAATTCTTTGAGTCTTGGGGAGGAATAAATATTTGGGGACAGGTATTCATCCGTCACTTATCCCCAGGATGCTGTGCAGTCCCTAAGCCAAACTGAACACAAGGCCTTCTAACTTGTAAGAGCCTCTTCTGAGTTACAAAAATGCTGGGACCCAAACACAGATATCATCCCCATGCCAAGAATACAAAAATGACATTTAAAGTCACTGAATTCACCTCTCTATTCACTGCTGAAAAGTTTTATCTATAAGCAAGAAATTGGTTCCACTTGAATTAGTTATTCAATTATTTGGTTAAATCACTTGATGGTCATTAATAACTATAAGAGATCCAACACAGAACATGTAGGTGGTTTACAGAAGAGTACAGAGAAATATGTGGATAAGACAAAAGCTGATGAAATAATTCTATATGTGTGTGTGTGTGTGTATGTGTGTGTATACATATATACACATACATACACACTTATAAGAGGAATTATCTCCTCTCAAACAAATTCCCAACACTGTGTTGCCTGTACTAATAATAACTCAAAGAAATTATTTAAGATGTGTCAACTGACTAATACATCAACAGCAAGTGGACTAAAGCTTAGGAGCTCAAAATTTTTGTTTTCATAAAGATGTAATGTAAGAGGTATTATTATTTCTACCATCATTATTATTCATGTATATACCCTACAGCATTAGCAAAGATGGGTCAGCTAATGCTGGTGATCCATTGATGAGATGAAAATCACCTCCATTGACAGCTATCTGATCGTGAATGTAAACTTGGAGCTCACTTGAGATTATTGCCTGCATTCTTAGATTCCCTTTCCAAGTGGTAGTTAGAACTTTCTCACAGTGCCATGTGCGGTCTTCAGCAGGAAAACACAGTGAGTAGCTTATTACTAAGAGTCAAAACCTTCCCACACCTGACACAATAATACATTGAGCATACATTTAAGCTCTTACAGGGACTAACAGGCAAGCCTAAATTCAGGCTAAACTAAAGCATAAATATTGGAAGGTGTGGCTGAATAAAAGTCCTAAATAGTAAGATTCTGTTGTAGCATGCCCTCCTAGTTCTAGCTACACAGCACCTTCTCACATGCAAAAATGTAACCTTCTAACTTCATTTTAAAATGTATTTATTCATTTTATAACCCAGTATCACTCCTTCCTCTTCCTGTAGTACCCTCTCACACAAGTCCTCTCATTCTTTCTTCCACTTCTCTTTTGAGAAAAGGATGCCCCCTTCTGGGTGTCACCACCCACTAATCCCTGACACTTGAAGACCTCCACACCTGTTCTAATTTCTAAGAGCCACAGAAATCTCAGAACAACTAGTATAGCATTAGATTTTCATCTGGATGCTAGGATATCATTGATTAAATCAGTCACCATGCAAAGAAGACTTCCAGTCAAAACTATAGATCTAAAGAACAACTGCGTTGTGTGTCAAGTTTCTAATATTTCTAACTTCCTTACCCCTCCAATGCATATTATATATAAAGTCTCATCTAAGAAGATATCAAGAAAAAGCAACTGGCAATCAGCAGCCCATAAGAGTTACAGTAGTGTATATAATTTGGTCCATTATGGAATATGATGACCAGACTTTAGTTCCTGTGATAGTCAGGAACATATATTAAATAACCATTTTTGGTATTCAGATATAAGCCACACAAACTAATCCTGCCATGATTAGCCAACGTAATTTCTGCAATTGTTCTAGTTTTCTGCCAAGAAGAAAAGATTAGAAATAGGGAGAAGACCCCAAACATAAATTGTTGATCTCTATGAAACAAAAATCAGATCTCAAGGAAGATGAGATGGTTAGGAATCATAGGTAAGAGTTCCCCAAAGGATTTAGTTGTATCGAAGACTTTTATAGATCAGTTAGTGGTTCTCTTAAGTTTCAGACATATGAAGTTTTGTGTGTCTGAAGTCACATTCTAAAAGCTGGTACCGAAAGAAATATCGAGTTATAAAAACTGAAAACATGCAGAGTTCAACAGACTGAAAGGTGCTTAAGCTTCTCTGAAGCAGAACAAAGTATCCACAGAGATGACTTGGGCCACGCAGTGGGAAGTGCCAGCAGTCATGATTTAACACTAATTAGATAACTCTTTTCCAAAAGTAGAATCCAAAACCACGAAGAGAAGACAAGAAAATCCAAACACGCCACTATGCTATAGGCCACAATGTGCAGCGGTCAAACCAAAGGTATAAGACTAAGGAATCAGCAGAACATGGTCCATGCTCAGGAAGAAACTTGGTGAAGAGAAACAAACACAGAGGAGACTGAAAGGCTGAGGTCAAAAAGGGGGCTGAGTTAAACAGAGGGTAAGCATCGCATTCACATTCTGTGTTCACAGAAAACATGGGTCTACTGAGGAGAGGAATGCAGCCCTGCTGTAACATTTATACCTACCAATATAGAGTCACATGTGAGACCCCACTGGATGGATTGTCAAAGCCAATTTAACGCTACAGAAATAAAAACAATCACTACTGAAAATAACATTAGAATTTAAAAGGACTGAAGCAAGGGGGTGAAGAGGGACTTAAATAAAAACTAATAGTCTTCAGAATTTGGAGTAACACAAGCATTTCTAAAGCATGCTTTATAGAAGCCTTGGGATGACACTAAGGGGAAAACAATCTGCATATTAAAAGCCAAAAGTTTGCAAATGTGTTGAAAACTATAAACCTACGGAGCCTAAAAATAGTGGAAAGATATTTGGAAAAATGCGAGAGAAAATGCAAAGTCCTCTTGCCTGCAATTTATAACTAGTGATAATATCTTCTATAAGAAAAAGCAAAACATTTTTTCAGAGAAAATCTGAATCTGTAATCAGCAAATTCACACTTCAGAAAAGGGTAAAGAAAAATTACAGGTAGAAGAATAGAGATGTCACACAGCAACACAGATCTGCAAAAAGGAGGGAAAATCAGAAATAACAAGCATGTATGTAAATTTAACAGTTTGCCCTCTAAGCTCTTTAAAAGCAAAGTAATGACAATACATTATTAAGTAAAATATGAAACAAACTGAATTTAACATAAAAATAACACAAAGCATGAGGGGAACCAAATAATATTGTTGAAGCGCTGTTAAACCCTATATGCCACATGGACAATGCAATTTTAAAATATATCAAGCTCCAGAGTATCTGATAAGATACAACAAGCTAAAATAAGAAATAAAGTTAAATATTGACTTCTGTTTGGTAGAAGATATAAACACTCAGCCTAACATAATCCAAGACTAATAAAAAATAGGAAGAAAATGATGGATGAATCAGAGCACACACAGCAAGGCAGTAGACGACTTAGGCCCAAACATGATAGTTATATAATATTTAAATGGATTAAAATATCCAATTGACAGAGATTTATAGACTAGATATAAAAGTAAAACAGATATTAAGAAACTAAGCTCTACAGTGGATTCAAAGATGGAAGAGGTTTATTGTTTAAGTACTCAGGAGCGAAGATAGTGGGAGAAGAAAATCTCAGAAGGAGGAACACAACCTAGAATACAGAATATTTCAGATAACTGCGGGCTGGTGTCCTGAAAGTCGGCATGTGCACATGCACTGACTGTGCTGCCCAGACGAAGAACAAAACAGAAGTCTCAAAAGAGGGAAATCCATGCATAGGCTTGGTGCCTCCCATCCAACAGGGTTTTCTGTCAGCCATAGAAGTAAGAAGAAATCTTGAGAGATATTAGAAAGTAAAGCCACACTATCAACCAACTTGATCTAATTAACATGCATAGACACACAAACCACAGGTAGCAGAATATACAGTCTTTCCAAATGTACCTGAATATTTTACTGGATTCTAGGTCATAAAATGAGTCTTACTAAATGAAATAGTACCCAGTATCCAAGCAATAAAAATACATGTTCTTTGACAAAAATTAGATTAGAAAGCACCACCAAAGCTACCTGGAAAGTCTAAAGAGATTTGAAACTAAACAACACAATTCTAATAGCTTAGAATTACTCATACTCTGGTTTTACAGCAACAACAACAAAATAGTTTGCCTCCAGCTAATAATCCATGGCCCAAATGGAAATCTTAAAGAGATATTTTTATTAATTAATTCTTTCATATATTACGTCCTGACCATAGTTTTTCCTCCCTCTCTCTGTCGCCCACCTTTTCCACCCCCACCCCTAGCTCGAACCTATTCCCTTTCCATCCACTCCTCCATTTCTCCGCAGAAAATCTCCAGGAATATCAACCAAACGTGGCATATCAGGTTGCAATAAGATTAAGCACATGTCCTCATTTATTATGGCTGAACAAGACAGCCCAATAGGACAACAAGGGTCCCAAAAGTAGGCAAAAGCATCAGAAACAGCTCTAGCTCCCTCTGTTAGGAATCCCACAAAAAACACCAAGTTACACAACTATAACATAACCAGAGGCCGTAGGTTAGACCTCTGCGGTCTCCCTCATTGTCAGTTGAGTCTCAATGAGCCCCAGAACCCAGGTTAATTGATTCTGTGGGGTTTTGTGATGTCCTTGACCCCTCTGGTTTCTACAGTCCTTCCCCTTCTTCAGTAAGATTCACCAAGCTCCACCTAATGTTTGGCTGTGGGTCTCTGCATCTGTTGCCATCAGTTGCTGGATGAAGCCTCTCTGATGACAATTGGGTTGAGCACCAATCTGTGAGTATAGCAGACAACCATTAGGCATCACTTCATTGGCATCTTTATTGCTAGTCTTGCTTGGTTCTATCCTAGTCTCTGAGCCATCCAGCCTCTGGTATCTGGTTCATCAGGCAGAGCCCGGGAAGGGCCCCATCTTGTGGCATTGGTAACAAGCTGGACCAGTCATTGGTTAGCCCCTTCCATAATCTCTGTGCCATCTTTACCCCAGCACATCATGTTGGCAAGAGAATGTTTAAGTATTTGGAACTGTACTAAAATAAAACCACAGTACATCAAAATCAGGGGTTGTTAATTATTGGTTATGATTTGCTAAACACATGTTTTGAGATCAATTTACAGCTTTAGACTGCTATAAGGAAAACGATGGGGGTAATCTCAGTGATTTGAATATCTAAAAGTACCTGGGAGAAGAATGAGAAACCAACCTAAAATTTAAAAAAAGTTAAGAATTAATGAAAGAGCAATAGTATCATGATATTTACTTTCAATTAAAGAAAAAAATGAAGTACCCATGCAGGACTGAGATCAGGGATCCACTACTACAGGACCCACAAACTTTGAAATGATAGAAGATAGGCTCAAACCACTGTGTGCCAGCCAATCCACAACTCGGGGGAGTAGGGAGAATCTTCAGATGATCCAATTACTAGCACCAAATTAGAAAATAAAAATCTCAGTTATCTCAATAAGTGTCAAGAATATTGACTTCATAATACAGCAACTGTCACAATGTGGAAAACTTCCAGGCCAGGTAACTCCACTTAGAAAATGTAATAAACATTTAAAAGACTGAATAATTCACTTAATGGAATCACTTTCAAAAAGTATATGAAACAGTTCCCTCTTCACTGGCTGACAACAAGTAACTTCCTAAAGATGTTACTAAAAAATGTAGACATATAATCCTCATGACTATAGACACAGAAAGCATACATGGGGGAAATGTATACGATCTATACATATGTATAATGTGTATGTATATTGTAAAATGATGACTACATGATAACTAAAGAAAAGGAGGCTGGGAATTTGAGAGAAAACAAGAGGGCACATGAGAAGGTTTGGTGGGAGGAAAAGGAGGGTGAAAATTATGTAATTACATTACAATTTTTAAACATTTAAATACAGTGTATTTGCCATATCCAGCTGAATAAGAGGCATGTTTATCACATGCAGATGAACAAAATAGTACGTTAGCTAATCTCTGCAGGGGTGCAGTCCCAGAGTGCAGCCATCCAGGAGTAGAAAGCTGTGGTCACTACTTTTCATCACCTTGCCAATGTTCTTAATAACACCTGGCAAAGGTCTTGCAATTCCCATGAGTCTGAGCCACTAGGATCCTTGGCATGCCTTTGCTCTTGTCGGTAATACATACTCATCAGAACTTCATGCACACTCCACAATTTTCAATATCAAAACAACCAAGAAATAGAAAAAGTTGAAAGAAGAGTGCCAGAGATGCAAATGTGTCAATCATCTGAACAAGATTGACCTAACTCCCTCCTTTACACTCAAAATGGATGGGAATTGTGACAGGGGCAATGGAGTTGATAAGGAAATTCAATGTAGAAAATGGTTGAAATTGCATTGACTCTAAAAATTAAGCCATTTAACTCACTGCACTTTGTATACCTCCTTAGACCCTCAGCAGCTCCCTGCCTCTCACTCTCCTGGAGTAAGCATTCCTGTGTCTGTGACAGAGTGGGGAGATACACATGCAAGCATCACAGTGACATCAAGCAGTACCAAAGCTCTGCTTCTGTGACTGTGCGATCTTCAAGTCTCCAGAGACAGGTTCCTGGTTCCCTGGTCACTGTGTCATGCTGTTGTCCACAGCTGGAGTTTGGCCTTTTCCTGGGTATGAACAATGTCCACTTCTATTTCACAGTTTGCCTTGACCTTTCCTGTTTTCTACAGACTCAGATATTTTATTGTATCTTCTTTCCTTTCTGTAAACTAGGCAATGCACAGTGGCGCTGTTTTTCCATCTCAGAGTCCACATCATCAGACCAGGGAAACTGAACCTAGAAAACATCTCCTACTGCCCATATGACCTATGCTGGGGCGTCCTTGAAAAGAAAAAATTCACCAACATCCCTCTGGAAACTTGGGGAAAACCAAAACACAATTCTTTTTTTGTTTGTTTTTCTCCCTTCTTACTCTGAATTAAGCCAGAAAAGGCGCAGTCTGTTTAACTTCAATTTCCCCTCTATCGGGACACCCTTTGACGTCAAGCTTGCAGAATAGACATGTACTTTGTAGCATCAGACAAATCTACATGCTAATCCTTCCAGCATGTTCTCTCTCCTACCCTCCTTTGCAACAAGCAGCCTTATCATTTTGTTGATCTTAAGCTTAAGGAAGATACTGTACAGTAACTTCTTAGTCCAGTTTATACATCTGAAATAACATTTGGCTGTTGATCATTACATATCAGCTACCACCAGCCAACCATGATTCAAACGCACTCGAGTGTGTAGTGGTCTGTCTGTTTTACAAATGTGAGCAATTGTGCCCTCCTTGAGCCTGTGTTTTGCCACAGTCGCCCACCTAGGGTGGAGCTTTCCAACATAGGTGATGTCTATTGTGCTCCAAGGATCTGCAGTTTGGTGAGAGGAGCCAGCCTCCTGCTGAGTAGCCAAACTGGTTTTGCAGATGAGTTCTTAGCCTTTTGGGAGGAGAGTTTTCCCTCACCTTTAAATTTGAAGCTACCCATTAAACATTGAGCCCTTGATCAGAAAGATGTTGTCTTGGCTCATTATTTCTCTTGCCCGCCTGTTCTATTTCAGCCTCAGCTCTCTTTCTAGGTGACCTTGGTTCCCATAGCCGCAGGTGGTTACAAGCAATGAGGCTTATAGATGTAGCCATAGAAAACAGTCTCTCTTTCTCTCGAGTTTCAGTCTTCCTTTCTTACTCAGTCTCTTTCTCTTATATAAAGTCTTCTGTGACACTTAGTCATGTAGTTCCATAAGCTTATTCTACAGAGGGACAGAGGCCGGCACTTGGGGAGTTTAGGCAGGTCTCTGTTGCAATGATTCAATTCTGATGCTGTAGTCTAAAAGATGCCACAATGTGTGAATGAATGCTTTGGATTCTGTTCTAATAAAGTGGTGTTTATAACAAGAAATTGTGGACTAAATTCTGCCCACAGGATGCAGCTCACTGACCCCTGCTTCAGATCAGTAAGAAGGACAAGGAATACAGCCAGGGATGCAAAATGAGTTCAGATACACCAATGGAAAACAAGGTTCTTCCTGGTCTGAATTCTTCAGGTCCTAAAAGTCTATCTAATCTACCATTGAATTCCAAGTGTTCTTGGATTAAGTGTAACTTTGTATATCTCTCCTTTTTCTATGTGTAAAATAATACCGAATACTTTATTATCAAACAGGCTTGGACCTGAGACCCAATGTTTCCATTTGAATTGTTTCATTTACTTTAAGTTCTGCTAGCACATTAGCAAAATGGGAGTGTGAATGCTGAATTGTGGAGGGACAAAGCTCTGACGTGGAGTGGCATGGTGCCACGTGTGTGGCATCATCTGCAGAGGAGATGCAGCCGAGATCTGGTGCAGCACAATGTTACATGCAGGGACCGTGAGAAGCCCTGGTATTTACACTGCGCGTTACCATTTTCAATGTACTTTGATGTACTTACAAAGAGTTATGAACCACAAAGGAGAGAATCTCTTAAAAGTTCGCATAAAATCGGTGATGGAGGAAGATAACTGCAGGACTCTAGAATGGGGAGCAAGCCCTGTTTTCTTACTATGAGGATGGAGGAAGTCCTAGGTCCTGTATGAGGACAGGAACCTCTCCACAAAGAGCTGACTCATTTCAGGATGCTAATTCTGTATTCTCATCCTAATCATGAGGCCCCATAATTCGCTAAAGTACCTCCTTCGTTGCACTCACACATGCCCACCTGTGATCTACCTGGCTGTGTTGGAAGGAGAAGGAATACCATGACATTCCAGGAATCTCCAAGGCATTTTGAAAGCCATATTTTTATATTATTACCAAGCCTAATCCTATGTTGGCTCAGCAGTTATAGAGTCCAAGCTAACAGATTTGTTTGTGCCCAAAAGAGAGAGTGTCTTATATGTAATTTTTTTCAAGTATGCCTGAATAAAAGGGTAGTATGTGACTCAATTAATAAAACAATCTGTGCAACTATGAGCTATCAAAATAAGTTATATTGACTTACTGATAAAAGGTACAGTGAATAACTTCTACCTATGAGATGCTGCTGGATAGTAGCAGATTCTATGGTTTTTATGTATTGTGCTAATTAATATATATCAAAATCAATGCTGTCTCACACTTGAAGGAAAATTATTTGGGCTGTATGACTATTTGATATATATATGATCAGCTGTTTAGCACTTTTAAAATTATTTACCTTTGACATCCTCATTAACATGGATTCTCTTTCTCTGTTTTCTCTGCCGAGAAGACAATTGTTAGCAGATTAGAGTAGGAGGTATATTTGGGGTCAAACATGCACCTTCTATTAGGTCATCTAAATGTCTGAAACAACCAGCACTCAGTGTTTGCACCAGACTCCCAAGGCGACTGAGCTGGATCACTGGGTATCTTTCAAAGGAGCTACTTCTCTGTGGCCACGTGCCTTTAAGTTATTGAAAAACTTTAAGTTATTTCTTAAAAAAAGAAGCCTAATACAACAAAATCTTCCAAAACCAAGGAAACAAAATAAAACACCACCCAAAAATAAAGAGAGGAAAAATTATATCCACACATACCAAAACCAAAACCTGTGCAGTCCATCATGTTAGCCAGCTACTCCTGAACATGAGGTCTTCCCTCAAGTGGTTGATATAAACCATGTCATTCTATCACAGAAAACTAATTTTCCCTCACCCAGCAGGAACAAATGACAGTTCACTTGTTAACCTTGCCCTGATGGCTAGGTTTTTATTCATTCATTCATTCATTCATTCATTCACCCTTTTATTTGTTTTTACATATAACAAAATAAAATATAATACGATAAAACAAGAACTATGACATCAAAGTTGGACAGGACAAATTAACAGAAGTAAAAGAGCACAAGAGAAGATACAAGAATCAGAGATCCACTCGTTTGTACACTCAGGTATCCCATAAAAGCACTACATTGGAAGCCATGATAGACAGAGGACTTGCTGCAGACCTCCGCAGGCCCTGTGCATGCTGCCTCAGTCTCTGTGCATTAAGAAGAGCTCTGCACCAGTGGATTTAGAGAGCCCTGTTTTCTTGGTTTCCTCCAACCCTTCTGGCCCTTACACCTTGTGCCTGCTCTACTGAGGAGTTTCCTAAAGGACTTGATGAAGTCATCCCATTTAGAGCTAAACATTCCGAGGTATAGTGGCAATTCTTATGTTCCATGTTCTAAAAGGGTAATTCCTAACTGGACATTCTGTTCTTTTGTCTGGAACTTTTCAAGGAATGCAGAAATTTCAGACTCTGAGAGGATTCCTAGCTCTGTGCCTGGCTAACTAGGAAGCTGCTGAGACTGAAGTCCTCTACATTACCCAGTTCTTCAGGATCCACTCACAATTCTCCAAACTTCTCATGGTGAAGGCTTTTCATATTTTCCAAGCCTTACGATTCTGTCCCCACATTTATCCCTGAAGGGCCTGTCCTCAGAATCGGAGCTATTCAAGGGGTAATCAGCTTCACCTTGTGGACCTTGAACTACTTACATGAGAGATGCTATTACCCCAAAATACATCTGCTATGTTTCAATATGCTGTCTCCTAAATGTTCCTGTGCTGGAGGTTTGGTCTTCCGTGTGGTGCTGTTGGAATGAGGAGGTTTTGGAAATGTGAAGCCTGGTCTCAGAAGGGGTAGTTCTTTGGATCCAGAAAGTATGCCTTAAGAAAGAAATTCAGAAACATTGTTGGATGTAATTAACATAGCTGATTCCTATGTACCAAGTCAATGGTATTTCTATTTTCATGTAGTCCACAGAATCAAATAATCCATTACACCAATCTTTTCATGAGAGAGCAGTCATGTCTTGGGATATGGCGACTACATTATATCTAACCCTGTATAAAGCCTTTTGTGTAAGTTGGAAACATGGGTAGGATGCTACTATTGCTTAAAACTAGCATAGTTGTTTTGGATTTTCCAGGACAATCATACCCATAGGCTACCCAAACATCACGAAAAGAGTTTACTTTATTCTCCGGGAAACTCATTGCTTTTCTATTGCTCCCTACAATTAAGAATTTGAATGTTGGGAGGTAGTTTAGTCAGGAAAGTGCTTGCAAACCTGAGGACCTTAGCATCCATGCTGAAAATAGTGAAGGTGGTAGGTGTGTTTGGAATCCCAGTGTTGAGGAGGTAGAGGAAAGCAGATATTTGGCTCACTGGCCAGGTAGCCTACCCTAGTTGCTGAAATCTAGTTCTCAGTAAGGTGCTTTGTCTTGGAAAACAAGGCAAAGAACAGCCAAGACTTATCTCTGGCCTACACATACACACCCACACCCACACAAACACATACACACACACACACACACACACACACACACACATACACACACAGGCACACACTTAAACCCACATACATGTACACATACTTAACACACACATACAATTGAAGAAAAAGAATGTAATTCACTCAACTTTTATTGCTCCTTAATGTTGACATTTATTAATAAGTTTTTATTTCATTTTGCCTTTAGTTTGTATATTGCAACTAATGGCAGAAATGAATTACTTAAATAGAGATAAATGTTCTACTTTTACCTATTTGGGGAGAATACTTAGGCCAGTGCCTTTAATTCATTTAGGAAACAGAGACGTATTTAGCAGAAGTTAAATAATTACCAAACAGGTTATTACCACTTACTTCCTACAGAATGAGACAATCAGTCACTGCAAATTAAAACTGCGGACGACTGATTGCAGTGCGCATCTTGGTTACCAGCCACTGGTAATCTCTCGCTGTTGAATCCCAAGTCTGGCCTGAGTGGCCTGATGTGGCTGCTGAAGCCTTCCACATGGACAGTGATTTGCAGAGGGTCAAGGAACACCTGACTTGATGATCTGGTGGAGAGTACCTGTTGGTACAAGAGCAGAGCAGCATGCTGGGAAGCCGGAGAGAATGCCATCTGCCTTGCAAGCTTTCCTTTACAATTAGAAACATCAAACACTAAGGAGAGCTCATGGCCAAGGACAGTAGTCTTTTCTCATCATGGAAAGAGCTCAAGACGGCAAGGACTGTTTTGTTTGAGCAGGTTGTTCTTTAAGTACATGTGGGCAGTGAACATGTTAATGAGGCGGTTGGGAAGGATGGATGGGTGAAGAGCACGTGAGGCTGGGCATCAACATGCTTCTCATCTCTATGTAGCGCCTGATGAGAAGCAGTTTTGCCACTGAGTTCCACCCATGCCTCTCAGGAGGTAAGTGACCTTGATAAAGTCACCTTCTCTGAACCTCAGTTTTCTTATGTGGAAAGTTGCGATAGAAGAGTATCAACTGCATAAAGTCACTGCAGAAAATAAGCAGAGCACTTAGGTAGCAGTGCTCCACTGGAATAATTCAGAAAGGCTAAGTGGTTATTATTGTCAACTTGACACTCTCTAGACTCACCTAGAACCAAGTCTTTGGATATGCCTGTGAGGGCTTGTTTGGATTAGATTAATGGGGGTAGGAAGACGCAGTTTAGATGTGGACACCTAGTCCATGAGCTAGGATCCTGAGCTGAATAAAGAGGAGAAAATGAGCTAAGCCCCAGCATTAGCATTCATCTCTCTGCTTCCTGACTGTCGAAGCAATGCGAGCAGCTGCCTCGGGCTCCTGTCTCTAAGACTTCCCAAGCATGGTGGATTGTAGCCTCTAACTGTAAATAAAAATCAACCCTTTCTTCCTTAAGATGTTTCTGTTGGTTTGTTTTGTTGCAGCTACAAAACAAGCAACTAATACAAAGGTGCAGTGAGTGGGCTATTTTTTTCTACTTGCGTTAAATACAACACCTGGTGTGCTGGTATCTTCCTATACCAGATTTCTTCATTCATGTGGATCTCCTCAGAAGCCACAGCTCATACACCTCCCATCTATTGGCCTTCCATTTTCCATAATAAACACTTTTATCTCTTTTCCTGCAAACTTCCTCAACACCTTTGTACAGGAGACCCCAAACACGTGTATTTACGCATTCTACAGAGAATTGTGAAAGACCAGGATTGCCCAAATAAAGATAAGACAGAAAATAGACACGTCCCCTATTCTAAAGAAACTCACCAAGGAGCAATAGAAAGTATCGCTTGGGAATTCCTTGCATGAGACACAAACCAGAGTCACCTAGCTCAGTCTTAGGAAGGGCTGGTGGGAACTGGAGACATTAACTCTGCCTTCCTCCATAGTGAAGCCTTGCAGCCCTGCCCTAGGCGACTTCTACCAAGCACACAGCTCTTGGGTGGGTACCAAGAGGACAAATGGGTGTGGGAAGTGGAAGGTGTGCTGGCAACCTCTCCTTTCAAGCATGATCTTCATCCCCTCAATGTAGATACCATTGTGTCTACAGAGGAAATGAATAGCTGTTCATCAGGTGTGTGAAAAACATTTCCTTTCACAGCTCAGACCCAATTCGCTGTCATAGGAATGTGCTGGCTGACACAAAACTTTTAATACACACTTTTAAAATATTTAAACTTCTTATCTACTGCTTGTATAAGTCGTCTGAGGGAGAGACCAATTTTTCTACTGATATTGTGTATTCTTACATCATTTGTTGAATAATCATTTTATCTCTTCCCCATATTAAATTTCAACATTTCATATACAGAGTCTCCATTTATTTATGGGTTTCTTTGGGGTCCCTCTATCTCAGTCTCTTTTCTAGCTTTTCCTACTTTGTAATATGCCCTTCTTGTTTTTCAATTTTTTATGTTCTTTAAAAATACATAATATGAAGCATTTTTAACAAGTCTAGACTTTACCTGTTTTGCAATATAAAAATATAATTCATAGCATAAGCAGTATTTTCCTGCTGCTAGTGTTGCATGCCAAATTTTGTTTGGGCATTTAGAAAAACAAAGCATCTAATATCAGATAATGTATATTATGGGCCAGGCTCTTCTGTTTGCTATCTGCGTGAGCTGGAGGAGATCACTCATTTTTTCTGAGCTTCAGTTTGTTCATCTATAACAAGGAGATAGTAACAATCTATCTCCCTACATCTAATAGCTAATGTCACCTTGACAGGATTTGGGATCATCTAAGAGACAAACCTCTGAACTTTTTGATGGAGTTTCTTGATGAGGCAGGAAAATTCACCTGACTCTGAGAGACGTCATTGCATTGGACTGAATACAGATTGAATTAAAAGGATACAGTGAGCTGAACAACACCCATCGCTCTCTGAATCCTGACTACCAATGCTGTGTAACCAGCCACCAGCATAGAATGTACTCTCAAACTGTGAGCCAAAATAAACTTTTCCTTAAGGTAGTGCTGTCTGGTATTCTGTTGCAGCAAAAAAGAAAAATAACTCACACAGTAAGATATTGAGATTCTTTTAGAAAGCCTAAATATTTTAGCAAAGCTTCTGACACACATCACAGATGTACAAGAAACTGTAGGTATAACAAAGAGGCTATGACATTTTTAAAATGCACGATAGTATTCAGTGCCATTATTGTTGAAATTGGCTGATTTCACAACTCAATAACTTCCTGTCATGGATCTGGAAATCTATACAGCCTACATTATTCTCACAATGGAACTTTCAACGAGTCCTCTTAGGCCATGGTTTTGACTTTGCAAACTCGTGAACTGTAGACAACACACCTAAAGCTTTGACTTTTAGCTACCAGCAGAAAGGAAAGCCTGAACTTTTAGTTTCTCTGCCAAACACAAATGAGCTATGGGTCTCAGTGCAACTGTATGAGGCAATAACATATTATAAAATGTGTGAGCAAAACAAACCACGGGTTCTTGGAAACTGTGCCAAGAAAATCATCATATTAAATGATCATTAGGAAATCAATCACTTCAATCTGTAAATAACTGTCATGTGCAGTAATGTGTGTGATACTGCATTTGCTACTTTTTAACAGGACGATAAGGAGAATGTAAATATGAAAATAAGTCCATAAATATTTCTGAAGAGACACTGTAAATTTAATTAACTGAGCAATGAAATTTGAGCTCTTTAAATGTAGATCTGAAATATGAGTTTCTCATCCAAAGAATTCTTATTAGAGGGAGGCAGGCTGGAAAAAGAAAGAAAACCAAACTAAACATAAGCAAAACTCCAGTAAATCTTGGCTTGATAATGTTTTATCAAGAAGATATTAAAAAGAGGCATTGTTGTGTCTTATGATCAGTAGAAAACATTAAGAAATGACACCCCACTGGTCTTTTTCCCCTAAGAAGCATAACTAAGTCTCCAGTAAATGATTCTACTACTTTGTGCAAGAATAATTCCTACTGACTGTGCATCAAGATACTGTGGAAAATAATGTGTTCTCCACACATAGTGTCCACTCTCTATAAGCTCCAAGAGGATTATAGATGTGTAAATGTGACCAACATGGGCAGAATAGGTATCATGGTAAATACACAGGGCCCTTGAAAGTCAACGAATCAAGGATAAACCTCTACACAGTCTTTTGGCTCCCCTGGGCCACAGAAAATCAAGGGTTATTTAAACCATGACAAAAAGTCAATGAAAGATCTTTCTTCAGACAGCCCCAACCTTGTATATACATTCTGGACTCTGTAGGCAAAAATCCCTCTGCATGTCTTTCCCTTTCTTTCCTTTCCATCTTCTCTTCTTCCTCCTTACTCCATACTTCTCTGCACTGCTTGTTGGCTGATGTCCACACTTTTACTCACTCTGCCTTCATCAGAATACTCACCAAGGCCACCATATGGTATTTATGCTGAGATGAGACAGGAGGTCCATGATTGACTTCTACTTACACCATATACTAATGTAGTTTTCACCCTGGCTTATTTTTGGGTACATGGAAGTTGAAGAATTATCAAGATTAATAAAAGGGACATAGGAATTGTGGCTAAGGAAGATAGTTGCCATGATGGGACTGTAGGGAGGGACAAGCCTCCCACTCAGATTCACTGAAGTTAATCCAACTGAGGAGCTTTGAGGAGCTAAAATTTGAGCCAGGCTTTGAACAGGCATGACACAGACAGTTTTA
Organism: Apodemus agrarius; assembly: GCA_964023405.1. Lineage (NCBI taxonomy): Eukaryota > Metazoa > Chordata > Mammalia > Rodentia > Muridae > Apodemus > Apodemus agrarius. The sequence continues at coordinate 106,887,935 of OZ030013.1, read as the reverse complement.
CATTTGGAGGTGAAGACCTGAAAAGACATGCAGAGAGGAATGTGGTTTATCTTCACTCTGCCACTATCTTCCCGGAGTCTCTGTGTCAATTTTAAATCCAAGGTATCCTTAAGCAAGTGGTGTGCAGTCTGGAATCATCTCGGAGCCCTGTACTTGTGTGAGAGGACTCAGGGATAACAATAGGAACATGTTCATTCATGCAGGGATTTCCATCATAATTTCAAGTCATTCCCCAAGCAGGATGTTTTTCTAACAGGTGTCTATCACCTGGATCTATGACTCCTATGAACACTTCCAAATGTGATAATCTGAGTTTCTGCTTTAAATATATATGTGACATCTATAAGTCTCTGTAGAGGAAGTGCCAAATTTCCTGTTAATTATATTATAATTAGTATATTCCTTATTAAATTATATAAAAATGATATAATGATTGTAGTATGTAATATACAAAATATTGTATAATTATTAACTTGTAAAATACTAAAATGGGTTATTAATAATTATTCATTATGATTATTATTAGTAGCAGTAGCAAAGGAAAATAACACCTGAAGCTTGTCCATAGCACCATGTAACAAAGAATATGGTGAGGAAGAGGGCACACTGTATCCACAGGCACTTAGTGAGTGATTTAAGTTCTGTAGTGAATAGAAATGAAGTGACCAAACATCATAGTACAACCAGTTTTTTTTTAACCAGTTAGGAAAGAAAGGACAGAGCAGAGCAACATTGGCCTGCTGTAACTCAACCATGTTATGTAAGGTAGAACATCCTGTCCACAGAGGAAAAGATTGTTAATTCCTACTTTATATCTTTTTTTATGTTTTATTACTGTTTCCTGGGTTTCTTTTTTCCTTTTCTTTTTTTATTATTTTCTATATTCTTTGTTTACATTCCAAATGTTTTTCCCTTTCCCGTTTCCCCCCTCCCCATAAGTCCCATAAGACCTCTTCCTTCTGCCAGTTCCCCAATCAACCCCCTCCCATTTCTCTGTCCTGGGATTTCTCATCCCCTACAATGCTGCATCAAGCTTTTCTAGGACCAGGGCCCTCTCCTTCCTTCTTCTTGGGAATCATTTGATATGTGAGTTGTGTCTTGGGTATTCAGAGCTTCTGGGCTAATATCTATCAGTGACTGCATTCCCTGTATGTTCTTTTGTGAATGAGTTACCTCACTTAGGATGATTTTCCATTTCCAACCATTTGTCTAAGAATTTCATGAATTCATTGTTTTTAATTGCTGAGTAGTATTCCATTGTGTAAATATACCATATTTTCTATATCCATTCCTCCATTGAGGGACATCTGGGTTCTTTTCAGCTTCTGGCTACTATAAATAAGGCTGCTATGAACATAGTGGAGCATGTGTCCTTATTGCATGCCAGGGAATTCTCTGGGTATTTGCCCAGGAGTGGTAGGTATAGCAGGGTCCTCAGGAAGTGTCATGCCCAGTTTTCTGAGGAACCGCCAGACTGATTTCCAGAGTGGTTGTACCATTTTGCATTCCCACCAGCAGTGGAGGAGTGCTCCTCTTTCTCTACATGCTTTCCAATGCCTGCTGTCTCCTGAGTTTTTAATCTTAGCCATTCTGACTGGTGTGAGGTGAAATCTCAGGGTTGTTTTGATTTGCATTTCCCTAATGACTAATGATGTTGGACATTTCTTAAGGTGCTTCTCAAAACCCAGGATAGCTAAAACTATTCTCAACAGTAAAAGAACTGGGGGAATCAGTATCTCAGACCTCAAGCAATACTACAGACCAATAGTGTTAAAAACTGCATGGTATTGATACAGTGACAGGCAGGTAGATCAATGGAATAGGATTGAAGACCCAGAAATGAACCCACATACCTGTGGTCACTTGATCTTTGACAAAGGAGCTGAAAACATCCAGTGGAAAAACAGATAGCCTTTTCAACAAATAGTGCTGGTTCAACTGGAGGTCAGCATGCAGAAGAATGTGAATTGATCCATTCTTATCTCCTTGTACTAAGCTCAACTCCAAGTGGATCAAGGACCTCCACATAAAACCAGACACACTGAATCTAATAGATAAGGAAGACCCTTGAGGATATGGGCACAGGGGAAAAGTTCCTGGACAGAACACCAATAGCTTATGCTCTAAGATCAAGAATTGACAAACGGAACCTCATAAAATTGCAAAGTTTCTGTAAGGCAAAGGACACTGTCAAAAGGACAAAAGGGCAACCAACAAATTGGGAAAAGATCTTCACCAACCCTACATCCAGACAGAGGGCTAATATCCAATATGTACAACGAATTCAAGAAGTTAGACCCCAGAGAACCAAATAACCCTGTTAAAATGGGGCACAGAGCTAAACAAAGAATTTTTTCCACTTTATATCTTAAGTGTCTGTGCCTGTCACATCGTCCATGCTCAGTAAGTACTTTGTGGATGAATAAAGTGATAGATTGTGATCACAATCCAACAAACCTTGCTCCAGAGTCTACCGTGACTTCTCAAAGCCTTTCTAGTCTCCTGTGTTTTCAATTTTCTGCCAAGACAAATTTGTTTCAAACTTTTGCTTTCACCAGAAATCTTCTGCAGGAGGGTAACAGGGTCTTCGGAGGAGTGTTAAGCAAGATGCTCAATTGAGAGGTTCCATCAGTGTGAGTCTGAAACGGGATTTGAAGTTGGAAATGACTAACAGGCTCCCTCGTGATGCTAATGCTGCAGGTTTGGACCCCTAACCTTGAGAACCTCTGGACTGGGCCAACATCCCCATGTTTTCATACCATCCATCTTTGCCCGTTCTTATCCTTGAAAGGAAAGCTTATCCTAACTACAGTGGCAGTGGAAGGAAGGAATGGTTGAACATTGCCCAGTCTACATAGCAACAGAAACAAGCCCCAGCAGAATGTGCTCTATGTGGTGGAGAGGAGCTGTGATTTACAATAAGGACTCCCAGTACTTCCTCACTTCAGCAGCATAGCCCTAGGCAAGAAAGTTGACCTCTCTGCTCTACATCCTGTCAAATGGGCACGTGAATACATTTCTTTTTCTATGTCCCATGGCTGTTGTGAGAATTCAGGGATAAAATAAGGAAACATTTTGTAGCTAGAAGAGGATACAGTGTGTGTTATTATGCACTCAGCTCATGAACTCAAAATGCTAGACTGGAGACTAGAATTAACTCTGACGGGTGATGGCTGAGTTCAGAAAGAAGTGCGGCTTGTCTTTATATAATGTACATCTGAAACAAAATGAAACAGCAAGATGTTCCCAAGTAGAACATGAAATTAAAGCTATATACTTCTAGAGGAAATATACTTTATTATCATGAGCCAAATATAAAATAAATAGGGGAGAAATACAGCAATATGTTCCCATAAAGAAGAGGAAGGAAATTTTGGGAACTAGTCCGGAGTAACTTTAAATGCCTCTTCTATCTTTTACTGCAGAGCCAAGAAGGGCAGAAAATTATGACAAACTAATTATTATGATAGATGGGGAGCCAGTCCCTTCTGCTCACTACACTGCTGGAGCAAGGAGCAGCCCTGCATTCTGCATCCTTCAACATGTAAGACACTCCAGATAATAATGGTCTGCACAGATTAACAACATTATGCGAAAACAAGAGAATTAAATATTTCATTTTATAGTTCTTTTCCATGACCGTGGTCCTGTTTTACATTTTTCTATTTCTTGTTTCCAAGGCGCTATCTGTGTATTTAAGGATGACTCCTTTCCTGCTAATTAAAAGAGATGGCATTCTTGGTCTGTCTGTGGCTTCCAATGGCAGGAGTCCAGGGAGCAGGTGCCGAGGACACTGCTGCATGAGAACCAGCCTTGCCGCCTTGCCAATAGATGGAGGTCACAGGAGAGGCAAGGATGCAAAGCAAACTGCAGGGGCAAATCCTGCAATTCTTTATTTCATATTATGCTTAAAAGAATTAGAACAATGCATTCAGCAGTGTGATGTGAGGATGTTTAGAATAAAGAGACAGCTGCTGCCGCCTCCTCCTCTTCTTCCTCCTCCTCTTCCTGTACCTCCTTCACTTCAGCAGCAGGTGAATTCCAGAGAGCAGCTGTATAATTAAGTAATCATCCCATTGTGTGAAAGAGTAAATTCCTTCATGTATACATCATTCATCAGAAAGTGAGTGTATTAAGTATCTACCCAATGACAGGCATTGAGCGAGAAACTGGAAATGCAATGGGGGACACTATAGACATGAGCCCTACTACTCTAAGAAGAGGAAGACAAAAATATATAAAGGCTGACAGTATGTGGACCAATTGTAATTTGCGATGAAATGTCTTTTTTTTTTTAAATTTTATTTTCTATATTCTATGTTTACATTCCAAAGGCTTTCCCCTTTCCCAGTTCCCACCCACCATAGTTCCCATAGTTCCTCTCCCCCCCATCTGTTCCCCAATAATTCCCCCTCCCCCCTCGGTTTCTTTACTAAACTGGAAGCAATCTTTACAGGCCCAGGGTCCTCTCCTTTCTTCTTCTTGGGAATCATTTGACTTGCTATTTGTGTCTTGAGTATTTAGGGCTTCTGGGCTCATTAATATCCACTTATCAGTGATTGCATTTCAGGTGCATTCTTTTGTGATTGGGTTAATTCACTCAGGATGATATTTTCCAGGTCTAACCATTTACCTACAAATTGCATGAATTCATTATTTTTAATTGCTGTGTAGTATTCCATTGTATAAATATACCACATTTTCTGTATCCATTCCTCCTTTGAGGGATATTTGGGCTGCTTCCAATTTCTGGCTATTATAAACAAGGCTGCTATAAACATAGTGGAGCATGTGTCCTTATTGCATGCAGGGGAATCCTCTGGGTATATGCCCAGGAGTGGTATGCCAGGGTCCTCTGGAAGTAACATGCCCAATTTTCTGAGGAACCGCCAAACTGATTTCCAGAGCGGTTTTACCATTTTGCAATCCCACCAACAGTGGAGGAGTGTTCCTCTTTCTCCACATCCTCACCAGCACTTGTTGTCTCTCGAGTTTTTAATCTTAGCCATTCTGACTGGTGTGAGGTGGAATCTCAGGGTTGTTTTGATTTGCATTTCCCTGATGACTAATGATGTTGAACATCTTTTAAGGTGTTTCTCGGCCATCCGAATTTCTTCTGGTGAAAATTCTTTGTTTAGCTCTGTGCCCCATTTTTTGATAGGGTTATTTGGTTCTTTGCGGTCTAACTTCTTGAGTTCTTTGTATATATTGGATATTAGCCCTCTGTCGGATGTGGAGTTGGTGAAGATCTTTTCCCACTTTGTTGGTTGCCGTTTTGTCCTTCTGACAGTGTCCTTTGCTTTGCAGAAACTTTGTAATTTTATGAGGTCCCATTTGTCGATTCTTGATCTTAGAGCATAAGCTATTGGTGTTCTGTTCAGGAACTTTTCCCCTGTGCCCATGTCCTCCAGGGTCTTCCCAAGTTTCTTTTCTAATAGTTTCAGTGTGTCTGGTTTTATGTGGAGGTCCTTGATCCACTTGGAGTTGATCTTAGTGCGAAGAGATAAGATTGGATCAATTCGCATTCTTCTGCATGTTGACTTCCAGTTGAACCAGCACCATTTGTTAAAAAGGCTATCTTTATTCCACCGGATGGTTGTGGCTCCTTTATCAAAGATCAAGTGACCATAATTCTGTGGGTTAACCTCTGGGGTCTTCAATCCTGTTCCATTGATCTGCTTGCCTGTTGCTATACCAATACCATGCAGTTTTTAACACAATTGCTCTGTAGTACTGCTTTAGGTCAGGGATATTGATTCCCCCAGAAGTCCTTTTATTGTTGAGAATAGTTTTAGCTATCCTGGGTTTTTTGTTGCTCCAGATGAATTTGAGAATTGCTCTTTCTAGATCTATGAAGAATTGAGTTGGGATTTTGATGGGGATCGCATTGAATCTGTATATTGCTTTTGGCAAGATGGCCATTTTTACTATATTGATCCTGCCAATCCAGGAGCAAGAAATATTTTTCCATCTTCTGAGGTCTTCTTCGATTTCTTTCTTCAAGGACTTGAAGTTCCTGTTGTACAGATCTTTCACTTGTTTGGTTAGAGTTACGCCAAGATACTTTATGTTGTTTGTGGCTATTGTGAAGGGTGTTATTTCCCTAATTTCTTTCTCTGCCTACTTGTCCTTTGAGTACAAGAAGGCCACTGACTTGCTTGAGTTAATTTTATAACCTGCCACTTTGCTGAAGTTGTTTATCAGCTGTAGAAGTTCTCTGGTGGAGTTTTTTGGGTCGCTTAGGTAAACTATCATATTGTCTGCAAATAATGATAGTTTCACTTCTTCCTTTCCAATTTGTATCCCTTTGACTTCCTTATGTTGTCTAATTGCTCTTGCTAGAACTTCAAGTACTATATTGAAAAGATATGGAGAGAGAGGGCAGCCTTGTCTAGTCCCTGATTTTAGTGGGAATGCTTCAAGTTTCTCTCCATTTATTTTGATGTTGGCTACTGGTTTGCTGTAGATTGCTTTTACTATGTTTAGGTATGGGCCTTGAATTCCTGCTCTTTCCAAGACTTTTAGCATGAAAGGATGCTGAATTTTGTCGAATGCTTTTTCAGCATCTAATGAGATGACCATGTGGTTTTTTTCTTTCAGTTTGTTTATGTAGTGGATTACATTGATGGATTTCCGTATATTGAACCATCCCTGCATCCCTGGGATGAAGCCTACTTGATCATGGTGGATGATCGTTTTGATGTGCTCTTGGATTCGGTTAGCAAGAATTTTATTTAGTATTTTTGCATCTATATTCATAAGAGAAATTGGCCTGTAGTTCTCTTTCTTTGTTGGATCTTTTTGTGGTTTAGGTATTAGCGTAATTGTGGCTTCGAAGAATGAGTTGGGCAGTGTCCCTTCTGTCTCTATTTTGTGGAATAGTTTGGAGAGTATTGGTGTTAAGTCTTCTTTGAAGGTCTGGTAGAATTCTGCACTAAAACCATCTGGTCCCGTACTTTTTTTGGTTGGGAGGCTTTCTATAACCCCTTCTATTTCTTTAGGGGTTATGGGACTATTTAGCTGATCTACTTGATGCTGATTTAATTTTGGTATTTGATATCTGTCTAGGAAATTGTCCATTTCCTCCAGGTTCTCCAGTTGTTTTGAGTATAGACCTTTGTAGTAGGATCTGATGATCTTTTGAATTTCCTCAGTTTCTGTTGTTATGTCTCCCTTTTCATTTCTAATTTTGTTAATTTGTATACTGTCTCTGTGTCCTTTGGTTAGTCTGGCTAAGGGTTTATCTATCTTGTTGATTTTCTCAAAGAACCAGCTCCTGGTCTTGTTGATTCTTTGTATGGTTCTCTTTGTTTCTATTTGATTGATTTCAGCCCTGAGTTTGATGATTTCTTGTCTTCTACTCCTCCTGGGTGAATTAACTTGTTTTTCTTCCAGGGCTTTAAGGTGTGCCATTAAGCTGCTAGTATATGCTCTCTCCAGTTTCTTTTTGGATGCACTTAGAGCTATGAGTTTTCCTCTTAGCACTGCTTTCATTGTGTCCCATAGATTTGGGTAGGTTGTACCTTCATTTTCATTGAATTCTAAAAAGTCTTTGATTTCTTTTTTTATTTCTTCCTTGACCAAGGTGTCATTGAGTAGAGTATTGTTCAGTTTCCATGTGTATGTGGGCTTTCTGTTGTTTTTGTTGTTATTGAAGACCACTCTTACTCCATGGTGATCTGATAGAAGGCATGGGATTAGCTCGATCTTCTTGTATTTGTTGACATCTGTCTTGTGACCAATTATATGGTCTATTTTGGAGAAGGTCCCATGTGGAGCTGAGAAAAAGGTATATTCTTTAGCTTTAGGATGAAATGTCCTATATATATCTGTTAAATCCAATTGGTCCAGAGTTTCAATTAGTTTCGCTGTGTCCCTGTTTAGTTTCTGCTTTCCTGATCGGTCCATTGAGGAGAGTGGAGTGTTGAAGTCACCCACAATTATTGTGTTAGGTGTAATGTGTGCTTTAAGCTTTAGTAAGGTTTCTTTTACGAATGAGGCTGCCCTTGCATTTGGAGCATAGATGTTCAGTATTGAGAGCTCTTCTTGGTGGATTTTTCCTTTGGCCAGCAAGAAGTGACCTTCTGAGTCTCTTTTGATGATTTTAGGTTGGAAGTCAATTTTATCTGATATTAGAATGGCTACTCCAGCTTGTTTCCTGAGACCGTTTGCTTGTAAAATTGTCTTCCAGCCTTTTACTCTAAGGCAGTGTTTGTCTTTGACACTGAGATGTGTTTCCTGTATGCAGCAAAATGTAGGGTCCTGTTTCCGTATCCAGTCTGTTAATCTATGTCTTTTTATTGGGGAATTGAGTCCATTGATGTTAAGAGATATTAAGGAATAGTAATTATTTCCTCCAGACATTTTTGAAATTGTATTTATTTATTTTATTTATTTTTTATATTCGAGAGGTTACCTTCTTTTGGGTTTGATGAGAGGAGGTTTCTATCTTGCTTCTTCCCGGGTGTAGTTTCCGTCCTTGTCTTGGTGTTTTCCCCCTATTATCCTTTGTAGGGCTGGATTTGTGGAAAGATATCGTGCAAATTTGGTTTTGTCATGGAATACCTTGATGTCTCCATCTATGGTGATTGAGAGCTTTGCTGGGTAAAGTAGTTTTGGCTGAAGTTTGTGTTCTCTTAGAGTTTGCATGATATCTGCCCAGGATCTTCTAGCTTTCATGGTCTCAGGTGAGAAGTCTGGTGTTATTCTGATAGGTCTTCCTTTATAAGTTACTTGGCCTTTTTCTCTTGCTGCCTTTAGTATTCTTTCTTTGTTTATTACATTTGGAGTTTTGATTATTATGTGACGGGTTGTATTTCTGTTCTGATCCAGTCTGTTTGGGGTTCTGTATGCTTCTTGTATATTCATGGGCATCTCTCTCTTTAGGTTGGGGAAGTTTTCTTCCATAATTTTGTAGAAGATATTTGCTGGCCCTTTAACTTGTACATCTTCATTCTCGTCTATACCTATAATCCTTAGGTTTGGTCTTCTCATTGTGTCCTGGATTTCCTGGATGTTTTGGGTTACAGCCTTTTTGCATTTAGTATTTTCTTTGACTGTTGAATCAATGGTTCCTATGGTATCTTCGGCTTCTGATATTCTGTCTTCTATGTCTTGTATTCTATTGTTGATATTTGCATCTATGGCTCCTGATTTCTTCCCAAGGTTTTCTATCTCCAATGTTGTCTCCCTCTGCGATTTCTTAGTTGTTTCTACTTCTGTTTTTAGTGCCTGGATGGATGTGCTCAGATCTTTCGCTTGCTTGATTGTGTTTTCATGTATTTCTTTGATAGATTTTTGTGTTTCCTCTTTCATAGCTTCTACTTGTTGGCCCACGTTCTTCTGTATTTCTTTAAGTGATTTTTGTCTTTCCTCCTTATTGTCTTCTTCTTTTTGATCCATCTTCTCCTGCATTTCTTGAAGTGATTTTTGTATTTGCCTTGTAAAGGCTTCTAACTTTTGATCCATTTTCTCTTCTATTTCTTTACGAGATTTTTCTATGTGTTCAGCTACCAGCATCCTGACCAGTGATTTTATATCCAAGTCTTGTTTTTCTGGTGTTTTGGGGTATCCAGGGCTTCCTGTTGTTGGCGAACTGGGTTCAGATGGTGTCATGTTGTCTTGATTTCTGTTAGTGACATTCCTTCGTTTACCTTTTGCCATCTGGTTATTTCTGGTGTTAGTTGACCTTGTTGTCACTGGCTGGTGTTTGAATCTCCTATGAGGCTGGGCTTACCTGTTGTTTCTCTACTGGTGGTTATGCGTGATTGCTGCTCAACGGGATCACGAGCTGGCTGCCACCCACTGACTTTCTGCACGGCCTGAGGTCTCCGGGAAGTGTGGGGGAGTGCAGCAGAGCCTCGGCAGGTGCTGCTGGGCCTGCCTAGTAGCGAGAGCCTAGCAGATCCCCCCACGTGGTAGCCCCTGATGGAATCTGTCTACCTGTTCCTTTCCAGCTGTGTTCTGGTTGCAGTATGGAGGCCTGCCGCTATCGCTGGTCCGGGCTCCTGGGGAGTTGGGTGGTGCCGGTTGCCTCGGTGCACGGCCTAAGCTCGCAGGGACGTGCTGCAGATCCTAGGCGCCTGGGCCCGCCTGTGGGCGAGAGCTTAGCAGCTCTCCCTGCTCTAGCCCCAGGCGGAGTCTCTATCTGCACCTTTCCAGCTGTGTCCTGGTTGCAATATGGAGGCCTGCCGCTATAGCTGGTCCTCACTCTTCTTAATAAACAAGAATTGTTGCTTATCCTGGTTCTGTGGGCAGGGTCTGAGCACCTGGCAAGCTGGCTAGGTCTGGCTGACCTGCTACCGGCTGAATGGGATGCTGCAGACAAGATGGCGCTGCCTGCAGGGGGTTTGGGGTCTGGCCTGCGAGCACAGAGCGCAGGCACGGCCGCTGTATTCCAAACCGCTAGGCTGTGCGCAGTTCCTGCCCCCGACCTGAGTCCCCGGAGGTCTTAAACTCGGGCTGTCTCTGGTACCTGGTTCCGCCGGCAGGGTCTCAGCACCTGGCAGGCTGGCTACGTATGGCTGACCTGCTACCTGCTGGATGGGATGCTGCAGACAAGATGGCGTTGCCTGCAGGGGGTTCGGGGGTCTGGCCTGCGAGCGCAGAGCTCAGGCACGGCCGCTGAACTCCAAACCGCTAGGCTGTGCGCAGTTCCTGCCCCAGACCTGCGTCCCCGGAGGTCTTAAACTCGGGCTGTCTCTGGTACCTGGTTCTGCCGGCAGGGTCTCAGCACCTGACAGGTTGGCTAGGTCTGGCTGATCCGCTACCGGCTGGATGGGATGCTGCAGACAAGATGGCGCTGCCTGCAGGGGGTTCGGGGGTCTGGCCTGCGAGCGCAGAGCTCAGGCACGGCCGCTGAACTCCAAACCGCTAGGCTGTGCGCAGTTCCTGCCCCAGACCTGAGTCCCCGGAGGTCTTAAACTCGGGCTGTTTCTGGTACCTGGTTCCGCTGGCAGGGTCTCAGCACCTGGCAGGCTGGCTACGTATGGCTGACCTGCTCTGAATGCGATGAAATGTCTTAATGGAAAGAAACACGGGGCTGAGATGGAGATCACACAAGAGGTTGTTTTATGTAGTCAACACCCTGAGTCACCTTGAAGAGACAGAGAATTAGGTGGGACTTAGAGGGTGAAAATGAGCTCAACTTTTAAAGGAAAAGAACATTTCTTTTAAAAAAAAGTAAGAGAGCAGCATTTGCAAGGCAGGGTGGCATGTAGCATATTTGGATGATGAATACCAATATAGCTACTGTAGTTGTTGAGTACACCAGGGCCAGGAGAGACAGGCAAAGTCTAGAACTCATTTCTAGGTCAAAGGACACAAGAGGAAAAGTTTACTATGAGAGAGGGGAATCATGTGCCTGCTTTCTCTGGGCTTTGAAGAATGGATGTGGATATGTGGGGTCAGGATCTAAATGAGAGCTTAGTAGTGGCAAAATTTGAAGGTAGGTTTGATGGGACACAAAAAGGGAGATGATAGTGAATAGAATCATAAAGATCATGCAAAGACAGGAGTCCTAAATGATGTCACTGCTTTAGCTCAGGTTGTTACTAGTCACTGAGACTAAGTATAGGTGAGTGGGGAGAAAATTCAATTCCAGGATGGAAACTGTCTTTGGGATTCTATGTGCTTTCGTTGCACTCCATAGTATGAAATCATGGCAGGTCAAGCTAGCCGGCCATGCAGTCCTAGGAGAGTGTTCTTTGCCAACACAGCTCCTACCACTGACTCACTCAGCCACACCTCAGGATGCTCTTGCCCACGAACAGCATCAGAATGAGCCCAAGCCAACATCAGGAATGCACATATGAAATGTACAACCATACATTTGCCACAGAAAATATAATTTTGACTGTTTCTATTACTCATGTCCTAACTTAAAATTGACAATACATTTTCAAAACTACAAGTTCAGCTTCAGTAAGTTTAGGGTTAGAGCTGAAAGCCTGCATTTCTAGCAGGCTGCTGAGACTCTTGATCCACTGATGGCAGTGCAAACATTATTATAATGTACACAGTCTCATTTATAATATATACATACTCTTTCTCCCTATAGTGACCTTCAGAGAAGTTTAACCTTCATTACACCAGATAAACAGACTTGGAGAGCTTTCAAATGATGTGTTTTCCAAACAATTTCATTTCTTAAGTTTCTTAGTTGGAGTTTCTATTGTTGTGATAAAACCATGAACAAAAGTAATTTTGTGGGGAAAAAGGAGGTTTATTTCATCATTTAGTTTATACTTATCCACTATCTTATAGTTTATACTCCATCATCCAGAGAAGTCAGGGCAGGACAACAAGGCGGGAACCTGGAGACAGCACCTGCAGCAGAGGATGGAGGAGTACTGCTGACTGGACCAGCAGCCCCTGGTTAGCACCAACCATGGTAGACTGTAGCACCAACTATGGTAAACTGGGTGGGCCCTCCAATATTAATTATCAATAAAAAAATGAATCCTAGCCCAGTATGATAGGGGAATTTTCTCAGTTGAGTTTCTCTCCTCTAAAATGACACTATCTTATGTTGAGTTAATGTAAAAGTAGCAGCACAATAATAGACCTAGCATGTAAACCTCAGCTCACAATACCATTTGTAATAAATTATAATTAGAAATTTCATATGATTATATAGGTTTTAATTTGCCATACTTAAATTGCCATTTGCTGAATAAGTAAACTAAGAGCCATTTAAAGCATAAGTGATCATTACATTTACCTGAAGATCAGCTTATCAACAAAAGAAAAATGCTTGAGAATCACTATAACAGGTCTGTGTATATACAATTTTATTCGTTCTTATTTAAAGGCTAATTTACATACACTAAAGCACATACAGCTAAAGTGTTTAACTTTGTTCATTTTTGATTGAGGTATAATTTAGATACTTTAAAATTCACAGATCTCAGGTGTAAATATCACCCCAAATAAGATACAAAATATTTTCATTATTCCAGAAAAAATTGTCATACCTCGTCCCAGCTAATTCTTGACCTCTACCAGTAGTTATACATTTGACCTGCTCATGACCTTCATGTGATCAAGAGTCACTACTGTCGTCTTCCACTCTAGCAGCTCGGCTGAGGAAGGAGTTACAAATCCTCTGACAGCAGCAGCCATGGCTCCTGTGGGCCAGCAATAGCAGCAACAGTCACTACACAACATTTTGAAGCTCATAACTACCATTCTTTCACCAAGAAATACTCTCATGCTGAATGATGTCATCGGCTCTTTTACACCCAGATTTTGCAATTTCTCTTCAATGAAAGGTTTCTCATTGGAATCTAAAAGGACAGAATTCATACAGCTAGGACCCACTGGACATTTAATTATGGTAAAGTTTGTCCAAATGTTATCATTGAGTCAAATGCTTCTGAAGTAGTCACCTTGTCTTTTGGTGACTGTTACATAATCACCAGTGGCATCTTTTCTCATCGTGCCTCCTCACATCAAGCATGCTATAGTCATGTATTTTCTTAAGAAAAAAAACAAGTAGCAACCACAACATCATCAAGATTCAGCTTACTTAAGTAGACACATACATGCTTATAGAGGCTTCCTGCTTATCCTTTCTGACAAAAGTCTAGATTTTATTGGGGCTGGAGAGATGGCTCAGAGGACCCGAGTTCAATTCCTAGCTCTACATGGCAGTTCAGAGATTTCTGTAACCCCAAGTCCAGGGCTTCTGACTCCCTCACACAGACATACATGTAGGCGAAACACCAACGTACATTTTTTAAAAAGTAAATTATATATTATAAAAATTATAAGCATACAGCCTTATGCTAGACTCCTACCAATAGACTCAACTAATGACTGTTCCTATATTATCCATACCTACCCAAAAGATAATAGATGATATTTCTGATCCAAATCCAACTGCAGGCCTCCATGGTAAGAGTTGGGCTTTGTTAGCGCCTTAGTTTTTGTACCTCTAGATAGTGGTACAACTACCATTTCTTTACTGTGCCACTGAACTCCTGTACTTTCTCTTCTGCTATATCTGGATGTGTTTCATTACACACACACACACACACACACACACACACATACACACACACACACACACACACACACACACACACTCCAATTGCTTAGTGTCTATAGAGTTACCTGAATTACCTGCACGAGAAACCTTCCATTTACCTGGCATAACCAATGACTTCTGTCTTAGCGACCCTCTACTATCTATAGCAAACCCCATTGTTGTTGTTGCATTAGTTCCTTTCCCTGGTGATATGAACAATAAACAATTCAGTGGGAGAAAGTTTTACTCCAGGCTGCAGATCAAGGGAGTTCATCCACTGCAGAGAGAAAGGCGTGACAATGGAGGAAGAAGGCATGGTGACAGGGCAGGGACCAGCCGTGTGTTCACACTGTTACAGGAGGAAAAAGTGACCACGAAATGGCCCAATATTCACAACCCCAAGGCCCACCACTAGTTGACTAGACAGGACTCCACCACCTAATGTTTCAAAAACTGGCAAGCAGGTGTCAGCTGGGAACCACATTTTCAAGCCTATCTTAGAGGGTATGTCACATTCAACCTGCAAGAGTTGCTAACAAGATATGGAAGCATCTCTCTGTTTACCATGTAGGCTAGGAAATAACACTATAAGAGATGACTCTATAATATTGAAGAATTTTAGTGAGTAGCAAATGCTAGATTTTTACTTGGAAAGCTTTAATGGATATCCAGAGTGCAGACACCCTGCCCTGTGTGTCTATATTTCTAATACCTTCCTGGGCTAGGTACAGAGCAACACGCTGTAAATATTTGCTAGGTCAACAGCAGTTGGTTAAGTTAAAATAATGATGACACTAATGTTTGAAAGGAATGATACCATGGTTTGCCTAACAAACTACAGGGTAATTACACAAGAAGTAGGAATACAGCAAAAATACACCTTGAAAAAGATTCTATCAGGAAAATTTCTTTTTAATGATTTTAGTGCTTTAGCTCACCAAAGGAAATTATGCTACAATTCTTAATCTATTTTTTTATCCAGTTTCAAATGTAAGTGTTCCCAGCTCATGATATTACTGTAACTACTAAATGACAACCGCACACAGATATATTCAGAACTATTTAATCCCATAGGTATTTACTAATCTATTAGAATCGGTAGTAGACTTTTAATAAAGAAATGATCACCATTCTTATGAATGCTGATATTGAAGCCATAAGCTATCAAATATGTAAATAAATAAATAATAAGATTCCTCAGGGGTGGCAAATCATATTTCTTATTTAAAAAATGGCTGTTTTAATTGGCTGTTTTTTTATATCCCGTGCTGTGTTTGGAGCTGTTTTTGTTTTTGTTTTTCATGGAGTCACATACCGGCTGATGCAAGAGAATGATAGAGAATAGAGGGGGGAGAAGCAGGTACTGTACCACTCTTTCTGTCTCTCCCCTGCAGCATACAAGTCCTCACCAGCTATGGCCTCGATTCACTCTGCATTTATCCCCTGAAGTGCCTTCCACCCAGATCCTCAGGGGATCAGCTTCCTCCGTCATCCTAGCTGTTCCTCTAATGTCCTCTTCAGGAAGGCCTTCTTGGACCACCCCTGCTGGTCATTTCCAACCCTGTCTCCACAAGGACAGGTCCATATCTGCCCTCTCTCAATAAATAATTTGACAAAGGAGTGATTGAATGTATATCCTGCTTATTTCATGCACACCACATTTTAACCATGAAAAACTTAAAGAAGCAGCATAAAGATTTTTCCACACCTGGTGTCCAAGGCTCAGTGAGTGTACCTGGTAATTAGTTCCAGCATTTTGGATTCATTTCTTTGTGTTCCTGTAGTTGAGATCATTAGTGATCATGGATTGGTTCATCTAATATGATAAGAGAGTAGGAATATGTGGTTTCTGGAACCATTCATATAATAAACGATGCCACAATTCCTAGCAACTGCTGAAGATCAAGAGTGAGCTCCACAGAAACCTCCAAAGTTGGAAAACGTGGAGGCACATTAACAGAAGGTTAAAACAATGTCACTATTCCACGGGTCCTTAGAGCATGGGTGTCTAAATGGATTCCTAACAATTCTTTTCTTCTCCTTCATTCAAGCCGGGTTTGTGTTACAATTATTTTGGTGAGCACGCAGATATATGATGTATGATATTCTCTTAGGATTAGAAAAGAGCTGAAAGATTCTGATAACCCCATTATTATTGCTCTGCATTTTTTGTTACTAGTTAAAATTCATAATTTCTTTCCACTCTGTTTTAATTGCTTGTAGTATTCAGTATAATAACATGTTGTCCAGGTCTGTAGCCTAAATCAATGGCCACAACATATAACCTAGGTATCTAGTAGAGTGTAACACTTAAATTATTGTATGCAAACATTGTATTTTTCAAATAATGACACTTCCTGGAGCATGTCCCCATGATTAACCAACACATAACTGGAAGTCTCAGTGAAATTCTTGCTCACTATATTAAATCTACTGGAAATACCATCTGAGTGTCATTAAAAAATGTCTAAGTAAAGCAATATGGCTTTAGGAGAAGACTCCCTGGGGTTTAATACTACCCTGGATTCTTACAGATTTCAGCAGCAGATCATAAAAGCCTACAAGTTCTTCTGGTCTCCACATCCCTGCCTTTCTATAATGGGATCAGGCACTTCCACACTGAAGAGAAAAAACAGAATATTCTTTTTCCACTCTTTTGAATTTCTATTGAATCAATAACATATTAGCAAAGCCAGCAACAGATTACAAGCACTTGAGTAGACCTGTTTTGCCAATGCTGTGGCTGCAGACCCCTCACTACCACATGAGGAAACTTGGGCCATTGTCCTGGACCTAGCTATAGCTTTGCCCCACTAACCTTCTAGAGCAATGAATTAAGCCACTCTTGACCTTCCTGTCCTGGAGATATAAACAAACCAATCTAAACTGTTTGTAGCCATCCAAAGAAACATGTGGGAAAATCAAAGTTTATTGTATTTTTGTTGGCAAAAAGTAATTCCATCAGTGAAATATTTTATCACATTAATCCTCAATTTCTTAATGTATAGAATATGAGCCTTTGATTCCAACACACTAGGTTTGCTTTAAGTATTAAGTGAGATGATGAGCAGAACACCTAGCATCATCTTCCTTGGTACCCTGAAAAGCTAACTAAATGAGCATTCATTCCTCCAGGCTGTTTCTTTCATGAAGGTTTTTGTAT
Organism: Apodemus agrarius; assembly: GCA_964023405.1. NCBI lineage: Eukaryota > Metazoa > Chordata > Mammalia > Rodentia > Muridae > Apodemus > Apodemus agrarius. The sequence goes on along the minus strand of OZ030013.1, from coordinate 106,870,743 downwards.
TTATTATTTTCTGTTCTGTTGGCATGTCATTATTTATCACAATGTTAGGCCCTAACATAAAATCATTGCTTTGTTGTTTATTGTGGACATGCTATTGGCTGAGTGTTCCTGTCCACCCTAAGCACGTCTGGGCAACTCTAGTTCCAGTGTGTGATGGTTCATATATGATTGGCCCAGGGAGTGACCCTATTAGGAAGTATGGCCTTGTTGGAGTAGGTGTGTCACTGTGGGTGTGGGCTTAAGATCCTCATCCCAGTGGCTTGGAAGTCAGTCTTCCACTAGCCGCCTTCAGATGAAGATGTAGAACTCTCAGCTCCTCCTGCACCATATCTGCCTGGATGCTGCCATGTTTCTGCCTTGATGACAATGAACTGAACCTCTGAGCCTGTAAGCCAGCCCCAATTAAATGTTTTTTATAAAATTTGCATTGGTCATGGTGTCTGTTCACAGCAGTGAGCCCCCAACTAAGACAAAGTGCATCACTATTTGTAAACAAGGTCTTCCAGGGCCACTAAGGTTGTGAGAGCCCAGATAGAGGTCTAAATGCCCCTGTGAGACAAGCCAGAAGCTAGCTCATATGCATGCCCTGTGTGAGGCATAGGGTGCTGGCAGTCAGCACCCTGATACAACACACTACCTCGCCACAGTCGTCTTTGGGAGCTGTGTTTTCAGGGTTTCTGAGGAAGACTGACTCCTCTGTGGGGATTGTAGGTCTGGGGACCCCGGAATGACTACTTCAGCTCTGGAGATTCAGGAAAGAGCTTCCTGGGATTTGATGCTGCTGGAGTTGGGGGACAACCAGCTGCTGTCCTGAAATGGAGAACAGGAGGGGAAATCCTTGGGTGTCATGATATCACCGAGATGAGGCAGGTGCCTCTCTGACTTCCGGATGAAAGCTGGTATGGACCAGACTTGCCAGCAGTTTCCATGCAGTCTTTCCTAAATCTTTTCGCTTCCTCACTGCAGCTTGCTGTGCATTCCACCCATGCTGTCTCCTCTGACCCACTTTCCTTCCTTTACACGAAGGGAAAATCTCCGCAGGAACCAGACTCAATCAACACCCAACTTCCAACCATTTATTGAGTGAGCCAAAGTACTGTTTCTTGTCTCCAATTTTTACAGCAGACCTTAAAGAAAAATACAGCCTTTAGTCTTTGGATGTATGTCTTGTTGCCATTCTATATAATTTGTGAAATTTTGTTGGTAAATTCAGTATTATAGAAACAGATGACAATAGATTGACTCAGCAACTGCTTTTTCTTAGTTTTTTATGCAGGGAGAAACTTCCTTAAAAATACTGGCATGCTCACCTCAGAATCCAAATTGAATGATACAAATTGTCCTCTCAGTCAAAGGGTCCTTACCCAGCTACTCATAGAGATGCCAGACACACAGACTGAATGTGCATCCTGCATGTGTGTCCTGATGCATTTTCTTATCTGAAACTTGCTTCCTCCCAATTTTCAAAAGCTATCTGAGCTGGCTTAATGACAGAGTTATTGGAGAAGGATATTAGGAGCTGAAGAGATAGTTCAGTTGTTAAAGTGTTTATAGCCCAAGCACGAAGAACTGAGTTTTATCCCCAGTACCCTTGCAAAAGCCAGGCACAGCAGTATGTGCCTGTAATCCTGACACTCAGGAGACAGAGATAGGAGGTCCCTGAGAGCTTGAAGGTCTGCCTGTCTGGGCAAATCAGTGAGCCCCAGGTTCAATGAGAGATCATATCTCAAAACCTAAGGTGTAGTGTGGTTGGGAAAGACATATGGTATCAACCTCTGGCACATATAAATACATGCATACATGTGGAGGTTCATATGCACATATATGTATACACACATTGCATTGGAAAGTCTCGAGTATGTTATAACCTGGGCTGAGGGAGAATAACCAGTACCTTAATAGGGGTTAATTGGGGAAAGTACTTGTCCTCCTAGTCTCTGGAAACACGGGAAACATTGTGATGTTTTGGAAGAGATGTGGACTTAGGCATGCAGGGCTTAGATCTAAGATTCTCCACTTACCAAGTCCAGCTGCCAGCTTTCCTCTTGGTGCAGGTTTCTCTATTCCATGGGGCAACTGTAACTTCATCTACTTGTTGAAGTGAGTAAATAATAATGCACATACAAGAAGTAACTCCGTAGGTGTGCTGTTTCCAACACTGTCCTCAGTACTCTGTGTGCAGTTTTGCAATTGTGACATGATGCCTATGAATTTTTAGCCACCCTGCAACCATGTGACTGACTGACAGAACTGAGAAGGAAAAGCTGTGGAAGGCCATCAGCCAGTGGTTGATGAGTAAGGTCTACCCCGGGTACTTGAGTCCGTATCCTTATCTGTTCTTCTACATTGTCTTTATCTACAAGTGGTAGAGTGTCACAATGGACGATAAATAGATGGTGATCTTATCATTTTTATTTCTTTCTTGGCAGCCAGTGGTGGCTTGAATGAGACATATCTTCCACAGTCTCAGCCATTTGAATGCTTGGTCCCTGGTTGATAGCACTATTTGGTGGTGCTTAGATGTGACCTTGTTGGAGAAAATGCATTAATGGTTGTGAGTTTTGAGAATGTAGAGACTTGCCATTTTCTAATTTGTTGCTCTGTTTCACGACTGCAGTTCAAGATATGAGCCCTTATTTTCCTGTTCCTGCCATTATTCCTCTCTGCCACCACAGACTCCCACCTTCTAGACCATAAGCTCCAATGAATTCTTCTACAGACTGTCTTGGCCATGGTGTTTTATCACAGCAATTGAAAATCAATTAATGTCTTAACAGCTTGGAAAGGAAAAGGTTTGCTTCAGCTTTCAGTTATAGCTCATTATGAAGTAAAGTCAGGGCAGAAACGGATGGCAGGTATGCAGGGGCAGGAGTTGAGGCACAGGCCATTTATCTTCTCCCCATGCTTTGCAAGGCCTGCTTTCTTAAACCACCCAAGACACCTGCTCAGCAGTGAGCATTGTTGCCTGTTGTGGGCCAGGCTGTCTCACATCAATTATTAATCAAGGAAATGCCATAGAGGCAGGAGGGTGGTGGCACATGCCTTTAATCCCAGCACTTGGGAGGCAGAGGCAGGTGGATTTCTGAGATCGAGGCCAGCCTGGTCTACAGAGTGAATTTCTGGATAGCCAGGGCTACAAAGAAAAACCCTGTCTTGAAAAACCAACCCCCCTCAAAAAAAAAACAAAACAAAACAAAAAAAGAAAATGCTATATAGAAGGGCCAACAAGCAATGCGATAACCCTGATAACCCTGGCTTGTATCAAGTTGACACACACACACACACACACACACACACACACACACACACACACGAGAGAGAGAGAGAGAGAGAGAGAGAGAGAGAGAGAGAGAGAGAGAACAGCCAAGCAAAATGGGAAAATGAAAGAATGAAAGATTTGTTTCACGCGTGTGTGGATGTAAAGTAAACTTTATTATTAAAGAAACTGTTTAGGAGATATTCCATTCACTATGCCAAGATTAAATTATACAGCAAATCAGGCATAAGGGTGGAATACTACAATTGCAGCATTTGGAGGACAGAAGCAGGAGTATCTCAAGTTCATAGTCATTCTTGAGAACATACTTTGTAATTAATAGATCTCCTACTGTGGATCCAGGGACCCTATACTTCTTCAGAGCACTACCTGAAGCCACTTACTTCACCACACCCTTATCTCAGGAGCCATGAAATGGAGTAGCATCCAATGGATACTACATGCAGCACAGAGCTCATTTAATAAACCCTCAGCAAAGCCATGGCTCTCTCTCAAAGTCCTTTCTAGAAAAATCCAAAGTGCCAAGGCTTCAGAGAGGTAGATTTTCATACTCCTGCCCATGGGGTTTGAAAACAACACCTATGTACCTGACAGCCTCTTAGAATACAGCCTGGTCAGAGTCCTACCCCTGGTGCCCTGACACCATAGAGCAGTGGCTCTCAACCTATGATTCATGACCTCTTTGGGATCAAATTACCCTTTCATAGGGGTCACATATCAGATATTTACATTATGATTCATAGCAGTAAAATTACAGTTATGAATGTAATGACTCACCGCTGGACTCCCAGGAGAGGCCCCACCTCTTCAGTTGCTGATCCAAACTCTGCTTCAACTCCACTCCACCATTGCTTAGGTGATGCAGGGAGTAAGAATAGGGAAATGGAGGAGGAGGAGGAGGAGGAGGAGATCTCACAGATCCCACCATGTGTTTAGGAAGAAAGTGTGTCCACAGTAGTGGAACAATTCAGCACAGTAGTACCTGAAGTAATGAAGAGCCAAGGCCCCGGGAGGAGAGCAGTCTGGAGAGAGATATAGCACCATACTGAAGAACTGGAGCATCTTCCTCTGTGAGAAAAAAAAAAAGGCTGCATGGTGCCCTTGAGGGTTCTTGGAAGTACTAAAGGTAAAAGCAATTAATTTCCTCCCCAAACCCAGAAAAGCTTGGGTTTCAGCATATCTGGATCCAAAGATAATAGCCAGAAAAAGACCCATCAGCTGTTTATCTCAGGAAATTATTCAAGAGGAAGGGGCACAGCTGTATGGTATGCCTCTGTGGACAGCGTGTTCTTTAGAGACTCTTCTAAGCAGTGTGCCTTATAAATATCTCCATTTCAATGGGAAATTGCCAACTCTCTCCAATTCTCCTCATTCCTGCAGCAATACACAAACTCACCTCCTCATCCAGGCACGTTTGTAAATATACACATTATTGTGGTCAATTTCGGTTTTAAAATATTAGGAGATCATCATGGAGAGAAAAGTTAAGGCAGGAGCTCGGGAGATAGCACAGCTGGCGAAGGCAGAAGCTCGGGAGATAGCACAGCTGGCGAAGGCAGAAGCTCGGGAGATAGCACAGCTGGCGAAGGCAGGAGCTCGGGAGATAGCACAGCTGGTGAAGGCAGAAGCTCGGGAGATAGCACAGCTGGTGAAGGCAGGAGCTCGGGAGATAGCACAGCTGGCGAAGGCAGGAGCTCGGGAGATAGCACAGCTGGTGAAGGCAGAAGCTCGGGAGATAGCACAGCTGGCGAAGGCAGGAGCTCGGGAGATAGCACAGCTGGCGAAGGCAGGAGCTTGGGAGATAGCACAGCTGGCGAAGGCAGGAGCTTGGGAGATAGCACAGCTGGTGAAGGCAGAAGCTCGGGAGATAGCACAGCTGGCGAAGGCAGGAGCTTGGGAGATAGCACAGCTGGCAAAGGCAGGAGCTTGGGAGATAGCACAGCTGGCGAAGGCAGGAGCTCGGGAGATAGCACAGCTGGCGAAGGCAGGAGCTTGGGAGATAGCACAGCTGGCGAAGGCAGGAGCTTGGGAGATAGCACAGCTGGCAAAGGCAGGAGCTTGGGAGATAGCACAGCTGGCGAAGGCAGGAGCTCGGGAGATAGCACAGCTGGTGAAGGCAGAAGCTCGGGAGATAGCACAGCTGGCGAAGGCAGGAGCTCGGGAGATAGCACAGCTGGCGAAGGCAGGAGCTCGGGAGATAGCACAGCTGGCGAAGGCAGGAGCTCGGGAGATAGCACAGCTGGCGAAGGCAGGAGCTCGGGAGATAGCACAGCTGGTGAAGGCAGGAGCTCGGGAGATAGCACAGCTGGCGAAGGCAGGAGCTCGGGAGATAGCACAGCTGGCGAAGGCAGGAGCTCGGGAGATAGCACAGCTGGCGAAGGCAGGAGCTCGGGAGATAGCACAGCTGGTGAAGGCAGAAGCTCGGGAGATAGCACAGCTGGCGAAGGCAGGAGCTCGGGAGATAGCACAGCTGGCGAAGGCAGGAGCTCGGGAGATAGCACAGCTGGTGAAGGCAGGAGCTCGGGAGATAGCACAGCTGGCGAAGGCAGGAGCTCGGGAGATAGCACAGCTGGCGAAGTCCTTGCCATGCAAGCTATGGCCCGAAGTTCATCACGTGAAAAGCTGGGTATGGAGGTGCACATGTGTAATGTAACACCGCGACAGTGTAAAGGCAGGAAGTTATCCCTAGGATGTGCTGGGCAACCTGCCTGGTCCAATCAGCAGGTCTAGGTCTCAATGAAACATTCCGCCCCCGCCCACCCAAAGGGGGGGGATGGCTCCTGGGGAATGACAACCAAGATGACCTCTCATCTTCACATGTATTATATATGTGTATATACACATGATCACATAATACACCCATAGAGAAAGAACAAGATGGAGACATTGACAGTCTCTGTAGAATAAATGAGCTAGCAAGTAAATGAATTAATGGTTATGACTTGTTAGGCAACATCTAACACAAATTGAACACCGAACTGAAGAATTTCTATAGAACAGAGCACTGCTACCTAACCATGTTTAGAATCGCAATCGGGGTGTGTTGGAAACCATTTTGTCCTAGAGAAACTCATACGAGAAACCCGGCCTTTTAAGCTTCACAATTACAGAGTAGGAAAGAAAATGCCTTTACCAGAAAATGTCAGCAGCAGATTGGAATTCAAAGTACATTAAAAACTTGGTTAAAGAATAACCTAACCCTTAATTCTCAAGATCATCTCCTTTAAATGTTAACTGGAACATCGCCACGGTCGACAATAGTAAATTTGCCTCTGCGGCTGTGCTTGCCTGTTGATATCCCTCTGTCATTTCTCTCCATTTGCCTCCATTGTGTGACATTTAAAGGTAATAAAAACTGAAGCAGGGTAGAGAGACAGGGGAAATTACGGGGACACAAAAAAAGGAAAAGGAGCCCCTCACCCTGGAGTGTGATTAAAACATCTTGTGGGCTGAGAATCAAGAATTTCAGAGTAATTAATAACATTTGCTGTGAAGCTTGCTGACGAAACACCTTTTTTATTTCCTGTGGAAACAGCAATGACTAGGGTATCGGGCATGGACGTGCATGACCTTGAGGAGAACCTTATTTTTTTTCACAGACATTTCCCAGGAATATCAAGCAAAATGGTTACCTCTGTTTACAATGGAAACCTCCTACCTTCCCACATCTCGATGATCCAGAGTTGTATCATCATCTTCAATCTTCTCAGGGGCCCCTGAGAATCCACTCTGTAGTATCTTTCATGTTTCTTATCCACCTTGTGAAGACAGTATCTTCAAACCTTGCCCAAGTCTAATACATTATCATCACTGATAAGAACAAGACATAACCATAAGAGAAAAATGTTCATCCCACATCCCAAAGTTGCCTCTTGTATTTCTTCTTTTTGCTTAATCATATTTATGCATTCACAAAGCTTGATAGTGGATACCTCAACACACCTTTACCCAAGTGGCAGGCACAGAACAATGCCCCCAATAAGATTACTATCATGATTAGCTTTCATCACTGTGTAAAAGATCATAACCAACAGCAGCTTAGGGAGGAAAAGGTTTAATTGCCTTATATTTCTCTGTCATAAACTACCATTAAGGGAAGTTAGAGTAGAAACCTAGAGGAAAGAACTGAAGCAGAGTCCAGGAAGGAGTGTTGGTAACTGACTCGTTCTCCGTGGCTTGCTCAGATTGCTTTGTGTATAAGCCAGACCACCCGCCCAGGAGTGGCACTACCCATGGTGGGCTCAACCATTTCATATCAATCACTTATCAAGAAAATGCCCACACAGGCTTGCCTATAGGCCAATTTGATATGGGCATTTTTTTCAGTTAAGGTTTCTTCTTAAATGACTCTGGTCCATGTCTAGTTGACATAAAAGTAACCAACACAATTATGGAAGCTGTCAAGTAAACCGACATGTAGTAACTATTCATGTAATTAATTAATCATTGTGATCAGTAGTAACTGAGTCTGTGAAACTGAGTGAAAGTTACTTTCCAACAGAGACATGCAATAAAGAAATACAGACTTGATCCCTGAAGAATTTTCACCTGGAAGTGACATAAGACCTAGGCCACCTCTATAGATGCAAGGAAAGCTGTTAGTTGATCAGTAGAGCCCTTTACAGTTTCATTCTCAGCAAATAATTATGTTGCTGTTGACATATCTCAGCAGTCTGCAGGAATAGCACTGGAGAAAGCGAGACAGGCAAGGATGACAGTGCTTAACCAACTCTGTCATTTGCTACTCTTTGTCACAGCTTGTGAATGAGAGGCTGGTACCATCCCAATTTTATCCGGAAAACTACAGCACAGTAGTTCATATACCATTCATGATCATACACCTTACTCTAGAGGCAAGTTTCAGCTACACGGATTTGGCTCCCAGTAGGTTGCACCCTTCCAGCCACCCACCCAGCAGCTTTTTGGATTTGTGAATAAAGATACACAGACACACAGACACACAGATACACAGACAAGCTTATTACTAAAATGCCTTGGCTACCTCAAAGGCTGGTCCTTCCTAAACCTACTAGTCCAGACCCCATCAGGGAAGTGACCGTGGCCACTTACCCAAATTCTTACATGGCTCATTGGCTCTCTCTCCTCCAGCTCTTCTTTTCTGTCTACTCCCCAACCTCTGCATCCTGACAATCCTTTTATCTCTTTCCCCTGTGTCCTAGCCCAAGGAAATCTAAGGGTCCTGCCCCGTCTCCCTTTTCCCAGCCATTAGCCACTGGCATCTTTATTGATCCATCAAAAACCAATTGGGACCTTTTACATTCGGACATGCAGATTCCCGATTGAAGCAAAGCATTAGAACCAATCTCCAACACCTTACAGCACTTTGAACCCAGTGCTATTCACTCTTCATAGCTCGTTTACAACTGCCATAGAGTTTGCTGAACAGAGAATACTCTTTCCTGTAGATACCTGCCCTGCTACCTCCTTTTCCGTGATGCTGGCTAAGATATTCATGACAATATAGTCAGCATCCCCACAGTGCTGTTTGAGAGGTCTGGGGTTTTTCTTTTCTTTCCTTTCCTTTCCTTTCCTTTCCTTTCCTTTCCTTTCCTTTCCTTTCCTTTCCTTTTCTTTGTTTTTGTTTTGTTTTCTCAAACTAATTCAAAAGAGCACCTTCCCTGGAAATTCTTTCTGCCTTTTTTTTTTTTACCATACTCTTCCTAGTTTCAAAAATAATTATGTGCTCAGATTGTGTGCATTGCCTTGTGCTGAAGAATTAGCTTTGGAATGTGTTTATATGAAATCCCTTCTAGTGCAAACCGTGGGTTGCAGAACAGGGTTCAGTAGTGAATTCTGATGCTTCCATTTGAAAAGATCTGTTAATACTGAGAATAAATATGATTCATCAATGTTGTATATTCGGTGTTGACTGTAGAAAATTGCTAATCTACAGGATCACTTCACTATGGGAGCCTGAACAAAAATGTTAATTTAGAAGTTCTGATTCTATTACTAAAATTACTGTTTTAGACTTGTGTCCCATTATCTTTGGTGTGATGGAATGGGGTCAGGCCAGGTGTCTATAGACCCAGATGATCTTCCAGGTGTTTACAATGTTACCAATGGAAGGAGAAGACAACGACAACAAGACAATGGTTATTAGCCTGCTAGGGAAGAAAAAAGGAAAACTGAGGGGAAACTTCAGTGTAAGGCACAGCAACCATAAGCAAACTCCACTTGCTGTACAGAGAGATGGAGGCAGGAAAATGCTTTAGCCCTGGGAAGGAAATTCTAAAGAAACAAGTACTATGGACAAGTTTTTATAATAGCTCAAGACACAGGAAGAACAGACATGCCCATAGTGTTACTTCCAGTAGACACTGAAGCTTGATGATTTTAAATACAGTAGGCTATTGGGGCAATTCATATTTTCTATATGCCAGAAACCGACAAAGATTTTGAGATTCACAGTTTATTCTTTTGAGGACTGTACACAATAAAGGGTAAATGAACAGAGAAAAAGCTTTCATTCAGGGTCATCTCCTTCCAACCCTGTGGTCACAATAACCCTCAGACTGCTCTAAAGCTAAGTGGTTCTTGCATGGAGCACATGCTCCTGGAGCAGCTATGATTCTCAGTAGCTCCCTGCTTTACTGTGTGGGTGACTGTATCTTCATCTCTGACTTCGGCTAACTCTGCCTTCCTCTGTTATGATAACAGGCCCACTAAAATCATGGGGTACTCAGAACTCACAGCATTTCAGCAAGAGTTATAAAGCAGAGGTGACCTTGAAGAAATGTCCTGGTGTCAAAAATGGTCTTTTCAGATATTAGCCTGAAAAGGACTACCTAGCCCATTCGTAGAAACCGGAGACAAAATGAGCAAGTGGAGCAGAATGAGTTCAGATCATGGCTTCCTAAATCATGCCATTCTCATACAGAAAACACTGACAGATGCTCTCTTCCTGGGGTCCCTTGTGTCTTGCTTTCACTCTTACTCATGACCTGACCAGTTCCAGTTCAAACTCACAATGTGTTTCAAACAAGACTCAGACTCCTAGCTATGTGTCCTCATGGGCTAACCTCTGCTTACATTCCAGCAGCATCTGCCACTGCCCTTTTCTCAGTGTGTGGGAGATGGTCAAGTTAGCTTTAATTCTCCAAGACACTGGGCTTCAAACAACAGTCTTCCAGTAATTAGTATTTTAATCATTCCTGAATCTCCTTGAGACTCCTTCCTCACAGCCCACACCTGCATTCTCCATTCCGAAACTCTATATTTCTATGGAATACTGTTGATTAGAACATCTTACGAGACAGTTTTTCATTTGCCTTCCTCTACTCTCACCTGAGCATTGTAAGGTCAGAATTGGGGTTCTAATACCTGACACCATGTTTAGCATATCAGGTTCTTAACAATTTGCTAAATACATATATCTTAAATAGACTGCTTCCCTGCTCCAAATGAATGTCTTATGATAAGGATTCCATTTACAAGTTCCCACAATGGCTCTTACATAGAACAAATACATAGATGCTGTCTACCCAGCTATTTTTAATAAAACTAAAATATATATACTTATTAAGTCTCATACTGTACATATGTTAACTCCATGCTATGCAATAAGAAAATTGTCACTACCAAAATTACAGAAATGTAGTTTTGATTTATGGTAATACAGGAAAACTTTTAATAAGTTGTTAAATCTTGTTTGTTTCTGGGACTTCCCTGAATTTTCCCTTTCATGAAATTATTATTTAAAGTTCTAGTTAGTGAATTAATGTCAATAATTTAAATGAATTTCTTTATACATAATTATCTTAGATTGGAAGGCAATAAAACAGTTGGAATTACTTTAAACAAATTACGAATTTCTTCCTCTTCATGTGCTCCACTGTTAACATTAGGGAAAGTTACTGCTGTAATTTCATATTTAAAGTGGAAGTATTTGGTTTAAAGAGAAGTGCAGAGATTAAAAAAGAATTCACACACTCTCCATCTGCACCTCAGAGTAATAAACACCATGAAGTCAGGCATCACTGTCAGTGATATTCAACCATGCTCAATGTATTTGGATTTTGTTTTCAAGAAATTAGTTTGGGGAGAAAACATCCCAAGGAGAAAGGCTGAACTTTAAGGAGATAAATAAATTAATGCATAATACATTTTAAACTCATGAATAGCTAATGAGTTTCTTAACCTGTAGAAGTAGTAGATGTTTTTCCTCAGGAAATATCGGGGTTTCCTAATACCTTTGAAATATAAAGGCAAATGGAAAAAAAGATTAGCGATCAAATAAAGAAAACAGCAGTTTTCTGACACCCTTAAATTAGTTATACCTGAGATTTTAACTAGTAGATAATTTAGTCGAATTGGACAATAGCATTAAAATGTTGCAGGCAAAGTTCTGATCCTTGATATGTCATTATGCTGCAAACCACGTTCTGGAAATTGCAGAAGTTAATGATGACAACCTCTGAGCAATGTGGAAAAAAATTGAAAATAAATGATTCTTCTATGAAAAAGAGGAGCAGATTAGACATTCATTATTTACTTTGAGGATAATGGCACTGATCCTTTGGTATTCAGAATCAGAATAAAGCAAACCATGTATATGAAACAAAAGAACACATTGGATTTTAAATGGGGCTGCTGTTTGAACACAACATACAATAGCTATTGGTAGATATGTTTCTCCTCTTAATAATAATGCAAAACCTTGTGTCACCAGAAGCATCTCACCTGGCCACTCTAGGAAGTCTAAGAAGTCTAAGAAATGGGCAGGCTCAAGAAAAACGTAAATGGATCTCTGGGTATAAGCCAGAATAATTAATGACATACATATTCAACCTATAACCCAAACTAGCCTATTCAAAAAATCAACTCATATCATTTTGCACATGCTTTATTGATTTAAGTCTATAAGGAATTCTTGCAAAGCATCTGTCAGTATAAAGTCTTATAGAAATATAACTATCACCCAGCTATACATACGTGTTGGATCCTGAAGACCCCTTGGGATTCCTCCAACCTTGAACTGTTTAAACAGCATGAATATGTAACTCCATTGGGATGTCTTCTCATATTATCTTCATTTTCACCTGAGAACATATAGTTTTGGAATGTTCACAGACAGGGCAGCTGAAAGCCTGTAATGCCATCGAACCCAGACACGATTGTTGCTCAGGTGATCGTGAGCTTCCGGCTGGGATTCTTGGATTCTGGCCATTGTTTATACACAAGGAGTTGGGCTTTGTGTGCACAGACCATGGAACCCTGAGACCTGGGCTGAAAGAGGAGGGTTGTAGCAGTCCTTTAGGTGAAAGTTGTTTATATCTGCTTACTTCCTATCATAGCACTCACCCAACCTTATAGCTCTTAAATGAGCCATTTATAGCAAAAGCTTACTACCCTTGTGATCACAATTAAAACTTTCAAAAGCAAAAGAAGACACAAAGATGAGTGGTTAGGAAGAGAGATATAGATTTGGAAGGAATTGGAGGAGGGGTGACTTTGATCAGAATACATTGTGCAATATTATCAAAAAATAATTAAAAGTGAGAAAAACCAAGTAGACAATTAATACAAAATTCTTTATTTCTCACCCACATGAATTTGCACTTGCAACTAGCAGACTCGGGTACCTGTCTGGTTGAATGTGCCTTACATTTCAGTTTTAGAACCTCGGGGATTCATTTAGCACTACAACTTAAGTTCCCATATCAATAAACGGACTTGCAGCTGCTCCCATGGCAGAGCCCACTTGTTCCCAACATAAATGATCCCACTCATATCTTAATCCATCCTACAAACCTGAGTACCCTTTTGAGTGTATTACAGTGGTATTTGAGCTGTATGTAAGGATAATGTTTGAAATGTCCTTCAGTTCTATTGGATCAACACAACTTAGAATCTTCCAAATTAAGCATACCTTCTAGTATAGCAGAAATGGAGTAACCTATATACACCACTCATTAGACGTTTTAAAATAGTAAGTCAGTTGTTCTTCCCAAGGCAACAGAAGCAAAACAAAAGAAACTCTTCTGTGGTCATGAAGGAAACAGGAGAACTCCTCCTGGAAACCTCCCCTGCCACCTCCAAGGTCTCTGTTTCCAGCCCCAACCCGCCTCAGCCAGAGTGTAGGCATTTATGGAATTCTAGGAGAACATACAGCATATTAGCTTTAGCCCTGACATTGATAAATCACCTGGGCTCTGTGGAATGCAAAGGATATTGTAGGGAGAAATGCAATACTGTCTGTGATAACACGTTGAGGTCTCTAGAGAAAGGCATCTATTTAAATGTTGCAAAAGCCAAGGCTTGAAAACAAGCTCAGGATCTTGAGGCTCTTGATACAGCTCCACCAAGTGGCCAGTGATGGGAGATGGTGGTCTGCGTGTCATTGTCTGAAGAATGTCCTCTGCAAACAGGGTCATCTGGTCTGTAGGTGGACATTGTGTCTACCCTATTCTTAAGCAGAGCCACCATACCCAGCTTCTTATTTTAAAACTAAACTCTTCCTAAAAGCATCCTTACTAGGGTGTATTTTTCTATCTGATCATGATGAAGGTGAGGTTTTGCTTACCAGTTTATATTTATATCAGAATGTAGCTGAACACATCTTTTTATGCTCAAGAACCCTCTATATATTAAGAAAACTATGGAAGAAATGTATTATGAGCACAGATAGCAATGATAGCAATTGAAGTCCTTAACTCATGACCTTGAATTTCTCTAAAACCCTATGTATTCATCTTGCTGGGTAGAAAGAAGAATCTAGTAACTGTGGATGTATAGAAAGTAAAAGTGGGGTCCCTCCAAACTCCTACCTCCTGAGGTTGCCTGCTTCCACTCTTTCTGCTGGCCCTCAGGGCTTCAGACCTTTCCCCTCCCCCACCCAACACCGGATCATGTACCCCTCCCCCTCCCCTCTCCCTCCCCCATTCCCTTTCCCTCTCAGGTCCCTCCCTCCCTCTCCTTGTGATTGCTTTCTCCTCCCTCCCAAGTGGGACTGAGGCATCCTCCCTTGGGCCCTTCAGCTTGTTGACCTTCTGAGTTCTGTGGACTGCATCTTGGGTGTTCTGTACTTTTTTTTATTTTTTGGCTAATATGCACTTATTAGTGGGTACATATACCATGCATGTCTTTTTGGGTCTGAGTTACCTCATTCAGGATGATATTTGCTAGTTCCATCCATTTGCGTACAAGTGTAGAAAAACAAGCTTCAAGGAAGAAATTTAGTGAAGAAGGTGCTTGGCACACAAGCATGAGGAGCAGAATTCCGATTTTCTGAACCCCCATAAAAGCCAGGCTAGCTGATGGCCACCTGTGATCCTGGCACCTGGAAAGCAGAAGGGAGATGCTTAGAGCAATCTGACTAGCCACAAATGGTGAATTCTGAGCCCACTGAGACTCTTTGTCTCTCTAAATGAAGTGATGCTTAATCATGGAAGCCATCTTATAACAACAGGAGTTTCCACATGCATGAGCACATGTGTGCCCACAACAACAACACAGCAACAACAAAACCATAGGATGATAGCTTTCGGTATTAACAGTATCACTGAAAAGTACCAAGGTGGGATTAGGTGTACTCAAGGTAGAATGCAAGAGGAACAAAATTTTTCTCCACTAGAGTGACACTGGGTATATTTATCTTATCCCAGGGCAGGCTTCATGCCCAGAAGGAGGCGATCAACATAAATCAGAATCTGTGGACTTTGTGTGTGTGTACACTCACATGAGCATGTGTGCATGTGCCCAGAAGATTGGCTTTGGTTTTGGTATGCTTTGTGTGTTTGCCGTTTTGGGTGTTTGTTTTAAAGAAAGAACATGGGGACTAGAGAGATGGTTAAGAGTGGGATCCAATACCTTCTTCTGGTGTGTCTGAAGACAACTACAGTGTACTCACTTATATAAAATAAATAAAATCTTAAAGAAAGAAGGAAAGAAGGAAAGGAAGACAGAGAGAAAGAAAATGAAGTTGGTTGGCAGGGCATGGAGAATCTGGGTATCTGAGGAAGCAGAATGAATATGATCAAAAGATATTATATGAAAATTCTCCAAAACTAAATAAAAAACTTTTTAAAGGTCTAACACTACTGACTAAACATAAAATAATGCAAAGCACATCTTACATACCATTTGTCTCTTGCTCTGGAAGCCTGGTCTTTAGTGTGGCTATGTTCACAGATGATGGGATGCTAAAAATTGAACTTAACTTAAGGTCATTGAGGACACTCCTATTCAGGTAGGTCTCCTGGAGCCTAAGTTAGTTTTTAACTGATCGGTTGCTATAGAAGCATATGATCCTCCCATCTCTACTCTGGCTTCTAATCTCATCTCATAATTTCTTTGCATATGCATTCCTGGTTTGATATTCACCATGAGTCTCTCATCAGAGTCATGATGATACTGGTAGTCTGCCCTTGAGCTGCTAGGACTGTAAGTTAACTAAATTTCTTTTCTTTACAAAGTACTTAGCCTCATATATTCCATTATTATCAGGATAGAAAACTAAGGAATGCACCCTGTGTGGGATTTTCCATATTAATGTGCACATATGCATATACTAGAAATACATTTACAATGTACATTGTCCATGGAAGCTTATGAGACCTGACTGTTCTGCTGCCTTAGAGTTTACTTTAGAGCTTCCCCAAACACCCAGATTCAGAGCATGTATAATCATGCCGAGCCTAACTTATTGTAGGAAAAGAGTCATTTTCAGAATGCTGAACAGAAATTCTCCTCCATAACATTGCTATTTAGCTGATCTAGAAATAAACTTTTCTAAATTTTTTTTCTTAAAATAATATTCATTATATTTGAAAACAGTCATAGTCCACTTGAAAACTCAGTTAATGGTGGATTTTCCTAAGCAGAGACCTCCCTATAGCAATTTAGTAGCTGGATGTTTATTCCTGGAAAATGCCTGTTTCCCGGGGATTATTAATCATACTTTATTGGGAGGTAATCAGTTACATAGTTTACTTTTCCACCCATTTCAGAAAATTTAAATGCTGAAATAGTAATTTTTTGCTATGAAAATCTACCCAGCAATTACCATATTTGCTTTTCATTTATGGGGGAATAATCTGTTTTAATTAAGCCTAACTGAAGAACTTTTATCAGATGTAATTATCTCTTTCGATAAATATGTCTCCACTAATTACATTTAACCATGGGATTTATAGCTCTTAAGTCATTTAGTAGGAAACATAATAAATCTCTAGTAATACAGGCTAAATTGCTATAAATTAATTCAGATCATTAACATAATAAACAAATTAGGATAATTTTGCTTAATTAGTTTGGGTGGTTAACTCAAAATCCCATGTAAGCTTCATGGTAATCTTGATTTCACCATTATTTATAGTATGACTTTTTTTATAGCAAATCTACTTTAATATTTAAGTATAAAGCAGGTCCTTTTCTTAAATGTTAGTTCTTTGACAAATGATTTCCAAAAAGAAAATAAAATTTCCTATCTTGAAATTTCTTAACTTCATAATATTTTTCTATCAAAATACTTTTTTTAAATAAAACTATTTTGTGTCACTTCAAACGAAGTAATCTTCTATTTTAGAATCAATTAATACATTCCAGTTGTTACCACTCCAGTTGGCAATGTGGCCCGGGGAGAGCTGGACCTAAAAGTTAGGCAGGCTAAAGTCTCACGAAATAGGCAACTCTATTCAGGCCATCAGATATATTTATAGTCTGAGAATCAGGCAAAGTTCACTTGAATTCAAGCTGTCTACAGTCACAGAGACAAGGTCACATACGTTTAGGCTGTATATAGTCACAAGGACAACTTGGGCCTGAAAGTGTCATTCGGGAGAACAATGGGTAAGATGATGGGTAACCGTAAGTAAACCCACTCCTGTTTATTACACGTGGGAGGGGCACAAAGGCACACTTCAAGAACAACCCCATGTTATGGAGGATCAGAGATTACAAGATCGTGGAGTTATCTCACAGAGTCTCAAAAATTTTCCTCACACAGCTTCATTCATAGGCTCTATTTCTACATCAGTAAAAATTTTTGTTCCAGTGTGTATGTGTGAGTTTCTGAATACGTGTGTCTGTGTGTCATAATCCACTCTCAACTCACATTAGGAATGTGAGTCTTGGGTTAAAGAAAGAAAGGTATGTAGCAACAGGGTGGGAATATTAAAGACATTGTATTTACAGAAGTCTACAATAAAGAAAATATGTCTCTCACAGTGAATGGAAGTCTTATGGAAATTTGTTATCTCAAGAAATGATACAGTCTGGATGTATAATTGCTTCAGAAACTAGTACAGCTAGATGCAAAGACCACCCTTGGGTTGGGCTATTAGAGAGGCAATATTCCATGTCCTCTTGCACTTCTGCCAAGCATCTCTCTGTCTCTCCCATTTGTTCTCATTCTCCGCAGCTCCCAGGAAATATCAATATCTAGCCTAAGTAGACCCTATCCTAACCATCTTAGGTGTGATCTACAGCATGACATGTGACAGTATCCTCATTGAGTTAAACATTTTGTCACAGCTGATCTACTTCCAGCACAGGTAAACCCAGACCTCAACAAAAAGATGTCTGGTTCTGGCTCTGGCTCTGGCTCTGGTTCTGGCTCTGGCTCTGGCTCTGGCTCTGACTCTGGCTCTGGCTCTGGCTTAGGAGTTGGTTTCAGTGACTTAATCTATCTGTTCTTGGCTCGCTCAAACCTATGCTTTTCTTCCATGTGGGGAACTTCAGGGTGTGCTGCTGAGGTTTGAAGTCTTGCTTATCCTTCCTGACTGATAATCTCCTTAGGTTTCCATAACTCCTACAACTCAGGTAAGGCACATTCCCTCTGCCTACTTATAGCCAACCAGATAGAGGGAATCCCTTCCCAAGTCAGTCTTCCTGATTCCACAGGGAAAACATAGGATTTAGCTAGTATTTTAGTCACTTTGGCAAACAAACAGTTCTTAAAAAAAATCCTAAATCAATAATAGTAAATGTAGGGAAAAGAGCTGAGCAATTCTCCCTACCTTAATGAAGACTGGCTTTGGATGGTCAATGACAAGTTTATTTCACATTTTTATTCAGTCATTCATTCATTTGGAAACCATTTATTTGATAAGTACTCATTTTTGTCTCTTCTCTTAAATGTCATTACAGATTCTCGACAATGGTTTTATTTTCTGAACCCACACTCTGTGTGATGTTGAGGGAAGAGGGCACATCTGGCATGCTTAGCTTTAATAAGCTCACCACCCATCAAACAGTCCATGTTCTTCCTCATATCCTCAGCCCACACCCTCATTGAAGTTTTCCCTCACTCCTGACTAGGATTCCTGACCATTCTAACTGTACACAGTTTCTAAACCACACATCATAAAGAGGTAGGAGTTATTCTCTGCATCAGGTAGAGGAAAAGGCCTTCTGTGAAGACTAAAACTTGATAATATTAGCATGAGAACAAAGATCTTTTTTTATAATTAACAGTCAGCAAGACAGCAACTGAGGTCACAGACCTGCAAGGCTTGTAACTAGCAAAGCCAAAATAAGTGTCCAGCAGAGGAGCCTCAGAGGTTAGCTTCTGACAAAGAATGGTCAGGGCTTCAGTACATGACAGCTCTACCACCAGGGAAAGCGTTACATAAACAGTACAGGATCATTGTCCATGCTGGGTCAAGGAAACATGCTCAGATCCTATCAGGACAAAATTGTCTTGCCCAAAATATGAACCAATATCAAAAGTGTCCACACTATTTGTCTCATTTCTGACTACTTAAAACACACACACACACACACACACACACACACACACACACAATTAGTTCCACAGTTTTCTGTCTCTTAGGACCTTCTCCCTCATTTTCTCACAAATTTTCCTGGACAAATTCTGTTTTGTTTCCTGATCACACTTCCTTTTTCCACATCTTCATTCCTCCTCATTGTAAGATAAGAGTTCAGGAGCCATTGGCTACTTTGGTATCTACTCTGGTAGATACTTTGATACCTACTGATCATCTGGCACCTTAGGCCCTGAGTCAGGCTATGTAGGTCAGGAAAGGACTCTTCCTTCTCAAAGAACCAACAAGAGCATCTTTCTCTGAAAGCACAGAACACATCATCTTGGCCTCTGTTTGTCCTCTGTACCCAAAACGCTTTCTCACCATTCTGTGACATTTCCTGGGAAGATAAGAACAAACATCTATTCAGTTGATGGTCCACTGATGATCGACAAAAAGAATTGGTCTATCCTAGTCTAGCTTGGCAAATCAACGTTTCTAGTGGGGTGACTTTAAGGAGGACCAACAAGTCAAAGGCAGCTTCATCACTGGAAATACCAGCCCATAATTGAGAAATCTTGAATCTTGTACATTTCAGTGAAATTTTGACCTTCCTGGGCCTTGTATGGTTTGTTTCCTTCCTTAGTCTTATGAATCTTCAGTTCCTTTAGCCAGGAATGTTTCAACTTAGAGGAAATAGCTATACTACACTCATCCAGTAAGAACTCATGAGTAGCATTAAAATTGCAAGAGTAGGAAAATGTAGAGTTAGGCTCCATTCTTAGGTTCTATAGCTCTTATCAAGTGGGCAGTATGCACCAGGTGCTTTCATGTACACATTCTTTCTACTTTCTCTTCAAACACATATCATGGAGAGTAGTTTCATTTTACATTTAAAGAATTTGCATAAACATCACGACTCAATATTTTACACATGAAGAAATAAATGGAAGAAGATTAACTTGCAATGTTACATATATGTGTGCAATATTTAAATAATTTCCCTATCCTTCCTCCTGCTCCATCCTGTACCTTTTTCCTGCTCCCTCTCAAATTCCTGGCATCTTCTCTTTAATTATTATTGTTACACACATATATGTAAACAAATACACAAATATGTCTTGCTGGATCTACTTAGTTTTGCTTGCTTACATGCATCTATGTTTTTAGGGCTGTCCATTTGGTATTGAAGAATTAATTAGGACACTCATCTATAGGAAAGACAGATTTTTCCCTCCTTCAGTAATCATTAATTGCCTGTACCTTTTCAGTGCTTTTGAACTATACTGTTAGCTATTAAACAGCCCACATTTTCTACCTCTAGGCATGACAGGAAGACCAAAAACTAAGACTGACAGACTCTCAACAGCTTATCAGATTTTCCACATATTAGCAGAATAAAGAGAGGACAGTCAGCTCTCAATCTCACACCAAAGTATAATATGCAATAGACCATAAGCATAAATATAAAGGGTAAAACAACAGAAAGATTAAGAGAAGTAGATTATCTTTGTAAGTCTGACTTTGCAAGTATTTCTCAGAGAAGAATAGAAAGAATAACTTATAAAAGAAAAACTTGAAAATTTGGACAGTGTTTAAAATAGGAGCTTCTAAGCACTAAGACAATGTAAGAAAAATGAGCAGGCAATCCACAGACTAGAGAAAACAAAATGTCTGCATTGCATTTGCTTGACTAAGGGATCATATGCATGACATATAAGGATTCCCTGCCTTTAGGAAAAAGGCGAATACTCTGTTGTCATCAAACTGTCTGTCAGCTTGAGAGGATGTAGAATCACCATGGAAACACACCTCTAGGCGATCTGTGAAGGATATCTAAATAAGGTTAATTGGGGCAGAAAGATTTACCAGCAATGTGAATGGCATCTTTCCATGGGCTGGGGCCCTGGATATATGGAAAGGATATCTGGAAAGCAAGCTGAGCCCTCGCTTTCTTCTCTTTTTGCTTTGCTGGCTGTCAATCCTCCTTGACCAGCAGCCTCAACCTCCTGCCACCATGACGGGCTGTCCCTCAAACAGTGATGCAAAAGAGACCCTTCCTTAAAGCACTTCTTGTCAAGTATGTGGTCACAACTATGAGAAAAGAAATATTCCCAGTAAGAGTTGAACAAAATATTTGAAGAGATTTGTATGGAAGAAGGCAGACAAATATCAAAAGTAGATGAAAATAGGTGAAGCATGACCACTGTCATCTCTGTCAATGAAACACAAGTTACAAGACATAACTCATATAGAGAAATATGAAAAAAGGTGACTCATAGCAAATATGAGTGGGGTTGGAAACAAGTAGAGCGTGCATATGCTGCTGCCGCTGTAACACAGTCATTGCCCAACTAAGTGAGACAACAACCCATCCCTTTGCTCTAGTTCTCAGAATTCCATTTCACTTCCAAAGACTAAAAAATGTCCAACTATTGTTTACAAGGTCAGCATATAATATTCAACGATCAGCAATTCCATATCTAGTTCTGTACCCAAGAGAAAATTAAAATTAAAATGAAATAAAACTAAAATAAAAAAATAAATATTTGTACACACACACACACACACACACACACACACAAACATACTACCTATAAAAATGTTCATGGCAGGATTATTGATAAAAGGTGAACAAGCAGGTACTTGGCATCAGGACGCCAGGTGCACAGATGATGGTTAGTCATAACCAAATACTGACAAGGAGTATCTGGTGACAGGACACGTGTAGTAGATGGGCCAAGGTCAAAGGCTCGCTAAGTGAAAGACAAAACGCTCCTTTGAAATATAAAATAAAATTTATATAAAATAATTTATATGAACTCCCCAACTAACTTTTGGTGGGAGGAAATAAAAATTTTAGTTGCTTCTGGAAGGAGGAGTAATTGGAAAAGGATACAAGGGGAACATGTGGACAGTTGTAACTGTCCTGTGCCCTCATGCACAGTCATCAGACTGGATGGTTTCAGATCTGAACATTCCACCGTATAACATTTCATTTTAGTTTAAAACTGGAAAAAAGGGGCCAGAGATGTTTTAAAAGCCAGACAACAATTTTTGAGTAGAAAGCACCAGTTTTCTAAATAAGTTAAAGAGGTATAGGCATAAATAATTATTAGTCCTTAAGGAAAGGGTGCCAGTGTTCTGAACATAATGACAACTTTTATTTTTATCATAATCCATATGGCTGTATGAACAGCACTTTGGTATTTTTGACAAAATATTGCTAATGGCTGGGCTTCTGGCAAAGATCAAAACATTCTTCTCTCTATTATTTCTCCTTTGGTAAAGAGACTCTGAACTTCCCTGCCTTTACGTGGTGACGAATGCTCCCAATGACCTTCAACAGGCACCAACGCTTTATTACTGAAGGTCACAGAAAATGGCACTCCAGCATCAGCTGCAGCCCCACACAACGAACAAGTTCACAGTGTTGGAATTAAAAGGACTCACACCCTTGCAGGTGTGTCTTGGAGTTCTTACCTCACTGAGATGGATATTAGCATATGAAGACTAACCCACTGACTCAAGGGAGGGGCACCTGGCTCACCTCTAACACACTAGCCCTGTCACAGTCTCACCCAGCTAAGTGAAACAGCAATCCATTTTCTCTCCAGTTCTAATTTCTAGAATTCCAATTTTTATTAAAGCAATTCATTCTGCCGGAGCATTTGGAGGTTTCCCTGGAACAATTTGCTTTTTTAACAACAAGGAAATGGATACTGCTGCCACTGCCCTTCTGTCCTCTGTCCTTTTGGATGTGGGTGAGATGCCGGAAGCAGCAGGATCTATACTGCCACCAGAAGACCACAGAGCAAACAAGATAAAAACATGCAGAGTCTGGATGAAGGCTGGGTGCTTGGTAACACTAACAGTGACCCTGTATCACATTTGGACAGCTTTCTTTTAGAACATTTGTTCTAATGGATAAGCCACTAGTTGGGAAAGTTCCAGAGAATGGCATACTTTCAAAGTGTAAAGTACTGAACGGAAGTAGATAGCATCAAGGATTAATTCTGTCTGGAGGGACCACATACGAAAAGCTAGAATCAAAAGAGTAGATGAAACGAAGACCTAAAATGTTACCTGTAAATTTTAAAAATTGATTTGCATTTTTCAAGTTAATACACATACACACACACACATACACACACATGGCAGGAGAGAATGAAGAGAGAGAGAGAGAGAGAGAGAGAGAGAGAGAGAGAGAGAGAGAGAGACTAAGATTGAGAAATTCTAGGGTATTCAATATTCTGTGCCTTTTCACAAAACAGTTCTGATCTTTTCCACACTGCACTTTGTCATATTCTGGGGGGCATCCATTAATTATCAGCCTATTCTTGGCTCTGACAATGGAAACAGTACATCATGTCAAAGATGTTCCTGCTCATAATTAATGATAATTTCCATAATGGGGAGTGACACATTGTATGGTGCCAAAGTTCAGAAGAACTAGGACCGCCATCCCCTCTAGCTTTGCCCTATGACAGAGGGAGCCTGAATCAGAATAGAAATAGAGAGAGGGGCATAAGGTGCAAACATGATGACTCCATGACAAAAGAACCCTCCTGACCCGAGGAATGCCTGAGACCCCCATATAAAGGAGAATAGGGCATTCTAGAAAAGGAAGGCATTTGTGATTATGCTCAATTTCATGAGTTAATCCATAGTGTAGAAAGATGGCTGAAGGGATGTCTCAGAAGACAGGGTGGTCCAGTCTGCTGCCTCTGCTAATCTGCTTTCAGGTAGATGGAGAAGAGATGGTATGTCTTAAGAATGGAGGAGGAACAAGAGCCTCTGCTTAATTCAGACTCGAACTCTGCCCATTGTCATCTGCTTTTATTGCCATCTGCTTTTAGAATGTGGCCTTTCATCTTCACCTACTCCAATCCTTCTAAACTGACAGTAATGGCTTGAGAGCTACCACTACTTCACTAACTTCTAATACTTCTCCCTTTCTAACATAACCCTGAGTCTGTACAGGAGATCAACTAAACATCCCTGTTTCTAGTCTCTCTTACAGTGAGGGTTATCCTGTAACTCGGTTCCAAAAGAAGACTGCATAGAAATCTTCGATAACAACACCTACTGAAATTTTTGCTTTCTTGATGAAAATGGTCAATACGGACAGTGGGTATGGGTCAGCCAGGAGAATATTTACTTAGCATTGCATGAATCCTAGTTTGGTCCTTAACATGGCATAAACATAGCATGTTGGGACATGGCTCCAATATCAGTATCAGAGGCAGAGAAGAAGGATTAGGAATTCAAAAGCATCCATAGTCACCTAGCAAGTCTGAAGTAACTTGGAATTCCTGAGACTCTGTCTCAATAATAAAGAATACATGTTCTTGGTACCACATACAGCACATATAACCTCCTAGAGCTATAGTAATGACCATTCTATTTTACTCTCAGTCTTTAATCCACAAGCTAAGGGTGCCATAATAGAGAACCACAGCTGGGTTCAAGGCTTCACTGAAGCTAACTCTGTGCACATGACTCTGTAGGAAATGTAATGCAGAGAACACCAGTGCCTATTCTTTAAACCACTTCTACTTACTCAGTTATTACCTGGAACCAAATCTATTCCATATATAAATTGGGCAAAGTACTAGCACATAATTACGATTAGTTCAGATCAGGTACAGTTGTGTCTGTCTATAATGAACCCTGGCACTAGGAGTAGCTTTGGGGTGCAGAAACAGGACCTTTGATCTCAATAACCACATTGCCAAGCCAAATTGATGATCCCCAGATTCAGTGAGAAACTTTCCTTCATAAGTAAAGCAGAGAGCAATCAAGGAAGACATTCACTGTTAACCCTTGGAATCTACCTGGGTAGATTACACACACACACACACACACACACACACACACACACATACACACACACACACACACACACACACACACACACACACACAAGCCCTTTAGGGTTTGCTGTATATTTCTTCTTTTACCCCCAACTAATACCAGTCTTCCTCCACTCTTCCCCAACCTCTATTCCAAGCACTACCCTCTGTGGCTTTGGCCACAACCTTGAGGGATATTGCAGCTTTTGCCCACTCCACCACTAACACCCATGAGCTCTGGCTCTCTTACATATAATCCTGGACCAAGCAATGTCTTTCCCTCTCAGTTCCCATTTGTTTGGGCTAGAAGCCACTGCAGCCTCTTGAACCAGCTCTTCCCCAGAGGACAGTAGATGGTGCCTGTCAGATTATATCATTCTCTGCTGCCTATGTACTAGGACTACGCTTTACCATAGCCAAGGAACTCTTCCATCATCCGGTTCTCTTGCCTTTACCCTTTACTAGTTTCCTGTTCTCCAATCTTTCTATCTCCTGCTTGTTCTCTGAACACACCATGGTCATGATACCCTGCAAATCTTTCTTCTAGCCTGGGAATTCTCCATCATAACATATTTGCTATAGTTCAGATCTGGAATGCCTTTTTAAGTCTTAGTCTTTGGCTTTGTAACATTGATATTCAACACAACTTTTTTTTTAAATTTTTATTTTCTATATTCTATGTTTACATTCCAAAGGCTTTCCCCTTTCCCAGTTCCCCCCTCCCACCATATGTCCCATAATTCCTCTCCCCCCAAACTATTCCCCAATCTCAACACAACTTTTCAAAGGTAACACTTGCCATGGGCCAAAGAAATGGGCCAAACTGTGAATTAGAATAAACCTTTTTTCTTCATACCTTGATTATCTTGGATATTTGTAACAATGGCAAAAATATGACTGATGCTCAGTTCATTCAATCATTCAGGCTTTGGTTTACCTATTACCTACCTGGACTTTCTTCCCCTGACATTTTTAATGTTGCTTCTGACTTCCTTCTACTTTTGTTTCACTGTACTTATCATGGTGTGATTTTTGTATTATTTCTGTGTTTACAAATTTATTTCGTGATTACTGCAATTAGAATGTATATTCTTTCAGAGTTGGCATTTGTCTCTCTTGTCTATTGGTTAATGTCCAGCAATTATAATCATTTAACACATGAAAACAGGCCTTACTCAATGAGTAATTGAATGAGTTTATATCCAGAAGGCAGAGCCATGCAGGTAACTCATTCAGAATCTGCCATGTCTCCATTTGCAAGAAATACTTCATGACTCAAATAAAAATGCTAATTTCCATCATCACAAAAGATCTAGGTGTCAATGACGTGGCAGGAGATCATTTTCATTTGTAGAACAAGAAAAAAATGGATTTGCTGTACACACCTAGTTGAGAGACTGAGGCAAGAAAATCAGAAATGTGAAGATAGCCGAGCCTATAAAATAAAAAGATCATCTCAAAAATCTAAAGGAAGAAAGATAGAAGGAAGGGAGGGAGGGAAGAGGGGCGAAAATAAAAGAACAGAAAAAACATTGTGCTTTGAGTGGATCAATTTTATTTTTCCAAGCCCACCCCCCTACTCTACCCTACCCTGCTAAGTGCACCCTGAATCTTCCCCTTGTATCTTTATAAAACATTCATTGTCTCCACACAGCAGAGAGCTCCTAGCCATGAGTTCTCAAGCCTCATTCTGAAATCTTTCACTCCATTTACCAATAACTAAAATGACAAAACTCTCACATAAAAGGGCCTGGGGACAAGTAAAGTCTTTTAGTTTGAAACATAAATTATGCTGATAATGTACATTATCACATGCTGCAGAGTCACCAACCTGTTCTAGTTCAACTTTGTTACCTAATTACTCATCTTAATTACTCCTTTCTTCTTTTTCTTATCTCATTTTTCTCTAGTCATATTAATGGTCACATAATAATATTAGACAATGTTCACTAAGCTTAACTGAAAATAATGGCTGTTTTAAATCAGAGTTAATTAGTATGCCAAGAAGTTCAGGCAATTATGAGATCGTGTGATTTTTTTTAGGGGCAAAAGAGAAGAAAGCCCCTTCACCAAAAAGCTACATTCATGATTGTACAAAAATTTTTAGTGTTTTTCTCAGTGCTGTCACTGAACACTGGACGACATGATTCTGCTGAGACCATTTGTCACTGTTAACTCTAGTGAGTGAGCACCCCTCCACTCCAACCCCATCCCCTAATCCTGCAATCACTGCAGAAAATACATTTAACGGTAATTTATGAATCTCGGTGTCATTTCTCTTCCAGGTTTAATAGTGAATCGTGGTTTATTCTATTTATATTTCATCATGCACAAGGAAGCTTGTCAAGAGCAAAAGATCAGAGCCATCTAATTCTTCTCATCCTTCTAAGCTATTTCTGGAGGGTGCAGTGGCTGACACAGAGCTAGAAGGCACACCGTCCTTGGCCCCAGTGAATGGAAGTGAATGTACTTACAGCTTCAAGGGGAGCAGAGAGAGTTGAGGAAGAGAGGGAACTTTAAAAGCTTCACCCACCAAGGCAGCTGATCTGGCACAGGAGACTTCCTTCAATCCTATACCCCATAGCTGATCTCTTATACATCTGTGGAACTTTGGGAAATGCCTATAGCACCTCCCTTAATCCTTCGTAACAGAATCAGAATTCCAGGGCAGCTGAGAACAAAAAGGAAAATAGTTTGATTTGTTCACTCACTGCTAAAATACATCTCTGCCAGAAAATCAGGCAGGTCTGGTTCTGTTTTAGATTTTTGTTTAATTCAACATTAGCAAATAAGGTAAAACCTATATACTGAGAGCATGCTGTAACCGAGATGAAGAGCATCTCTTAATTGGGACAGATCCCTGTGTACATATGGTAGCTTGGGTTGTGAGCTTAAGCTATCATCAGAGCAACGGTCCTAATTCTGTCAGGAGATGTTGGAGACCTTGGGCAAAGATATAGGTCTGCAGTTGGCTAGGGCAGTGCTGGAGGTGTCAACTAAGGACAAAGAAAATTCATTAGTCTGCATGATGTCTTGGGAAGGTTCGATGGAGCGTGGCCTGAACTCAAGAAGAAGCAATCCACCATAGTGTTTATTTCCAATCACATGGACTTGTCAGATTCAAAGGAGAAATTGTGGATACTTTTGATTCATGTATAATGAGCACCTACTAAATGCAAGGTGCATGATGTATAAAAATACCTTTGCTTTGAGCTCCTACAATCCCCTTTCTGATGCTTGCAATAATAAGTCATACAGATATGTTGGTGTTATTTAACCATCGGCCTTCCCCATCAAACAGTGAACTCCTGCACTCAGGCTGTGGTGGTTCTGTCCTTCCCAGAACTTAGAAGTTGCTCAAAGTGTATTTGAATAATTGATAAGACATAAAACATTCCAGATGTTAGATATCAAGAGAAGAGGTCTTAGGAGATGGTATATGATGAATAACTAATGAAAATAAGTAGAGAAGCTATGACTTCAGGTTGGAGTCTGGATCCCTGGGGTGATAGGAGGAACCCTGATACTGAGCCACATGTTTGGAGCATAGCTACAGAAGCTGCTACTCAATAGAAGAGGAAGGGAAGGATAGAAGAGGGACCAATGGAGGGCATCCCAATTACCAATGTCTTTCTATTTTTACACACACATGTAAAAGTACATATCTGTTTGAAAGACAAATATAAAATAAAAAATTAAAAGAGGAGGGTGAAATGGTTTACTAGGTAAAGGTACTCACCCACCCTGAAGCCTGAACTCTATTTCATGTAGTTGAAGGAAAGAATCAACACACCAAAGTTGTTCTCAGATTTTTACATGCATGTAGATACACACACACACACACACACACACACACACACACACCATACCATAGCAAATGCACACATAAAATTGCATCAGGGTTTCAATATTGATCAAATTGATTTAATTTAATATGATACTATGGACTGCAATAATTTTGAGAAAAAACTATGAATTCATATTTCTTTATTATTATTTAGTAATTAAGTTCCAAACACTTACCTACACAATCACATTTTGTCCATTTATTATCTTCATGTCAAAATAACTCAGTGTCAAACCCAAGACTGAAAAGATATAGTTTATCACCCAATGAGATGATCATGAAACTAGATAGTAACTCTATGAGAGAGTGGGGGATATAAATACACTCATGAAAGTCCAGGCAAGATGTAGCAGGAATCCAGAGGGCAGAGAACTCTAAATGGATGAAGATACTGAGCTACAAAGAAGGTAAACTAAAATGATCCAGTCTAGAGGAACTGACTTTCAGAACAGGCAATCCGATATTAGTCATATTAAATAAGCACATTAGATGAACAGCTCTTAGATGGTTAAGTTGCGGCTGAAACTTTAGTCAATGTGTAAGTTTTCTTTACAGTGTGGAAGCACTATGGGTGACTTGGAAAGCTGGACAACTATATGTCAGCCTAAAAGTTCTCAAAGTTGCCAATAACAACCACTCCACACATAGAAGGCTTCAAGGTGGTGCAAGGTCTCAAAGCGTAGAAGCAGCAAGCATGCAGGGGAAAGAAGTAGTCTCTGGGGTGGGATTTTAGCCTTAACAAGAGTCTTGTTAAAATGTTCTTCCCAATCTGTACTTATAGAGCTATTTGCTACCATAGGACTTCATCACCTCCTTTCAACCACACTCCAAATAGAGGTGGAACCATTCATCTAAATTAAAGAGAAGGCAGGAATCTAGTGTCAAAAGTTAAAGTAGCATAAGGACAGGTCTCCGCTTTCACGGCACAAATGAGAAAATACAAGACACATGAGTTTACCCTTCAAGGGTCTATGAAGAGTTGTGGGCATATGTTGAAAGGGTAATCACTTTACCTTTCTAGTCCTATTCGCAACTTCACCCCTCTGTGCACACCCTCCTCTGCCTGCTTCATGGAGGATCCCATCTGTACTATCCAGTACACAGTATACACTACACAGTACTGTATATTGTATATAGTAGTACTGTTTGTACTACTACTATATGGTAGGCTCAATGGTCTCCAAAATAGATCCATGTTCTAATCTATGGAAACTGTAAATGGCCTCATTACAGGGCAAAAGAATCTACAAACATAATTTTCATTTGGGATTTGAAGATAGAGAATTATCTACATGGATCAAACTAATCACATGAGCCTTTTAAAATATAGACCTTTCTTTGCCTGGAGCTAGAAAGATATTATAGAAGACATATGAGATGAAAGGATACTTGGTGAAGGATACAAGTGCATTTGAAGAGTTAAGTGGAGCCAAAAAAGAAACTAGGACGTCAGCAGTACTGTCATTGGAAACTGAATTCTGCCTGAGACTCAAATGGTCTTCCCAAAGTAGACAGTCCCTAGGTGTTAACAAAAAAGGGTGTTTCCTTTCTGTTAATCTGCATTTGTGTTCTTGGGAAAACTAAAGAAATAAACCAATTGAGTTGTGCAGAGTTCCCACACTTCTGAGCCTCATGTTGGCGGTATTTAAACAATTACATTTTAAGTCTTTTGTTACAACAGAAGCAGTATTATGAAGTAGCTGAAGAGATAATTCCAGAGAGGCCTGAATAAGTCAAATGGGGTTTCTCTTAGCTGCAAGCAGAACTTTTCTAAGAAGATTAGAAGGAAGAAACCTCTATCTCTAGTTGGTTTGAGTTTTTAAGGGCAAAAACCATAATTGTGATAGATTTAAAAAGGCAGCTCTGGATGTCTGCCACAAGCAAGCGTTGTTCACAGAAGCAGAGAGATAGCAGTTAGATGGTCAGGCTATGTAGGAATTTATGGCTGGTTCAGAGACCAGTTAACAATAAGAATTTATGGCAGTTGTGAGGAATCCAGTTTTTATCAAGATAGTTTTAGGAATGCTTTCAATAGAGGGTATAACTATAGTTCAGTAACTTACTATAGTAGACCATCCAACGTGTTACCAAAAATTATCTTTAGTCTTTCTCAGCCACACTCTTTTGTCAAGCCTTCTAATTCACACCATTTATAAACCTTGAGGTGAAGCAGGTTCTCCTCTTTTTAGGTTCTTGTCACTTCTTCTCTGGGCTTCCCTATTTTGCTCATTTGTACTCTTACCTATGTTCATGAGCGTCTTATGTTATATAATGTCCATAAATTCAGTTTTGTGGCCCACCTACACTGAGTTAGAGTGGCATAGATTAGCAGGTAGTTCAACAACATTTAATAATCTTGTGTATGTGGTTCCAGTCATTCCAAGACAATTAATGATAAGAGGAGAAGTGTTATATTACATAAAAAGCTCACCAGTGATAGATTAGCCCTATTCCATTAACCTACATTGACTGCCTTTTAAGTACAAATTGGTTGCTTTAGTGAGAGTTAAACTGAAATACTACTTTGAAATTAGTCTTGAGGAAAAAAATCTCAGTTTGATGTTGGCATCCTCACCAACACAGCTATGAATTACTAGAGCATCAAAAGTCAACTGGATTATTATTCCTCAGCTAAACAAAGACTATTTAGTATCTCAGAAAACTGCTAATTCATGAAAATATATAGCAAGTAACACTGTAAATAAAAGCACTACAGAGTAAAACAAGATGCTTATTATTTAGAATAAACTAACAGCTTAATATATTAACTGTGCATTCTTAGAATTATCTCCCAATTTATGTGAGTAGCTAATTAGTAGAGGGGTCAAATCATCTGGGATGTAGAAAGACAGTAAATAAAATTTTATCCTTTAGAACTTAGGTTTATATATAATTCTGGTAAACATGTGAGGGGTGATAAAGCAGTTATGAAAGAGCATGCATTTTTATCTCTACCCACTGTTCATCAACATTCTTCATGCATCATAATTACTAAACAAAATAGACCATCCAACCTCCAGGAAAACTGAGAAAGCCCACAAGTTAACACAGTCCTTGACTCCAAGGAGAAATCAAACCTCCCAGAGGAGACACCACCATGAAATATAAGCCTGTGTGTACATTATTATTATTGATGTAATTGCTTCAAGTGATGTACTCACTGCAGGTAAGGAAAATCTATAGGGAAGTTCTGATTTATCATCACTGCAAGGTGTCCTCCATACTTGAGTAGAGTGATATATTTATCTGTTAAAAAGGAAGTGCTAATTGGCCAATCTGCTTACACCCCCCTGGAGGAAGAACTGGATGAATGGAAAGCTGTTAGGGAGTGTAAACAGACTAGCAAAGGTAAGCCAAACTGTAAATTAAACTCAGCTAATTGAGAGGGGAGGGGGACACAGAGGACTAGGACTCATGAAGAAATGCCTTGAACTGCATGTCTGTGAACATCGATGATGACAAGGATATTGGGTTCTCATTGCAAAAGAGGCTCAATGACTGTGCACAGCCATGGGCAATGGGCCAGCACTACATTTCACTTAGTACTCAAGGGTTTATCTCCTTTATTCAACCACAGTGTCTATTTGCTAGACCATGTAACATGAAGATGGAAAAATGAATCACAAATGAATTGCCAAGGAAAGTGAGCAGAAAAATATCGCAGGGGTAAAGGGAATAGTACTTTTCCAAACATTTAACTAAAGTCAGACAGAACCTCAGCAAGAACCCCAGATGCCCTTGCAGCTCTCAGAAGCACAGGGCCCAGTCTTAGGTGCCAGCTG
Source organism: Apodemus agrarius (assembly GCA_964023405.1). Taxonomy (NCBI): domain Eukaryota; kingdom Metazoa; phylum Chordata; class Mammalia; order Rodentia; family Muridae; genus Apodemus; species Apodemus agrarius. The sequence goes on along the minus strand of OZ030013.1, from coordinate 106,838,254 downwards.
ACTCTTCCCCTCCTGCTACTCTCTTGTGCCAGGAAATATTCGTGAATCCCCCAAACCACCAAGGACCCGTTTCCAATGTAATAGCATTAGGGTCTCTATTATAAGCTCAAGCTTGGGCTCTCCTCCTACCCAACCCTGACACAGCAGGACAAGAAGGCTGCGCAACCTCCAACCCTCAGCGGGACAAGGTTTTATAGGAAATGGAAGTAAGTGAGGCGGGATCCAGCCTGGTAAGTGCCTGATAGGATGACTATTGTCAGCTGGGTGTTCTGAAGCAAGTCTGAAAATTTACAAATGGTCTTAAACTACATCTGAGACCATCAGGCTTATCTTTCATTTACTGTTACTAGGAAGTAGCTAGGAAGTAACTATAGGGTATGGGCCAAGGACAAGCCCTGGGGTCCTTCCTGGTACTTGGGAGCATGGGTTCAGCTACAAGTCAAATTCCCAGGCTTTTTTTTTCTTTTAAGATCAAGGCCTTTTACAAGATGGAGTAGGTTTGGTCTCTCAGTTCTACAGCACGGTATATTATGTAGGTCCAAAAAAAAAAAAAAAAAAAAAAAAAAAAAAAACCATCCAATTCCCCACACTCCAAAAAGTAGTCCATATGTCTAGATATGAGCTCAAACTAGACTATGGGATTTCTGGAAGTTAGCTAAAAGTCAGCCTTCCACAGGCAACTGTGCGACCAGTTCCCACCCCTCACTTCTAGCAGAAGGTATATTGTGGTTCTCCATTGACTATACCTGTGGCTGTATATCAAAGCTCATACCAGACTCCAGGCTCCCTCAGTACCTAATAGCAAATACTATATATTTCAAAGACCCCCCTCCTGGCCCTTTCCTACCCCTCTACAAACAGCTATCCTCACCATTCTTTCTGTGTCTCTATCATCTATCTATCTATCTATCTATCTATCTATCTATCTATCATCTCTTTCTAGCCACTTAATCTTTCTTATTCTCTTTCTCTCACTATGCTCTATTGTTTACCCCTTGTTATCTTGCTATCTCCATTATTCTTTCCTGTTTTTCCATTTCACTATCTCTGGCTAAGTCCAGTGAACTTTCTCTCTCTGGTCTGGGCTCTTTCTGATGCCTCTAGTTTTCTCTCTCTTGATAACAATAAAAAGCTTAACCGTATCATGGAGTGGTAAAGTCCACAGTTTCTTTCCTGAGCCCCTTGCAAATACTGTGGAATCATATCCAGGGTCCCCACCAACTCTAGATGACATCATCTACAAACAGTCATTGGGATAACAAATGTAGAAAGTGACTTGTTCCTCTCAGGAACAAAGGTGGTCCTTGGAAAAGATGGAGAAAATAGAATTTCATGTTAACTAAATTACTTTAATACTGTTTTCTTATTAATTTTTTTGTAAAACCAATGATATGCTTTATAGAACGAGGTATTGTGCAGTGGGAAAGGCTGTCTCAGAGTGCCCATGATCCATGATAAGGCACCCCTACCCCAACCAGAGTTACCAGTCATACTGCCTAATCTAGTTTACAACAGAGTTTATTTGGGAATGTGGGAAAAGAACTTGAGAAGGGAATAGAGGCAGAGAAAGAGAGGGAACAATGAAGGAGGAGGAGGAGAAGAAGAAGGAGAAAAAGGAGGAGGGGGAAAAAGAGAAGGAGGAGAAGAAAGAAGAAGGAGGAGGAGAAAGAGGGAGAGAAAGAAAGATGAACTGTGGGAATCCAAATCTTCACAGGTTTGCCAAGCTAGACTTGACAGAAATCCTTTCCTTGGTGAAAGAGTGAATAGACACCCTTTTACATATCCCCAGAAAAGTCACGCGATGAAAGGCTAGAAGAGAATGAAGTTTGCAAACTTGGAAGAAAGAGGAAGAATGAAAAATTTGAAAGAAAAGGCTGTTAAGGGTTGACTTGAGCAGGTAGACCATCAACCCATCAAGTCTTCAAAGCAACTCTGTAGGGATTCCCACAGTTCATCAGAGGGGATGAAAGCTTAGCCACAGCCACTACAACCACTAACCGTCCCTGGGAACATTCAGCAAGCAGGTGTCATGGGTGGGCAAAGGTGTGGGTCTAGGTTTTTCCAGGCCTGTCTTCTACATATCGCCTCTGACTACAGAAAGACAGAGATTCTGCCTGTTTTTTGACCTCACGAGCTTTTCCTTCTTCATAAAATTAGGCAAGTAGTCTTTTACAGATGGTGGAGATAAACGAAAAGGAATTTGTCCTGAAATAGGTATATAAAAATAAAACCAGCCACAGTCCCTGTATATGTGTTTGATGCTGGGAATCAAACAAGTAGCCATGTAGATTACTGATATTTTGCATCCAGTCATAGTGATTTTAATTCCCACTCCTGAAGATAAAGGAAATTCAAAGCCTATATACCCTTGGTCAGTAATGGCATCCTTTTTCTTGGGTTGAAGAACTTTACAATGTTTCCATTTGTGATTCATTGGCAACACTATGGCATGATGAGGCTGGGTGGACATTTTTCTATATCGGGAATGGCCTTGTGAGAAAGGCTGCAGCCTAGTGATCCTTCCCAACTGACAAGCCAAGAAACAAAAGGAAGAGAGAGAGAGAGACCTGGAAGCTGACTAAGCTGACTAACATTGTGAACTCCTTTATTTTTCCCCAGAGCTGAGGACCAAACCCAGGGCCTTGTGCTTGCTAGGCAAGTCCTCTACCACTGAGCTAAATCCCCATCCCCAACATCTGTGAATTCTTACTAGCCAGAAGCCCCATGGATGGCATCCGTACTCAGATAATCAACTGTAAACCTTACAATGATCTGGAGAGACACCAACTGTTGTTGCTTTAAAACCCCAAAGCCTGGAGTCCAGAAAGTTCCTTTAGTTTTCCAGTATTAAAAGCAGAGGCAAATTTCTGAACTACACATGTAAACACAATGTTGTACTGCTTTCTCTATCTCCCGTAATCCTCACACACAAATCAGGAGAGAGAAGATGCAGGGGGAACAGAGTCTCCTTGGAGCATGCCCTTAGAATCTTATTGATGAGAGGAAGTCATGAGGCCATACTTAACTAAAAATTAATTTCATTTTCAGTTCAGGTATGTGAAAGAAAAAAATCTAGTTTCTGCTATTGTGATACACGTAGAATGTAGGTTATCACGCAGTAATGAAAAACCTTGGCCATATTTAGCTGGCCAGATTTTTATTTCCCAAGGCCATAATAAGGTAGATGACTGAGGTGTAGTTTGCATAATTATGAAGAAACTGTGTTAGCAAAAGAATGTGGGAAGCTTCTGTTGCTAAGAAAATCAATTCTCCCGTCCAAATGAGGATGCCAGGTGAGAAATGGGAATTTACACGGCTACTTCTCACTGGGATGATTTGATTTATGTAAGTAAGTTCTCTGCCTTTCCCGCTTCTAAATCCAGTATCGTGCATTTAAGCTGATGCATATCAACGCTGCCTCCCTTTCTTATTATTGTGAGTTGATAATTTAAATGCTTGTGTTAAAGTTTCTACGATAACTTGAAGGGTTTAAAAAAATGAAGCAAGTTTCTGTTCTCCATCAGGTGCAGGAACAATGGGAATTGATGTGATATTGTCTTTAATGTAGCATACTGGGGCTGTGTAATTCATGTGGGTTCCCAAACCTTCCCTTCTCTTTAAAATGCCATAAAATGAAAAATACAACAGCTGTTTCATATTAAAGAGAAATGCAAATGTGCATTAATGCAACTCAAGAAACATTTATATGTTCAAAAATTTATTATTTATGTGAATGGAATCAATGTACAATTTTCGCACTGGATAGAGTGCTGCTTATTCCAGTGGCTTTGCCAGCTATCCCAACCAAAGCACAGGAGGAAATGATACAGAAGCTGAGAAAAGGGTACATTTCTTTTTCCTAAAAATATACTGCCATCAGAAAAATTTTCTGATGCTAGCTGCTTTCCAAACACCCCATCCTCTCGATCCCTAGCTTAATAGATGAACTGATTTCAGTTGCTTGGTAAATAATCTCATCAAAGAAGTCAATTGTCCAGGCTTAGGTCTGTCAGGATAAACCATTCCAATCCCGTTACTTTTTTGTTCTGGTAAATTATGTTTGGAAAAGACCTCCTCCTGAGCTGTAATGCTTCCTCGATTATCTACTCTGGATGCAGATATAAATTATTTAAAACAGGAGAGGTTTCCCTTGCTAATTATCAGCAGGCTGACTAAACATCTCCCATCAATGCCTAAGGCTTCATTCCATGAACAATTCTCCAACCAGTGTAATAGCACTCTGCCATGGATTTGCCAGGTAATTTTAATCAGTCACTGAGTGTACCCTGGAAATCCAACAGCTGTGCACTTGGATGACCTGATTATCATTAGCGACAAGTCAGCGGTTGAGCAGGGAGTTTTGTGGAGGAAAAGAACACATGATTTTATAAAAATTTAGGAATGGCCAGACTATTACTTTATCTTATTATAATTTACAACTCAGAAAATAGGCACATTCAGAGTGAAACTCACACCTTAACAAAGAGGGATCTAACAAAAGCTTGTTCTCTCCACATTTTCTATGTCCCTTTATTCTCTTCCAGGGAATATGAGAATTGCCAGCATTCATCGCCAGGCCACAAGCAGTTTTCAGAGGCTTTTGCTTTTGCATCTAGAAGCATCAAGAATTGCTTTCTGTGGCCAGGGAATCAATATTCCTGAATACCAAGAGAAATTATTCCAAATAATGGTTCAGAAATGAAATCTTTAGGTCACTGAAATGGAAGAATTTTGGGTGTTAAGATGACCACAGAAAGAGCCATAAAACCTGCTGGTGATGAGGCCAGGAGAGTATGTTTCAATCAGGCTGCGGACACAAGCCTTCCCTACTCTGACTTGCCCATGCATGCTTTCCAAGTGGACCACCCGGTGCTCCACAGCAGAACCCAGCAGCCTCCGTTTATACCTCTCTGACTTTAAAATTGCCCATTTTGCCGTTGATTTAATATATAAATAACCATTCTGCATCTCTCAAAAATATCCCCAATGCACGTGTGTCTGTAAAAGGTACCTTCTTCTCTCAAGGAAGCCATGGTTTTGTTATGATTAGTTCATTAACTCCAATAATTATAAGAAGCACACTCTGCTCATTATTAGCATCCATGTGATATGCCGATGAATTTCTTTGTACTTCTATAATACTTTTGCCAAATGGGGTGTGAACCCATTGGTTTCAAACATGACCTCTGGCTATGCAGATAAGGACAGAGAGATGAACACAGAATCTGTATGTTCTTTTTCCTTCTATGACTACCAAAGTGATTGATATATCATTCTGCGAGCTTCTGTTCCCTGTGATGTTTATGCCTTGCCTCTTTAGAAAAAGATGGGAAGGGCATAAAATAAGATTTTAACTTTCTCCTATCTTTTCTGTTTCACCTCTCTATCCTAAATTCCCACTTCCTTCTCTACTAATAAATCCTTAAAAACAAGCAAACAAAAATCTGGGACATCTTGAAAGAAGCATTTCTCTCTGTCTGTCTCTGTCTCTCTCTGATCTCTCTCTCTCTCTCTCTCTCTCTCTCTCTCTCTCTTCATATATATATATATATATATATATATATATATATATGTATATATATATATATATGTATATATATATATATATATATATATATATATAAAATTTTATTTTTTTTTTTGAGGCTGAGTCTCACTATTTAGCCTTGGCAAACTTGGAACTGACTATGAGGACCAGGCTGGCCTCCAACTCACAGAGATCCAGCTGTCTGTGCTTCTGACTTCTGGAATTAAACACTCCATGTGATGAAAAACTTGATGTGATTCCTGAGTGCTTCACCTGGGGTTTCTGTCCAGAATTAACCTACAGGGCACACAGATGAACCCGCAGCAGTGTCTATCCCTGGGATGTACTCTACAGGAATCACTCTACAGTCAACAATTGGTCAATGGGAAGCAAAGATCTGGCCCCTTGGTCTCAGTTGAGAAAATACTGAAATATCTTTTCAGGTTCTAACTTTAATTTGTTGTTGTTGTCGTGTTGTGGTTGTTGTTGTTGTTTTTGTTGTAGTTGCTGTCTTCAGGTTCAACCTTATTATACCTCAGCTTCTTTCCCTACCCATCTTCACCTTCCTCATATTCTTACAGGTTTATCTCTCAACAGTATTTCCCAACAAATCTCCAGAGTCTAACATCCCATCCTGAAGCATATCTCAGAGAAACTCAGTCAAAGACACAGGGTTATCAAGTATCTATAGTCTCTATAGATGTAATAATTCTATCCAGAAAGAGAATAATACAACCTAAAAATAAAGGAGAAACTAAACTAAAAAATGAAAATGGAAATGAGGCCCAAGATAGAGATAGTGATTGGGGGCTCTTGCCAGGGGCAAAGAGAAGACAAACTTTTACATCCATATCAACACATATGCTTATGTAACCTTTGCCTCTATAATATCTTTTGGCTGACTGAAGTCCTCTATAGAGCACACCAATAAACCTTCACCCTAAGGACGCTATAGTCCACCCATGCATCATAAAATGAGATCCTGGGAGCATGGTACAATTTGTGACCTGGCTCCAGAATCACATTTAAATGAAACCCCAGTTTACCTTCCCTCATCCTCTTACCTCTCTCCATAGCTGACATTCATTCCCATGAGTACTTTAGAAATTCAATCCATTGACAAGAGGTTACTTAACATTTTCAAGGATGCTTATTCTAGAGAAAGGTGAGCTTTCTTCTTCTTCTTCTTCTTCTTCTTCTTCTTCTTCTTCTTCTTCTTCTTCTTCTTCTTCTTCTTTTTCTCCTCCTCCTCCTCCTCCTCCTCCTCCTCCTCCTCCTCCTCCTCCTCCTCCTCCTCCTCCACTACCTGCTGCTGCTGCTGCTGCTGCTACTACTTCTTTGTGTATGATTGTCTATGATGCAGCCATGTTTATTCCCAAGCACTGGTTTTCCAGCTTGTGGGCAGCAAGGAGTTCCACCATTCTCTATAGTCTTTCTCAAGCTACAAACAATCTCTCCTTTTCTTCCTTGGAATTACAATAGAGTAACTAAAGGTATTTGCTGTGAAAAGTGCTGGAGTACCCCAAGCTTTGGCTCATGTATCCCTTGTAATAACCCTGTGGTACAGTTTTGTTATTGCTACACCTATCTCGCAAACAGAATAACCTGCAGATAGGTTATAACTCCTTCAAGGCCATGTAACCTGTAAAAGAAGGAGCCAGGGTGTAAACTCAGCCCTCATTCTCAGTTAATAGTCTCCTTTGCCTTTTAGAATTTTCTATCCATTCAAGGATTGTCCCCTCAGTCACGTAATGTCAAAATCTCTAGAAAATTCTGAATCTGACTTTTCTGCTCCTTCAGCTATCTTCCAGTGGTATTTGAATAATTCATACCTGGAGTTACTCTTTATGAACCCTCAGCTCTGAAATCTTCCTCCTACAAAAAACCTGTTCCTTCTTCTGCCTGTTTTTTCCTCTGAATACCTTCCTGGCATCCTCCTGCTTATACTATGCCCACCTCTTTCTGATTAAGCCTTCTATTTCCTTTACCAGCCTGTACACCAACTTCTCTTCAGTGGTCTCTTAGCATGTTAAACTCCATCAACTTCATGGTATCTTATATTTTAAGCTAATCTCTAAATTATTCTTTAATTAATCTCTAAACCAGGGATGCAGGAATGGTTCAATATATAAAAATCCATCAACGTAATCCACTATATAAACAAACTTGAAGAAAAAGACAACATGATAATTTCATTAGATGCTGAAAAAGCATTTGACAAAGTTCAACATCCCTTCATGTTAGTCTTTGAAAGATCGGAACTCCAGGGCCCATATCTAAACAGAGTAAAAGCAATATACAGCAAACTGGTAGACATCATCAAACTAAATGGAGAGAAACTTAAAGCAATCTCACTTGTAATCAGCGACTAGACAAGGCTGCTCACTCTTTCCCTGCCTATTCAACATAGTGCTCCAAGGCATAGACAGAGCAATTAGACAACAAAAGGAGGTCAAAGGGATACAGATTGGAAAGGAAGAAGTCAAACTATCACTATTTGAAGGTAATATGATTGTACACTTAAGTGACAACAAAAATTCCACCAGAGAACTTCTAAAGCTGATAAACAACTTTAGCAAAGTGGCCAGACATAAAATTAACTCAAACAAATCAGTAGCCTTCATCTACTCGAAGGATAAACAGGCTGAGAAAGAAATTAGGGAAATGACACCCTTCACAATAGTCACAAACCATATAAAATACCTTGGTGTGACTCTAACCAAGTAAGTGAAAGATCTGTATTACAAGAACTTCAAGTCTCAGAAGAAAGAAATCAAAGATCTCAGGAGATGTAAAGATCTCCCATGCTCATGGATTGGCAGGATTAATATAATAAAAATGACCATATTGCCAAAAGCAATCTACAGATTCAATGCATTCCCCATCAAAATTCCAACTCAGTCCTTCATAGAGTTAGAAAGAGCAATTCTCAAATTCATTTGGAATAACAAAAAACCCAGGATAGTGAAAACTTCTCAATAATAAAAGAACTTCTGAGAGATTCACCATCCCTTACCTCAAGCTGTATTACAGAGAAATAGTGATTAAAAGTGTATAGAATTAATACATAGAGACAGGCAGGTAGATCAATGGAATAGAATTGAGGACCAAGAAATGAAACCACACACCTATGGTCACTTGATCTTTGACAAAGGAGGTAAAACCATCCAGTGGAAAAAAGACAGCATTTGAAACAAATGGTGCTGGTTCAACTGAATGTCAGCATATAGAAGACTGCATACTGATCCATTCTTATCCCCTGGCACAAGTCCAAATGGATCAGGGACCTCCACATTAAACCAGATACACTGAAACCAATAGAAGAGAAAGTGTGGAAAATCCTCAAATACATGGGCATAGAGGAAAAGTTCCTGACCAGAGCATCAATGGCTTATGCTCTAAGATCAACAGTAGGCAAATGGGACCTCATAAAATTGCAAAGCTTCTGTAAGGCAAAGAACATTGTAAATAGGACAAAATGGCAAGCAATGGATTTGAAAAGATCTTTACCAACCCTACATCCAATGGAGAGCTAATATGCAATATATACTGTGAACTCAAGAAGTTAGACTCAAGAGAACCGAATAACCCTATCAAAAATGGGATAAAGAGCTAAACAAACAATTCTCAACTGAGGAAACTCGAATGGCCAAGGAAATGTTCAACATCCTTAGTCATCAGGGAAATCAAAACAAACCTGAGATTCTACCTCATACCAGTCAGAATGGCTAAGATAAAAATCTCAGGGGACAGCAGATGCTGGTAAGAAAGTGAAGAAAAAGGAACACTCCCCCATTATTGGTGGGATTGCAAGCTAGTACAACCATGCTGGAAATCAGTCTGGTGGTTCCTCAGAAAATTGGACATAGTATTACCTGAAGACCCAGCTATATCACTACTGGGCATATACCCAAAGATGCTCCAGCATATAACAAAGGCACATCCTCCTCTATGTTCATAGCAGCCTTATTTATAATAGTAGAAGTTGGAAAGAACCCAGATGTCCCTCAACAGAGGAATGGATACAGAATTTGTGATACATTTACACAATGGAGTTCTACTCAGCTATTAAAAACAATGAATTCATGAAATTCTTAGACAATGGATGGAACTAGAAAACATCCTGAGTGAGGTAACCCAGTCACAAAAGAACACACATGGTATGCACTCACTGATAAGTGGATATTTGCCCAAAAGCTCAGAATACCCAAAATACAATTCTCAGACCACCTGAAGCTCCAGAAGAGAAATACCAATTTGTGGATGCTTAGGTCCTTCTTTGAAGGGTGAACAAAATACTCATGGGAAGAAATACAGAGACCAAGTGTGGAGCAGAGACTGAAGGAAAGGCCATCCAGAGACTGTCCCACCTGGGCATCCATCCCATATATAGTCACCAAACCCAGACACTATTTGTGGATGCCAAGAAATGCTTGCTGATGGTCTCCATGGAGGAGTTAGAGAAAGGACTGAAGGAGCTGAAGGGATTTGCAACCCCACAGGAAGAACAACAATGCCAACCAACCAGATCCTCTCCAAAGCTCCCAGGGAATAAACCACCAACCAAAAGGTACACATGGAGGGATCCATGGCTCCAGCCACATATGCAGCAGAGGATGGTCTGGTTGGTTATCAATGGCAGGAAAGGTCCCGTGAAGGCTCAATGCCACAGTGTAGTGAGATGCCAAGGCTGTGAGGTGGGAGTGCATGTGATTGTGGGGAAACACCCTCATTTAGAAGCAGGAGGAGGAGAAATGGAATAAGGGGTTTCAGGGGGACCAGGAAAGTGGATAACATTTGAAATATAAAGAAATTTCCAATAACAAAAGAAAAAATAAGGTGACTGACAGTCAGATACTAAATAAAATGAAGGAATCAACAAACCCATTTAGCTACAAGCTGCTTAAAAATATGACAAAGACCATTTCTAAAATAAATGTGAAAATGGATGAATAAAATTATCTTACATTTCACTAATAATTATGAAATACTTGTCCAAATGCTTGCCATATTACCAGGAAATTTATATGCTTATTAGTTTAATGAACTTAGTCATTAGAGCTAAGATTATTATACATTAAAACAGAATGTAATTGGATCATTAACCTGAGATTTTAAAAAAAAGTATATTTGTTTATGCTGTTTCCCTTAATTTTCCATTGCTTACCTTTGAAATAACTTCAATATTTCAGCTTTAGATACTTTATATTTTCAATTTTTTTAAAAAGAAAATATGAAAATAAAAACACAGGATTAACTTGATCACATTCTAACATGAATGGGAAGGAGCTATGATACTTGATTGCTACTGGGGATGGCAGAGTCAATATCTTTGGGATGTAGTCACCAGCATGCTGACTATGCTCCAGTGGTGGTTCCTCTACACCCATTTACACAAGGGCAAGACTGATTGGTTCAATGGATTATGTAAAACAAGAACTAGAAGTTTGAAATTTGGGGTGAGGTGAATATAGAGGCACAGGGAATCTTGGAGGAGCTGGAAGAAAGGAGTGAGTGTGAGCGTAATCAAAATATGTTGTGCATATGTATAACATTTTCAAGGAACAAATTTAATTATATATATCATATATCGTTATATCATACACACACATATATATACATACATATATATATGTATATATATATATATATATATATATATATATATATACACATATATATATAATGATAACGATAAGAGAAGTGACAAAGCAAGAGCACACCATTTAAGCCCCAGAACCAAGAACTGCCATGGTGGTTTGATCAATAGTTACTTAGGGGAAAATTTAGGCTTTTCTCTATTTTTGTCATTAAAAGCATATTATTTTTCTGCCAAAACTAATACAGTTTTGAATGCTCAGTGAACTGTGTTAGGATCCCAGTTGTGCTTATAGAAACAGGAGCCACTTAGAGGACACATTATAACCCTGGGATCAGGTTGCTTGGAGAAATAAGGCTACCATGTTTCAGGTAATAGCACACAGATTGTAAGCACCAGGATTTCAGAGACTCAAAAGTAGTAACGAGTGGTGTTACTGACACAAGCTGATTCCATGAATGAGCAAGTGTGTGCATGTCAGTTACTAGAAAAACCACAGCCTCGGGCAGCCAATCAGAAACTGCCCCATGATCAGAAGCTACCCTGCCACCTGGCATGAGGCAAGAGCAGTGAGTCAGGGACAGTTTCTAGGCTTCCCAGCAACAGTTTCCAGGCCCTCTGGCAGCAACGCTCCTAGAATATCCCCTGAGCTTTAGCCAATCCCAAAGACACCCATATCCCTAGAGATCAAGCCAACCGAGAGAGAGAGAGAGAGAGAGAGAGAGAGAGAGAGAGAGAGAGAATTGACTAATTGCTGGAACATACATATATTACACATGTATACATGTGTATATATACATATGTGTATATTTACATATGTATAGGTATTTACATGATAGATTGATATAGATATATAGATATCTATATAGATATCAGGCCCATTTAAAAACATATTACAGATAGTAAATATTATGAACAAAACATATTTTAAGATAGAAATGTATATTCTCACATCTCCTCCCTGACTTCAAAAAACCAGCATAAGTTTTGTAGGAAACTTTCTCTTTGCCCATAGTCACAGAGAGTTAATATGAAACTCAAAACTTAGATGATCTGAATCTAGACTGACTTCAGTTCTGTGCTCTTTGTGACACCACATATGGCTTTCTGTGACCACACATGGCCCTTCTGTGACTGCTTGTATTTGACACTGTCTTCTGTATCAGGTCTGTATGGTTCCTCAAAATATGATGGTGTTGAAGACATTTTTATGTGAGCCATATCCATTTCTTGCATAAAATGGACACAAAATTTCCTCCTGGCATTTAGGGGATTTTCTGTCCTTGGCATTCTCAATACCATCTTACAACTGGCGAAAATCTAGAGTATTGAGTATTTCTCTCTCTCTCTCTCTCTCTCTCTCTCTCTCTCTCTCTTTTTTTTTTTTTTTTTTTTTGAGACAGGGTTTCTCTGTGTAGCTCCGGCTGTCCTGGAACTCACTCCGTAGACCAGGCTGGCCTCAAACTCAGAAATCCGCCTGCCTCTGCCTCCTAAGTGCTGGGATTAAAGGTGTGCGCCACCACGCCAGGCCCCTAGAGTATTTCTCAAAATGTTATGTTCATTCCTTGATAAACTCTAGTGGCCATCATAGTTGTGTACCACTGCATGTTACCAATCTAATGGTATCTGATATTAACACTCTTGAGTCCTCTAGTGTATTTAGGTCCCTCTGTATCTCAGATTAAATGAGAAAAGTCTGAGATCTAGGGCCTCCACCTTCATTTCTGCTGTTGATATGAGAGTAATATACTGATCAAGGAGTGATTCTCTAATTTTGCAGCTTTCTGGGGGCCCCTTTATCCAAATGAGTCACTTATAACTGGAGAACACTTAGGTTATTTGATGTATGAAATATGAACACAGGATAGGTTTCTGGTGCCAAGAAAAAAGGGAAGAGCAAAGAATTGACTGATTGCTGGAACATGTCCCTACTCATTTGTAATCATTTATGTAAGACTGAGTGTTAATGTCTAATTATTTGGCAACAAGAAAATGCATTTGTAAGGATTCATCTTCAAAATGGCCACTGGTTTTTCCAATGTTCTCTTCAGCTCATAATAATTCTGGGCTGTGGACATCTGGTCTCAATTAACTACAGAAGACTAGGGTCCTGCAATGTTAAGATGTCTTTAGATTTACAGACCAATAGTGGGTATTCAGTAGCTCTGCATTATTAGTACTATGTCCCTTAAGTCTTAAGGGAGACAGTCCCACACACTATTGCAGTCTTTAGAAATTAAGTGAGAATTAATGGTTCTTGTGAGGCTTTGGGGGTTCAATGAGGGATTTAATAATAAATACACAAAGACATCTATATCTTTTAAGGCTGTTGACCTTCTGCTGGGGCAGTCTCTCAGCTCTCCCATCTAACTTAAGCCAATTTCTCTGCTGTTGTGTCTCTTCATGTGGCTCTCACTGCTCTTCTTGCCTCATCTGTCCCATTCATTTTTTCTCTTCCTCCCTTCTGTCTACTTGGTAGTTCTATCACAGCCTCAGCAAAAGACACATTTTTCTATTCATCCAGTCTGAACCAATCAGTAACAGGACAGCACTGGGTTCATCTCTCTTTGTTGCCTTTTGGCATTGAGGGCTAGCTGAGGAAGGACAACAATTTACATATAGAAAGCAGGTAATGGACCATAGAAATGATAAGAGCAAATATCCTGCCTGCAAAACATGTGACTATGCCAGTACACCAATTAACAACTGAAAACACAGGGACACAGCTACATAGCCATTTGATACAAAGGGAGTAAGTTACCCCAACAAATAGCTATCTTTGTTGATTATATCATGAATGAATATAAGAAAAATAAATTGAACTTATGTATATGTGTGTGCAGTGTGTGCAAGTTTGTGTTAGTGTGCAGGTTTGTGAACAAACATATATGTATGTGCATGTGCATGTCAGTTGATGACACTAGGTGTCCTTCTCAATTATTCTCTATTTTTGATACAGGTTTCCTCCCTGAGCCTAGAGACCACCAAAATGGCCAGACTAGTTGATCAGAAATCTCTGGGAAATCCTTCTATCTGCTCAACCCAGCACTGGAATTACAAGGATGAGCCACTACCTCCAACTTTTACATGAGGCTAATGGAGATCAGACTCAAGTCTTTATACTTTTATGGTAAACACATTAATAAATGAACTGCCTCCCCATCTCTGACAATCTACCACACAGCTTAACATACAGAAGCCTCAGATGTAAAAACAAAGCAGTAGCCAAATATAAAATATTCATCATATATACAAAATTTTTTCTTGTATGTTAAGAGTGTGAATTAATAGATAAAGAAGGGACAGGATCATTCATGTTTGTGCGGATCTTGTGCCACAGTGTTCCATACCAAAATATCACCAGAAGAGAGCTGGTCTCTCAGGAGTGCTGACAAGCCTATGAGCACAGGTAAGACCACCACTTCTGCTCAGAGGGACCCACACAGAGCCCTCAGGACACAGGAACTGAGGAGCAGTCTGAGACGGGATCCTTCTGGTTTCCTCTGCAACCTGGAGCTGACCCTGTGAGCTCTCCAAACTCAAATTCCTCCCAGAGAGAACTGGACTCCCAGGTGTACTGACACATAGGCTTGCAGGAGGGACAAGTCACAAGACCAGCTAACACCAGAGATAACCATATGGCAAGAGGCAAGGACAAGAACATAAGCAACAGAAACCAAGGCTACTTGGCATCTTGAGAAACTAACTGTCCCACCACAGCAAGCCCTGGATACCCCACCACACCAGAAAAGCAAGACTCAGATTTAAAATCTCATCTTATGATGATGATAGAGGACTTTAAGAAGGACATAAATAGCTCCCTTACCAAAATATGGGAGAACACACACACACACACACACACACACACACACACACACACTAAGGTAGAAGCTCTTGCAGAGAAAACACAAAAATCCCTTAAAGAATTATAGGAAAACACAACCAAGAAGGTGAAGGAATTAAAAAAAAAAAAACACCCAGGACATGCAAATAGAAATAGAAACAATAAAGAAATCACAAAGGGAAACAACCCCAGAGATAGGAAACTTACGAAAGAGTTATCAGCAGTCATAGATGCAAGCATCACCAACAGATTACAAGAGATATGAGGGAATCCCCGGTGCAGAAGATACCATAGATACCACAGTCAAAGAAAATGCAAAATGCAAAAAGTTCCTAACCTAAAACATCCAGGAAATCCAGGACACAACGAGAAGACCAAACCTAAGGATAATAGGTATAGAAAAGAGCAAAGATTCCCAACTTAAAGGGCAAGTAAATATCCTCAAGGAAAGGCCATCAAGAGACTGCCCCCCCCCCCTAAGGCTCCATTCCATATAGTGTCACCAAACCCAGATGCTATTGTAGATTCTGGGATGTGCTTGCTGTTGGAAGCCTGATATGGCTTTCTCCTGAGAGGCTCTGCCAGAGCCTTACAAATACAAAGTCAGATGCTAGCAGCCAACCATTGGACTGAGCACGGGGTCCCAAGTGGAAGAGTTGGAGAAGGGACTGAAGGAACTGTGTGGGTTTGCAGCCCCACGCAGGGAGCAACAACGTCAACTGACCAGACCCCCCCCCCAGAACTCTCAGAGATTGTACCACCAACCAAAGAGTACACATGAAAGGACCCATGGCTCTGGCTGTATGCGTTGCAGAGGATTGCCGCAGACCGCGGCTGCTCTTGGCAGCTTTGGTTGCAGCCTTTTGTAAGCCGTAGCTCCTCGTGGGAGTTCGGGTTACAGGGGAGACCAAGATCCCGGGGTCAGGAAGGCACAAATCGGCGAGAATGACGACACAGACGCAGGATACTTTATATTATAGAAAAATCTATATTTCCTCTAACGAGGAGCCCTGTTTTATGGCTCCCTACTCAGAGCATCAGATTCTGACAATTACATAGTAAAAATGAGGCATGCTAGCTTACATAGGTAGCACCCTTAGGTTATAAGCTAAAACCTTCTAAGCCATTTCTGTCTAAACTAGAGATCTTGCCTAAGTTAGCAAGATTCTTCTCTGAACTAGCAAGCTTTCCTCAGAGCCAAGCATCTTGCCTGGCCCTGGGAATCTTATTCTCTAGACTAAATCATTCTCTCACTAACTCATGTTCCCACCAACTAAGAAGCTCTCTTCAGAGCCAGGTATATTGCCCGGCCCTGGGACCTTTGCTTTCTAGCCTAAACTCATCTTCTCACTAACTAATTCTCTTCTTAGTCTTATGTCTTGTCTGCTCCGAGGACATCTCTGTTCTAGGTAGACAATTGCTTGACATTAACATAGTAAAGGATGTAGCTAGCTAAGCAAGGATAATTTACATGACCATACCTTACAGTCTCCTATGTTGGGAAGGCCTGGACTTGTTTTCCACTTAGCCTCATTAATAATTCATGAGCCTCACCTGGGACCGAGGGCTATAGGTGTCTGAATAGCCGGTGAATACATTGGCTTAGCAAGACAAAGGATGGCAGCTCAGTAAGCTGTTTTTGAGGAAGTCTGGGCTCAGGGACTACTTCCTATGTAGATACACAGCAAGCTCGAGGACTAGACAGGATCTGAATTATAGCATATTATGAGAGCCATGAAATACTTTCCTTAAATTTTACATGGTCATGGCTACCAGAAATAAACAGGTTAGAAAAGGTGCCAAAGGAACATTTATGGCTTCCTGTAGTAGGCTTTATGCGTAGCAGAGGATGGCCTTGTTGGACATTAGTGGGGAGAGAGACCCTTGGGCCTGAAGTTTGATGCCCCAGTGTAGGGGAATGGCAGGGCAGGAAGGCAGGAGTGGGTGGGTGGGTGGGTGGGGAAGCAACCTCATAGAGACAGTGGGATGGGATAGGGGGTTTCTGAAGGGTAGACATGGAAAGTGTAAAACATTTGAAATGTAAGTAAAAAAATTCAATATAAATAAATAAATAAATAAATAAATAAATAAAAACATGTAGAACTTGGATACCTAAAAAATTAAATAAATACAATAAAACATAAAAAAATAGATAAAGAAGACGAAAATCCTTCTAAAATACCAGGATACAATTTAGGAGGTGAGTGAGGAGAGTACCCAGAGATAGTCATCTCCAAATCAGGTAAAATTTCATAGTTTAAGTCTGAACACACACATGACCTGAGAACCTGAGATTTATACATGCCACTGGATCTTCCTACACATGTTCACATGACAAATGGAACAGCTTTATTACTTGGGACATATATAATATTGCAATGAGAAGACTGCCAAAATTTAAAGTGATTAGGCTACCACAGCATGAGGAAGTTAAAAAGGACAGACACGGGCAGTGGGTGATAGATAAAAATTTGATTGACTTGGGGCAAATGAAGAGACTAAGGCAAGAAACCAAGAAGTGCTTCCACAAATGTTAAATTTGATTGACTTGGCAGAAAATGATATGGTATTTATAGTGACGGAGAGCACATTTATGTACAACTACTGACCAACTGTTTATGGTTAAGAACATTGCCCTTAAGTTTATAGAAACAATAAGACATTACAATTGATGTTTTCATTCTTTCGTTCATAATAATTTATGTATTGTCCATGTATTAGATATGTGTTAAAGGGCTAAATTCTAGCATAGACAATCAAGGCTGTCAAATTCTAGTACTATTATGACCACTGCTCCCATGACAGATAGCATCAGTTAATTCACAGCACTCTTTATATTCTTCCTAGTCATGGACAGACTGTCCTTTTGATCACAGATATAAATTCTCACTCTCCACCAGATAAAGCACAACACAGTGAAATCAGGAAACAAGAGATGGGGACTAGGATGATGTTAAAAAAGTGGGGATGGGGATAAAAGGTTGGCTTAGTAGTGAAGAGCACACACTACTCTTGCAGAGGAGCAATGTTTGATGCCCAGTATAAGTGATGGGTGGTTTACGACCACCTATAATTCCAGCCCATACGTCCTCTTCTAGACAACATGGACACCTACGCTCACATATGTACATACCTATACACATGCATAACCAAAACCAATAAATCTTAAAAAACAAAATGTGGATAGAGAAGTAAATAAAGCCAAAACATGTAAGAGTTGTGAAAGAGATGCGAATTGTGTAAATAACAAGATACTCTCTGGGCAGTGTAATTTATTCATCAGAGTAAAAATAAATGACATTAAGATTTCTTTTTTAGGCAGTTGGATGGCTGGTCTACTGGTCAGTTTTAACATTACTGTGACAGAATAATTGACAAAACCAACATCAGAAAGAAAGAGTTTACTTTGGCTCACAAATGAGGATGCAGTTCATCGTGGCAGAAACATCATGGCATCAGGAGCATGAGGCTATTGATCAATCAACTTGTGCCTCCAATCTGGAAGCAGAGACTGAAGAACACTGGCATTCAGCTTATGATCTTTATCCTCTAAATCCAGCCCAAAGAATGTTGCTGCCCAGTTTAGGATGGATCTTCCTATACAAATAATCCAATCTAGAGACTCCCTCACAGATTTTCCCAAAGATTTGTTTTCATAGTGATTCTAAATCTCATCAAGTTGACAATTAAAATTAGTTATCACTGCTGGTAATATTATTCTCTGCGTTTTTAGGAAGAAAAATTGGTCTATAGGGAGAGAAGAATGGCTAGTTTTAAGTTTCTTGTGAAACATTCAACAAAATTCTATAAACAATGGATATTAAAGTTTGTATGTTAGATACATCATCAAAGCTACATAAGAGATGATATAGGGTGGTTTTATAGGGAAAACTTTGGTTTCCTTATATGAGTTGGAATCTTGGATAATCATGCACCACAATGCCCTTAGTCAAAGTTCTAGTATGTCTTAAACTCCTCTACCTTCATGTATCACAGAGATAAAAGTAGTTAGTATTTTTTCATGGGATATCTTAAAGATGACACAGATGTGCAGAATATACAGTATATGCTTTGTGAATATTGTATTTGGAGACTGGAAGAATTGGTATGATTGCTCAGAAAAGAAAAGTACAAACTAAGAATGTAAACATATGAGTTCATTATCTATTAAACTATCAGTCATCTAGATCAAGGACATGCATGTGATATGAAATACATGTCAGTGAACATAGACAATCCAGGTCTAAATGGCCAATTATGCTCTAACCACCAAAGAGAAATTTGGTGTTTCAAGTACAGAGATGGTTTGGGGTCCAGGTTGAAAAACAGAATTCTGAACCAATTAGATTCTTCTGGGACAGTAGTTCTCAAACTCTGGGTCACAACCCCTTTGAGGGGCAGAATGATGTTTTCAAAGGGATAATGTAAGATCATCAAAAAACACAGATATTTGAATTAAGATTAATAGTGCAAAATTATGGTTATGAAGTAACAATGAAAATAATTTTCTGTTTTGGCATCACTACAACATAAGAAACTGTATTAAAGAGTTGCAGTATTAGGAAAGTTGTGAACTAGTGTCCTAGAAGGACCAGATCGGTCTCAGAAGGAAGTGTGAGCAAATAAAAGAAAAGAAAAAAGAAAACAGAAGTGGGAGCACATCAGGGACCTGCACTTAAATAAAATGTAGAATAAGGAAGCAAAAGACAAGAATTTGAAAGTAGCCAGCACCATAAACAGTGTGGTGGTCCCAAACAGTCATCTCCATGATGCCAGAAGGAACTCAGTTCACAAACGTGATTGCTTCTGTCTCAGAAGGCTCCAGAAAAGATGAGGCTCTGAGCAAAGTAAATCAGGTCATCATCTTCAAGTGAAAATGCAGAACAGAGCTTACATAAGCCAGTGTACACACACGTACCACGCCCCCTCAAAAGAGTTCCCTCAGTTGGACTCTCCAAAGTCTCCCCTGACTTCTCTTTTCACTCTCTACATCAACAGCAAATTGCATCAGCTGATTAGCAGTCATGTTCCAAGGACATTTTATATCTATCCTTCATCTCTATTCTCATCTCTTTGGTACTAGGTAGCACATTGTCTTTCCTAGGTGAGCTGCGGCAGCCACTAGTTTTTCCTTCCCCCTGCAATATATTCTGCAAGCTAAGCCACGTGAAGCTGAGCCACATGATTTTTCTAGCTTAGAATATTTTCTGAGCTTTGACTACATTGACTTAGGCCAATGGAACAAAAATAGGGAACCTGTTAATAAGCCCAAGCACTGGAGTAACTGATTCTTGGCAGACATGTAAAAATTCCCATCAGAGGAAGATCAGACTCTTCAGTATAAGGTCCTAAGAAAAGGAGTATTTACTGCAGAAGAGTAAAACTTGGTTCCCACTTCACACCTCATCCAAAATTCAACTCAAGATAAATCAAAGACCTATGCACAGCATTCAAAACTGCTAAAAGAAAACATGGGAAGCACATTTGAGAAATTGTTACAGGTAACGATTTCTTGGGGAACTGCAGAACAGAAGAGACAAATTGGATCAAAAAAAGTGAAAACTATCTATATACCAAGCAAGCAAACAAGAAATAATAAAACAAACAAACCATCTATAGGATGCAACAATCTAATTCTCAACAATTGATCTGATAAAGGGTTAGTATCCAGAAACTGTAAAGAAATAAAAAGTTAGCAATTACCAACCACGAAGAAATAATCTATCTAAAAC
The DNA here is from genome assembly GCA_964023405.1 of Apodemus agrarius. NCBI lineage: Eukaryota > Metazoa > Chordata > Mammalia > Rodentia > Muridae > Apodemus > Apodemus agrarius. The sequence goes on along the minus strand of OZ030013.1, from coordinate 106,817,552 downwards.
TGAAAAAGTAATGAAAATCTTAAAGATCTCACTGTATCTGTATAGCATTTTATCTTACATGTTGAATGATGCAAGTCACATGCTCACACGTACATATTCATGTGAACACACAGGCAAAACATGCATACGCACATATGCATACTACACATCCATGCTTACCACACACATGAAAATGGAAAAAGAAAACCTACATCATGGCACAGTTTCTGAAACCTTGAGTATTCTTGTTTATCAAGCAATCTGATGAGATTCTCTCAAAAACTCCTTTTCACAATGAAAGTCTATTGTCAATTCAATTCACAGTCAGTTCTACAAATTGCTCCAGAATAGCCTTTGTTTAGGGTTTTACTGTGTTCTTCTCAAGGCCTGTAACAATTTTACCACTGCCTTAAAATGCTGTGGTGTCACTTTGAGAGAAAAAATAATTGTTGGCAAAAGTGAAGTGTCATTTCAAGAATGCACAGTAGTTCATTTACTCCCAATGACATTAACAGCAACAAGGTAAGATGATAGTACATTAAATAGAGTGTGTGCTTCTGATAGGCCATGAGCCTCAAGTCCAGGAAAGAAAGATAATACTTTACAAAGCTACTAACACCAGGACCAGGAATAAAATACAGATAGTGCCATTCTATTCTCTCAGGGATTAGGAGTGGGACAGAGGCGAAGTCTTGAGAACAAAAGTCATTCACAGGTATCAGGTACTCTGACATACACCACATTAGATTTCAGAAACTCTTCTTTACAGATGAGGCTGGTCAGCTTGCTCTATGTAGTCATTACACTGCTAGCTGGGTAAGCACCTGCTGAGGAAGTTTGTGTAGTTCCCAGGTCTTCAGCTTCAGAAAATTCTCTTCTCTCTCTCTTTTTTTTATTTTATTTTTTTCTTTAGGGATTATAAGACTGTTTAGATGCTTTATCTGATCTGATATATTTTTTTTTATTTTTTTATTGTATATATTCTATATTTACAATTCATTTCCCTTTTTCTGGTTCCCCACCTCCAAAGGTCCCACATGTCCTTTTCCCTCCCCCTGCTCCCGCATCCACCCCCTCCCACTTTACTGTTCTTGTACTCTCCCACAATGATGTTTTGGTCCATTCTAGCACCAGTGTCCACTCCTTTCTTCTTGTGAGACATCACTTGATATGTGATTTGTGTCTTTGGTGTTCCAAGCTTCTAGGCTAATATCCACTTATCAGTGACTGTATACCATGGGTATTCTTTTGAGACTGGGTCACCTCACTTAGGATGACATTCTCCAGCTCCATCCATTTCTCTAAGAATTTCATGAATTCATTGTTTCTAATGGCTGTATAGTACTCCATTGTGTATATATACCACATTTTTTGTATCCATTCCTCTGTTGAGGGACATCTGGGTTCTTTCCAGCTTCTGGCTATTATATATAAAGCTGCTATGAACATAGTGGAGCATGTATCCTTATTGCATGCTGGTGAATCTTCTGGGTATATTCCCAGGAGTGGTATGGCTGGGTCCTCCGGAAGTATCACGCCCAGTTTTCTGAGGAACCGCCATACTGATTTCCAGAGTGGTTGTACCAGCTTGCATTCCCACCAGCAGTGGAGGAGTGTTCCTCTTTCTCCACATCCTCGCCAACACCTGATGTCTTCTGAGTTTTTAATCTTAGCCATTCTGACTGGTGTGAGGTGAAATCTCAGGGTTGTTTTAATTTGCATTTCCCTAATGACTAGTGATGTTGAACATTTTTTAAGGTGTTTCTCAGCCATCCGAATTTCTTCAGGTGAAAAGACTCTGTTTAGCTCTGTACCCCATTTTTGGATAGGGTTATTTGGTTTTCTGGGGTCTAACCTCTTGAGTTCTTTGTATACATTGGAGATTAGCCCTCTGTCGGATGTGGGGTTGGTGAAGATTTTTTCCCAATTTGTTGGTTGCCGATTTATCCTTTTGACAGTGTCTTTTGCCTTACAGAAACTTTGTAGTTTTATGAGGTCCCATTTGTCTATTCTTGCTCTTAGAGCATAAGCAATTGGTGTTCTGTTCAGGAATTTTTCCCCTGAGCCAATGTCCTCAAGGGTCTTCCCCAGTTTCTTTTCTATTAGTTTTAGTGTGTCTGGTTTTATGTGGAGGTCTTTGATCCACTTGGAGTTGAGCTTAGTGCAAGGAGATAAGAGTGGATCAATTCTCATTCTTCTGCATGTTGACCTCCAGTTGAGCCAGCACCATCTGTTGAAAAGGCTATCTTTTTTCCACTGGATGTTTTCAGCTCCTTTGTCGAAGATCAATTGGCCATAGATGTGTGGGTTCAATTCTGGGTCTTCGATCCTATTCCATTGATCCGCTTCCCTGTCACTGAACCAATACCATGCAGTTTTTAATACCACTGCTCTGTAATATTGCTTGAGGTCCGGGATATTGATTCCCCCAGAAGTTCTTTTGCTGTTGATGATAGTTTTAGCTATCCTGGGTTTTTTGTTATTCCAGATGAATTTGAGAATTGCTCTTTCTAGCTCTATGAAGAACTGAGTTGGGATTTTGATGGGAATTGCATTGAATCTGTATATTGCTTTGGGCAAGATTGCCATTTTGACTATATTAGTCCTGCCAACCCACAAGCATGGAAGATTTTCCCATTTTCTGATGTCTTCTTCAATTTCCCTCTTCAGAGACCTGAAGTTTTTGTCGTATAAATCTTTCACATGTTTGTTTAGCGTCACTCCAAGATACTTTATATCATTATTTTATATTTTTATTCAATATATTCTTTATTTACATTTCAAATGATTTCCCCTTTCCTGGATCCCCCTCCCTGAAAGTCTAATAAGCCTCTTCCCTCCCCCTGTTCCCCAGTCAACCTCTTCCCACTTCCCTGTCCCGGTATTCCCCTACACTGCTGCATTGAGCCTTTCTAGTAGCTTCCTTCTTTCATCATGGGCATCATTTGATATGGGAATTGTGGCTTGGGTATTCTGAGCTTCTGGGTTAATATCTGCTGAACAGTGGGTACATACCAATGTGTGTTCTTTTGTGATTGGATCACCTCACTCAGGATGACATTCTCTAGTTCCACCCACTTGCCTAAGAATTTCATGAATAGCTGAGTAGTTTTCAACAGTGTAAATATGCCACATTTTCTGTATCCATTCCTCCGTTGAGAGACCTCTGGGTTCTTTCTAGCTTCTGGCTATTATAAATATGGCTTCTATGAACATAGTGGAGCATATATCCTTATTACATGTTGGGTAATCCTCTGGGTATATGCCCAGGAATGATGTAGCAGGGTCCTCTGGTAGTATCATGCTGAGTTTTCTGAGCAACCGCCAGACTGATTTCCAGAGTGGTTGTACCAGCTTGCAACCCCACCCAGCAGTGGATGAGTGTTCCTCTTTCTCTACATCCTTGCCAGCAACTGTTTTCTCCTGAGTTTTTGATCTTAGCCATTCTGACTGGTATGAGGTGAAATCACAGGGTTGTTTTGATTTGCATTTTCCAGATGACTAAGGATATAGAACATTTCTTTATGTGCTTCTCCGCCATTCTATATTCCTAAGGTGAAAATTCTTTGTTTAGCTCTGTACCCCATTTTTTGGGGGGGATTTTCGAGACAAGGTTTCTCTGTATAGTCCTGGCTGTCCTGAACTTACTCTGTAGACCAGGCTGGCCTTGAACTCAGAAATCCACCTGCCTCTGCCTCCCAAGTGCTGGGATTAAAGGTGTGTGCCACCACCACCCGGCTGTACCCCATTTTTTGATAGGGTTATTTGGCTCTCTGGAGTCTACCTTCTTGAGTTCTTTGTACATCTTGGATATTAGCCCTATGTCCGATGTAGAGTTGGTAAAGATCTTTTCCCAATTTGTTGATTGCTGTTTTGTCCTTTTGACAGTGTCCTTTGCCTTATAGAAACTTTGTAATTTTATGAGGTTCCATTTATCAATTCTTGACCTTAGAGCATAAGCTATTGGTGTTCTGTTAAGGAAATTTTCCCCTGTGCCCATGTGCTCAAGGGTCTTCCCCAATTTCTTTTCTATTAGTTTCAGTGTGTCTCGTTTTATGTGGAGGTCCTTGATCCACTTGGAGTTGAGCTTAGTACAAGGAGATAAGAATGAAACAATTTCCATGCTTCTGCACACTGACCTCCAGTTGAACCAGCACCATTTGTTGAAAAGGCTATCTTCTCTCCACTGGATGGTTGTAGCTCCTCTGTCAAGGATCAAGGGACCATAGGTGTGTGGGTTCATTTCCAGATTCAATTCTGTTCCACTGATCTACTTGCCTGTCATTGTACCAATACCATGCAGTTTTTAACACTGTTGCTCTGTAGTACTGCTTGAAGTCGGGGATACTGATTCCCCCAGAAGTTCTTTTCCTGTTGAAAATACTTTTATCTACCCTGGGTTTTTTTGTTATTCCAGATGAATTTGAGAATTGCTATTTCTAATTCTATGAAGAATTGAGTTGGGATTTTAATGGAGATTACATCGAATCTGTATATTGCTTTTGGCAAGATGGCCATTTTTACTATATTAATCCTGCCAATCCACAAGCATGGAAGATTTTTCCATCTTCTGAGGTCTTCTTTCATTTCTTTTTTTTTTTTTTTTGAAGTATTGAAGTTCCTGTCATACAGATCTTTAACTTGTTTGGTTGGAGTCACACCAAGATACTTTACATTGTTTGTGGCTATTGTGAAGGGTCTCATTTGTCTAATTTCTTTCTCATTCTGTTTTAATAAATTCTTTTTTGGTTGTTTATTTTTTTTTTCGAGACAGGGTTTGTCTGTGTAGCCCTGGCTGTCCTGGAACTCACTCTGTAGACCAGGCTGGCCTCGAACTCAGAAATCTGCCTGCCTCTCTCATTCTGTTTATCCTTTGAGTATAGGAAAGCTACTGAATTGTGTGAGTTAATTTTATGTCCAGCCACTTTGCTGAAGTTGTGTATCAGCTGTAGGAGTTCTCTGGTGGAGTTTTTTTTTTTTTTTGGTCGCTTAAATATACTGTTATGTCATCTGCAAATATTGATAATTTGACTTCTTCCTTTCCAATTTGTATCCTTTGACCTCCTTTTGTTGTCTAATTGCCCTAGCTAGAACTTCAAGTACTATATTGAATAAATATGGAGAGAGAGGACAGCCTCATATAGTCCCTGATTTTAGTGGGATTGCTTCAAGTTTCTCTCCATTTAGTTTGATGTTGGCTACTGGTTTGCTGTATATTGCTTTTATTATGTTTAGGTATGGGACTTGAAGTCCTTTTCTTTCCGAGACCTTTAACATGAAAGGATGCTGAATTTTGCCAAATGCTTTTTCAGCATCTAATGAAATGACCACGTGGTTTTTTTCTATGAGTTTATTTTGTGGATTACATTGATGGATTTCCCTATATTGAACCATCCCTGCAGTCCTGGGATGAAGCCTACTTGATCATGGTGAATGAACATTTTGATGTGTTCTTGGATTCTGTTAGCAAGAATTTTATTGAGTAATTTTGCCTCGATATTCATAAGAGAAATTCGTTTAAGGTTCTCTTTTCTTTGTCGGATCTTTGTGTGGTTTTGGTATCAGTGAAATTGTGGCTTCATAGACGAGTTGTGTAGTGTGCGTTCTATTTCTATTTTGTGGATTAGTTTGAATAGTATTGGTGTTAGGTCTTCTTTGAAGGATTGATAGAATTCTGCACTAAAACCATCTGGTCCTGTGCTTTTTTTGGTTGGGAGACTTTCAATGACCATCTCTATTTCTTTAGGGGTTACGGGACCATTTAGATGGTCTATCTGATCCTGATTAAACTTTGGTAATTGGTATCTGTCTAGGAAGTTGTCCATTTCATCCAGGTTTTCCAGTTTTGTTGAGTATAGGCTTTTGCAGTAGGAGCACATGATTGTTTGAATTTCCTCAGTTTCTGTTGTTATATCTTCCTTTTCTTTTCTGATTTTGTTAATTTGGATACTGTCTCTGTGCCCTCTAGTTAGTCTGGCTAAGGGTTTATCTATCTTGTTGATTTTCTCAAAGAACCAGCTCCTGGTTTTATTGATTCTTTGTCTAGTTTCTTTCTACTTGATTGATTTCAGTCCTGAGTTTGATGATTTCCTGCCTTCTACTCTTATTGGTTGTATTAGCTTCTTTCTGTTCTAAAGCTTTCATGTGTGCTGTTAAGCTGTGTCTTAGTTAGGGTTTTACTGCTGTGAACAGACACCATGACCAATGCAAGTTTTATAAAAGACAACATTTAATTCAGTTGGCTTACAGGCTCAGAGGTTCAGTCCATTGTCATCAAGGCAGAAACATGGAGGCATCCAGGCAGGCATGGTACAAGAAGAGCTGAGAGTTCTACATCTTCATCTGAGGGCTGCTAGTAGAAGACTGACTTCCAGGCAGCCAGGGTGAGGGTTTTAAGCCCACATCCACATTGACACACCTACTCCAACAAGGCCACACCTCCTAATGAGGTCACTTCCTGGGCCAATGATATACAAACCATCACATTCCACTCCCTGGCCCCCATAGGCTTGTTCAAACATTAATCTATGGGGGCCATACTTAAACATAGCATAATACAAAATACATTTAGTCCAACTTCAAAAGTCCCTTTAGTCTATAGCAGTCTCCACACTGTTAAAAGTCCAAAGTTCAAGGTCTCTTCTGAGATTCACTCAATCACTTAATTGTAATCCTCCAAGCAAGACTGGAAACCAGCTGGGCAAAGTCCAAACTCTGCATCTCCATGTCTGATGGCAAAGCAGTCTTCAGATATCCAACTCCTTTTTCATCTTTGTTGACTTCAACAAGGTTCTTCATCCTTGTTCCACTCCCTGTTAGCAGCTTTCCTTGGCAGGCATCCTGTGGCTCTGGCATCTTTAACATCTTGGGTACCCCAAGTCAATTTCAGCTTCATAGCTTCTTGTTCCAATGTCTGAGATCCACGCATGACCTTCTGTGCATCTCCAAAGAGTTGGTGTTAGCACTCCACTTCTCCAACTCCGCCCTCTGTAGCACTCTAAGTTCAGGTTGATCCACTCTGCTGCCACTGCTGTTCTTGGTGATCATCCCATGGTACTGGCATCTCCAATATGCTAGGGTCTTCCACTGCAACTATGCTTCACCAAAGCCTCTCATAGGCTCTCTTCATGGTACCAAGCCTCAACTCCTTTACATGACCCCTTCAGTCCTGGGCTGTCAATTACAACTGAGGGTACATTTTCACCAATGGCCTTCCATGACCTCTCACAGTACCAAGCCTCAGCTGTTCTTCATGACGCCTTCATGCCTTCAAAACCAGTACCACCTGGATGATTCTTACAAGTTACCAAGTACAGCTGCAGCATGAGGTAAACCTTGGCTATCTCTGGAATACAGCTTCTTTGTGCTCTCAGAAAACACTTCCCATATTTCACCTAAGTGATGCTGGTCTTTTCTTAATCACCACTAATTTCTTAGCTCCAGCTAACCAGCATCAATTGTCCCAGTAGTCTTCTTCTCCTCTTGAATATAAAGCCAGAGACACGTGGCCGAAGCTGCTGAGTTTTGCTGCTTGCAGGAGCTGGAACTTTGACCCCTTGTTCTATTATGTTATCACTGGCTTCCTTTTTCCTAGCTCCTTCGTGGCCTAAGTTGGCTGTCCTGAATCTTGCTCCTTAGACTGACTTTGAACTCAAGAGATCTGCATGCCTATTTCCTAAGTACTGGGATTAAAGGTGTGGTCCACCAAGCCTGGATTAAAGTTTTTCTTCACCTAGAATTTGCTCTGTTCTAGGCTGTCCTTGAACTCAGAGATCTGCTTATCTTTGCCTCCTGGGATTAAAGGCTTGTACTACCATGCCTGGACCTAAAGTTACCTGGGTGGAATCTTGCCCCAAGGTCGCTACTCCTTTAATTCAATATTCTTGAATTCAGCCCCATTTCACTTCCTGGAGTTCCTTTAATACTCAAACTATATATTTTGTACCTTTCCTTTCTCAGCTTGCTATGTTTGTTCAAAATTCTCTTCATCAGACTTAACCAGAGAACAAAGTCTTTGTTGGGCTTTTTTGAGACTTCCTTTGCAGATCCAGTTAATATAAATCTCTTTACCTTAGCCCTAGGCAGTCTCTTCAGGCAATGGCAAAAAGCAGCCATGTTCTTCACCAAAACATCACAAAAACAGACTCTTGGCCACGTATTAAAGTTCTTCTCCACTGAAACCTCTTGGGCTATTAGGTCTACACAGTTCAAATGACCCTCAGCACCACTGTCTTCCATATTCCTACTAGGCTGGCCCATTAAGCCCCACTTAAAGCATTCTGTGGCTTTCCAAATGCAAAGTCCCAAAATCCACATTCTTCCAAACAAAAGCATGGTCAGGCCTATCACAGCAATACCCCAGTCCCTGGTACCAACTTCTGTCTTAGTTAGGGTTTTACTGCTGTGAACAGACACCATGACCAATGCAAGTTTTATAAAAGACAACATTTAATTCAGTTGGCTTACAGGCTCAGAGGTTCAGTCCATTGTCATCAAGGCAGAAACATGGAGGTATCCAGGCAGGCATGGTACAGGAGGAGCTGAGAGTTCTACATCTTCATCTGAAGGCTGCTAGTAGAAGACTGACTTCCAGGCAGCCAGGGTGAGGGTTTTAAGCCCACATTCACATTGACACACCTACTCCAACAAGGCCACACCTCCTAATGAGGTCACTTCCTGGGCCAATGATATACAAACCATCACAAGCTGCTAGTGTATGCTCTCTCCAGCTTCTTTTGGAGGCACTCGGAGGGAGCTATGAGTTTTCCTCTTAGCACTGCTTTCATGGTGTCCCATAAAATTGGGTATGTTGTACCTTCATTTTCATTAAATTCTAAAAGAAATTTTGATTTCTTTCATTATTTCTTCCTTGAACAAGGTATCATTGAGTAGAGCATTGTTCATCTTCCATGTGTATGTGGGCTTTCTGTTGTTTTTGTTGCTATTGAAGACCACCCTTACTCTTTAGTGATCTGATAGGAGGCATGGAATTAGTTTGATCTTATATCTGTTGAGGTCTGTTTTGTGACCAATTATATGGTCAATTTTGGAAAAGGTACCATGAGGTGCTGAGAAGTATGTATAATCTTTTGATTTAGGATGAAATGTTCTATAGATATCTATTAAATCCATTTGGTTCAAAACTTCTGTTAGTTTCACTGTGTCTCTGCTTAGTTTGTGTTTTCCTGATCTGTCCATTGAGGACAGTGGGGTGTTGAACTCACCCACAATTATTGTGTTAGGTGCAATGTGTGCTTTGAGCTTTAGTAAACTTTCTTTTTCATATGAGGGTGCCCTTGTATTTAGAGCATAGATGTTCAGATTTGAGAGTTCTTCCTGGTAGATTTTTCCTTTGATGAGTATAGTGTCTTTCTGTGTCTTTTGTGATAACTTTTGTTTGAAAGCCCATTTTATTGGATATTAGAATGGCTACTCCAGCTTGTTTCCTCGGACCATTTGCTTAAAAAAATGTTTTCCAGCTTTTTACTCTGAGGCAGTTTTTGTGTTTAACACTGAGATGCATTTCCTGTATGCAGCAAAATGTTGGGTCTTGTTCATGTATCCAGTCTGTTAGTATATGTCTTTTTATTGGGCAATTGAGTCTATTGATGTTAAGAGAGATTAAGGAATAGTGATTGTTGCTTCCTCATATTTTTGATGTAATTTTTATGTTTGTGTGGTTATCTTCTTTTGGGCTTGTTGAAAAAATATTAATTTCCTACTTTTTCTAGTGTGTAGTTTCCCTCCTTTTTTGGTGTTTTCCATTCATTATCCTTTGAAGGGCTGGATTTGTGGAAAGATGCTGTGTACATTTGTTTTTCTCATCAAATACCTTGGTTTCTCCATCTATAGTAATTGAGAGATATGCTAGATATAGCAGTCTGGGTTGGTCTTTGTGTTCCCTTAGGGTCTGGATGACATCTGCCCAGGCTCTTCTGCCTTTCATAGTCTCTGGTAAGAAGTCCGGTGTAATTCTGATAGGTCTATCTTTATATGTTACTTGACCTTTTCCCCTTACTGCTGCTTTTAATATTCTTTCTATGTTTTGTGTGTTTGGTGTTTTGACTATTATGCGACAGGAGGAATTGGAATTTCTGTTCTGGTCCAATCTATTTGGAGTTCTGTAGACTTCTTTTTTTTCTTTTACAGGAATGTGATGGGTTTTATTTATAATGTTTCTAAGGATTCTGCTCCAAAGGTTTTCATGCAGCATTCAAGTATCTTTATGAAGGTATTCTAGCTTGCAAAAATCATGTAGCATCAAGATCTTCAGAGTTCTCATTGTCATTGGCAACAAGGGCTTTTCTATTCTCATAGGTCCAGAAGCCATTGAGATTAATTAGAATGGTAGTGACTGTGTCTCCTTGATTACTGTTGCTTAAATCCTGAAGTGAGATTTTCAAAGTATCCTTTGGTTTGACCATGTCAAAGATTTCATCCTTGACATCCTGAAATGAAACAGTATCCTGTCCATGGACTTTCATTAGTTCTTGTATGGCCCTAAAGAATTAATTAAGGGAAATGACATTCAGGTATCCCTTGTTCTCAATGTCCAGCAGTTTGAAAATATACTGCAGAGCTGCAGGCTCCTTTCTGTTTTCTAAGGCAAGAACTAAGTCCAGGTAGGTCTTATAGTTAATTTCTCCATCATAAGTGAGACACTCCTGGAAAACACGGTCATGGTTGCTATTCTATAATGGGAGAGTTCTTCTTTACTTAGCATGCCATTATGATCTTTATCAAGATTCAAATACTGACCACAGACCCTCAGGGCAGAAGGAGCAGAAAACCAATTTGTTTCTTGACTTTCTTTTGACAATTCTTCATCTCTTAGCTCCAGTAAATAATCTAGGAAGCTGCATGCTAAAATATCTTGAATTTTGATCTTTCCTGTTCGTAGAGGACTCAAAAAGAAGAAAAACTTCCTAACTGCTCTACAAACATAAAAGGAGTAAAAGGACTTTTCCAACCCATCTAATTGTGGCAACGTAGGAATGAGTTCCAGTACGTAGTTCTCTAAGTCTGATTCCCAAAGGTATCCTTGCCCAGCAACATCATATAAACTGAGTCCTGTTCTTGTCTGATGTAGACAAACTTTTTGCATGACATAGTTAAAGAACTGCATGATGGAAATTCTTCCATATGAATCTGTATGAAGGAGTTTGCTCAAGACTTTTGCAGTAAAAAATTGCTTGCACTTTGGTCCAGTCTTTTCACCAACCTTCATAAAATTTTCATAATTGATCATTGCTTCCTCTCCAATCATAGGTGGTATCTGGTGCTTATCCAGCAAAACCACAAGTTCTGTAATTCTTCATTATCTAAGAGTTCTCTGCTTTTTCTCTGTAGAAAGACAGCTCTGGATTCTTCTCGTAATTTCTGTAGTAAGACTTCATCTTCAGCTGGCAACCTGTAATAAAACTGGGAATGGTGTTATAGAATTCGTTTGTGTTTTTTTTTCTACATCCTTTCCATTCTGAGTAGTATTTGGTAAATAAATCCATTTCTTCATCTTCTAATTCTTGTTCACTTTTTTTTCTTCTTTGGATCTGAGTTGGGCGACACTAACTGCCAGCGAAGCACGTCTTTCCAGTCCATGGCTGACTCCTGTAGGCTTCTTTTATTTTCATGGGCATCTTTTGTTTTTAGGTTAGGGAAGTTTTCTTCTATAATTCTGTTGAAGACATTTACTGGCCCTTTAAGTTGGAAATCTTCACTCTCTTCTGTACTTATAATCCTTAAGTTTGGTCTTCTCATTTTGTCCTGGATTTCCTGGATGTTTTGGGTCAGGAGCTTTTTACAGTTTTCATTTTCTTTAACTGTTTTATCAGTGCTAAGATATGGTATCTTCTGCATCTCTTGTATTCTGTTGTTGATGCTTGGATCCATGACTCCTGACTTCTTTCCTAGGTTTTCTATGTCCCGAGTTGTTTCCCTTTGTGATTTCATTATTGTTTCTACCTCCATCTTTAGATCCTGGATGGCTTTCTTCAATTCCTTCACCTGTTTTGTTGTATTTTCCCTTAGTTTTCAAGGGCTTCTCCCTGTTTACTTGTGTTCTCCTGTACTTCATTAAGGGAGTTCCTTCTTGAAGCCCTCCATGAAGCCCTCCATCAGCATCATAACCTGTGATTTTAAATCCAAATCTTGCTTTCCTGGTGTGTTGGGGTATCCAGGACTTGCTGTTGTAGGAGAATTGGATTCGGATGGTGCCATATTGCCTTGATTTCTATTAGCAACGTTTGCCTTTTTCCATCTGGTTATCTGTGGTGTTGGTTGGTCCTGCTGTCCCTGGCTTGTGCTTGCCCCTCCTGTGTGCCTGCAAGCCTATCTCAGCAACCCTGGGTGACCTGCTTTCCCCTGGCACAGATTGCTGTTGTGCTGCTGAGTACCTGGGTGCAGGTGGAGTCCAGGCAGGGTGTGTCCCAAGCAATCCTCTACTCTGGTACTACCTGCCTACTACTCTGCCCCTCTACACAGCCACAAGAGCAAAGATGGTGGCATCTCACCTCTAAGCATGGGACTCCCTCTAACCCCTGCAGGGCAGACGACCCCCAGTAGGGTAGGTGCCCAGGTGGCTGGCCTTGGTGCTGCTGAGCTCCTGGATGCAGGCAGAGTCCTGGCGGGGTATGTCCCAAATGATCCTCTACTCTGGTGATACCTGCCTACCCATCTGCCCCTCTACATAGTCACAGGAGAACAGATAGTGGCGCCTCACCTCCAAGTGTGGGACTCCCTCTAACCACCTCCCTGCAGGGCAGATGACCCCTGGCAGGGTAGGTGCCCAGCCGGCTGGCTGTGGAGCTGCCGAGCTCCTGGGTGCAGGTGGAATCCTGGCAGGGTGTGTCCCAAGTGATCCTTTACTCTGGTGATCCCTGTCTACCAGTCTGCTACACAGTCACAGGAGCAAAGATGGCCTAAAATTCTCCTCTCAAATGCAGTGTTTAGTTCCCTAGTAAGGAGACATACTCACACACTGTTTTGATTTCAGTAAAGATTTCTTCACAGACAATTATTCAATATAATGGAATTGGGGAAGGCATAGAAAAGACTAGGTATAGTTGGCAAGTGTGGCAAATATAAATGATTTATGGCCAAAAGATAGATATTTTAGACTAAAGACTATTGTGATATTGTCACAAGTAATATCATTTAGAAGTAAGCATCCCACCCCTCTATTACTTGAGATGGAGTTCAGAATCTGAACTGATTAAATGAAAGAGAAGTTACATTATGGAGCTAGAGCAGTGGCTCCGTGGTTAAAAAACCACTTACTACGAAGACCCTAGTGTGTGGTTTCCAACATCCATGTTCAGTGGATTTCAATAGCAGTGATTCAGAACTATGGCTTGTCTCCATGAATGCCTAAGTGTTCTTTCTCTCTCTCTCTCTCTCTCTCTCTCTCTCTCTCTCTCTCTCTCTCTCTCTCTCTCTCTCTCTCTCCTACACAGTGATGCATAAAAACTTTAAAAAGAAGTGACATTATGGATTTTCCAAGGAGAGGTCATAAGAAGAAGCTTCACAGCTTCCAGTGTTAGCAATTGCCCTGGATGAAGCCAGCCAATAAATAAGAAACCAGCCACTCCAAGACTTCATTGCTGCTCAAGCATGACATATGGGAAATTCGAGAAAGAAGAGAGAGGGAAAAGGAAAGAGCGAGCTGGGGGAGGGGAACGTGGAACATTCCACCTGTGCCATGGGAACGTGGAATGCTCCACCTGTGCCATGGGAATGTGGAACACTCCACCTGTGCCACCCAGCTCAGCCAATGCACCACAAAGATGACTATTAAATGTGTCATCGTGAACTATCCAGCTCTACTAGATACAATGTAGAAAAGAAGGACCAAACCAGCCTACCACTAGAAATAGAGACCCTGGGCACAGCATCTCAATGAGCTCTCCGTGGTCTGCCATTTGAGTATGTAGCTGAGACCTTAGCCATCACAATGCCATCACTGTACCAGCTCATATTAGGACCACAAGATCAGAAGACAAGATGCTTCTCGCTCCAATCACTAAGTGTTTAGTGTGGCTTTCCAGACAGTAGCTGATAACTAGAATCCTCTATTCTAGGGACTCTCTAAGGGTAGTGATTAAGTGGCCCAGTCAGTAACTAGCTGTTTACAATAGTCACATTATTAAAACAGTAGTATGTTTAATATTATTAAGTATTCATAATATCATTAAAGCAATTCAGGTTATTTAGAAAACGTATAAAAACCTAAGAAGATAATTAAAATCACCTATAATCCTACCACCAAAATGCATGTTTAAAGTGTATAAATGCCATGTATTAGTTTGATCGTATGCATAAATGTTAAATCTTGGTACATACATTAAAGGTTTCCAATAATAAAAGCTTTGTTCTGGCATATGTCTGTGAATTAAGAGGATTAAGTGGGGTTTTGCACACAATGAGGGAAGCAGCTAGACCTAGAGGTCCCAGAAAGTCCCATCTATATAACTGGTTGGTTTATGGAACCAAAGTTGGTATGTCTCTGTTCCACATGCTTTGCCATCTTTGAAGAGGCTATCCCAGGCTAGCCTTTACAAAGAAGTGGCAGAAGAGCAAAAGTGAGGAGATTATCAAGACCTCTTGAATAAAGAGGTCTACACTCAAACTTCACCAAGCATTGTCGTTCCCCGCCTATTCCATTAGGCAGTGTCATGTCAGTGGAGACGATTAATAACATGAACTCTGGATGGAGAATAAACTGTGCAAGTGTACGCTTGTAAGGATGGGAGAATCCTGCAACTAATGTTTGCAACCTACAACATTATACTTGAAAATTTTTTTCAACAACATTTTTAAAAATTGTTGCGCTTAGAGCATTTTTTTTTTTGTTTTAGAAAAAAAAAACGTTTAGATAAGTAACGTTTCTCAAAAGTACCCATTATTCTCTAAGCATTTCTTTTATCTATGGAGAAATCTTGGGGTTTTCTCCAACATTGTTTTGAAAGAGCAAATCATTTAACTCAGCTTCCATTTTCCGTGCTTCAAACTGCTGGTTACTCACTGGGGCTAAGTTAACCTGGCCTAGCACCACATCCTGGTTTCTCTTCTAGAGTTTTGCTGAACCTCTCAACTGAATAACTGAATGATATAATGTCACAGAGGGGTAATAGAGGCTTGGGAAGACTTTTGTTGCCATATTCTGATGGACAGTTGCCGGGAGCCAGCCTCAGCAGGCTTGTTTCCTCTTGGTCCTTCTTGAGGCAGCGGAGGGGGGAAGCGTCGGCGGGGGTAAGACTTTGTCTTACGGAAAGTTTAGGGTTGTTGTATAATAAAAGGTTTACTTATCTAAATCTAAGTTACTAGGCTAACATAGCTGACCTGCCTTCTGTGTTCCTCTGGAGCCAGAGACTGCAGTCTCAGGTATTTAACACCTCATCCTAAAACAGCAGGGCATTAAGTAAAGGGTTAATTGCTAGAGCCTTTTCCCTATTGTCCAGATGCCTCTTGCTTGTCAGTCTAGGGGGGAAGTTAGGAGCAATAAACTTCTAATGAACCTGGAGAAGAGAATAACACTTGTAGACAGAAAAATTTCTACATACGTGAATATGCATAATCTCACATAAATTCACACATACATCTTCATACATCTTCATACATAGATTCACACATACATCTTTCACGCAGTCAGCTGGGCCCAGCTTGCATGCATTCTCACAATTTCATACTTACACATACATGCACACATTCCCACAATTGCATACTTACACACACATCCATACTTACATATGCATATGGAGCAAAGACCAAGCACCGGTGCAGAAAGAACTCACTCATTCTGGATGAAAGATGGACTACAATATTTATTGCATAGAGAAAGAAAAAGCTTCCACCCTTTCAATGCTAAATGAATTAAATCCATGTTTGTAAGAAAAAGACTTTGTTTCTCTTAATAAGACTAAGCCTGCTTTGTCCTTACCATGGGACCTGTCCTTTCCAATGGTAAGGAGAAGCCTGCTTGCTCCTTCTACTCTCTGCAACATCTTCTTTTTTCCTCTTTCTCTCTGCCTCCTGCACATTGTTATTCTCTTAGTTAGTTTATGTTACCTATAGTTTCTAAGTTATTCCACTCTGCATTATCCTTCTAGTCTTGTTCTCTTCTGACTAAAAAACTTCTCCTCAGTTCAGTTCTCCTCCCAGCTCTGTCCCTCTCATTCAGTTCTTCTGGTCTCACTTCTCTTTGTCCTCAGCCCTTAAACGTCTTTCCGAATCCATGATCACATGTTACAAAGTTCATCATAAGTTCACACAGAAAACCAAGTCCTAAATTGAAATAGAAGCTTACAACAGAGAATGTTTACATACATATCCATTAGGAGTAATTATCTAGCTATCACTTGTCTTCTCTACAGGTTCGTAGAAAGTTTAAAACCATAACTAAGTTATAAGTGACGTTTTGTATAGAAAAACCCAGTCAATATTTTACCTTCTGTCCTAACACCTATAATAAATCCTAGTTCCCTTTTTATGACCTTTAGTTAATTGTTTTACAACCTCTTGGAATGTGCTCTGAGTAGGAGAAAGTCTGGTTGCCATCTAAGAGCAATTAACTTGTGACACTTGGGAGACTGGCAGAGTTCTCATTACAGTTTGGCTATAGGAGGGATCTAGTAGCAGTCCCATTAGAAAAGAGCTTAGTAATCACAGATATAATTTTAGGAATTCTTATAGGATCATCATTAAAACTAAAGTCATCTATTTGTCTACATAGCATCACTATAAGACATCTTCATGGATCTGCAAGGATCTGCTCCAAAGGAATGTGCTATTACTATTGATTATTATAAATGTATAATAATAATAACAGGAAAAGCATATAAATAGCAGGAAATCTTTCCTAAAATTAGTCCCCCACAGCCTTGCTGAATGGGGGCTCACCTGTCGCAGATTATATAATAATCCGAGGCAGGCATTTCAGGATGAACATCTGCTAGTATATTAGCTTGTCCCATTATGGCTCCTGACAGACAGTTTATCTCAAAGATTTGTAAACACAATAAACGTCAATAGAAAAGTCATCGCCAAATGGGGAGGAATGCTTTAGACAGAATCATCTTACCTGCTGAGCTTGCCTACCCCAAAGATTAAACCCTAGAAACATCGAAAGGTCAAACAAAAAAGTCAAACAGCAGGCGATGTAGGTAAATGGGTCAGTTTGAGAAAGACAATGTGGCAGCTGCATCACTGTCTTGAGACACAAGATGGATTTCAGTTCTTTACTGGCAGAGACATTAATCAGACAGTTATTTATAGAATATCCTAGAAACTAGCTTTCTTCTGGCTTGCAATTGTCCTCTCTTAGGTCAGTGATACATGACAGGATTACCTTGAAGCCTGCTCAAGAACATAAACATCTATCTAACGAGTCCACAGTGTCGTGAAACTCACAAATGTCAGCATTTGACCAGGTACAGAGATATACCTGGTCAAAACTCTTCCAAGCTAACATCTTAATTGGATGGCTTGACAGTGTTCACTGTATCCACCTGATGTAAACGGGACTAATACCGTTAGAAATAAATGATAGCCTACTTAGTATGACTTTTATTTTTTTTAAGTGTGAATGAACAATATTGATGAGAATGTGGAGAAAATGGAATTCTTGTGAACTGAAGGTCAGAGTCAGAACTGGCTTGGCTGCCTTGGAAAATAGTTTGGAAGCTTCACAGGTAGAATTGTCATGATGCCTAGGAAGCTCACCAGTCAGTATGCTGAAGAGATGTCTGTTATTATATCATTATATACAATACTCATGACATAAAAGAGCCAAGATATGTGTGGCATAGCGAGGTAAAGTTAGAAGGATTGTTGGGGCTTGATGGTCAGCTAGTCTAGCCAATCAACAAGCACCGTGTCAAATGAGTGCCCTTGTTTCCCATCCAAGTGCTAAGCAGGGCCAACCCTGATTAGCTCCCAAGATGGGATGAGATCAGGCACATTCAGGATGGCATAGCCAAAAGTGAAGTGAAGAGCAACTGAGAATGACCTCAGTGTCAGCCCCTGGTCTCCACTTGTGCATATACATATGTACACACAAGCATATGTTAATTGTATGTACACACACACACACACACACACACACACACACACACATGGCTGCATACATGTGGATCCATCAGTGCATAGATCGGAGTAATGCAGGTGAGTTTCAAGCACACAAAGGGCCATAAGTCAATGTAAGCAATGGAGAAGTGAGCATGCTTTTGAGTGCAAGATGTCTTTGTCCCAGGAATGTCAATAAGACTAATAAGGCAACTACAACAGAGTTTTTCTTCTTTACTAAATGCAAACACATCCCATGAAAACCCACAGTGGAACTAGATTCATAAATAATCTGGGTACATCATAATAACTTTAGATAAATTTAACTGTAGAAATTTCATCATTCTTACCAGATACATAATAAAACTTGAAGATAAAGAAATTGAACAAACCCCAGTGCTACTTATTAAAATTCAGAAAAACAAATGAAAACTTGGCATTATAGCTCTGAGGAATCTAGTTAACATCAGAAGGCATTATTCCTCATTTCTCAAAATATTCACTCTCCCTCCCAGGCAAAAGAACGCTGTTTTATTGCCAATAGCCAAACAGAAGCTTCATATACAAACTTCTACAGGTCAAGTTCTCTGTCTCCTAAATCAACCATGCAGAAAAATAAATTCTACTATACATAGGCCAGTGGTGAACTCTTATTCATTTAGGTCCATAAAGGAATTGAAAATTAAAATCAAAACAAAAATAGCCAATATGGTTTTATATAATTTTCTCATAAAGTAAGTATATTTTAGTGAATGGTAAGTCACTTTTTAATTCATTGATAATATATTTAGTTGGGAGATTTATTAGGCTGATTGCAACTCTGTTGTTCCCAGTATTATTTTCATGCTTTGCTTTTCAATTTTAAAATGATAGCTTCTTCATCCAGAGCCAAACGTAATTCCTATTCACACCCTGCTTTCACAATTTTGACACTCTGAAAGATTTGAGTTGATATATATTTCATGGCCCAATTTGATTAAAGAATACTAATAAGAATACAAAAGTTAAAAATCTGAGAGGGAGAATTAAAGTCAGGAGCATAGAAGACAAAAGGAAAGAAGAGATGAAAGTCTTGTGTGTGACCTAAGAAAGTCAAAGTCGTGTGTGTGGCACATGAAATCTGCTGCTTGAAAGAAAAATTTTCAAGAATTAACTCTTCAGCCCAAGCTAACCTCAAATTTGAGAATTCTCTCCTCCTTGGTCTCCTGAATGATAAAATTACAGGTATATACCACCATGCCTTGCTCTTAGAATTTCATGTACAGTTTTACAGTACATAAAATACTATCCAGTACTAAGAGGTCCTGATTCAGGGTAATTTGACTGAAGACATCTGTGCACCAAGCATGAACTACTTACTGCATTCTTTGTCCACTTGTGATTAAGTGTTTGGAAGATGCCCAAAGACACAGTAGAGATAGCTATGCTGCTTTCCCCCCAAACATTTAGCAGGCCTATGCACACATTCAGAGTCTATAAATAAATCTTTGCACAAGGTACTGACAGCTCTCTGGAACACGTGTATTCCGCACATGTCAAGGACAGCTGTACAGAACCTGCTGAAGAGCAACGTGGATCCAACTCAGAGGGTCACAATGTGGGTAGAAGGTTTAGATGGCTAGAAAAAAAGACTGGAAATTTAATTAGGTCAAATCCTTCCACTAATTTCTCATGATACTGAAGCTGTAAATGCCATCAGCTAAAGTGGCAACCCTCAAATGGGGTTCAGAGGCAAGGCTGATGTGTGTACTTCCCGCAAGCATCTCATCAGCACTGTCCAGCATACTTGGGAACCTACTGCCTTACTCACTAATGTGTACCCCAGAAAACAAACATTTTCAACAAGTTGGTTGCAAGTGTTTCTGACATATACAACCACTGCAAATAGACTCGAATCTGTATTTATTCTTAGCAGGCAGGGGTTGATCTAGGGGGCCTGTGAGAATTTGTCTTCTAGTCTCCATCTCAGAGGGTGTCTCTCCTAGAAGAAGAAACATGAATTTCTTCCATGGCAACTTAGCAATCTGGAATCCTCCTGAGAACCCGACTGTACCTAAAATATTCATGGCTCTGATTCCCACCGGCTGATAAAGGAATGTCTCAACTAATGACATTTCCCATGGCACATGATCCAATACACTCGTTTCCAGGGCTATGGTAAGATTGTCCCACTCTTGAGATTTTATTTTTCTTCAGTATTTCCCTGCTACTCAGATATGTCTTTTAATATATAAACATGTGAAACTGTGAAAAATTATTCCAGTTCATTTTTTGGACTAATCTGATCTGGCTCCTCATAAATTATGGATGGTTCCATCTTGGGGCATTTTCTTTCTGCTCACTTTATAATTTAGTCTGACATTTGGATAGCCCTGGCTCTTCTGCACTGAAGTGCTTTTGAATCACTTAATTATAACCATTATATCTTCGGAGAAAATGTGTACCTGTAATGACTTGCCACTCTTAAGTGGCCAATTGAAGACAGTGAAAGCAAGTTTTTGATATCAAAAAAGAAGAGTCGCCCTATGCAAAAAAAGAACAGGCCAGAGTGTGAATTAACTTCAGGTAGCAACTTATAGAAATCTCTTTAGACTGGTTTGAGCCAGTTAATGAGAACTAATTAAGAGCATCCAGTCAGTCAGATCTCCTTGAACCCAGGATCAAATCAAGTCAAACTTAGAGAAATGCAACCCAGGAAGAAAAAGATACTAGGAACAGAATAGAGCCAACGTCTACACTTTCGTGCATGCTTACTCTCTCTTCCCATTCCTTCCTTCTTGCCTTCATTAAGTCACCTGATTTCTCCATCTGCATCCTGCCATTAATTGCAATATCCACCCTTACCCTTGCCTTCCATTGTCTACAGTTTCTCCACTACAGCATGAAAATAACCACTCCATCCTAACAGCTCAATACCTCCGAGTTTCAGACAAAACATCCAGCTCCAAGTGGGAATACAAAGAGCCTGATTGACAACTTGGTTCACGGGTTTACCCTGGTCTCACTCAGCTGTCTATGGGAACACACGAATCTTCAACCCATCTCAACATTACATTAGCTGCCTGATGTTATCGTACGTAAGACCATCTGTGTTATTCATAGGCACTATAGCTTGGTAGGCATGCTGTTTGCTTCCTGCTATTGTAATCTAGCATGGTGCCCAATGGCACCATGAAAGCTAGTCCTCAAGGAGGAAAGAGTCTTACAGGTCAGTTGTTGTTCATAATTCTGAATTTGAACTGGTTGGTGACTTCAGCAATAGCACCTTACCTTCAATGTCTAGGGGACAACGAGGTATAATAGTAATATCTGTAACATTTTGGGAGTCTCTTTATTAACCTTGACAACCAAAATGAGGGCTAGGGTTGGGGGAGATTGGGAGGGAAAGTGTAGGGTACAAGTTATCTGCTCAAGGAAATGAAAAAAATGGGTGGGAGCTCTAATCAAAGAAATGAGAGGGACATAAATATGGATGGAGAGGAATGGATAAAATAAAAGTAATGATGTTTGAAAGTGTCATAAGGAATCATACTATTAACTATCTCAATAAAAGTACCAATAATATGTATGTCCATGTCTAAATGAATATACATAGTTTAAATACATTTCCTCATATGTGCTGACAAGAAGCTATAGAACATCTAACAGAAAACAGGAACCCAAGTTAACTACTCAGGGCTAGTGAAGTCATGTGTATTGGAGGAGAACCTACAGGCAACCACTTTAATAAAACAGTATCATTCCTAACTTAATATTTATTCTTAATATTTATTTTGCACACATAACTGAAGTCCTTGCCCAACATCAAAGAAACTTCTCTTGCAACAACCAGTGACCATTATAGAAAACCTAAACTAGTCTAAATGCAGAGTTGTAGAGTCCAACAATAAAGGATATATCTACAAAACAGCTCTGTACCTAAAGCTCAGGGAACATTTTCAGAGAGGGTACAGAAAGATTATAAGAGATAGAAGGCCAGGGAGTTTGCAGTGAGATTATATCTCCTAGTACTTTCAGAGACTACTCCCATTAGGTCTTACCAACATGATTACCTAACATGCGGCTGAACAAGAACAACAGCAATAGACATGCTAAAACAGATGGTGAGAAAGCCGCAAGGCCCCAATCCTACAGGGGACTAAGAAATGCTAAAATCTGGACTCTTCCCCAGAGAAAAGCACATCAGCTGGTTATCCAACAACAAATGGTCAGCCAACAACAACAACAATAATAATAATAATAATAACAATAACAATAATAATAATAACCATACAAGAAACATTGTAGAGACTGAACAAGTTGTGTTTATGTATTTAGGAATATATATATGTATATATATACCTATATATATGTGTGTGTGTGTTATTACATACATATATATATATGTAACAACAATTAATAAAAAATGGAGACCATGAATGTGAAAGACAACAAAGAAGATCTATGGGCGAGTGTGAAGGAAGGGACGAAAAGGAAGGTCACAATGTAATTATAATTTCAAGCATAAAAGAAGTAATTTTGAGCCAGCACCATCTGTTGAAAAGGCTATCTTTTTTCCACTGGATGTTTTCAGCTCCTTTGTCAAAGATCAATTGGCCATAGATGTGTGGGTTCAATTCTGGGTCTTCGATCCTATTCCATTGATCCACCTCCCTGTCACTGAACCAATACCATGCAGTTTTTAACACTACTGCTCTGTAGTATTGCTTGAGGTCCGGGATATTGATTACCCCAGAAGTTCTTTTGCTATTGATGATAGTTTTAACTATCCTGGGTTTTTTGTTATTCCAGATGAATTTGAGAATTGCTCTTTCTAACTCTATGAAGAACTGAGTTGGGATTTTGATGGGGATTGCATTGAATCTGTATATTGCTTTTGGCAAGATTGCCATTTTAACTATATTAATCCTGCCAATCCACGAGCATGGAAGATTTTCCCATTTTCTGATGTCTTCTTCAATTTCCCTCTTCAGAGACCTGAAGTTTTTGGCATATAAATCTTTCACATGTTTGGTTAGCGTCACTCCAAGATACCTTATATCATTTGTGGCTATTGTGAAGGGTGTCATTTCCCTAATTTCTTCTCGGCATGCTTATCCTTCACGTATAAAAAGGCTACTAATTTGCTTGAGTTGATTTTATAGCCAGCCACTTTGCTGAAGTTGTTTATCAGTTGCAGGAGTTCTCTGGTGGAGTTTTTTGGGTCACTTAAGTATACTATCATATCATCTGCGAATAGTGATAATTTGACTTCTTCCTTTCCAATTTGTATCCCTTTGACTTCCCTCTATTGTTGAATTGCTCTAGCTAGTACCTCAAGTACTATATTGAAGAGATATGGTGAGAGGGGACAGCCTTGTCTAGTCCCTGATTTTAGTGGGATTGCTTCAAGTTTTTCTCTGTTTACCTTGATGTTGGCAACATGCAGAAGAATGAGAATTGATCCACTCTTATCTCCTTGCACTAAACTCAACTCCAAGTGGATCAAGGACCTCCACATAAAACCAGACACACTAAAACTAATAGAAAAGAAACTGGGGAAGACCCTTGAGGACATTGGCTCAGGGGAAAAATTCCTGAACAGAACACCAATTGCTTATGCTCTAAGAGCAAGAATAGACAAATAGGACCTCATAAAATTACAAAGTTTCTGTAAGGCAAAAGACACTGTCAAAAGGATAAATCAGCAACCAACAAATTGGGAAAAGATCTTCACCAACCCCACATCCGACAGAGGGCTAATATCCAATGTATTCAAAGAACTCAAGAGGTTAGACCCCAGAAAACCAAATAACCCTATCCAAAAATGGGGTACAGAGCTAAACAGAGACTTCACCTGAAGAAATTCCAATGGCTGAGAAACACCTTAAAAAATGTTCAACATCATTAGTCATTAGGGAAATGCAAATCAAAACAACCCTGAGATTTCACCTCACACCAGTCAGAATGGCTAAGATTAAAAACTCAGAAAACATCAGGTGTTGGCGAGGATGTGGAGAAAGAGGAACACTCCTCCACTGCTGGTGGGAATGCAAGCTGGTACAACCACTCTGGAAATCAGTCTGGCAGTTCCTCAGAAAACTGGACGTGATACTTCCGGAGGACCCAGCCATACCACTCCTGGGAATATACCCAGAAGATTCACCAGCATGCAATAAGGATACATGCTCCACTATGTTCATAGCAGCCTTATATATAATAGCCAGAAGCTGGAAAGAACCCAGATGTCCCTCAACGGAGGAATGGATACAAAAAATGTAGTATATATACACAATGGAGTACTATTCAGCCATTAGAAACAATGAATTCATGAAATTCTTAGAGAAATGGATGGAGCTGGAGAACGTCATACTAAGTGAGGTGACCCAGTCTCAAAAGAATACCCATGGTATGCAGTCACTGATAAGTGGATATTAGCCTAGAATCTTGGAACACCAAAGACACAAATCACATACCAAGTGATGTCTGACAAGAAGAAAGGAGTGGACACTGATGCTAGAATGGACCAAAGCATCATTGTGGGGGAGTACAAGAACAGGGAGGTTGGAGGGGGTGGATGAGGGAGCAGGGGGGGGGAAGGGCATGTGGGACCTTTGGGGGTGGGGAACCAGAAAGGGGAAAATAAATTGTAAATATAGAATATATCCAATTAAAAAAATATTATGTTACTCAAAAAAACCAGAATTATATAGATTAAACTCTCAATGAATCTGTGGAGCTAGTGACAGATAATTATTGTCTAGTTAGATGACTAGTTTTTTTTTTGATTTTTTTTATTGTATATATTCTATATTTACAATTCATTTCCCTTTTTCTGGTTCCCCACCCCCAAAGGTCCCACATGTCCTTTTCCCTCCCCCTGCTCCCGCATCCACCCCCTCCCACTTTACTGTTCTTGTACTCTCCCACAATGATGTTTTGGTCCATTCTAGCACCAGTGTCCACTCCTTTCTTCTTGTGAGACATCACTTGATATGTGATTTGTGTCTTTGGTGTTCCAAGCTTCTAGGCTAATATCCACTTATCAGTGACTGTATACCATGGGTATTCTTTTGAGACTGGGTCACCTCACTTAGTATGACATTCTCCAGCTCCATCCATTTCTCTAAGAATTTCATGAATTCATTGTTTCTAATGGCTGTATAGTACTCCATTGTGTATATATACCACATTTTTTGTATCCATTCCTCTGTTGAGGGACATCTGGGTTCTTTCCAGCTTCTGGCTATTATATATAAAGCTGCTATGAACATAGTGGAGCATGTATCCTTATTGCATACTGGTGAATCTTCTGGGTATATTCCCAGGAGTGGTATGGCTGGGTCCTCCGGAAGTATCACGTCCAGTTTTCTGAGGAACCGCCATACTGATTTCCAGAGTGGTTGTACCAGCTTGCATTCCCACCAGCAGTGGAGGAGTGTTCCTCTTTCTCCACATCCTCGCCAACACCTGATGTCTTCTGAGTTTTTAATCTTAGCCATTCTGACTGGTGTGAGGTGAAATCTCAGGGTTGTTTTGATTTGCATTTCCCTAATGACTAGTGATGTTGAACATTTTTTAAGGTGTTTCTCAGCCGTCCGAATTTCTTCAGGTGAAAAGTCTCTGTTTAGCTCTGTACCCCATTTTTGGATAGGGTTATTTGGTTTTCTGGGGTCTAACCTCTTGAGTTCTTTGTATACATTGGAGATTAGCCCTCTGTCGGATGTGGGGTTGGTGAAGATTTTTTTCCCAATTTGTTGGTTGCCGATTTATCCTTTTGACAGTGTCTTTTGCCTTACAGAAACTTTGTAGTTTTATGAGGTCCCATTTGTCTATTCTTGCTCTTAGAGCATAAGCAATTGGTGTTCTGTTCAGGAATTTTTCCCCTGAGCCAATGTCCTCAAGGGTCTTCCCCAGTTTCTTTTCTATTAGTTTTAGTGTGTCTGGTTTTATGTGGAGGTCTTTGATCCACTTGGAGTTGAGCTTAGTGCAAGGAGATAAGAGTGGATCAATTCTCATTCTTCTGCATGTTGACCTCCAGTTGAGCCAGCACCTAGATGACTAGTTTTAATGGAAACACATGTAAACATCTTTGTTCTAAACTTCTTAAATTTATGGTTTGAATTTATGATTAAACTTGTGGTGAAGTTTTGATAATTGAAAAAAAAGAAGTAATTTTTAAAAATGTCAATGTCTAAAGATGAAAAATGAGGAATAACGATGGAACCTTGAGGTTGGGATGGATCTGAACTACCCAGCAGATTTTCCCAGCTCTGTAGAAATCTCAAAAAGCTAAGCTTTCTGTATGGAAATGTTCTCAGTATGAGTACCTTTTAGCAGAGGCCTTCCTATAGCTGGACAGATTCATCTTCAGACAAGTCCAGAATAGTCTGAACTGAACAGAAGCTCTCTCTCTCTCTCTCTCCCTCCCTCCCTCCCTCCCTCCCTCCCTCCCTCTCTCTCTCCCTCCTTCTGTCTCTCTCACTCCCTTCTGCCTATATGTGCAGATCTGCTCTATGGAGTTCTCACATCAGTTCTAAAGTCTATGTGACAAATATTTACATACCACTGTCCCACTCTGTCCTCTCTTCCTTTCCTAACATTGATCTTCCCTTAAACAGCCTTCAGATTTTTTCCTTTCTGTGTGTTCTCTGGCTTGCCAATGGCTCTTGATGTATGGGTAGAAACATTTAAAACTTGTGGTACATCCAAAAAGATATTGGCTGAGATCATCAATTCTCAGCCAAGTGTAATATTTCTATTAATGTGGCCAAAACCTTTTAGTGTGTTCAGCTTTGTACTATGATGTGATGTTCAAAAGCTCATATGCTATCTTCTCTGCTTTCAAGCTGTTTTACCAACACATACACACACACACACACACACACACACACACACACACACACACACAGAGGCACAGAGGCACAGACACATGAAAATACCTACACACACACACACACACACACACACACACAGACACACACACACACACACACACACACACAGACACACACACACACACACACACACACACAGATTAACACTAAATCAACCATTTTGCGAACCAGTTTTCTTACCTATGAAGTAGAATAATTCATGGTGCCCATCATACACAGTGTTTCTAATAATTAAATGATAATATTTGTAAAAAGCATAAAATAGTATCCAGTATATAGTTAATGCTAATAAATATTAAGCATTACTTTTTTGGATAAGTTGAATATAATTACTGTGTAGCTTTCTAAAGGGGACATGTTTCATTGTGAATGTCTACACTGCTCAGTTCACCCTACAGATACCCTTTGTTTCTGATTAATCATTCACCAATGTCTATTGTCCAAACCTGTATTCATTGTGACCTATATTTCAAGATAATGAAAAGATTGAATAAGATAGAACCAGGGAGAGACTGCAGCATGCTGAGGGGTCCTTCAAAGAGAATCTTTCAATTACAAAAGGCTCCCCTCGTTGCCTCTATCAAATCAGATAGCATTAGCTTTCCTCTTCAAATGAGTGTAGGAAACTGAGAAACTACTTATTTGAAGGCACAAAGGGAGCAAATGATTAAAATAGGAAAACAAAATGAAAACCCACTGTTTACTTTAGTGTTCCTTAGGTAGAGTTAAGGAAAAGATCTAAAATGTGATGTCAACGCTCTTTCAAATTTTTAATAACCTCTTTCACACAGAATGAGGGGAATGAAGCTGGGTAGAAATGCTGACTTGGGAACTGGGCAAATCTGTCAAATTCTCAATCCCATCATGGAGTCATTGACACAATTTCATATACATTACTGAATTTCTCTAAACCACAGTTTCTGACTTGTAAAGGGGGTGCAATATTAATAGGAGCGCATGTTTTCTGTAAGGTAGAATGCATGTGGCCTGCTCATCCAAGTACCCTGCATCCACTATAATACACAGTAACAATAACAGTAAATCCTATATTTAACATTTTCCATTAGGCACTGTCAAGCAACTTTGAAAGGCAAGAATCACCATCTCATCCCGCCATACTTAACTAAACTGCTTACTCTAAGCAAGACAAGCAAAAGATGAACATGAGCCCTTGGAACGGAGCACTGGCAAGACTGAGATGGCAAATGACATTGCCCAGCTCTCTAAAACTTAGAGAGTCACAGTCACTTTCAGAATTAAAGCTGGGTTGCAATTTGTAGAGCATAGTCTCTTCCCACACCAATTCTACCAACCTTTGACCTCTGGCTCCAAATGGATGACCAGCCAAACATTGCATGAGACAGGGATCTGCTGCTCCAATCTGGGACTCAAGCAATGGGTAAAAATAATTCATTCACAGAAACTTCTCAGAGGAGGGAAACCGCAGAATTAACTTTTCCTTTTTAATTGGGTATTTTATGTATTTACATTTCAAATGTTATCCCTTTTCCTGGTTTCTCCTCTGGAATTCCCTATCCCATCCCCCCTTTCCCTGCTCCTATGAGGATACTTACCCACCCACCCACCTACTCCCACTCACCACCCTTGCGTCCCCCTACACTGGGAAAATCAGCCTTCACAGGACCAAGGGCCTCTCCTTTCATTGGTGCCAGAAAATGCCATCTTCTGCTACATATGCAGCTAGAGCCATGGGTCCCTCCATGTGTACTCTCTAGTTGGTGGTTTAGTCCCTGGGAGCTCTGGGGGGGAGGGGGTCTGGTTGGTTGATATTGTTGTTCTTCCTACTGGGTTGCAAGCCCTTCATCTCCTTTAGTCCTTTCTCTAGCTCCTCCATTTGGGGACCCTGTGCTCAGTCCAATGGTTGGCTGAGAGTACACACCTCTGTATTTGTCAGGCTCTAGCCGAGCCTCTCAGGAGACAGCTATCTCAGGTTCCTGTCAGCAAGCACTTCTTGGCATCTACAATAGTGTCTGGGTTTGGTGTCTGTATATAGGATGGATCCCCAGGTGGGTCAGTCTCTGGATGGCCTTTTCTTCAGTCTCTGCTCCACACGTTGTCCTTGTATTTTCTCTAGTCAGTGGCCATTCTGGGTTGAAAATTTGGAGATGAGTGGGTGGCCCCATACCCCAACCTGGGGCCTTGCCTAACCTCTGAATATGTTCTCTTCAAGTTTTCCCTCCCCTCTGCTGAGCATTTCAACTAATCTCATCCCCACTGAGTCCTGAGAGTCTCTTGCTTTCCTGGTATTTGGGACTTACAGTTTTCAAAACTAATAGCATTCAGTCACTACAACTATTTTTATTGTTACCATGAACCGAATGGTGATGTCCCAGCAGAGGAGTCAGAGCAGTGTGATGACCAAGTCACAGATGCAGTGATTCTGACCCCAGTCATGCCACATGTGTGGTCACTGGCCTTGACTTATCAGATGGATTAGTTATGAAATGGGTAAATGTTGGTAGCTGCGATTTCTACCGTTGGCCCCACTACCCTACCAACTGTGTACCATTGCAAGAGACAGGGCATTTGCTGCTCCAGTCTGGGAGTCAAGTAATGAGGAAAAAAGTTAGTAACAGAAACTTCTTGGAGTAGGCAGACCACAGAATCAAGGAGCACATATTCATCTGTCTGGTACTAAAAGACAGTAGGTGGGACATGGAGCAGGCCCAGGAGACCTCTTAGCCAGACTACCAAGAGAAGCCCAAATAATGGCAGTGTATACTGTGCTCTTCTTCATTCCTGTGTCTGAAAACTGAATATTACTTGACAGAAACAAAATCATAATAGCACGAATAAAAATTTGATGTGAGTTTCAAGTGCAATTTTAATATTTATTTTGTATAGATAAGCACAATATCAGTACATATCTGAATAGAAAATATATTATATCTCAAGCCAAGGACTCACAAACTAATCCCATTTTAAATATGCTTATTCAACATGGCAGAAGAGAGTGAGGCAACTTCAATAGTTGGGCACCAAAGGGCTCCCTTGCTGGAGAGAATCTCCTGGTATTCTGGCTGAACTCCACCCCCACAGTTACCTGGCTACAGCCAGGTATGCCCCGCCCCACAGTTACCTGGCAACAGCCAGGTAGCCAGTCCTCTATAAAAGGGAATAGTTGGCCCTCCTCCCTCTCCTGCCCTTTCCTCTTGCCCTCTCTTGACCTTATCTCTTGCTCTTTTCTCTTCTCTTTCACTCTCTTCTCTTACCTTTTTCTTCCCCATTCTTTCCCCCCTCTTTCCACATGGCTATGGCCAGCTTTCATCTCTCTACCTCCTTTCTCTCTCTATTCTTCCATAATAAAGCCCCTGTCTCCTTTTATCAAAACCCGTCATGCTTGAGCAATGGAACAGGCCTCTCAGCGCTGACAGAAAGGTCCAAGGCCTCAGACCGCCCGACCAGGTCTCCCTCCACAGGCACACGGTCCCGCATCAGAACAGGCCGGCATCAGAACGGCTCACAGAGGGGTGTGGGTAGCAGAGTCGGAGGAATAAGAACAAGAGAATAACAGTTACAGTGTGTAGTCAATTTTCCTGGGTTTGGTCTCTGTAAATGGGGCCGAAAATTAGCCCTGAGTAAACAGGATATAAGTGGGACTCCGGGCAGGCTAAGGAAGATATTTGATGAGCACAGCAAAGGGTGCATTCTAAGGAAAGTAGCTTATACCAACGACTTCACATTTTACACAGGCCACAAGTGTACTGCATTAGGACTGAAAGGGTGGATTAAACACTGGCAGGAGGTCCTTAACTACTTCCCGGGATGGGGTGGGCTTCACCACCGTCTTTTCAAGGTCTTTACAGGACTTGAAATCACTGTTGTCTATCTTAATCCTATGTCTGGTTCCTTCAGGGGAAATGGCTGTTATAGTGTATGAACCTCTTTTTCTTTCTGTCCATCTTCCCCACCGTATTTGAAAATGTACCTAATTACTATTTTATCACTAGCCGCTCCCAGAGAGTCTAGCACCCAGGAAGTATGCTTCATTGCATGCTCATCCAATGAGAGAGAGAATTGCCTGTCGTTAACATAACACCTCAAGCCAGGAATGACATATCTGCTTCATTTTATGTGTCAGGCCTGATCAGTCAGCCACAGCTGCTGGAATCTACTCAATAGAGAAGCATGCATTTCAGGACCCTGGGCTGTGTGGCTCTGCCCTCAGAAGAGCACCCCCTGCTGGTCGCCGGCACTATTACCTTCAGTATCTCTGATCACAACGCATTAAAATGTTTAGAAGCTGAGCTAGAGTCATGTAATGTTTCAAACTCACGTTGTCACTGAGTCCCATATTTTTGGGAATTAATTGGTGAGACCAAACCCAGCAGTAGATTTTGTTTCAAGATTGAAAGAAGGCTGGGTGACAAGGGAAGAAATCACTCAGCCTGAGCAGACACCCAGAGAGCCCCGAGCAAGCCAGGAGCTTCGGAAAGGTTAATCTCAGCTCACAAATCCCCTTAGTGTACTTAATCAATTACTTCTCTAATTCTGCAGGTGTTATTAAGGCCATTCTAATTTAAGGACAAGCAGATATATGCTATACTTGTTAGGATTCTGTCTAAGCTCCACCCCACAGTTACCTGGCAACAGCCAGGTAGGCCTGGCCCACTGTAAGAGGGGCTGCTTGCCCCTCCTCTCTCTTTTATTCTCTTACACCTGTTTCCTGCTTGCTTCTCTTTTGCCCTCTAGGGTTCTTCTCCCTTTCCCCCATTTTTTGGATTAGATAAAAAAAAAGAAAAAATAGAAAGAGGTGATGGCGAAGCAGGAATAGGGTCGTCGTGATATCTGACTGCTTCATGCTGACACTGAGGGCGACACTGGGGGACCTACAGGGATGGGAATGGCGGGTGTTTGTCCAGGCTCAGGAGAATTGTCTGCCTCCTTGCTGTCTAGGGTCTGTGGAACCATCTGAGGATAGGTTAGAAGGAACAGGTCCAGTAGAAGCATCTGTGTCTGTGTCAGGAGATGGAGCATCTGAAGGTTGCTTCTCTGGAGCAGACCTGGGTGTAATAAGCACCTGGACTTGACGAAGTGTTCAAAAGGGCACCAATGTTGATTATAGAAAGATAAACAACTATTAACGTATGTTCTATTGGGGTGTGGTGAGGTGTGGGGGAATGGGGTGCCTCAGAGGGCCCACGCCGAGGCATCCCTTTCCCGAGAGGGACCAGCAACACAATACAGTATAGTATAAAATAGAGTTTGTTCAGGGCATGGTGAGAGGAGAAAAGGGTAGTAGAGGCAGAGAAAGGCAGAGAGGAGGAGAGAGTAGAGAAGTAGAGGCTGGCCATGACCACGTGGAGTGGGGGAGGGAATCCAGAGAGAGGGCGAGCAAGGGGGCAAGAGGCAAGAGAGAGAGGCGAGAGTAAGGGTGAGGAGAGGTGAGCAGACCCTTTGTAGTGGGCCAGGCCTACCTGGCTGCCAGGTAACTGTGGGGAGGAGCATACCTGGCTGTTGCCAGGTAACTGTGGGGGTGAGGCTAGACAGAATACCAACAATATTAGAGGTCCAAATTTAAACCCAGATACCCAGTTAATATGTATTTGTATATGCATATTTGTATGTATATGTGGATGTGGAGATATATATATATATATATATATATATATATATATATATGTGTGTGTGTGTGTGTATGTATATATGTATACATATACATATACATATACATATACATATACATATAAAATATCTCTTCTGAACCAGGACTAGTTCCTGACCAACCCAGAATTTACTGCTCTGCCACTAGGGGCAGCCATAGAAACAGCCCCCATACTCCACAGCAATAGCTAATTTGTAACTGCAAAGCTCTGGCCTTGTTTCTGAGAGTCAGAAAAGAACATTTATCTGAAATTTGATTTGTAGTAGAAACAGATGTAAACTTCAAGAAGAATTAATCTCATGTGTGCAGTAAAAAAATTTCATGAACCCACAAAATATCCAAGAAAAGTAAATAATGAGTATTTAATGTTTCTCTGTATAATTTGGCTAATTAAACAACTTAGATTATAATAGTGCTTATGTAAACATAATGATATCTTATTTTCCATAAACTCCCTTAGTTTAATCAATTACTTCTCTAATTGTGGAAGTGTCATTAAGGCCATTCTAATTTAAAGACAAGCAGATGTATATGCTCTTGTAGAGGTCCAAAACTAACCCTGGACACCTAGTAGATGTAGCTGCAGAAGGAAATATATATTCTGATATTATTTAACCGTAGGGCTAAGGGAAAATTAGCACATGCTAATGGTGAAATTAAAGGCTTTAAGATCTAATTTGATTAGTTTTTGTGAATATTGCCTATAACTTAGCTTGCAGCTAAATTTTTCACAATTGTATTACTTTTCACAGGGGGGGCCAAAAGCAATTTTCAAGTGAGCATGGAGCTCAGAGTCCTGGCTGACGTTTTGTGCAGGGTAACTTTCAACACCTCGAGGTCTGAATTCCTTAGCTGCTAGCGAGCATCTACGAAGCTTTGGGATGGCCATAAATAGCACCATTAGTTGCTTATATACACAACAAAGGTGTCTAATGGACCAATATCACACACTTCCCCACAGCAGCAGGACTTATTTTACAATGGGTTATTATGCTAATAGATTGTAAAATAGTATAGGAGAATGCGGCTGTAATGTATTTACCCCTGTAGACAAGGTAGGGGAAAATGCTTTTCAGGCAATTATCATGAATTATTGTCCTATCTGCAAAACAATTACTGTAAACTCATGTGTTTCAGTTTTCCAAGTTTATTACCATTAGCACACACAGGGTGAAAATAATTGAGCAAGCCACTCAAATCTCCCCTTGCAGACATCACATTCTGTATAAGCAATAGTGGTAGAAGCCACCAGCAGCCTTCCGTCCTGCCACCCCTCGACTCTGAAAAAGACTTCTTGACCGCATCAAGCACTTTTAAGAAACAACTAGCTCAGGTACTTCCCCTGCACCTGCAGTTGCCCACACACAGCAGCCCACACTTCCCGCACCTCCAGCTGTTTCTCCATGACCTGGTGTCATTTAACCAGAGAGGCTGCAATAAGACTGGGTTGGGGGAAAAGGACTCTGCTCATTCACGGATCTTTTCCTTCTTCTGCCTTACTCACAACATCTGGGAGGGAATGTTGACTCTGCTTTACACATCAGGGTGAGAAACTTCGAGCGACAGAGTTCACCATGGCCAGTCCATTCAACCCTCTGTCCTTGCAAATTTCAAAAGCGTACACTGTGTGAAACAGAACTAGCTATGGGTATGGAGACTAAAAGATCAGGAGGTTGGCACCAGGCAAGGTTCACCATGTTCCCTTCGTATGCTTTTAAAATCCCTCCTCATCAGAGTGTCTCCAAACCCTAAATCATGAGGGTTCTGTCCACTGCTAGTCTTTTCTGACAAGTTCCTTGGCCTTTGTCACCACAGGGCCTTTGCACATACGATTTCTACTCCTCATAAACCTCATTATACACTGCTTTCACTTCACCATCATCTAAGCAGACTTTAGATTCTAAGTGTTCACTAGAGTCCTAATTCTACTGTCCTTGCTTATTTACTGCATTTTCTCAAGATGCCACAATTCTGGCCTTTTCAGTCCTTACTTGCTCCACATGCAAGGTGGGCTGCTCTTTGTGTGATTATTTTTCTAACAGCCTTCTTTTTTGCCAATAGACTTCAAGCCCCATAAAATGAAATTCGTTGGTTTTTACTTGTCCTTGTACCAAAATGTCCAACATCCTTGTAGATGCGTCAAGAATATTTCTAAATGACCTATGAGCAGACATTGATGTCATGTATGAGAAACGGGGCAGAGGGAGGAATGACTGAAATGGAGGGAATGATAGTGTAGACTTACAGAACCAAGTGTAGCTGTCATTGGTCACATAGAATAAAGGACAGAAACAATCAATGCATGTTGGGCCTTATTCGACCATATACTGAGGTCTAGTAAGGGAGGCTGAGCCTTTCCTCAAGACAGGACCAAGACCTGTCTTGGTAACTTCCATACTGCAGTGACTCAGCACGACTTGCTTAAGCCTGCATTTGCCTATCTACTGCTGATGTCAAATAACTTTATTGGCCCTGTCAGTCACTCCATACTCTTATTTTTATTAGATATATTCTTTATTTCCATTTCAAATGTTGTCCCCTTTCCTGGTTTCCCCCTCCCCCGAAAATCCCATAAGCCATCTCCCCTTGCCCAATCAACCCTCCCCTGCTTCCCTGTCCTGGTATTCCTCTACACAACAACATCAAGTCTTTCCTGGACCAAGAGCCTCTCCTCCCTCTGGTGTCTAACAAGACCATCCTCTGCTGCCTCTGTGTCTGGAGCCATGGGTAACTCCATGTGTACTTTTTGGTTGATGGTTTTGTCCCTAGGAGCTCTGGGAGTACTGGGTGGCTCATATTGTTGTTCCTCCTGTGGCACTGGAAACCCTTTCAGCTCCTTGGGTCCTTTCTCTAGCTCCTCCATTGGGGACCCTGTCCTCAGTTCAATGGCTGGTTAAGAGTCCCCCTCTGTATTTGTCATGCACTAGCTGGGCCTCCCAGGTGACAGCTATATCCTGCTCCAGTCAGCAAGCACTTGTTGTCATCGATAATAGTGTCTGGGTTTTGTAACTGTATATGGGATGGATCCCTGGGTGGGGCAGTCTCTGGATGGTCTTTCCCTCAGACTCTGCTCCACGCTTTGTCTCTGTATCTCTTTCTATGGGTATTTTGTTCCCTATTAAAAAATGGGGTACAGAGCTAAACAAAGAATTTTCACCTGAGGGATATCAAATGGCTGAGAAGCACCTAAAGAAATGTTCAACATCCTTAGTCATCAGGGAAATGCAAATCAAACCAACCCTGAGATTTCACCTCACACCAGTCTGAATGGCTAAGATAAAAAACTCAGGAGACAGCAGGTGTTGGTGAGGATGTAGAGAAAGAGGAACACTCCACCACTGCTGGTGGGATTGCAAGATGATACAACCACTCTGGACATCAGTCTGGTGGTTCCTCAGAAAACTGGGCATGATACTACCAGAGGACCCCACTATACCACTCCTAGGCATATACCCAGGGGATTCCCTGGCATGTGATAAGGACACATGCTCCACTATGTTCATAGCAGCCTTATTTATAATAGCCAGAAGCTGGAAAGAACCCAAATGTCCCTCAACAGAGGAATGGATGCAGATAATGTGGTATATTTACACAATGGAGTACTACTCAGCTATTAAAAACAATGACTTCATGAAATTCTCAGACAAATGGATGGAACTGGAACATATCATCCTGAGTGAAGTAACCCAATCACAAAAGAACACACATTAGGTATGCACTCACTGATAAGTGGATATTAACCTTGAAGCTTAGAATACCCAAGATACATTTCACGTATCAAATGATGCCCAAGAAGGAGGAAGAACAAAGTATGGATACTTGGGTCCTTTGTAGAAAAGGGAACAAAACACCCCATACTCTTAGTCACCCTTCCTTGCCCCTACATCATCTTACCTCCACAAAAATCCCTGCCTCCTCCCTCAACCTTATATAAACAAAAGACTGATAAAATAAAATGAGTTCCTGCTTCGACAGACTCCTGGCTCAGGGTGGTTATTCTCCTGAAGGCAGGAGATCCTAGCCAAGACACTCACCATCCTGCTTCAGCACTGGAGAAACTCTGCTGGACCAGGTTCTCTCCTCTCGGCCTAGACCTGCTGGCAGGCAGGGGAGTGGGCAGCAAGAGAGGCTGGGGGAGGGGGCAAGAAAGCCGGGAGGAGGGGCAAGAGAGCCAGGGGGAGGGGCCAAGAGAGCCTGGAGAGTGTTGAAGATTGCCTAGAAACTAAACAAAACTGAGCTTTAAACTGTGGTGGGTAGGCAGGGGCAACTACGGGATACAATATGGCCTGAACCAAGAAAAGAGAACGGGGAAATTTTCAACACAAGTACCAACTGGCTGCAGTTTAGAGTAAAATATTAGGGCCAGGAGCCAGGCTGCGAAGGCTTGGGGGAAAATAAGATGCAGGAAAATGGGCCATCTGGATACGAACAGAGAGACAGAAAGCATCCAACACCAGGTGTGATGTTTGGTGAGTTTCATGGAGGAGGAGATGAATCTGTCTCTTGGGGAGAGAAAGGCCGCCATGGAGAGACTGTGCACAGGCCAGAAGCAGGCCAGAGGAGCAGCAGACAGCACTGCATGCCTAAAAGCCACTGGCTGCAGACTGAGGAGGCAAGAACCCAGGCTGCCTGTCAGGAGAGTATCAGCCAAGGCATGGAAGCAGTAGACAATGCACAGCGCCACCAGGGGCCAGGCCGCAGACTATGCTTGCTCTTTTCCAGGGGATGGGAAGCACACACTTGCAGAGAGCAGTCTGGGAGAGGCAAAGAGCAGAGCAACCCAGAGGCTGAAAGCTGGCAGCGTTAGACTCTGTACCAGGTCCCAAGCTGCAGCATGAGGGGGAAGGGTGCTGCTTATTCAAGCCGTGCAGGTAAAGGCCTCCTCCGGGCCACACCCCAGGAAAAAAAAGGTTTAGAAGTTGCAGGAGAAGGCTGTTTCCTGCTGGGACATCACTCCGGGGCATCTGTGAGTGGCCCAGCTGAACATTAGTAGCATCTGTCATCCATGTGTGCAGTGCTGCGTGTGATTCCTATGCAGTCACAGCTCTCTGGTGTCCTTGGCGAAGAGGAGAGCCATCTGAGCCTCCCTGTGCACTGAGCAGCAAGCACTGTCTGTCCTCAGATGGTGCCACAAGGAACAGAAGTCCTTCTACAACATAGACAGGCATTCTGCAGCCATACAGTAGTCGGCAAGTTTGGGAAAAGAAAAATTACCACCGACAGTCCAAGAGTTTTCTCCAAACGTACTTTTAATGGATGATCACATTATATCCTTTCTAAAGGCACTTTTAAAACTCAATAAATGACTGCTTACCACAGAGCACAACACAATCCCTTATAAGTTAAGCTGTTCTCGTGAATCACTTGTAATTACTGGGCATTCTCAAGCCCAGGGGATGTATAACTATATTATTGTATCTCAGTGATTTTTATGAAGTCAAGACAAGGAAACAAATCACTGTAACTGAATTAATCTCCTTACCAGAAGTCATAATAATCAGAGAAAACTTTAGCATAAACAAAAGTATCCATTGTTAGTAAATCATCAGGGCTGTTCCTAACTGCTCCCTGAATTATTTGATCCCAAAAGAGAAAGAGAGGAAGTGGGAGAGGGGAAGAGAAAAGGTGGCCGAGGAGAAGAGACTGGAGGGGGAAGGACAGAGACAGGGGTGGGAGGAGGGAAGGATGCTATCTCCCACGGCTGCTGCAGTAACCACACACTAGTGTCCTGAAGTGACACAGTGTCTTCTCTTCTGGGTTATGGGGGGTGTTTGGTATGAATGCACGGCACTGAGGAGTATGATCCTGCAGACTTCAAGGGAAAGTGTGTCTCTGTGCCTTTTCATATCACGGTCTACTGGCTCACAGCCCTTTCTCCATCATTACGAGGCATCCTTACTTCACTCTGTTCCCTGGTTGCTATCGTGTTCCTCTCGCCTCTGACCCCTTCATCTTACAAGAGCCCCGTAATTACCCTAGACCTCACCACAGAGTCTAGGATCACCATCTTATATCCTGAGATGCCAACTTGCAAGCGTCCTCAGAGCCCCTTTGGCCATGTTCAGAAACAGTGGGTTCAGTGGGGTCACTGGTAAACAGAGACTTTTGCTTTTGGCAAATTGGTAAGAAAGGGGGCTTTCAAACTGATTTTTAAAAAGTATTTCAGCTGGAACCTCAGAACCATTGCTAACTGGAGGGGCTCCTAGATCCACCCTCTTCACAACACATATGGAATTTGTCAACTGATTTTCTCATCCCAAAGTATGTGTCAGGGTAATAAGACAATCTCTGTTGAACTGCAATGAAAAGCACTGAAGAAGGAGGGCTGGCCAACTTCAGTACCTGTTGCAGGAAATATATATATATATATATATATATATATATATATATATATATATATATATATAAACCCGACCAGCCAACCCTCTGGGATGAAGGACCATGTTCCTGTGCTGCGCTCCAACTGGAGTACAGGGCTCCTGCTGGGCCCTCTTTCTGGTGGTCCATCCAGCTCACCAACTCTCAGGCCCTGTGGGGCCAAAGAGCCTCTGCTGGGCCATCTCACTCGGCAGTCTCTCTGCCAGCCATCTCTCCAGCAGGGGACTCCCCGAGTTCATCTCAATACCCCGCAATGGCCCCCACAATCTGCCTCCCCACCACCTAATTACCCTGTAGAATCAAGACTCTTAATGCTTAATTAACCAATCAGATTTATGCATAAATGATATTCCAATTTACAAAAAGTTAATACAGTAATTTTTAGAGCCGATTGATAATGATAAAAGCTTTATCCCAATATTTCTAACTTTATAAAAAGTTATAATATGTTATATTATATAAAAGTTATAATATGTGTGATAAATGCCACACAGGTCCACATCCAAAGCTATCTCTGATCTCCTCCCTTCTCCTCCTTCAACCTTTCTGTCGCCCCAACTCCTAGCTCTGCCTCCTTTTCCTGTCCAATAACAGGCCTTCCACTGCCCTAATGTGACAGGGAAAATTCTACAAGTACCCATCACCACTCAAGTCACAGAAGCTGACAGGAGCCACCTGAATCTTCTTGGCTGGACTTCTCTTGACATCACACAACATTCTAGCTTCTGGGCTTTTAGTAAAGGACTCTGTCTCTCTTGAGTCATTCAATGAGAACATATATTACATCTTTATGTCGTTTAGTCAAAGCACTCCTGTCATCTGGGCATAACCACCCTGAGTTGGAAGAATCTTTTTTGTAAGACGTTTCTCTGTCCTTCCTCACTGGCTATGGCATCCACTGATCCCCTTTTTTTTTTCAATCTGCTCTAAGGCCATTCTCAGCAAGAACCTGTGACATGGTATGTCCTGCTCTTGACATGGTGACACAAGCTCATCTACAAAGTTCACACTTGAGAAGTGTGCACTAAAGTTACAACTTTTTTAATCTTACAATGTTTTAAGTAAATTCACAACTTTGCATTGGGCCACATTCATGGTTATCCTGGCTTATCTGTGGCCACAGGCTGTAAAGGTAGAAAAGTTCACCTGCCTCCATCACAGGATCATCAGAAGAGCTAAGGAAGTAGTTTGGCTCACAAAAGCATGACTCAGCCCTTACTCTAGGCAACAGGTCACTTTCCGTTCCTGCTCAGCCTGCTGTCCTCTTCATAACTCCCACAGTACACCATAACTGGCTACATTCTCTCACTGGGGAAAAGTCCTTTGCTCCAGATGTAAGCTCCACACACACACACGTACACATGCAGAGTATCAAATCCGTCTGTCTACATTCAGCATGCTACTATCCCACTAGGTAACTTACTGATCCTGTTCTAAATGACACAGAGATGACCTGTGAGCAAATACATTACAGTACAAGATGATCCAATGTTCTAAGACAGATTTGTATGAATGATGCCGACAGAGCTTCAGAAGCCAGTGCAAACAGGACTGGCAGGAAATATGAAAGTATAATAATCACATGTACTGAGTTTGACCCTCAGCAGCAGCTCTGAGAGGTGAAGATGTGATGGGAAGAATGCTTGGAGATAAGGCTTGGAGGAAATTCACATCGTTTCTTTGTATTTGCGTGAGTCCTATCCAGACCTCCCTTTTGAAAACCTAGAAACCACATTCCAGAATTGAGAGCAGAGCATACGCTCAAGGTAAATTCATACTAGCCACATTCCGAAGCATGATTTAAAGCACCAGATGGCCAATGGATTGTTTCTGATGAACCACAACTGGGGTTACAGCAGTCTCGTTGGTACAGTTGGTATATGTTTTCCCTGAAGACGAGTCATAATCAAAAAGCTCAAGATTGAACATGAAAGTCAATGAGAAAGAGCTATACCCTATGCATGCTCTCTGGCACGAGGCTAAAGTAGACAGACATTTGCTCTGATGAAGAGCAGAAGCTTCAAAGAAATGAACCAACATGCTGCTTTCATTTTTCTCTTCCTTGTTCACCATATACACTCCTTGCTAATGCCATATTTGTTGCTGTTCTACTCCATTGTTTAATTATATTTATTCTGGTGACTTGTTTTATTTTGAGACAAGGCCCCTCTGTGTAGCTATGGCTTGCCAGGAACTCATTATGTAGATCAATCACACTGGCTTCAAACTTGTAGTGCTCCTTCTGCTGCTACCAGGATGTCTGAGATCATAGATGTTGCTGTGAGTGTGCCACCATACCAAGGACATCTTAATGGATATCTTAATGATATCATGTTCATTTCGATGATCTGAGAGCAGGCCTAGATCTTAGAAATAGCTTTGTGTATCTCTGCTCAGGCCCATAACATCCAGAGGGAAGGAAAGAGCATTTCCATGTAGCTGATGAAGATGAGGCTTGAATAGGTCTCGATGTGCCAGAGCCAACAGGAATCAGACCACACATAAGGAGTGGTAAACAGAAGACTATACAATACTGTGATCACTTCGTGACTGCTGCTCTGCTGCCCCATCTGGTCTCCCATCTGCCTTTCTCCATGAAAGTCACTGCCCAGGGCCTAGGATACTCCCCGATGAGAGCTAAGAAGAGAGATCATTTTCCAACACCTATGAATATTGATTAATTTAAATAGCATCTTCCTAGTGCTAGAACTGACCATGTGGTCCTGTTGCATGTCAGCCTATATGGACTTGTGAGAGCCTCACTGTTGACAGTGCAGGAGAGAATGAGGAAATGCAAATAGATTTGTGGGAGAGGAAAGAACAAGGAAATGGAAATATGTCCCTAGTCTTCTGTGTCTTCTTGAAAACTTTAAACACAGTTCAGAAATGACACTGATTGCAGATTCCTCAAAGGTTATCACTCATTTTTTGAGATAGGACTCAGCATACATTTTCTGGAAAGGACTAGACAGTGTGCATGTTAGGATTTGTATAATACATGATCTTTGGTTCTCTTAGCGCCTTTTCTTGTGCAGTAATCAGACACCATGAGCAAGGCAACTTATAGAAGAATGCCTTTATCTGGAGCTTACAGTTTCAGTGAATTAGAGACCATGGCCATCATGTCAAGGAGCATGGCATTAGATAGCTGAGAGTTTACATCATGGTTCACAGGGATGAGGTCGAGAGAGCTAACTGGCAATGACATGGGCATTTGAAACTTCAAAGCTCATCCCAGTGACACACCTACTCCAAAAAGGCTACAACTCCTACTCTTTCCCAAGCAGTTTTATCAACTGGAGACCAAGCATTTATATAACTTACCATACCATATGTTTTCTTGCCTAACCCCACTAGTTGGAATTCCTGAAGCTCATGTGGATAACATTCTAGACTCCAGAGTCATTGACCCATAAGTATTCTTTGCAGTGAACCTGCTCCATGGGCTGTGAGTTTGTGTGCATGTGTGTCTGTGTACGTATGCATAGCTACCTGAAAATGAGTACCTGAACCAAATGCGATTTTATGTGTGACTGACCAAGACTCAAAGCATGTTGACAGTGTCACTTCTTCATATGCCTTGTGGTTCTTTTTCTACAATCATGGATAGTGTGGTAATTACTAGAAACTCACATAACAAGCAGATATTCACAGATCCCTCAGCTCCTTCAAATACGCTCCTTGAGTCTCATCCATATCTCTGTAGCAGACCATCTGTGTCAGCCTCACTTCCTACCCTGTCGTGATGTTCAGTGGATCAGTCAGACCTTCTGGTCATAACCTCCTTCCCCTCCTGACACCTCATTGATCTATCATAGCTTCCAACTCCAATAGGTATTCCCTGGGAAACCACAGTCCATTTAAGATACTTAAGTAGGCAAGCTAACTGCTGATCTTTACCTCTAGTTTGTCAGGAGCCATAATGGGACAAGCTAATATACTAGCAGATGATCATCCTGAAATGCCTGCCTTGGATTATAATATAGTCTGCGACAGGTGAGCCCCCATTCAGCAAGGCTGTGGGGGACTAATTTCAGGAAAGAGTCCTGCTATTTATATGCTTCTCCTGTTATTTTTATACATTTATAATAATCAATAAGTAATAGCACATTCCTTTGCAGCAGATCCTTGCAGATCCACAAAGATGTACTGTCTTATAGTGATGCTATGTAGACAAATAGATGACTTAAGTTTTAATGATGATCCTATAAGAATTCCTAAAATTATATCTGTGATTACTAATTTTTTAATGGGACTGCTACTAGATCCCTTCTATATCCAAACTGCAATGAGAACTCTGCCAGTCTCCCAAGTGTCACAAATTAATTGCTCTTAGATGACAACCAGACTTTCTCCTACTCAGAGCACATTCCAAGAGGTTGTAAAACAATTAACCAAAGGTCATTAAAAGGGAACTAGTGATTTATTATAGGTGCTAGGACAGAAGATAAAATACTGATCGGGTTTATCTATACAAAACTTCA
The DNA here is from genome assembly GCA_964023405.1 of Apodemus agrarius. NCBI lineage: Eukaryota > Metazoa > Chordata > Mammalia > Rodentia > Muridae > Apodemus > Apodemus agrarius. The sequence goes on along the minus strand of OZ030013.1, from coordinate 106,774,152 downwards.
CCTATAACTTAGTTATGGTTTTAAACTTTCTCTGAACCTGTAGAGAAGACAAATGATAGATGTTACTATCTAGATAATTACTCCTAATGGATACACATGTAAACATTCTCTGTTGTAAACTTCTATTTCAATTTACGATTTGGTATTTTGTGTGAACTTGTGATGAACTTTGTAACATGTGATCATGTATCCTAAAAGATGTATAAGTATTGAGGACAAGGGAGAGGGGCACTTTTTTGTTTCTTTCTCTTGATCCTCTCTCTCTATCTCTCTCACTTTTCCCACTTAGAAGAATGTTTCCTTTTCTCCACTTAGAGATCTTTCTGCTATTCCCTTTAAAATAGTTTTCATAGGAAACTCTCTAGGACTTGGCAATAAACTTCTTAAACACTTCTTTAAGTGTCCCATCTTTCCCCCTGCGACTCCTGACTAGTAGGCTAAAAGTTAGAGCCCTGCAGTTTCCTGTGGAGATAGTACAAAGGCAGTTCACTTAATCTCTAGCAGTTTGAGGAAGAGGTGCTAAATGCCAGTAGCTCCAATTGCTGGCCCTGGAGGATTACAGGAGACAAGTCGACTACATTAGCATAGTAATCTAGACTTGATAGGTGATCTTTTTATTATATAGAAACCCTAAACTTTTCGTAAGACAGAGTTTTACCCCCGCCGACGCTTTTCCCCTTCTGCTGCCTCAAGAAGGACCAAGAGGAAACAAGCCTGCTGAGGCTGGCTCCCGGCATCACTGGCGCCTGAACAGGGACATCTTGAGGTAAGCCCCCCCCCCAAAAAAAAAAAAAAAAAGAGATTCTGTGTGTATATTGGAAGAGTTAGGATCTCGTCCAAAAGGAGAGGCGAGTAATTGGAATGTGTGCGGCTTGAAAGAAAGCCCCCCCCCCTGCTTGAGAGAAAGCAGCCCCCCCTTGGCTTGAAAGAAAGCCCCCCTGCTTGAGAGAAAGCAGCCCCCCCTCGGCTTGAAAGAAAGCCCCCCCCTGCTTGAGAGAAAGCAGCCCCCCCTCGGCTTGAAAGAAAGCCCCCCCCTGCTTGAGAGAAAGCAGCCCCCCCTCGGCTTGAAAGAAAGCCCCCCCTGCTTGAGAGAAAGCAGTTGTCCACACCCTTGCTTGAAAGAAAGCAATCCCAGGCCTGAAATAAGGTCTCACTACCCCACCACCACCCCTAGCCTGAAAGAAGGCACTCTGATTAGTTGCTGTTAATTAACTATAAGAGTTGAATCTATGTGTTTGGCCTGAAAGAAGGCATCTAGAAGGTTGTTGATAAATACATAGCTGTCTGTCACTTATAGTAGCTTTATTGACTAGTATTAAGCACTGGCCTACTAGCTGATAGTGTTCTTATTAAAGATAAATTGTTTGTAGCTATCAGGGAAGATTCTAACAACTACTGCTAGCATCAAAGTGAATCAGCATGGGGCAAAGTGAATCTAGAGACAGAGAGTTTTTTATTGATATTATTAAGCACACTCTTAAGAAAAAATGCATTAAGGTTAACACTAGCCAGTTGACTGACTTTCTTCAGTTTGTACAAACAGTCAGCCCCTGGTTCCCAGAAAGGGGAAGCTTAGATGTGGACACATGGGAGAAAGTAGGTTTAGATATTAAAAATTGGTTTACAGAGAAGGGAGGAAAAGATATGCCCCTTATAGCATTTGCTATTTGGAATGTACTTAAGGAAACTCTAGCAGATGACAAAAAGGCCTTAGGTGCCCAAAAGGAACCAGATCCTTCTCTCAATGAGCAGACTCCATTGTTACAGTCTTGCTCAGGATCCAAGAAAAATTCTTATGCCTCGACAGAAAAGTCTGAGAAAAGTAGTTCAGGAGAAAGTAGTGTTGATTCAGAAGAGGAAATATCAACCTCAGAGGAGGAATCTGATTCTGAAAAGAAAATAACAAAATATTACAAAGATAAATGGCCTACCTTGCAGCATTTAAACATAAGTCATTCCACAAGATCCCCTGGAAGGCATAAAAAGAACTCAAAGGGACCTGTGGGATTTGCTGCTGCTGCACTCCAAGCTCAGCGACAAGGAGAACCTCTAGGCTGTTTTCCAGTAATCATGCAGAATGATGGAGATGGTGAGAATCCTGTATGGGAACCTCTACCCTTTAAATTAATCAAAGAAATAAAACAGGCTACATCTACATATGGGCCTACTTCACCATACACTCTTACTCTTGTGGAAAGTCTAACATCTCAATGGATGACCCCTTATGATTGGTTTCAAGTGGCCAAAGCCTGTTTAGGTGGAGGAAATTTTTTGCTGTGGAAGGCTGAATATGAGGATGCAGTTCGCAATGAATTAGCACAAACACCTCAGACATCTGGGAGAAGGAGAAGAGAAACACTGACATATGATATGCTCATGGGATTGGGGGAATGGCTGGAAACATCAGCCCAGCTAAGAATGACCAAGCAGGCTTTAACAAAAGTAACAGCTGCAGCAATGAGGGCATGGAAGTGTTTGCCAGCGGGAAGTGCAAATACCCAAGGGCTTGCTAATATAAAACAGAAACCAGAAGAACCTTTCGAAGAGTTTGTGGCCCGCTTAACAGAAGCAGTAGAAAGGATGGTTCTTAGTTCTGAGGCAAAAGATATTGTTTTAAAACAACTAGCCTTTGAGAATGCTACACCCACTTGCCAATCTCTTCTAAAGACAATTAAAAAATCCGGAAACATTTCTGATTTTATCAAAGCGTGTTCTGAGGTTACTCCTTCATACCTTCAAGGTGTGGCCATTGCAGCAGCTTTACAGGGCCAAACCACCACTCAATTTTTAAATAATCAAAAAAAAGAAAAATTCGATCAGACAGGTTTCATCCGCAAATGTTATTTGTGTGGCAGTCCTGGACATCTCTGGAGACAATGTCCTAGCAAAGCAGGAGAGGCCACAAATTTTAACGCTTATGACCCCAGTCAAAGTGGAGACACAAATATGCCCCGCTCATTGTGCCCTCGGTGTCTAAAGGGATATCACTTGCAAAAGGATTGTAGATCTCGCTTTCATAAAAATGGTAATCCACTATTTGATACTACCAGAATGCCTAATAACATGGGAACCTTATCAAACCAGGGAAACTGGGTGAGGGGCCTGCCCCAGGCCCACCAAACAATGGGGGCAATCCAACAGCCTCAAATAACCAACCCATTCGTCAATGGAGAAATATCCAACAGCTGCAGCGGGCAACCCCAGGCAGTGCAGGACTGGACCTCTGTTCCACCTCTGCAGCAATATTAACCCCCGACTCTCCTGTTGTTTGTCTTTCTACGGGAATTTATGGCCCCCTTCCTGAAGGGACCGTAGGATTGATAATAGGCCGGAGCTCCACATCAGTACAAGGGATAAATGTGGTTCCTGGAGTAATTGACTCTGATTTTACTGGAGAAATTAAGATTATGGTGCAGCCTCCCACCAAGACAGTCCAAATTCACTCAGGACAAAGAATTGCCCAGTTACTTTTACTCCCCTATAAGAATTCAGGCAGCCCAGTAACACAAGTCCCGAGGGGAAATGCAGGATTTGGTTCGAGTGACAAGGCTTTCTGGGTTCAGGAGGTTAAAGGCTCCCGCCCAGTGAAAACTCTTAAGGTCCAAGGAAAGTTAATCGAAGGGCTTCTAGATACAGGAGCAGATGTCTCTTGTATTTCAGGAAAAGACTGGCCCTCGAAGTGGCCTACTTCTGTCACACCCTCTACCCTTGTGGGATTAGGCCAGGCTTCTAATGTAGCCAAAAGCTCAGAGATACTACATTGGTCTGACGGGGAGCAGCAGGGAACCTTTTGCCCCTATGTTGTTCCTGCCCTCCCTTTCACCCTTTGGGGAAGGGATGTGTTACAACAGATGGGAGTGTTGCTTATGTCTTCTAATGAATTGATATCAGCTCAAATGCTACAGATGGGAGTTAATCCAGAAAAGGGCCTTGGCAAACAAGCCCAAGGCAGACTGGAGTACATTATTGCCAAGGACAAAAATAATAGATCTGGCTTAGGATATCAGGATTTATCATAGGGGCCACTGCTCCCTTAACTGCTGATCCCATTATTTGGAAGTCCGATCTTCCTGTGTGGCTTGAGCAGTGGCCCTTAACAAATGAAAGAATTGAAGCAGCTACTCTCCTAGTGGAAGAACAACTTCAAAAAGGCCACATAGAGCCTTCCACTAGCCCATGGAACACTCCAATCTTTGTTATTAAGAAAAAATCAGGTAAATGGAGACTACTACAAGACCTTAGAAAAATAAATGACACCATGGAAAGCATGGGAGCCCTTCAACCTGGGTTGCCATCACCTTCTGCCATTCCAAAAGATGATAATATTATTGTTATTGATCTCCAAGATTGCTTTTTTACAATACCGCTGCATCCTTGTGACTGCCAGCGTTTTGCCTTTAGTTTACCTTCACCCAACTTCCAAAGGCCATATCAGAGGTATCAATGGAAAGTGCTCCCCCAAGGCATGAAAAATAGTCCCACTCTTTGTCAGAAATTTGTGGATATTGCCATTCTGAAAGTCCGTAAAATCTATTCTGACATTTATCTGGTTCATTATATGGATGATATCTTAATTTCTCACAAAGATAGAGCATATTTACAAGAGGCACTACAATTTTTAGTTGAACAGTTAAATTTATATGGACTTCAAGTGGCTCCAGAAAAGGTTCAGATACAACCTCCATTCTCATATTTGGGCCGAGTTATCCAGACAGACTTTGTCTCTCCTCAGCCCATACAGCTCAGGGTCGATCATCTAGAGACTTTAAATGACTTTCAAAAACTTCTTGGAGATATCAATTGGATTCGTCCTTTTTTAAAAATAACTACTGGTGAGCTGAAGCCTTTATTTGATATCCTTCATGGAGATGCCAATCCAAAATCATTACGAAAACTAACCCCTGAGGCTAAAGCCTCATTAGCCCTTTTGGAACAAAAAATTAATTCTCACAGGCTTCTTCGTGTGGACTATACTCGACCCTGGAGTCTTGTCCTGCTTGCTACTGAATATACTCCTACAGCATGTTTATGGCAGCAGGGTCCTTTAGAATGGTTACATTTGCCAGTGGCACGAAAAAGAGTAGTAACGGCTTACACATCCCTGGTAGCCACTTTATTAGGCAAAGGGAGAAAAAGAAGCAAAGAATTATTTGGAGTGGATGTTCATGATATAGTTATTCCTTATACTGCAGATCAACATAATATTTTGTGTTTTGAATCTGAGGAATGGCAAATTGCACAAATAGGATATACAGGAACTTTTTCTTATCACTTGCCTAATCATCCCCTGTTACATTTCATTAAACGACATCAAGTCATCTTTCCTCTCAGAACTAAATCAACTCCCTTGCCCCCTCCAGCAGCACTGGTGTTTACTGATGGCTCAGCTTCAGGGCAGGCTGCCTTGATTATTGACGACAACAAAGAATCTTTCCCTACACAAGAAACTTCTGCACAGCGAGTGGAATTAGTAGCAGTAATTACTGCCTTTAAAAGACTCAAAGACAAGCCCTTTAATTTATACACCGACTCCCAGTATATTGTCAAATTATTTCCTCATATTGAGACAGCTCCATTGCCATCTAACCACTCCACAATCTTAGCTTTACTTTCAAAATTACAGGTGTTAATTCAATCTAGAGAGTGCCCTTTTTTCGTAGGGCATGTCCGAGCTCATACAATGCTCCCTGGTCCTATTCATGAGGGTAACTATGCGGCTGACTCTCTGACAAAGGTTGTTGCTCTCTCCACGGAGGCAGCTCAAAGGAGTCATGCACTACATCACCAGAATGCATCTGCACTTCGCTTTCAATTCCACCTCCCCAGAGAGGCTGCTCGAGCTATTGTACGGAACTGCTCGACATGCCCCTCACATATACCTGCTCTCCCCATGGGAGTTAATCCCCGAGGCCTGCGCCCTGGTGACCTATGGCAAATGGATGTTACTCACATCCCATCTTTTGGAAAATTAGCATTCGTGCATGTATGTGTTGACACGTTTTCACATGTAGTTTGTGCCTCAGCACGATCTGGGGAGGCCTTTAAAGATGTGGTTCAGCACTTATTTTATTGTTTTACGATCCTAGGAATGCCAAAGGCTATAAAGACAGACAATGCTCCTGCCTATACATCTAAAGCCTTTGAAAAATGGTGTTTAACTTTCAACATCAAGCATTCCACTGGCATCCCTTATAATCCCCAGGGACAGGCCATTGTAGAGAGAGCACATCAGACTCTAAAAACTCAGATAATCAAATTACAAAAAGGAGATTATAAATATTCCTCTCCTCATCATATCCTAAACCATGCTTTATATGTAATAAATCATCTGAATGTTACAGAAAACAACATAAGTCCTTTTCTTAGGCATTTTGATATAGGATCTACCCCTAAACCATTAGTGAAATGGAAGGACTTATTAACTGGACAGTGGAAGGGACCAGACATTTTGTTAGCATCTGGGAGGGGTTATTCTTGTGTGTTCCCACAGGATACGGATTCACCCCTGTGGCTGCCTGATCGACTGATAAGACCTTATGGCGGACAATCCCCAGATGAAAAAGACTCATGCTCCAACTCGAAAGCGGAGAAGACCACCTCTGCTGCCTCTTCCACACCCACCTCAACTGCCTGCTGCTTCAGCCAAAGATGGCAATGAAAGCACGGACCCGGACACATCAGAAGCACTGGCTTTCTTCATGGATGGCCTTCAACTCCATCAGCCACAGCCCAACAAACGTACACGGATCTCAGCCTCTAACTGCCAGAGCCAGATCCCTTCCTGGGGCCAGATCAAACACCTCACAAGGAGTGGCACCCAGATTTTACTGTCTCAGGGAAAACCCCTTACCCCTGAGAATCTGTTTGTGGCTATGCTCGCCCTTTTAACCATCCAAGCATCTTGCTCTTTGCCTAATGCTTATGCACAAGAGTCTTATTGGGCCTATGTTCCTGACCCTCCCTTATTTCACCCAGCTACTTGGGATTATGAAGAGGTGAAGGTTGTTACAAATAATTCCCTTGCTATGGGAGGAGAGGGGTCAGGTTTTATTCATCCTCGCAGTACTGAACATTTTGACTTTCTAGGACACGCAGACAGCCTTCCTCTTTGTTTTTTCACCCCATTGGCTACCCCTTTACCTGGGTGCTTGCCTTTAAGTTATAGAACACTAAGAACTAATCAGCCTGTTTATTCTGGGGGATGGTACTTCCCCTGGTCATTAGATATTCTTGCTGCTGCAAACTGGAATCAGCAAAAGAAGTTAATTCCTGATCCTACTCTCCCTCCAGAGACCTTCCCGGTTTGTGATCCTATTCAGTTCAATCATACTTGGGATGGCATTAATCTTCCAAATGGGCGTCCCAAATGGGTGAGGTGTGTATATCCCAACAATGGAGTGATATTTCACCCTTACGGGAAGACCCATATGGCGATACATGACTGGTCTGCCTCAGCTCCAAAATCTTCTGTAACTCATTGGTTCCAAGCTGGCTGGGTTGCTCCTACTTACATGGCCTTGCCTTCTCATTCCCCTAAGCCTCAGGGACAACTATACAGACTTTTTGCTGCACTTGATATTATTATTCTGAAAAAGCCCTCAGGAGCCCCAAGCCATCTTAAACTGCAGTCTTGTGTCATGTCACCATTTGCTATTCTTTATCCAGGAGACATAGGGACCATGAACATAACCACCAATGGATTTGTGTATAATATTTCTTGTAAGAACTGCTTTCTGACTAACTGTATAAATTCCACTATGAGCCCTAATGTTTTTCTAATTGTTCGACAACCACCATATGTCTTACTGCCTGTTAATCTCTCCTTACCCTGGTATGAGGACCCTGCCTTGTTTGCATTGGAACAGACTGTTAGATCCCTTTCACGACCTAAGAGATTTATTACTGGGCTTATCCTAGGCATTACTGCCTTAATTGCTATCTTAGGGTCAGTCGCAGCTTCTGCTGCCTCCCTAGCCAAACAGGTACACACTGCTAATCATGTTAATTCCTTAACAAAAAATATTTCTTTAGCACTGATCACCCAGGATAGAATTGATAGAGGTTTAACAGACAGAGTCAATGCTCTAGAGGAAGCCATCCTTTACATAGGAACTCAGGTTCAAAATATAAAAACACGTTTAACGACCTCATGTCATGCCAATTTTAAATGGATTTGTGTCACCCCTCTGCCCTACAATGGTTCAGAAATGTCCTGGGAACAGATACAGGCACATATACATGGTGTATGGAACAATTCACAACTTGCTATTGATATGGACACCTTACATTCCCAGATCAGTGCCATCAGTCACTCCAGACTGAAGAGTTCTTCGGCAGCAGAATTGGCTGATTATTTTTCAAATTCAATCATAAATTTTGTTAAAGATAATTCTTTATGGAATCTTCTTATAAATTTGGGAATTATTATAGGATTAGTTATTTTGCTTCTGTTTCTTCTTCCATTCATCTTCAAGCGCTTAGGGTCTGCCATCAGGACTGCTCAAAGGGAAATACATACGCTTCATTTATATTATTCGAAGGGAAGAGATGTCAGGAGCCATAATGGGACAAGCTAATATACTAGCAGATGATCATCCTGAAATGCCTGCCTTGGATTATAATATAGTCTGCGACAGGTGAGCCCCCATTCAGCAAGGCTGTGGGGGACTAATTTCAGGAAAGAGTCCTGCTATTTATATGCTTCTCCTGTTATTTTTATACATTTATAATAATCAATAAGTAATAGCACATTCCTTTGCAGCAGATCCTTGCAGATCCACAAAGATGTACTGTCTTATAGTGATGCTATGTAGACAAATAGATGACTTAAGTTTTAATGATGATCCTATAAGAATTCCTAAAATTATATCTGTGATTACTAATTTTTTAATGGGACTGCTACTAGATCCCTTCTATATCCAAACTGCAATGAGAACTCTGCCAGTCTCCCAAGTGTCACAAATTAATTGCTCTTAGATGACAACCAGACTTTCTCCTACTCAGAGCACATTCCAAGAGGTTGTAAAACAATTAACCAAAGGTCATTAAAAGGGAACTAGTGATTTATTATAGGTGCTAGGACAGAAGATAAAATACTGATCGGGTTTATCTATACAAAACTTCACCTATAACTTAGTTATGGTTTTAAACTTTCTCTGAACCTGTAGAGAAGACAAATGATAGATGTTACTATCTAGATAATTACTCCTAATGGATACACATGTAAACATTCTCTGTTGTAAACTTCTATTTCAATTTACGATTTGGTATTTTGTGTGAACTTGTGATGAACTTTGTAACATGTGATCATGTATCCTAAAAGATGTATAAGTATTGAGGACAAGGGAGAGGGGCACTTTTTTGTTTCTTTCTCTTGATCCTCTCTCTCTATCTCTCTCACTTTTCCCACTTAGAAGAATGTTTCCTTTTCTCCACTTAGAGATCTTTCTGCTATTCCCTTTAAAATAGTTTTCATAGGAAACTCTCTAGGACTTGGCAATAAACTTCTTAAACACTTCTTTAAGTGTCCCATCTTTCCCCCTGCGACTCCTGACTAGTAGGCTAAAAGTTAGAGCCCTGCAGTTTCCTGTGGAGATAGTACAAAGGCAGTTCACTTAATCTCTAGCAGTTTGAGGAAGAGGTGCTAAATGCCAGTAGCTCCAATTGCTGGCCCTGGAGGATTACAGGAGACAAGTCGACTACATTAGCATAGTAATCTAGACTTGATAGGTGATCTTTTTATTATATAGAAACCCTAAACTTTTCGTAAGACAGAGTTTTACCCCCGCCGACGCTTTTCCCCTTCTGCTGCCTCAAGAAGGACCAAGAGGAAACAAGCCTGCTGAGGCTGGCTCCCGGCACTAGTTCATTCCTCCAAGTCCAATCTCTTAATCCCATTCCCAGATCTGTGGCCTTTTCGCACTCTCTGCCCCCATTCCCAGAGAACTGAGCAGACCCTGGTATAATACTCTGCTTTGCTGACTCCTGTAGACATTCTCAGCTCCCACCTAGCACATTCCCATTCCTAAGTCTCAGGTTATAATATCTAGAAATATATTTTAGCTGGAACCACCAGTGGCCACAAATATGAGGATCCCAGACAATTTCCTACCAGGCAGCACACAGCCACCATACTCTCCTAAGAATCAGTGGAAAACCAAAGAACAAAAGAATCACTCAACAAAGACAAGATGACATATGTGCACCTAGAATTACAATCTTCACCAATCTCAGATGCTTAGACGTCAGAGTAAAACCAGAATTACTAACAGCCAGGATACTATTTCTCCTCTCAAGCAGAGAAATCCTAATCTGCAGGCCCTGAGAACTGCAGCACAGATGAAGCACAGAAAACCACCTTAAAGCAGTTTTTATGACTGTGAGAGAGGTCCTTAAAGAGGAAATGAATGATTGAAATTTGTAAAGAAATCTGTGAAAACACACACACACACACACACACACACACACACACAGAGAGAGAGAGAGAGAGAGAGAGAGAGAGAGAGAGAGAGAGAGAGAGAGAAACAGACACACACAGGGAGAAACAGAGAGGCAGAAAAGACAGAAAGAGAGATGGAGGAGAAAGAAGAAGAGGAAGAGGAGGAGGAGGAAGGGGAGGAGGAAGAGGAGGAGGAGGAGAAGGAGGAGGAGGAGGAGGAGGAGGAGGAGGAAGAGGAGGAGGAGGAGGAGGAAGAAGAAGAAGAAGAAGAAGAAGAAGAAGAAGAAGAAGAAGAAGAAGAAGAAATAGTTCAAGACTTGAAAATGGAAATAGAATTTAAAATTACACTAACCTGAGGGAAAACTGAAAATCAAAAATTTAGAAATTTAAACAGAGACCATAAAGGCAAGCTTCACCAACAGACTCTAGGAGATGGAAGAATCTTCGGTATTGAGAACATGATAAAAGAAATGGATTACTCAGTCAAGGAAAAATCTTAAATCTAAAAAAATCTATGATACAAAACATTGAGAAATATAAGACACCATGAAAAGGCCAAATCTAAGAATAATAGGATTGAAGAAACAGCCCATGTTTGTCGGGTTCTGTGGGGTGCAGCAGTTTCAAAGATTGGGGTGAGGGTCTCACCCATGTCTCCATTTAGAGTAGTCCTCCTGTGTGACAGGCAGGGCTGGGAGGGGGCAGGCCAGGCAATCCACAGGGAGTACAGATAAAGGTGCAGATCAAAATTGAGTATTTCTCAAAGAACAAGAAACATACAAAACACCAAATAGTCTGAATCAGAAAAGAAAGACCCCTTGAAACCTAACATCAAAACACAATATGTACTGAACAAAGAAATAATATGAAAAGCTGAAAAGGGAAAAGATCAAGGAACATATAAAGGCAAACCTGTTCGAATTACACCTGACTTCTCAGTGAAGATTCTAGAAGCCAGAAGTTCCTGGACTTATGTGCTATAGACTCTAAGATACCACAGATGCCAGCCCAGACTACTATACCCTGAAAAACATTAAATCATAATAAGTGAAGATTACAAGAAGATTAAGCAAAATTTAAATAATATCTAATTAGAAATCCAATCGTAGAGAAAGTTATACAAGGAAAACTCCAACCTAAGGAGTTTAACCATAGAGGTAACCTGAGAAAACACAAGAAATAAATAATCCCAGACCAGCAAAACAAAGAAGAGGAAATACTCAAGTGTATACACACACCACCACCACCACCACTACCACCACCACCCCCAGCCCCAGCACCAATACCACCACAACCACCAGCACCACAACCACTACCACCACTACCACCACCACCAGCACCACCACCACCACCACCACCACCACCACCACCACAACAACAACAACAACAAGATAATAATAATAATAATAGGAGTCAAGAAATATTTCTCATTAATATTAATATTAATATTTCTCAATATCAATGGTCTCAATTTCTCCAATTAAAAATACAGACTATCAGAATAGATATGAAAACAGGATTCTATCCCCCTTTTGCATCCAAGAAATACACTCAATATAAAGGAGAGGCATTTCCTTGGAGTAAAAGGATTCCAAGAGAAAAAAAAGAACCAAAAACGAAAACAAACAAACAAACAAACAAAAAAACAAAAAGCTGGGCAGTGGTGGCTCATGCCTTTAATCCCAGCACTTGGGAGGCAGGGTCAGGCAGATTTCTGAGTTTGAGGCCAGCCTGGTCATAGCAAAACTAAACATTAGGTATAGAGTTGGACACTACATATTCAAAGGAAAAATCTCCCAAGAGGACAGTGCAATTCTTATTGTCTATGCATCAAACACAATGGCATTCAAGTTCATCAAAGAAACAATGCTGACATTTAAATCACATGTTGACCCTCATACACTGATTGTGAGGGATTTCGATACCTCATTCTTGCCAATAGAAGATCATCTAGACAAAATCTAAACACATAAATGCTAGAGTTAACTGAAATAAAAAACCAAATGGACCTAACAAACACACACACAAAAAAATATAGCATCACCTCAGCACCTCATTTCTCCAAATTTTACCACATACTGAAACACACAGCAAGCCTCAATCTATAGAAACAGTACAAGAAAATGGAAATAACTGACTGAATCCTCTCAGACAACTGTAGATTAAACTTAGATATCATTAATAACAAAACAGCAGAAAGCCTACAAAGTCATGGAAACTGAACAGTTATCTACTGAATGAAAAATGTGTAAAGACAAATGTAATAAGAAATAAAAGACTTCCTAGAATCAAATGAAAATGAATGTACAACATACCCAAACTTTTGGAACAAAAATGAAGGTGGTTCTAAGAGGCAATAAATACTTACATTAAAATAATCAGAGCAATCTACTGCTACTATCTTAACCTCACACCTGAAAGCTATAGAACAACAACAACAACAACAACAAACAAATCACAAGTAAAAGGAGGAAGTGGCAAGAAATAATGAACCCAGGACGAAAATCACACAGAGAGACAAAACAAAACAAAAAATAAAGAGCTTGTTCTTTGAAAAAAAATCTATAAGATTGGCAAACTCTTATCCAAATTAACTAAAAGGAAAAGAGAGAATATGTACAAATTAACAAGATTAGAATTTAAACGAGGGACATAAAAACATATGATGAGGAAATTCAGACAATCATAAATAAGAACATACTTTAAAAACCTACACTCCATCAAAATGCAATATCTAAAATAAATGGATAATTTGTTCAATAGATACCATTTACCGAACTTAAACTAAGATCAGATAAGCAATTAAATAGACCTATAACCCCTGGCAAAATAGAAGCAGTTGTTAAAAGTCTCCCAAGCAAGAAAAGAAGCAAACAAACAATTAAAATACCACCCAAGGCCAGAGAGTTTAAACACAGAATTCTATCAGACTTTCTAAAAACAGTTATTACCAATACTCCTTAAATCATTCCACAAGAAAAACAGAAGGGACATTGCCCAGTTCCATTTCACAGGAACATAATTACACTGATATCCAAACCATACAAAGATCCAACAAAGGAAGAGAATTACAGACCAGTTTCTCTTATGAGCATAGATGGAAAAATACTCAATAAATACTTTGCAAACTGAATCCAAAAATATATCAAAAGGATCATCCACCATTATAAATTAGGCTTCATCCCAGAGATGCAAGGAAGGTTCAAGATATGTAAATCAATTCATTTAATCCAACATATATACAAACTGAAAGACAAAAAAAAAAAAAAAAAAAAAAAAAAAAAAGGATGATCTTGTTTTGGAGGTATCAGGAATACAAGGCACATACCTAAATATAATAAAGGCAATTTTACAGCAATCCCATAGCCAATATTAAATTAAATGGAGAGAGACTCAAAGTAATTCCACAAAAATCAGGAACAAGGCAAAGTTGTATACTCTCTCTGTGTCTTTTCTATATAGTGTTTTAGCTAGAGTGATAAGATACCTGAAAGAGATTAAGGAGATATAAATTAGAGAGGAATAAGTCAAAGCATCTTTATTTGCAGATGATATGATTGTTACATAAGTGACTCTAAAAATTTCACCACAGAACTCCTACAGCTGATAAACACTTTCAACAAAAAGGCTGGATACAAGATTAACTGAAAAAAACTAGTAGCCCCCGTATATACAAATGATAAAAGGACTGCAGAAGGCATCAGGGAAACAGCACTCTTCACAATAGCATGAATAATAAAACACCATAAAATATCTCAGAGTAACTCTAACAAAGGAAGCCAAAGACTTGTATGACAAAAACTTTTAGTCTTTGTAGAAAGAAACTGAAGAAGATTTCAGAATACAAAAAGATCTCCCATATTCATGGATCAGTAGGATTAACATAGTAAACATGGCCATCCTATCGAAAGCAATCTACAGATTCAAAGTAAATCCCATGAAAATTCCAACACAATTCTTCATAGATATTGAAGAACAATTTTCAGCTTCATATCTTGGTAAAAACAGTTTAGATAAAAAAAATTCCTGAACAAAAGAACTGCGGGAGGAATCATCATCCCTGATTTTAAATTCTATTACAAAGCTATAATTGAAAAACAAAGACAACAAACCAAAAAATAGTGTGATATTAGCACAAAAACAAACATTGTTCAATGGAATCAAACAGAAGACCGGGACATAAATCCACACACCCATGAACACATGATTTTTGATATAGAATCCAGGAGCATACTGGAAACAGGATAGCATCTTCAACAACTGGTGTTCATCAAGAATCCATGTAGGTCTGTACTTATAACCCTGAACAAAAATCAACTCCAAATGGATTAAAGACCTTAAAATAAAACCAGAGTGAAAAGAATGGAAGAGAAAGTAGGGAATAGCTTGAACTCATTGGAAAAGACTTTTTAAGGAGAACACCCTTAATATGGGTACTAAACTTAACAATTAATAAGTAGGACCTCATGAAACTGAGAAGATTCTGCAAGGGAAGGGGGACTATTACTGGAAAAAGCTCCAGTATACAGAATGGAAAAAGATTTTTATCAACTATACATTCAATAGAGAGCTAATGTCCACAACATATAAAGAACACAAAACAACTAGATAGCAAAAATCAACCTAATTTAAAATGGGGTACAGATATAAATCAGAAAATACTCAATAGAGGAAACACAAATGACTGAGAAACACTTATCAGATTGTTTAACATCCTTGGCCATGAGGGAAATGCAAATCAAAACTGCTTTGAGATTCCATTTTACAGCTGTCATAATGGCTAAGAGCAATAAACACAAGTGACAACTCATGCTGGCAAAGATATAGAGTGAGGGGAACACTTATCCATTGCTGGTGGGAGTACAAAGTTGTATTGCCACTGTTGTGATTGTAAAAACCATAAACCGGTGTAGAAATATGTTCTATGGGGTGTGGTGAGGTGTGGGAGAAGGGGGTGTCTTGGTGGGCCCATGACCAGGCCTCCCTTCCTCTGAGGGACCAGACACACAACAGTATAGTATAGAATAGAACTTTTTTAGGGCATGGGAGGGAACTTAAGAGAGTAGGAGAGGCAGAGAAAGGCAGGGAGAAGGAGAGGGTAGAGAAGTAGAGGCCAGCCATGACTATGTGGAAAGAGGGGGGAAGGGAATGGGGAGAGAGAGAGGCCAGAATAAGAAGAGAGTAGGAGAGGGGAGATAGAGAGGAGGGCTAAAGCAGCCCCTCTTACAGTGGTCCAGGCCTACTTGGCTGTTTCCAGGTAACTGTGGGGAGGAGTATACCTAGCCATTGCCAGGTAACTGTGAGGTAGAGCTTAGACAGAATCATAACAGCCACTATGGATACTACTTTTGGGCGTATACCCGAAAGATGTTTCATCTACCATAGACATGTTTGCTCAACCATGTTCATTGCTGTTCTATTCGTAACAACAGTACTTTGGAAATAACCTAGATGTCCCTCAACGGAAGAATGTATAAAGAAAATGTAGTACAAAATAGAGTATTAATCACCTTTAAAAAATGAAATCACAAGTTTTGAAGATAAATGGATGGAACTAACAAAAAACTTCCAAGTGATGTTTTCTGGACCCATAGAGGCAAATATGATATGCATTCAGTTCTATGTGATATTAGCTGTTAAGTCTATGATAACCAAGCTATAATCCATAGAACCAAAGAGGTTAGATATGCAGTAAGGGACTAAGGGAGACAGATTTTGTTAGGGAAAGGAAATGGAATAGTTATGAGTAGATGAGGGTTGGAAAGGGAGGATCAAGTGAGCAGGGGAAAGAGAGAATGCAGGGAGAGTCTAACAAAATTAATGCATTACCAAAAACACTTGCGCAATGCACAGAAAATGGAGAAATCAAGCTGGTGCCACCAGAGAGCTTTCACCCCTATGTTCTAGTGTCTTTGGAACAGGAAGGCATTGTGCATGCTGTCAAAAGAGAAACATAGACACCAAGTCAGCCACAAACCCTTTGATCTTAATGGTATCCTACCCATAAGGTATGCCAGGTCAATAGTACCACAAAGAATGTGGGAGTAACCAATCAATATCTGATTAAACTTAAGTCCCACTCCATGAGATGGAATCCTTTCCTGCCTCTGCTTGGGTGACCAAGGACCTAAGACTAGATAGCCCAGTGATCTAGGGTAAAATCAAATACCAGTGTTTTAAAAACCAAAAACATAGCAACAAAACATCTCCAAATAATACTCAGCTATACTTATAGATCAGCCCTCATTACAGAAACTTCATGCTGCAGCAGGTAGGGACAAATGCAGATACTCACAGCCAAACATTATGCAGACAGTGAGAGACTTTGGAACATTCACACCTAAAAAGGATGATTTATCCCCTCAGAGTTCAGAAAATTCTGCAGAAAAGGAGCCTTAAAGAGTGTGAGGGCCCGAAGGGATGGTAAACATCTAGAAAACAAACCCATCTAAATCAACATTATCACAGCTCACACAAACTCACAGTGAACTGGACAGGGCCTACGTGGGTCTGCACCAGGTTCTTTGACTACATAATATGGCTTTCAATTTAGTGTTTTCATGAAATTTCTGAGTGAAGGAACAAAAGGGTCTCTGATACTTGTGCCTTCTCTTAGGTTCTTTTCCTTCTGTTGGCTTGTTTTGTCTAGTTCCAATGTGTTCATTTCATTTTATCCTATTATACTATATCATACCATACCATATCATACCATACCATATCATATCATCATATCACTTCATATCATATCATATCATATCATATCAATCATATCATTATATAGTCCCTTAGTAGACTTTTGTATAATGAGAAACAGAACGGTGTGGACGGGGTTTGGAAGGAAAGGGAGCTGGAAAGGAAGTGGGAGGAAAAAATGAAGGAAATACTATAATAAATCAAAAAAAGAAAAATCAATAAAATACGACTTAACTAGAAAATGCTCATTCATGACTTTTCTTAGACAGAGATCACACTGCCTAGAACTGATTAAAAGCATACAGGACATATTCATGGAAGATTCTGGTTTTGTGTGCAATAAACATGTATTGTTTTATTAAGAAGCTGGCAAGAGCAGTTCTGAATTTATTCTAAGCTAATTTGCTTTACTTGCAAAGATCCAAACTGCAAAAGTTATATCATTAAAATTCTAAAATTAACCTTGAAAAAAAAAGAAATGCACAGATTCTAGGTGAGCAGCACCCACTGTGCTAAACTGTATCGCCACATGGTGGGGGGACCATTGCTGATGCGGGAAAATGAGCAGGATGCCTTTCAGTTAAACATTATTAGCAAAAATAGATGTTAGGTTGGACTTTTCGGGCTCTTTCTTTGTGGACCCGTGCTTTATGTTACCATTCTACTTGCTGCTCTATTCTGTGATCATATATCAATCCAGCCAATGACAGACTCCATCCGCAGCAGGGCTTCTTGGGACACAATGGGACTAAAAAGTTCCCATCACCTGGTGATGTTACAGATATTTTAGTCTGTGTAACTGATGCTGCAATAATGCTAAAATCACCCTCGAAGCATTTGAGAAGGGGCTATGTGTACATGGTATTATGCAGGTGTTTGTACCTACACACATGTGGAAGACAGAGGAGGGGCTCAGGTGTCTTGCTGTATTACCCATTTGAGACAAGAATCATTTATTGAACCTGGAGCGAGGCTGGTGTCTAGCAAGCTAGGGATCCACTGCCTCCACCTCAGCCCTGGGTTGCAGGTCTTCAAGGCCGTAACCAGCTTTTCCTGTGGTTTCTAGGATCAGAACTCAGGACCCCATGTTTGCTAAGCAAACTCTCTTAGCCCCTGAGCCATGTCTCCAGGCTCTAAGAATGTATCTTCATTGTTAAGCAACAGTCTCTGTGCTGGATACTGATTTAAACTCTGAAAACTCTTACTCTAAGCTGGAGCCATTTCCTTCCTCTGCTCAGAACCCAGCACCATGCGGGGCAAACAATGGACTCTCCTTGAGGTTCACTGTGGAACTCTGTGAGTCCTTGTGCATGCTCCAACACAGAAGAGTGAAAACTGCCACCTCAGTCCCAGTGTGATCCTCAGGCTAAGCTAGAATACTTGCTGAATCCTGTCTATTCAGCAGACAGAATAGGACACAGTTTTATGTCATTTTTGGCCATTCAGCAAAAGAAGTCCATTTGAAGTATATCATCTCCATACCATAGGCCAGGGTAGTAACTCTCTGCATCTTTGAATGACTGCTCCAAGTCACAGAGCACACAGATGCTCACAGACATGCTGTTCTAGAATGCATGCCCCAGCTTGGAGGCCTATATCCCTCCTTCATTCTCCACAACAAATATGTCATGGCCCTAACTTTCCTAGACAGCTTTGTCCAGCAAAAGAAAATATAGAAATCATTTCTCTAAAATCTCTTTCCTTTTTTGGGATGGACAAATATCTCTGCAGTGCTTGCTTTTGAAGGATGAGTCCTGGATCTCAACACAGGTATAACATGATATAAAGACTTGATGGTCATGAGCTTAGCCAGAGAATATGAGTGACCTAGTCTGAAATGAATAGAGCAGAAAGGGACAAAGGGAGACGCTTAGCACCCTTCTCTGGCCTCCTCATGCACACACAGGCATGCACCTACAGGCTGCACATGCAGGCATGAACATAAGGCATACACACACAGGCATGCACACACAGGAACATGCATACGAGCATGCACATTTATACACATGCTGAGTATCCACTCTCTTCTATCCCATTCCCTCTCCAAACCAACCAATAGTATTACAGTGATCTAAAAAGGAGGCTTCAGAAACAAGAACAGATAAGAATTCTGTTCACTACAAGAACTAAGCAGAAGGCTTATTATTTGGTGCAGAAATAATCCTTACTTTTCAGAAGGCTGGAGGAAAATTCGATTCTTACTCAGCTGTTTGCTTGCATAGCTGCACATTTTAACTTGGCCATAAGCACTTCCTATATTGTGTATACAATTTACGGAACAGGAGAATTTCAATTTCATCCATTTGCTTCCACACACTCTAGTAAAACATCATTTACTTGGCCCATGTTCCATTTGCATGAGAAATATAAGCAACTCTGAGCAACATCTTGCCTGAACTGGCAAAATTACCATCTGGAGCCCATGAATGGGAGTCAGTGGAGTCTCTGGAAGGAACATGATGTTCAAAACCCACCTGGCCCCATTATTGTCAGAAAGCCTTCTCAAAGCTTATGATCCAGCCAAACCCCAATGGTCTGAGACGTCAGTGATAGGGTTTAAAATATGCCCCTGTAGACCACCCTGGGCCATGCCCAGATCTTAGCAGATCCTTGTCATTAACAGCCCCTGGGAGGGGAGCACTCCCAGCTCCTCACCCTGGATAGATGCCTGGAACTCAATATGTATACAATCAATTTACAAGACAGATGGAAATTGAGTTACAGCAAATAAATCATATGGTACTTCTTTGAGTAATGTCTTTCTTTAGGGAATCTTCCTGTTGACTAATCGTGGCTTTCCACCTTTCTGATTAGCTGCACAGATGTTTTATTGATATTTGACTCCTCTTAGAAATTTCTTATTTAAAGACTCTCCAGGGTTTTTCAACATGAAGAGCTCTTCCACTTATCATGAGGAAATTTTGAACTTGTTAATTATAATCACGAGTCATTCTTTAGACACAAGAAACACACAAATATACAACAATTCACTCAAATTACCAAGACCCTAAAATTCCTCTTCCTCATCCTGTCAAATTGTTTCATTCAAAGTTTTGGACTTAAGAAAGTACAGGACGGCTTGAATTGTAGAGTTTGATGTCTCTTTTACTACATTCCAACTAGATGTTCTGGCCAAAGAGCTCAAGACACTTAAGGCAACAGTCTTCAGAATCAGAGAGATCGGGGTTGGAATTCCACCTGTGCCTACAGTTAAATCCTCTGAGCTTCAAATCCACCTCAATACAGTTAGTGTAGGAATCCTGCAAACCTCAGGATGCATTTTGAGAGAAAAGCCTGTGGTAAAACACAAGTTCCTAAGTGTGTTATTAAGAAGTGCTCATGCAGCTGTTAGGGAGGGAGAGTGTGAGGGAAAGATGAGAAGAAGGAAGAAAAGACGAGGAAGAAGGGGAGAAAGAGCGGGGAATGGGGGAGAAGACACGTGAGCCAGCACATCACTCTTTCTTTTTCGGAATGTATTGTATTAGTAGATACTGTCCCTCCCCATGTAACTGGCAACTTGAAGCCCTGTCCATATTCTGAATGGTTTGTGAGCATTTTCAGAGCCAAGGAAATTGCTCTGTGATATGTCCAGAGCATGTCTTGTGGGGAGAAGATAACACTGGCAGAATTAGCTGAGTGAAGCTCAGTAAAGGACTTGGGGACTCAAGACTTGAACCTGAAGGCAGGCGAGAGCTCAGATGCCAGCACATACATTTCAAAAGCATGGTCACTGGAGCGTCCTCCTGTCACTACAGCATCGGGGAACAGGTAAACGGGCATCTTCAGAGGTGTGTTGGCCACCCAGGGGAGCAAAACGTTGGCTGCTCATCAAGCGACCCTGTCTCCAACAATGTGAAAGAAGCCATCAATGTGAGAAGAAATGATGGGGGGTGTGAGAGATGGAAAGGAGTGAAGGAAGGAGAAGGAAATAGAGAAATGGTCTGATCTTATTGTAATTTAAAATGTCTAAAAACAAATCAGAAAAAAAATATGGTAGAGAAGCAATTGAGGAAGTTTTCCTGACCTCAATCCCCGGCCTCCATATGTAGCCACATGAGCAAACACACACACACACACACACACACACACACACACACACACACACAGAGAGAGAGAGAGAGAGAGAGAGAGAGAGAGAGAGAGAGAGAGATCTGCACATACTTAGACACAGATACACGCACACACATATATACAGACTTTCACACACACATAGACATAGACACAGACACACATATATACTCACATGCACAATATATATGTATACAAAGTGAGACCCCCTACGGAAGTTATGATTGAAGCCCTCACCCGATTCAACAGTGCTCATATGCATCTAGCAGAGAATGTCAATACATTTGTTTGCCAGTGTGTGCAAAGCGCATAGCCAGAGGTTAGTAGAGGGCCCAACCCCATTCAAACAGGAGGAAACAGGATTAAAAAAAAACCCAGAAAACCAACTCTTTACACTTCAAAACTTTCAACAAATAGTAGAGAATCACTGCCAGAGATCACTGTTAAGGTGAGGTTTAAAACAGTGTGAATAGCACCTTAATAACCCAAAAAGAGATGGGTTAAAATAAGTGATCATTATCTATTAAAAGGGCATTTCTGTCAGGCAAAAGTGGGTCTCCCTGGGATCTGCTGCATATAGTATCTGGGAGCCCTCCACCACTCTATAATTCCTAATATACATAAAAGCAACATCTTTTTTCTGATTTTTCTATTCACTTCATATCCCGTTTACTGTCCCTCCTCCTGGTCACCCATTTTTATGCATAAGTTTCCACTGCCATTATTTTGTTTTCCTGACGACATTGAGGGATGGCAAAATAAAGGCATTTATTTCTAAT
Source organism: Apodemus agrarius (assembly GCA_964023405.1). Lineage (NCBI taxonomy): Eukaryota > Metazoa > Chordata > Mammalia > Rodentia > Muridae > Apodemus > Apodemus agrarius. Next base: position 106,752,174 of record OZ030013.1, on the reverse strand, counting down.
TCTAGACCTAAGTAGCTTTTCATCTTGACAAGTTGTTAATTGCATATTGTTTCTGCCTGCTTTGGACTCTGCAGTGGCAACACAGTCTATGGTTTGTATTTGAATTAGCTGAGGAATCTTTTAAAAAGAAGTTAACTGACCCTGCTGTAGTCCAAATACTCCAGTGCCCATGGGAAAGGGAAGCCCAAAATCTGCATTGATTAAAATGCTCATCAAAGGATAATAACTTGCAAGATGGGAAAGAGCACTAGATAGAGCCAGATATCTAAGACGCCTAAGAATAAAATTAGTGGTTGGGATTCGAATTGCTGCCTCACACACATCAGTACTTAATACGGACTTTAGGAAGAATCCATTTCTCTCTGATGGCAAGAAAATCTACAGGTTGTAAGGGCCAAAAGTCAGAGAAGGCAGAGCTATGGAGCATTAAAAATAGAAAGTAGTGAGTTGGGGGCTGCGGTGCTCACCAGTGTTCCTGGCTATGGGGAAAGCTGGGCTCCATTGATCCTTCTACCTCAGCTTTCAAGACCAGGATGCATTGTGACGTGCTAGCTAAAAAAACTAACAATAACAATAACAACAACAACAACACAACCACATGTTTATCATGTGCTAATTTAGGCACAACATATTTTCTAGATAAATGCAATCTACCATTCCCAGGAGTGTGTACCGTTCTTTTATTAATATAAATTTTCTTTTTATTTCTTACTCTTTTAGTAAGAACAGCTCAAGCCACCTAATTTGAATGAACTAAGAAGGCTTCAACTGGCAGTCAACACTGATCCATTCTTATCTCCCTGTACAAAGCTCAAGTCCAAGTGAATCAAGGACCCACACATAAAACGAGATACACTGAGTCTAATTGAAGAGAAAGTGGCGAAGAACCTGGAGCACGTAGGCACAGGGGAAAATTTCTTGAATAGAACACCAATAGCTTATGCTCTAAGATAAGGAATTGACAAATGGGACCTCATAAAATTGCAAAGCTTCTGTAAGGCAATGGACATTGTCAATAGGACAAAACGGCAACCAACAGATTGGAAAAGATCTTTACCAATCCTACATCCAACAGGGGGCTAACATCCAGTATATACAAAGAACTCAAGAAGTTAGACTCCAGAGAGTCAAATAACCCTATTAAAAATGGGGTACAGAGCTAAACAAAGAATTCTCAACTGAAGAATACCTGATGGCTGAGAAACACCTAAAGAAATGTTCAACATCCTTAATCATCAGGGAAACTCAAATCAAAACAACCCAGAGTTTCCCCCTCACCAGTAAGAATGGCCAAGACCAGGGGACAGCAGATGCTGGAGAGGATTTGGAGAAAGAGGAACACTCCTCCATTGCTGGTGGGATTGCAAGCTGGTAAACCCACTCTGGAAATCAGTTTGGTGCTTCCTCAGAAAACTGGACATGATACTACCTGAGAACCCAGATATACCACCCCTTGGCATACACCCAGAGGATTCCTCAACATGTAATAAGGACACATGCTCCACTATGTTCATAGCAGCCTTATTTATAATAGTCAGAAGCTGGAAAGAACCCAGATGTCCCTCAACAGAGGAATGGATACAGAAAATGTGGTACATCTACACAATGGAGTACTACTCAGCCATTAAAAGCAATGAATTCATGAAATCCTTAGACAAATGGATAGAGCTAGAAAATATCGTCCTGAGTGAGGTAGCCCAATCACAGAAGAGCATACATGGTATTCACTCACTGATACGTGGATATTAGCCCAAAAGCTTGGAATGCCCAAGAGACAACTCACAGACCACATGAAGCTCAAGATGAAGAAAGACCAAAGTGTGGATACTTTGATCCTTATTGGAAAGTGAATCAAATCACTCATGGCTCACTGCCAACCAATAGAATGAGCATAGGGTCCCCAATGGAGAAGCTAGAGAGAGGCCCCAAGGAGCTAAAGAGGTGAACGGCCCTGCAGGAGGAACAATAATATGTACCAACCAGTACCCCCAGAGCTCCCAGGGACTAAACCACCAACCAAAGAATACATGTGGAGGAACCCTTGACTTCAGCTACATATGCAGCAGAAGATGACCATTTCAGACATCCATGAGAGGAGAGGCCATTGGTCCTGTGAAGACTCAATTCCCCAGAATAGGGGAATGCAATTCAAGAAATTGGGGGGTAGGGGTGAGCACAGGGAAGGAGGATGGGATAAGGGGGTTTTCGGAGGGGTAAGGTGGAAAGGGGATACCATTTGAAATGTAAATAAACTAAATATCTAATAAAAAAAAAGAAGTCTTCATGATGTCTCTTTTGAGGCTTGCAAAGTGGCTGAGTGGATAAAGTGTTTATTTAGAACCTGAACTCAGATCCTAGAGTCCACATAAAAGCCAGGTATGGGGGTGAATGTCTCCAATATCAGCAATGGGAGACAGCAGAGACCTCCAGATGCCAGGGGTTAGCTTGCTTGACAATTTACAGGAAGCAATGAGGTTTAACATTCATGAGAGACCCTATCTGGAAAAGGAAGATGGAAAGCTACAGGGAAGCACACCTGCATCAACCTCACATGCATCCACATGGGCGTGTACATGGTGGGTACACACACATGTGCATGTTTGCATACGCACACTCTCACATGTATATGCACATACAAATGCAGTTGTATCTGTTTAAACTTTTAGTTACAGAAAAACTAAAATGTTGATCCCTCTGGATAGGTCTCTGCTCATATACATGCTATCGAGGAGTTTATCTTCCTGTAGAGTAAGATGGCCTCACATCACAGGTACAGTTCTGCATACTAGGAATCAAGGACAGATCAATGCTTGCTGCATATCAGGAAGCAAAGTCTTAGGGTTAGTTCTCAACAGGCATTACTAATCACTGAGTAGGTGGGAAGGGGAGACACTGGAGCCAAATCACCTCTGGTTCCTGAAATGCTGAAGCTAAATTCATAAACAAGAGTTTGAATGAAATCATAAAACTAAAATACACTAGACTCCTGTGTGGTCTACCGAAATCCCCTAACAAGGAAAAAGATTACAGAGAGACTCAGGCATTGACAACATACTGTACTTGGAAAAGGACTGAAATATATAGTCCACAAAGACACAGGGTGCTCATTTGGAAAAAGAATGGAAATCATAGACTCATCCCATTACTGAGTCAAATGTACCGTGTGGCATATGGGCAGTAACATCCACCATTTGGGTGGCTTTGTGAAATTTAAAATGTGAAGAAAACAGAAGCCCACAGAGGGTGCCGTAAACTCAGGGGCTGGCTGCAGAATCCCAGGCTTGCCAGCAAGCTCACTGCCTGCCAGTGTTTGCCCACCCAATCAAAGACACAGCATGAAAGAGGAGAGGAGTATTTCTTAAGTTCATCTTATTTCATCAAAGAAGTTGGCGCACCTTCCAAACTTGTATTAATATAGCATGAGATAAAATGTCCACACATCTCTAAGGCAGGATACCAAGGAGCTGTTAGGACTAATGCTGTGGAAAAACAGTTTGGAAATGGAGAAGTGCCAACAAATTGTTAGGTTTTTAAAAGTTTGTTACGCCTCATAAGATGGCTTTCATAAAAAGTAACTGTTATAAAGTATGAAGAATACTAAAGTGGCTTATTTATATCCACAATATTTCTTGGGTGTGTCCCATAATGCTAGACACTGGGGAAATCATAGTAGATGATAGTTTCTGATCTCATGGTACTTGATTCTAGGGACATTATGTAGAGAGCAAACAGATTCAGGGATATGTGAAGTCCAGTCTGAGGTCATGTGAACAATGGGAAAAGCAAAGCATGATGGGAAGAGAAGAGATCCAGGGAAGAGCCGCCATGCTTAGAAAGAAGCCCTCTCTCTCAATAGAGCTTAGGAAGCAAGGGCAGAGAGGGGTGGTAACAGGTGACAGGTGGGCTTGGCAGCACTGGGAACAGCAAAGAGCAAATGTCTTGATGAACGGGAGAGTGGCTAGTGTATTCAAGAGGCAACAAAGAGGTCAGAATGACCAGAACAATTGAGACACAGTCAAAATAAGGCAGTTGAATAGACCCTACCCATTATGTGATCATCACAAGCCATGTAGAATCTCAGGAGTTTCCAGGAGTGAGGTTGACAGCCATTAGACAGATATGACATGATAATGCTTATGTTCAGAGTCAAGGTATCTCCCTGCTATGTGGAGGGTACGCTGGAAAGCAGAGGACCTTCCAGCGTGCTGTAACAAAATACCAAAGGCTTATAAACAATATAAACCCCATTCTCAGTCTGAGGGCTAAAGGTCTAAGATCACAGTGTTTAAAGATTTAGTACTGGGGAGGCTTACTTTCTTACAGGTGTTTCTCACTCTGACCTGCAGGATAGAAGCCTGGAAGGGCCAGAACCTTCTCTTGGACCTCTTTCTTTCCTCTCCTCTCCTCTCCTCTCCTCCCCTCTTTTCTTCTCTTCTCCTCCTCCTCCTCCTCCTTCTCCTCCTCCTCTTCTCCCTCTCCCTCTCCCTCTCCCCCTCCCCCCCTCTCTCTCTCACTTTCCTGAGAAAGGTCTCATGTGAATATAGTCTTGTAATCCAAGCTGGCCTCTCTTATTTGTAGCCAAGGATTCATTTAAACTCCTGAGCTTCCTACCTATTCCTCCCCAATACAGGGATTATGTACATGTGCCACCATGTCTAGCTCTCAGATCTCATTCAAATCATATCCATAGAGCTTGGGTCTTATGGCATAATTACCTCCCCAAATATTCCCTCATCAAGACACCTTGGAGGTTTGGATTAAAAATTTTAGAGATAGAAACATTAGGATTAAGCAGGCACACAAGTAGAACACCCAGGGGCTTTCAGGTACTATAAATAGCAATTCTCCCTGGACCAGAACAGTAGCTATCCATGGGCCAGAGGTCAGATTTCATGCATTTTGTGAAGCTGGAGCTGCTGTGGTTTGCTGGGGCATGCAGGATGTACAGAGGAGAGGTCCTGACATGTCCTAAGATGACAAGACTGAGTAGGACTCCATTGATAAGTGGCCATGGAGACCTGGATCCAGCAGTGAAGACGAAGCCCCAATGAGACAGGACTGAAGAGAAGATGAGATGAGAGGACCGGCCCAACTCCATCAGTGCAGACAACTCTTTTCAGTCATTAGAAAAATGGAAAGGAGTGGGGTGCTGTAACCATTCAAATGTCAACCTCAGCTAGCAGAAGCTGGCAGAATAGTAACTTACAGTCCTGTGGCAGATTAAATAAGAAACGACCCCTTTTAGTCTTGGGCATTTGAAGACTTGGCCTGCAGATGCTGCTGCTGCTGCTGCTGGGGGAGGTTTAGGTGGAAGAGCTTTCCTGGAGGAAAGTCAGCGAGCAAGCATTGGGGTTAAAATGTAAAGATTGCATCCAGTTTAGTAAAGAAACCGAGGGGGGAGGGGGAATGATTGGGGAATAGTTGGGGGGGAGAAGAACTATGGGAACTATGGTGGGTGGGAACTGGGAAAGGGGAAAGCCTTTGAAATGTAAACATAGAATATAGAAAATAAAAATAACTAAAAAAAAAAACAAAAAACAAAAAACAAAAAACAAAACAAAAAAAAAAAAAAAAAAAAAAAAAAAACCTCAAGCCACTCCCATTTCACTGTCTCTGGTCCATACTTAGAGTTGAGAAGTGTGCCCTCGGCTTCCTGCTCCCACTGCCCTGCCTTCCCTCCAGGGTGCACTTTCAATACTCTGAACTATAAGCCAAAATAACGCCTTAAAATTGTGATTTCCTGACTTAAAAATGATTGTTTCACGAATAAATCCAAGAAATGTTCACACACACACACACACACACACACACACACACCAGAGAGAGACAGAGACAGAGAGAGAGACAGAGAGACAGAGAGAGACAGAGAGAAGTGCAAAAAAATAAATAATATATTAAAAATAAAAATTAACTTGAAAGATCCCAATCAGATCCATGGTGTAGCAACCTTTTAGGTTAGGAGAAAGGGGTAATATATGTATGTGCGGAGAAAAAACTTTAAAATTCAAAAATCAAAGAAGCCACTATGAAGACATCCCATAATAGTGATATCTAGCAACCAAAATGCTGTCTTCACATCATCATTTTCCATGCGCTTAAATATATTGAATGCATGCTGAAGAACCGTATTAACTCTTCTCCAATGTTACTCTTACTCACTAGTCACCAGTGCCTTTCAGATGTGCGGAAAATCTTAAATTACACCAAAGAAAAGAATTTCAGGAGAGAGAGGGAGGGAGGTAAAGGGAGAAAGAGAGAGAGAAAGAGAAAGAGAGAGAGAGAGAGAGAGAGAGAGAGAGGGAGGGAGGGAGGGAGGGAAGGAGGGAGAGAGAAAGAGAGAGAGAGAGAGAGAGAGAGAGAGAGAGAGAGAGAGAGAGAGAGTGAGTCTCAGAAGTCAAACTGAGCCGGGCGGTGGTGGCACATGCCTTGCACTTGGGAGGCAGAGGCAGGTAGATTTCTGAATTCGAGGCCATCCAGGTCTACAAAGTGAGTTCCAGGACAGCCAGGGCTACACAGAGAAACCCTGTCATGAAAAAAAAATAAGTCAAAGTGAAGCAAAGTTGGGGGTCTACTAAGAAAACAAACAAAAATACATACTCAAAAATTCAGAGTACCAGCATTAAGGAAAGCATACATGCTAGTGACTTGAAAGCAGCTATTAAGGGCCTGGAAAGATGGCTTGGTGCTTAAAAATGCTCAGACTGCTCTAAAAGGAACTGAATTTTGTTCCTAGCATGCAAGTCTCTTTTTCTGATTTCCATAGGCACTGGCACACATATGATATACACTGGCACACATGTGACATACATTGGCACATAGGTGGCATACATGAATATACATATGACTTATACTAATACACATGTGGCATGCACCTACACACAAGTGGCATATACTGGCCCACATGTGACAAACATTTACACATATGTTGCACACATGAACATACTTGTGGTATATATATATATATATATATATATATGGATACACATGTGGCATGCATGGATAAATACATAGGCATATACTGACACACATGTGGAATATACAAGCAGCATGCACATACATGTATGTGACATGCACAAATGTACATGTGACCTACACTGATACACATGAGGCATGCATGAACATACATGTAGCATGCATGAATATACATGTGGCATACACTGACACACATGGAATATATATGCAAAATGCACATACACACATGTGACATGTACAAACATACATGTGACCTACACTGACACATGTGTAGCATGCATGGACACACATGTAGCATGCATGGGCATACATGTGGCATACACTGACACACATGTGATATACACTGGCATAGGCACACATACACAGATAAACATAAAAAATAAATCTTTTTTTAAAAACTGAGAAAAGGGTTCGATGAGCAGCCTTTAAGAAAACTGTATAACTTTTGCAGCTTTTCAAGTAACATGGTTCAGTGGATATATTTTACCACATGACTCAGAGATTAAGCAAAGTTTAAAAACTAAGTAAAGTTTTAACTTAGGTTTATTTTTCTTATCATGAAGAACTTCTTTTCAGAAGTGAATTTATAAGGCAGTTAATGAGGTTCATTGTTAAGGTTAAAAGACCAGAGAGGAAGCCTACAAGGGTCAATTCAAAGGTTGCAGAGTGTAAGACAGACTTTGTGACCTTAAGCATGGTTCGTTAGATGTTTTAATGCTATTGTTTGAGATATTTTAGAAAAGGAAACACTAGTTCCATTCAGAGGATCTTCACAGCAGCTCTGCCACATTCCTGACTTTCAGCCAATGAGGAAACACAAACCAGACCCCAGACCCCACCTCATCTTCCCTCACCTTCCATTTTGACTCGCTGCCATCTAAGCTGTCTAGGAAACTGAATCCAGAATCCACTTTATGACACTTGGTCCATCCATTCACTCTCCAAATATCCAATGTGTACCCATTACACATAAGCAAGGTCTAACAGGCTGAATGACTCCTGAGAAGCCCTTGTGAACACTTAGAAGCAGGTCAATGGAACAAAACAGATGACCCAAGCTAGAGTGAGCGTAACTACAATCTGATATTCGACAAAGACACCAAAAAATACACATTGGAGAAAAAGCAGCATATTCAACAAATAGGGCTGGGGAGACTGGATGTTCAGATATAGAAGAGTAAAAATGAGACCAGGATCTGTCATTCTGCGCAAAAACTAACCCCTAATGGGTCAAACCTGAAATGCTAAAACTTCTAGAAGAAAGTATAAGCAGTGCTATACAATATATATGTGCAAGAAAGGATTTTCTGAATAGGATTTCACCTTTAAAACCTCAGTTAAAGCAGTACTTCTCAAATGAATTTAAATTGCAATTTGCAAGACTAAACACATGCACACACATCTACATCCTGGATCCCCTGATCGTTTTCTAATAAAGCACTGTCATATAAGTTAGATCTGTATTGGGACTGGGTAAATAGATTGGTACATAGTCTTGGGAAAATTAGAAAAGTGCAAGTGATAATAATAATTATTATTATAGAAGAGATCATGAACTTGAAAGGAACTGGGAGGACACAGTTGGAATTGAAGGGGGTGATGGAAAGATGGAAATGAGGTAAATACAATACACATATATGAAATCCTAAATTTTTATAAATTAAATTAGGAAATGCCAACATGTTCTAAAGAGTAGTGAGATTTTCCGCCCTTCAGGGAAGCTCCTTAAAACAGACACTGGATGTTGTGGGTCTAACCTTCCTCAGAGGTCTTCAGCCACCAGTCCACCAGGGTCAGGGAGCAGAGGCCAAGGGCAGGGTTCACATGGCCGGAAGTATGGTGGAACAACTCCACTGATCAGGATCAATCCTATCATTTCTTCACAGACTACATCATCCTTCATATTAAAGGGCTTCACTTAATGGTTTGTGTCAATTTACAATTAGTGTCCTCACTATGAGGGGCTGTAGACATAGGCATGTTCAAGCATCCCTTATATACCTATGTAACAACTTAAAATATGCAAGATGCAGACTTGATGAAGGTTCATGCCTTTGAAAAAGGTTTACACAGTGTTTGGATTTGAAGCACTCAATTAAGAATTCTCTCCCCAGAAAAGAAAGTACCTGTAGGCTGAGAATGTGCTCTCTGCCCCACCCCCAACACACACACACACACACACACACACACACACACACACACCCCACATACATACCGAAAGATATGTATACCAGATACCATAATTAAGATACCATAATTCTTAGAATCTGTAAATATATCACCTTCTCTAGAAAGTTAAGGCTATCATTCTGAAGTATCATATAGACATGATATTAGACCTTCCTTAAGTCATTGAGGGCCTCCTGAGAAGAGGAACAAAATGAGAGTTTTGAGAGACAACTGCAGGATCAGAGGCAACTGAATAGAGTAAGATGAAGAGAGAGTGACAGAAATGCAGAGCACCCTGGTAAGGGCTGAAGACCCCCCTCCCCATGCCTCCAGAAGGAACACACCACTTGGACTTGGGATTTGGGTTCTCCACATATCTAAGTTAAATCCACACTGGTTTTTAACCGTAAAATTTGTGGCAACTTGGTACAGAAGCAAGAGGAAATCAATATACACACCCCATTTGTATGAAATAGGATAGCCTGTGTCCCACTGTGTTATCCAGGACCATTGGTTATCTCCCAGCAGGCTCTGGGGTAAAGAGCAAAGTATAGACAGATGTCAGTAGAAGAAAAAGGGGGGGGGGAAATTTAGAAGCCTAGATGTGGCCTCCAGTGGACAGCTTTCCTTAGCAATAGGACAGGATGCACGTCCTTGGTCCTGGATCAGCAAGTCAAGGTTGACAGAGAAGGCAGAGTGTAGAACAATCGGGTGAAGGAAGGGGTTGCTGGCTTGGGGAAAAGAGGGTGGAAATGTTGATCCTGTACCCACTTTCACAGTTTCACTTGGACTTGACACTTCCTATGACTCTACGATTGCTTTCCAACTTGATCTCCATTTATTCTCCCCAAGTAAGCAAGGCTTCTTTAGAATCCACTCAGGATAAAAGAGATCACAGCAGCACAAGCCAAAATATCATCCCTGCTGAAGGAGACCAAAGGCTGACATGAGTCAAACCTGCTCATCTCAGGCCCCCATGGAGAAGCTGAAGAAAGAAGAGTCAAAGACCTCACTGACTCTCAGATTACTATCCTGAAAGTAGAAGAAACTGACTGCTGAATTTCACCATTGTTTTAATGGAATTCTTCAGGAACTAGAAAAAGGCTTATATTCCCCGAGCCCTGCACGACAGAAGCATATCATAAATAAGATAACATGGAGGCCAAAAGAACAGACAGCAATGGACAAAAAGGGATTTGTTAGGGAAAAACTCAGTGGAGTTTAGATAGATACAATGGTATATTGCTGCTGCTGCTGAATGTCCTTGTCCAAATTCCTGTCATTTTCCATACTCCTTTGCCCTACCTCTTCTGAGAAGCAGGATTAATACTATCCTATGGTATTAGTCCTTGGATTTTCTTAGGTTTAATCTCTTCCAAGCAAGCAATCACTGAGAGCACACTACTGTAGTTCATTGTGCAAAGAGTCTATTAGAGCTGTTGAACTGAATGAAAATAGAGCCTGCCATGTTCCAAGTTGTTGCTCAATACTTTCTCACTGAACCTCCAGTGCTATCTGTCAAGTGGGATTACGGTGCCTGTGGTACCATTTTATTTGTGTTACCACTTAACAATCAGAGAGTAACTTCTTACCTGGCAAGGTGGATATTTCAATTGTGTCGCAGAGTTTAGAGCTGCCTCTTATCAGGAGTATATTTGAAGGAATAAGAAATCTAGTGAAGAAGCACTATCTTATAGCATAGGATGCTTAGAAGACAAACTCACCTTAGCCAGTTCAGGATCCTTCTTGAAAATGCTTTATATCTTTTCAAAGCTAATATCTTACTCAAACAAGTGTTTGACGTGGTCCCAATTATCATCTTTACCACCCATTTTAATACTTCAACTGCAAATCATCAAACATTAGTTCTCCAGGATCCATTCAACTGAACATTTACTGGAGTTAGGTTTATGTCACAATCTCTATGAAAAGGAGTTTGTAAAGAATATCTGACCAGCAGAACCCACAAGTTTTGGTAAGATGATTTTCCTGCAGAATGCTTGTATTTATTTGGATATTAATTACAAAATATGTTCTGTCCTCTTAAAAATATGTTAATCAAGTCTTACAAAACAACTGAGCATGCAAGTTGGAAGGGACCTAGAGTCATTCACCAACTGTCCAGCTATGAGTTCCCCAACAGTAACTCAGTCTAACAGTTGCCCAAACCTCCCCTAAACACTGCCTTGGAAATGAAACTCATTCTAATCTTGGACACACCATTTTTCTTCAAGCTATGAAACAATACACTGGGGTTCCCACTCTTTGAGTCACTTTCTGCCCAGGGCAATCTAGCAAAAGGAGTAGCCTGCCTCTTTGTCCAGACAGAACTCACTAATTCTTCCAGCTCTGACCATGAGGTTGAGCTGTGATGAAAGCCTCGGGGTCTGTCTTTGTCTCCGGCCCTCCTGGAGACTACTCCCCATACCCTGACCTGGCAATCCTACCATGGTTTTGTATCTGCTTAAAGGACCTGCTTGAACAACGGAATTCCTAAAAGAGAAGAATAATCCCATCAACAGCCCCCAAGTCAGCCTTGCAATGAGCATGACCTACTCTCTGCCAAGACCAACTTCCTGTTCTTTTCTCTCCTTCCCTCTTTCCCTCCTCCCAACCTGCTTTCCTTTCCTTTCCCTCTTTCCTTCCTTCCTTCCTTCCTTTCAAAGATATATTTGTTCATGTATATGGATATTTTGTCTATAATATGTATGTATGTCTACACACCAGAAGAGGGCAGTGGATCTCATGGGACTTCAGTTACAGACAATTGTGAACCACTGCGTGGGTGCTGAAATTGAACTCAAGACATTAGGGGAACATCCAGTGCCTGGTGAGTTATCACCTCTCTAGCCCTCTGCTCTTTTCTTAAGAGTTCAAATTACCTTTTGCAAGTCATCCTAAGTTATATATGTCAAAACAAAGCAAAACTAAGGCTGCTATAGAATCCATCTCAAGAATATAGATATTAAGTGACTACACAAATGCTATTCTTTGGTTTTCATGCAAAGTAAGTTTTCTTATGACATATTCACACATACTTGGTTTTGACTGACCCTTCCACAAATATCAATCAATTGTAATGTTCTGAATCTTAAATTACAAAATTCAACTGGTGTTGCAAGATATGTCCTATCCATTCACATTGAGGCAGTGAGAGTCCAGTGGTTGGAGGGTAGAGAGGAGGAGGAACTAAGAGAAGTGAGGGGAGGAGAGAGAGAGAGAAAGAGCTCTGTGGATCAGATGAGCAGACCAGAGAAGGAGGCATGGATATCAAGATGGCTTCAGACGAATTTCTGGTGTTTTGGAGCGGTTAGATAATTGGGATAAGACTTTATCATTGTAACTTGGCATTATGTAATTGAGAGTTTTATATACATAAAGATGTTTGGTTAACTATTCAAGTTTAAGAGTCATGCTTTACCGGATACTTGGGCGCTGGGCAGAAGTGTGGGATTCCCGCCATTTACAGAGCCTATGGTAGAGAGGGAACACAGCTAGGATGCTGTGAGAGCTATCTGAAAGAGAGAGTCGCCCTGGGCGGGACACACGGGGACTTGGTGCAGAGGCCTGGCGGGGAGTACAAATTTATAATTATTTTTCCATTACAAACTGGGGGAGGAGGGGAACCTTGTCTATCTTGAATAATTTCCTTTCAAAAACATTCCCATCTAAGGATAAACTGAACATGAGGGTTAGATTAGTAATGGAAGGAAACCAAGAAAAAGATAATTTTATAGACTAGAAAAGAATATTTGCCAGGACTGACTGTTTCTTCAAAACATGTTTTCTTTCCTGAAATTTGTGTGGCTTTGGTCCTGGAACTCTGATGAGGCACAGCAAGGCAATGATAGACATGCTTGCAGGAAGGCCAGAACCAGGTGAGACTTTTCCAAGCCACCACAACACAGAACCTCAGCGTGTTAATTACAGGGAGGAGAGGTTGGCTGGCTTCAATAAGAGGTCTCAGGCTGTAAGTAGAGGAGGAAGCTCCAGCTGTCAGGCTTTCCATTCACTGATTAACCCTTTACAGTCACAATCCAAAGAATAGCTCTGTCACTTCTCCCTAGCATGGGGCATCTGTCTTATTAGCTCCTGTGAGTCTAAGCCCTTTAATATTTATAACACATTGACTCAGGACTTCACTCTCAAGGCTTCCTCTGCTCCCACAATCCTTACCTCATAGAACACAGCAAAGGAAGCAATGAATTTTAGAGGTGAAATGGGAGATGTGAAAGGAAGAAGGCCACAGACATGAGGTAGAGGCTGGCTAAACTGGTGTGTCTCCCTGAGAGTGTGAGACTGGTAAATGAACTTTGCAAGACCACTAAGCATTGGCTTGGCAGTTGCCACCACCCACAGTGGGTAGCTCACCCCATCTCAACAAGACATTGTAATAACACAAACACAATTTACCCATGCCAGCTTGGGTGTGTTGAGTTGCCACCTTCTCATTTAGGCTTTCTTTCTTTCTAGCTTCCTTTTTTTTTTTAACTTCTGGGCCATCAACAAGCACTGATTGAAAAGGGAAAACTCACAGAGATTTCAATTACTGTTAATGTTGCCTGAGTGTTTCCACTGTCACAGTCTCGGGCTTCAACTTTTTAATAAGTTTCCCGTAATTATTACAAGGTTTTGGTCTAATTCCAGCTGAGGATTTAATGGGACTCATTCTGACAAGATATAGGATATTGTCCCAATAGATGCTCATTTGGAAATGGGCCTCTTGCAATTTCGAGTGTGCAGAGCTGTGCAAGATTAAAAGTACTGGCAGTCTAATTTCTACCTTGTGTCCCAGGCTCCATGGATTTGTAGCTCATCCAGGCTGTCCATCTGGGGAGCAAACAGCATGTACTCCTTGATGAGAAACTCTGGCCAACCGACCAGCTGTGAAAAAAATAGATTACTCTTGTCATTTTTTTTCTGCTAGGTAATTTGCTGGGAGTAAAAATATAATTTTTAGAAGGTGTGCAGTTAAAAGCAAATCCCAGGGATGTGTTTGATTTATACTTAAAACTTCACTGCACTTTATTTGTTAATTTTTCAACAATACCCTGGCTGGGATAATATTTTCTAATTCTGAGGAAATAGAAAGATTGGTTTCTGGCATTTGTGTACGATGCAAGCACAGGTTAAGGGACCAGAGGAGAGAGAACAAAGGGGGACTCAGCTGGCAGCCTGAACTGAGCACAAAGAGATGCACTATTGGTCTCCCAACAGGTGAAGGATATATGATGATAGTATTAAGTAACTGCTGGGAGAATGTATCTTGTTATCCCCAGGCTGCTAAAATTGTAAATGCATCTATTCAGGCCCCTGGAATATAATTCCATCCTTTGAGAATATAACTTCACCCTTGTGAGATTGTGCTACATAAATATTCAGCCTAATTCTAGATCAATTGAGCTGCAGAGTGGAGAGGGGGATCATTGGTAGCAGTCTAAATTGTGATATGCTGGGTAACATCTATAGTGTAATAGACTCACCAGGCAGTGTTTCTAGAAAGCCAAGAGGAATAGAAAAATAATGTGCCAAGTACTGAAATCAAGCCATTCCGTGTGTATCCAGTGGAGAGCTAATGTTATCATTTGAAATTAAAGAATTTGCAATAATGCTTCCACACAGTGACTTACAAAATATTCAGTCCTCAATTAGTGTTGTGCTTTAGCTTTCTGTTTTCAATTTTAGTGTGTTTTTAAGGCTGTGCCTCAGAAATTTCATTGTCTTGACCTTTAAATTATTATATTTTAAAAGAAAATTTCCAACATAAATTTTTATTTCTTAAACAATATTTATCAATGTCTGTCTTAACTATCATTAATATATACATATGTGGGAGTACATCCAGGTACATATATTTGAGTAGAGTATCCATGCATGTACACTACAAAGGTTTATATCTATAATACATAAGGTTTCCTACAATTCAACAAAGGAGTCTTATAATTTAATGATAAGAATTAGGTGAAGAAACAACAATAGGTATATTGTTACTTTTCTGTTGCTATGATAAAATATCATAACCAAAAGCAACTTATGAAAGAAAGTATTTATTTTGGCTAAGAGCGTCACATGGATAGAGTCCTCCATGGCAGTTAAGGTCTAGGGGCAATCAGGGAAAGCAAGTGACAGGAACAGGAAGCTGGCCGATAGCAACTGATACATACCAGAAGCAGAGCAAAACCAGGAAGTGAGGCTTGAAAATCTCAAAGCCCCACCTGACACTTCCTCTTGACACCCCCAAATAGCACTACCAGCTGGGAGCCAAGCATTCAAGTATATAGCCTATGGGGGACAATTCTCACTCAAAACACAAAAATAGACACGGATCCGAAGCCTCCATAGAAGCTACTGTGATGCACATGAGCACTATTAAAGGTTTTTAATGCAATGAGTTATCAGGGCAATGAAATTTTAAAATATAATGTGATACCACTCCCTACCTATTACAAGGCTGAATGTCTTATAATTAGAAAGTTAAATTGCTTTAGATAATACCTAAAATCCCAAAACTGCAGTTTGAAAATACCAAGATTTGAAAATACCAAGTTATGATGAAGAAAACAATCTCAGATCTCTTCAAAATTGCAGTTAAAGGTAAAAGGCCAAAGCACTTTTGTGCTTTTTGCAATATCAAAGAGTATGACTTAGCCATTGTCCTCCTACTATTGATCCAAGACAAATGAAAACAGATATATAAAAGTCTGCTTATGAGTGTTCACAGCAGTTGTATTTAGGTAAATGACTACATTGAGTTATATTTGTACATGTAACTATTATTCCTAAAAAAGAAACAAATTAGAGATAAATATGAGATCAGAAGTTAGACTATGAGCGAAAGAGGCCAGACACTAAAGGGCATTTTATTATATCAATAATTGAGAAACTATAAAATACATATCCAATCTTTAGTGACAAATAGATATGGCAGGGGATATTGACTATTAGATCTTGACTACAGAAGGAACTAAATAGCTTTCTGGTTAATCAAGATTTCTATTTCTATTTCTATACAGCTACATAAATGTCATAGTTCAATAGAGTATACCTTCTTATGTATCAACTTATACCTCAATAAATATGAATGGATATAATGTTTATACATAGTTTTTGGTCTGGGGATGCAGCACACTGATAGAACATTTGCCAAGGACATGCAAAGTCCTATGTTTAATTTCTCATACCACAAAATACAAAATTGGAGCCAACTCATTGTACCCAGACACAACGGTGCATGCCTGGGGAAGCTAAGGTGGGGGATTTTGAGTTCTGTACCAGCCTGAGCAAAGTAATAAGACTCCATCTCAAAACCAAAACAAAGCACACCATTAGTGGCATTCCAATGCAATTAAGGTACAAGTCTTTTAAAGGACTGCCAATTGTTTTCCTTAACATCATTGTCTCTCTTTTCCCTACTTCATTTCCAAACATACCCTTCTAGCCTTCTTGACAGCTTTAAGTGTGCCAGACACACTAAGGATGGCAATGGCCATTCATCATGCCCGGGAGACTATTATCTTAGTTATCTACCTGATTCGCTTCATTTCCTGCTATCCTCTTTCCAAGTGACATTATCTCAGCAGAATCTACTCTGCCCACTGCATTTAAAATTGTAACCTTCCATCTTAGTCCTTTTTGTGATACTGGTACAAAATAACATATACTGGGTAGTTTATAAAGAACAACCAAAAACATGCTTCATAGTACAGGAGGCTGAAAAGTCTAATAGCAGCACACCAACCTCTGCCAAAGGCCTTCTGCCACATCACATGGCAGAAGCGGAAAGAAGAGCCCAGAAAAAGAAGCCTGATTTCAATCTGTACACAAGGGCCAAGCTCTAATGACCTAAACACCTCAGAAAGCTCTCCTCACCCAACATCTCTTGGGGAGATCAAATTAGTAATATGGACTTTGATAATACATTCAAACCATAACACCTCCTGAAAATTAACAGCAACATTACCCTTATTACATATTTTTGCATAACTTTTATAATTTAATGTATTCATCATACTATAATTACATTCTCATTATCCCCAAGAATACTGTTAATAACTCGTTTGAGAATTTCTTTGTTTTGTTCATTGCCAAACCGCTAGTACACTGACACACAGAAAGAAACTAAAACTTGTTTGTTTGTTTGTTTGTTTTGTGCTTAGATCTTCTTTCTTTTTTTTATTTATTTTTTTATTTTCTATATTCTATGTTTACATTCCAAAGGCTTTCCCCTTTCCCAGTTCCCCCCTCCCTATGTCCCATAGTTCCTCTCCCCCCCAACTATTCCCCACTCATTCCTCCTCCCCCCAACAGTTTCTCTACAAAACTGGATCCAATCTTTTCAGGCCCAGGGTCCTCTCCTTTCTTCTTGGGAATCATTTGACTTGCTAATTGTGCCTTGAGTATTTAGGGCTTCTGGGCTCATTAATATCCACTTATCAGTGATTGCATTTCATGTGTATTCTTTTGTGATTGGGTTAGCTCACTCAGGATGATATTTTCCAGGTCTAACCATTTACCTACAAATTGCATGAATTCATTATTTTTAATTGCTGAGTAGTATTCCATTGTATAAATATACCACATTTTCTTTTTTTTTTAAAGAAAAACTAAATTTTATTAGATAATATTTCTTTTTTTTTTTAATTTTTATTTTCTATATTCTATGTTTACATTCCAAGGGCTTTCCCCTTTCCCAGTTCCCACCCACCATAGTTCCCATAGTTCCTCTCCCCCCCAACTATTCCCCAATCATTCCCCCTCCCCTCTCAGTTTCTTTACTAAACTGGATGCAATCTTTACATGCCCAGGGTCCTCTCCTTTCTTCTTCTTAGGAATCATTTGACTTGCTATTCGTGTCTTGAGTATTTAGTGCTTCTGGGCTCATTAATATCCACTTATCAGTGATTGCATTTCATGTGCATTCTTTTGTGATTGGGTTAGCTCACTCAGGATGATATTTTCCAGGTCTAACCATTTACCTACAAATTGCATGAATTCATTATTTTTAATTGCTGAGTAGTATTCCATTGTATAAATATACCACATTTTCTGTATCCATTCCTCCTTTGAGGGATATTTGGGCTCCTTCCAATTTCTGGCTATTATAAACAAGGCTGCTATAAACATAGTGGAGCATGTGTCTTTATTGCATGCAGGGGAATCCTCTGGGTATATGCCCAGGAGTGGTATGCCAGGGTCCTCTGGGAGTGACATGCCCAATTTTCTGAGGAACCTCCAAACTGATTTCCAGAGCGGTTTTACCATTTTGCAATCCCACCAACAATGGAGGAGTGTTCCTCTTTCTCCACATCCTCGCCAGCACTTGTTGTCTCTTGAGTTTTTAATCTTAGCCATTCTGACTGGTGTGAGGTGGAATCTCAGGGTTGTTTTGATTTGCATTTCTCTGATGACTAATGATGTTGAACATCTTTTAAGGTGTTTCTCGGCCATCCGAATTTCTTCTGGTGAAAATTCTTTGTTTAGCTCTGTGCCCCATTTTTTGATAGGGTTATTTGGTTCTTTGGGGTCTAACTTCTTGAGTTCTTTGTATATATTGGATATTAGCCCTCTGTCGGATGTGGGGTTGGTGAAGATCTTTTCCCACTTTGTTGGTTGCCGTTTTGTCCTTCTGACAGTGTCCTTTGCTTTGCAGAAACTTTGTAATTTTATGAGGTCCCATTTGTCAATCCTTGATCTTAGTGCGTACGCTATTGGTGTTCTGTTCAGGAACTTTTCCCCTGTGCCCAAGTCCTCCAGGGTCTTCCCAAGTTTCTTTTCTAATAGTTTCCGTGTGTCTGGTTTTATGTGGAGGTCCTTGATCCACTTGGAGTTGATCTTAGTGCAAAGAGATAAGAGTGGGTCAATTCGCATTCTTCTGCATGTTGACCTCCAGTTGAACCAGCACCATTTGTTGAAAAGGCTATCTTTATTCCACCGGATGGTTGTGGCTCCTTTATCAAAGATCAAGTGACCATAAGTTTGTGGGTTAATTTCTGGGTCTTCAATCCTGTTCCATTGATCTGCTTGCCTGTTGCTATACCAATACCATGCAGTTTTTAACACAATTGCTCTGTAGTACTGCTTGAGGTCAGGGATATTGATTCCCCCAGAAGTCCTTTTATTGTTGAGAATAGTTTTAGCTATCCTGGGTTTTTTGTTGCTCCAGATGAATTTGAGAATTGCTCTTTCTAGATCTATGAAGAATTGAGTTGGGATTTTGATGGGGATTGCATTGAATCTGTATATTGCTTTTGGCAAGATGGCCATTTTTACTATATTGATCCTGCCAATCCAGGAGCAAGAAATATTTTTCCATCTTCTGAGGTCTTCTTCGATTTCTTTCTTCAAGGACTTGAAGTTCCTGTTGTACAGATCTTTCGCTTGTTTGGTTAGAGTTACGCCAAGATACTTTATGTTGTTTTTGGCTATTGTGAAGGGTGTTATTTCCCTAATTTCTTTCTCAGCCTGCTTGTCCTTTGAGTACAAGAAGGCCACTGACTTGCTTGAGTTAATTTTATAACCTGCCACTTTGCTGAAGTTGTTTATCAGCTGTAGAAGTTCTCTGGTGGAGTTTTTTGGGTCGCTTAGGTAAACTATCATATCGTCTGCAAATAATGATAGTTTCACTTCTTCCTTTCCAATTTGTATCCCTTTGACTTCCTTATGTTGTCTAATTGCTCTTGCTAGAACTTCAAGTACTATATTGAAAAGATATGGAGAGAGAGGGCAGCCTTGTCTTGTCCCTGATTTTAGTGGGAATGCTTCAAGTTTCTCTCCATTTATTTTGATGTTGGCTACTGGTTTGCTGTAGATTGCTTTTACTATCTTTAGGTATGGGCCTTGAATTCCTGCTCTTTCCAAGACTTTTAGCATGAAAGGATGCTGAATTTTGTTGAATGCTTTTTCAGCATCTAATGAGATGACCATGTGGTTTTTTTCTTTCAGTTTGTTTATGTAGTGGATTACATTGATGGATTTCCGTATATTGAACCATCCCTGCATCCCTGGGATGAAGCCTACTTGATCATGGTGGATGATCGTTTTGATGTGCTCTTGGATTCGGTTAGCAAGAATTTTATTTAGTATTTTTGCATCTATATTCATAAGAGAAATTGGCCTGAAGTTCTCTTTCTTTGTTGGATCTTTTTGTGGTTTAGGTATTAGCGTAATTGTGGCTTTGAAGAATGAGTTGGGCAGTGTCCCTTCTGTCTCTATTTTGTGGAATAGTTTGAAGAGTATTGGTGTTAAGTCTTCTTTGAAGGTCTGGTAGAATTCTGCACTAAAACCATCTGGTCCCGTACTTTTTTTGGTTGGGAGGCTTTCTATAACCCCTTCTATTTCTTTAGGGGTTATGGGACTATTTAGCTGGTCTACTTGATGCTGATTTAATTTTGGTATTTGATATCTGTCTAGGAAATCGTCCATTTCCTCCAGATTCTCCAGTTGTTTTGAGTATAGACCTTTGTAGTAGGATCTGATGATCTTTTGAATTTCCTCAGTTTCTGTTGTTATGTCTCCCTTTTCATTTCTAATTTTGTTAATTTGTATACTGTCTCTGTGTCCTTTGGTTAGTCTGGCTAAGGGTTTATCTATCTTGTTGATTTTCTCAAAGAACCAGCTCTTGGTCTTGTTGATTCTTTGTATGGTTCTCTTTGTTTCTATTTGATTGATTTCAGCCCTGAGTTTGATGATTTCTTGTTTTCTACTCCTCCTGGGTGAGTTAACTTGTTTTTCTTCTAGCACTTTAAGGTGTGCTGTTAAGCTGCTAGTGTATGCTCTCTCCAGTTTCTTTTTGGATGCACTTAGAGCTATGAGTTTTCCTCTTAGCACTGCTTTCATTGTGTCCCATAGATTTGGGTAGGTTGTACCTTCATTTTCATTGAATTCTAAAAAGTCTTTGATTTCTTTTTTTATTTCTTCCTTGACCAAGGTGTCATTGAGTAGAGTATTGTTCAGTTTCCATGTGTATGTGGGCTTTCTGTTGTTTTTGTTGTTATTGAAGACCACTCTTACTCCATGGTGATCTGATAGGAGGCATGGGATTAGCTCGATCTTCTTGTATTTGTTGACATCTGTCTTGTGACCGATTTTATGGTCTATTTTGGAGAAGGTACCATGCGGTGCTGAGAAAAAGGTATATTCTTTAGCTTTAGGATGAAATGTTCTATATATATCTGTTAAATCCAATTGGTCCAGAGTTTCAATTAGTTTCACTGTGTCCCTGTTTAGTTTCTGCTTTCCTGATCGGTCCATTGAGGAGAGTGGGGTGTTGAAGTCACCCACAATTATTGTGTTAGGTGTAATGTGTGCTTTAAGCTTTAGTAAGGTTTCTTTTACAAATGAGGGTGCCCTTGCATTTGGAGCATAGATGTTCAGTATTGAGAGCTCTTCCTGGTGGATTTTCCCTTTGGCCAGCAAGAAGTGACCTTCTGGGTCTCTTTTGATGATTTTAGGTTGAAAGTCAATTTTATCTGATATTAGAATGGCTACTCCAGCTTGTTTCCTGAGACCATTTGCTTGCAAAATTGTCCTCCAGCCTTTTACTCTAAGGCAGTGTTTGTCTTTAACACTGAGATGTGTTTCCTGTATGCAGCAAAATGTAGGGTCCTGTTTCCGTATCCAGTCTGTTAGTCTATGTCTTTTTATTGGGGAATTGAGTCCATTGACGTTAAGAGATATTAAGGAATAGTAATTATTACCTCCAGACATTTTTGAAATTATATTTATTTATCTTATTTATTTTTTATATTCGAGAGGTTATCTTCTTTTGGGTTTGATGAGAGGAGGTTTCTATCTTGCTTCTTCCCGAGTGTAGTTTCCGTCCTTGTCTTGGTGTTTTCCCCCTATTATCCTTTGTAGGGCTGGATTTGTGGAGAGATATCTTGCAAATTTGGTTTTGTCATGGAATACCTTGATGTCTCCATCAATGGCAATTGAGAGTTTTGCTGGCTAAAGTAGTTTTGGCTGAAGTTTGTGTTCTCTTAGAGTTTGCATGATATCTGCCCAGGATCTTCTAGCTTTCATGGTCTCAGGTGAGAAGTCTGGTGTTATTCTGATAGGTTTTCCTTTATATGTTACTTGGCCTTTTTCTCTTGCTGCCTTTAGTATTCTTTCTTTGTTTATTACATTTGGAGTTTTGATTATTATGTGACGGGATGTATTTCTGTTCTGGTCCAGTCTGTTTGGGGTTCTATAGGCTTCTTGTATATTCATGGGCATCTCTCTCCTTAGGTTGGGGAAGTTTTCTTCCATAATTTTGTAGCAGATATTTGCTGGCCCTTTAACTTGTAAATCTTCACTCTCGTCTATACCTATAATCCTTAGGTTTGGTCTTCTCATAGTGTCTTGGATTTCCTGGATATTTTGGGTTACCACCTTTTTGCATTTAGTGTTTTCTTTGACTGTTGAATCAATGGTTCCTATGGTATCTTCGGCTTCTGAGATTCTGTCTTCTATCTCTTGTATTCTATTGTTGATACTTGCGTCTAGGGCCCCTGATTTCTTCCCCAGGTTTTCTATCTCCAATGTTGTCTCCCTCTGTGATTTCTTAGTTGTTTCTACTTCTGTTTTTAGTATCTGGATGGATGTGCTCAGATCTTTCGTTTGCTTGATTGTGTTTTCATGTATTTCTTTAATAGATTTTTGTGCTTCCTCTTTCATAGCTTCTACTTGTTGGCCCACGTTCTTCTGTAGTTCTTTAAGTGACTTTTGTCTTTCTTCCTTATTGTCTTCTTCTCTTTGATCCATCTTCTCCTGAATTTCTTGAAGTGATTTTTGTATTTGCCTCGTAAAGGCTTCTAACTTTTGATCCATTTTCTCCTCTATTTCTTTACGAGATTTTTCTATGTGTTCAGCTACCAGCATCCTGACCAGTGATTTTATATCCAAGTCTTGTTTTTCTGGTGTTTTAGGGTATCCAGGGATTCCTGTTGTTGGAGAACTGGGTTCAGATGCTGTCATGTTGCCTTGATTTTTGTTAGTAACGTTCCTTCATTTTCCTTTTGCCATCTGGTTATTTCTGGTTTTAGTTGGCCTTGTTGTTAGTGGCTGGTGTTTGAATCTCCTGTGAGGCTGGGCTCACCTGTTGTTTCTCTACTGGTAAATATGTGTGACTGCTGCTTTAAGGGATCATAAGCTGGCTGCCACCCATGCGATTGTAGCCCCTGTTGGAGTCTGTCTACCTGGGCTTCTCCAGCTGTGTCCTGGTTGCAAGGAACTCGGCCTGCTTGGTTCTGAGACCCTAGCAGATCCCCCTGTGCGGGTAGCCCTGGAAGGGGTGTTTTCCTGGGCCTTTCCAGCTATGTCCTGGTTGCAATATGGAGGCCCGCAGCTACCGCTGGTCCAGGGGCCGGTGAGCTGGTTGCAGAATGCAGCCTAGGTGCTCGCCAGAGGGCGCGGGGATGTCCCACAGAGCCTGGGCCTTTCCTGCTGTGTCCTGGGCCTTTCCAGCTATGTCCTGGTTGCAATATGGAGGCCCTCCGCTTCTGCTGGTCCAGGGGCCGGCGAGCTGGTTGCAGAAAGCAGCCTCGGTGCTCGCCAGAGGGCACGGGGATGCCCCGCAGAGCCTAGGCGGAACTCAGCCTGCTTGGGTCCGAGACCCTAGCAGATCCCCCCGTGAGGGCAGCCCTGGAAGGGGTGTTTACCTGGGCCTTTCCAGCTATGTCCTGGTTGCAATATGGAGGCCCGCCGCTTCTGCTGGTCCAGGGGCCGGCGAGCTGGTTGCAGAAAGCAGCCTCGGTGCTCGCCAGAGGGTGCGAGGAAGTCCCACAGAGCCTGGGCCTTTCCAGCTGTGTCCTGGTTGCAATATGGAGGCCCGCCGCGCTGGTCCAGGGGCCGGCGAGCTGGTTGCAGAAAGCAGCCTAGGTGCTCGCCAGAGGGTGCGGGGAAGTCCCACAGAGCCTGGGCCACATTTTCTGTATCCATTCCTCCTTTGAGGGATATTTGGGCTCCTTCCAATTTCTGGCTATTATAAACAAGGCTGCTATAAACATAGTGGAGCATGTGTCTTTATTGTATGCAGGGGAATCCTCTGGGTATATGCCCAGGAGTGGTATGCCAGGGTCCTCTGGAAAGAACATGCCCAATTTTCTGAGGAACCGACACACTGATTTCCAGAGCGGTTTTACCATTTTGCAATCCCACCAACAGTGGAGGAGTGTTCCTCTTTCTCCACATCCTCGCCAGCATTTGTCGTCTCTTGAGTTTTTAATCTTAGCCATTCTGACTGGTGTGAGGTGGAATCTCAGGGTTGTTTTGATTTGCATTTCTCTGATGACTAACGATGTTGACCATCTCTTAAGGTGTTTCTCAGCCATCTGAATTTCTTCTGGTGAAAATTCTTTGTTTAGCTCTGTACCCCATTTTTGATAGGGTTATTTGGTTCTTTGGGGTCTAACTTCTTGAGTTCTTTGTATATATTGGATATTAGCCCTCTGTCGGATGTGGGGTTGGTGAAGATCTTTTCCCACTTTGTTGGTTGTCGTTTTGTCCTTCTGACAGTGTCCTTTGCCTTGCAGAAACTTTGTAATTTTATGAGGTCCCATAGGAGGTCCCATAGGAGGTCCCATAGGAGGTCCCATAGGAGGGGACCTCAACTGAGAAAATGCCCCAATAAAATCCAGCTGTAGGACATTTTCTAAATCAGTGATTGATGGGGCAGAAACCAGCCCACTCTGGGTGGGTTCCATCCACTGGACAATGGTCCTGGGTACTATAGGAAAGCAGGCTGAGCAAACCACTGGAGGAAGCCAGTAAGAGCACTTCTCCATGGCCTCTCCATGCCACCCAGCCCTGATGGTTCCTGCCCTGGCTCCCTTCAGTGATGGACTAGAATGCAGAAGTATAAGACAAACAAATCCTTTTTCCCCCAACATTCATTTGGTCAAGCTGTTTCATCACAGCAATAGACACCCTAACTAAGTCAGTGATCCTAAAATATAATTAAACAAGCACAAGTAAGTGGATTGATCAGGTTGCATTTAAATATCTTATATGCATATATATATATATATATGTATACATATATATATAATGAAAAATAACCTAACATAATCTACTATTTTTGTATTTATGTGTTTTTATGTGTTTTTACATGTGTATAAGGGTGTCTGTGCTCACATGAACATGTGAAAATTAAAAAAAATGGCACTATAAAGTAAAAATACATGTATACACATATATGTACATGTCATATACATGTATATACATACATATATGATATAATATATGTATGTGTACCTATATATATACATGATAAATAAGTTAACTCAATGTGGGGTAGAAATTTTTAACTAACTAATAAATATTAACTAGCAAATATCCTGGTAGAAAAATAGGCAAAACATATGGAAATGAACATATCTGCTGACTTATTGTATTATCGCCCTACTTAACAATGACTAGTAAGCAATAATGAAATAAATAGTATATCCTATTTATTATGTGAAATTCAAGTAGCAAAAGTATCTCTGGCTTGTGAAGATGACATAAAGTGGGGCATCTCTGCCTCTCTGATGAAAATATGGATTGATATAGTCTTTCTAGAAATAATCTAGGAAATTTTTCTAAACATAAAGGCCTGGTCCACTTTGCCTCTGAAACTGTATTTCATACCTCTCGCCAAGGGCAAAACATAAAATGCATGTATAAGGATATCTGCAATACACTACTTAATGTACAAAATACCAGAAAATAAGAGGTGGCCAACAATAACATTAAATAAGATATGCCCAAGCCACAATAAGTACCATTTTATATTTAATAAAAAGAAGGAATGAAGGTTAAGTCTATAGACTTATAGAAATATCTATTAACATTATTTAATAAATCTGATAAAAGACACAGGAAATGTAGTGAAATAACACAATGGCACTTTTATCCGAGACGCATGTTTGTCTGTAACTACGTGTATCACTTGAGACTGATGAAGTCACACAGCAGGTGTGAGCCGTGTTGTCCAGGTGGGAAAGGTGATTCAGCGAGAGCGAGTAAACACTGGTGAGAAGGAAGGCAGCCGAACAACAGCGAAAGATGCTGTTTATAAAAGTAAAATGTAAACACTACATTCATGAAGATGTGTGTGTGTGTTTGTGCACTCGCGTGCGTGCATGCGCATGCGTGTCCACATATGTGCGTGAGCATGTGTGTGCTCTCACGCAATAGCATAAGAAAGGCTGTAAGAGAAATAACTCATTTACAGTGGAACACTTTTAATTGTTAGGCTTTTTCTGCTCAAATGGGTTTCTCAAACACATCGGAGGTTGAAAACAGAAAGCTCTCATCAGCTATTTCACAACTTTAAGAATCTTATATTCATGCTGCAGGCAGAAGGAAGCTCTTGTCTTCCAAAGCCTCCTTAGAACTCCAAGGACTTAACCAGAGAGACTGAAAACTCACAGAGCAACCCAGACAAAGGATGAGTTACCATATACAGACAAAAAAAAAATCACAGCTCAATCTACAAAAGTTACTTAAACTCCACCTCCTGTTCTCCTTCCAGGTGTCCTCATTAGATTCTTATGTTAGAAAACTATGAAAATGGGACTTCAAATGACTGAAACAAGCTTAAGATTTTATATAGCCAACAAGCATAGAGGTCCTTAGATTCTGCACATTTCAACACTCACGAACTAGAGAAAATTTTGATTTTACTTTTAAAAATAACAGATTTCCATAAGGATTGAAGAAATCATCCTTTCCCCCACCACCACCATATGCTGTATCAGTTTGTTGAATTTTGTGATTTAAAACACAACTTTGTCTCTCTGAGGAGACCAGATTTCCACTGTTGCCTGCAAATAGGGGCGTGGCACCACTCAGACACCATCTACTTCCTAAAATCCACCAGATATTTTGAAAAGAATATCTTGTGTATTGTATGTCAACTTTAAACCCTATGGCCTATAGGGTAGGGTAGAAGAGATGGAAGGACATGCAGGAGGCCAAATGAATTCTGGGATAGGGGTGTCTCAGGAAGAGTCACCTGGGGAAGATGTGACAAAAGGGATACAGAATACCTGAGCAAAGGTAACCAGCCACACGGCAGAATGTAAATTAGAATAAATAGATTGTTATGATCTTGTCAAAGAAGAGTCCAGCTATATGGCCAAGGTATTTGTAAATATATTTTGAGTCTGAGTCTTTTTTCTGGTAGCATAGGCCTGGAAGAAAAAAACACGCCCAACTTCTACAAGATACTTGAACTAGTAGACAAAATAAAACAAATATACTCATAATGAACAAAAAGGAAGAAGATAAGGAAGTCTCAACAGAGGAATAGAAAAACAGAAAGAACTCATTCAATGAACAAATGAAAATGTCAGACAATACAGTATGGGAATTTGAAAATGAATGAATAGAAGTTGTCCAAGGTGAAGAATAAGGAGAAAAAAGTCAAAAAGAAGAAACAGATTCAGCTAAACTGCTGGTCAGTTTGACACGACTATGATCAAAATATTAGGAAGGAAAGAAGAAAAATGAAAACACCAAAACATTTGAAGAAGCTATGGCTTAAGCAATCTCACCTCTCAGGAGGCTGAAGCACAACATCAGGAGGGCCAAGAAAGCCTGGGCTACATCAGGAGTTCAAAGCCAGCTTGAGCTACAACAGGAGGTCAAAGCTAGCCTAAGCTGTTTATCAAATACTAGGCCATAATTAGTAGCAGATGCCTCATCAGAAACCTGAAAAAGAAAATCGAACAGACAACTTTGAGATAACTGGAAGAGAAAATCTGTTAGATCACAATTCTGAATGTGCCAAAAAGTATACTGTCCTATGATACTTTTTCTTTTTGTATTTGGAAAATCCTTTTGTATTTCTCATCTTACCTATTTTAATCCACTTTCTCCCCTTTTAGAAAGCCTAGCTGAAGACTTATCAATTTTGTTTATTTGTTAAAAAAAAACCTCATTTCATTGATTTTTTCTATTGATTTTTGATTCTCATTTTCACTTATTTCAGCTCTAATCTTTCTTGTCATCTTTCTAGAACATTTCTAATTTCCCTTTGATTTGTTTTTCAAATTTAATATTATTTCAATAATGATACTGTGATACCACGTATTTTTATTTGTACACAATGTGTGTGTGTGTGTGTGTGTGTGTGTGTGTGAGTGTGTGTTAAAGAAAAACTCTATGAATTAATAATTTCCACAGTTGTTTATAAGGCAGGGCCTTATGTGAATCCAGTGTCTCATTTATCCTATAGTATTCCCATATCTATGCTGAAAAAAAGCATATTTATAGTAAATTCATGATAGTAAAATCCCCTCTGCAGTATATCTGAGGAAAATCATTCCAATAAACAGAGTATTCCTGCTCATGTGTAGTTGTAGAGACTCAACTTCCTGCAATCACCACCACCACAACCACTACCATTGTTGTTGTTGTTGTTGTTGTTGCTGCTGCTGTTGTTGTTGTTAGAGAATCTTAAAACAAAGCAATAATGTAAAGTAAACTATGGTTGATCATTAATTGTCTCAAGTACTTTCAGGTAGAAGAAGATCCAGAAAGGGGATACCAGGACAACTCCCCAAACAATAGAAGGTATCACCATTGCCCATGGTTACCACCCAGAATTTGAACCTAGCACCCTATTGCAGAAGACATGACACATTTTGGATACAGAACTTGAAGAAATTGGGGTGGAACTGACCTGTAAGCCTCCTCTCTGAGGATTAGTTCTTATTGCATCAAAGACTAGCTCTCATAGGTACTATGTAAATGGACAACGGAGAAAAATCAGTCAATAATCCTATCCAACTGTAAAGCTTACGGATGGCAATAATGATTGACCTAGCAAGATCTCTCAATAGAGACACTTTTATCTCACAGAAAACCAACAGCTGTCTCATTAGACTTAAGGCACACTCAGTACAAGGCAATGTATGCCTAGTTATAAACCTAGTCAAGTACCAAGGACTAGAGAGATCTCACACCCTAGAGGAGAACCTACTACTGTCATTTTTCTAAATCAGTATAATTCTAGACTAGACTATATTCTAAATACATATTGTTGTATGTACTCTGGTCAAAATGCAGAAAATAAATAATTGGGTAGTATTTAGCTTCAATTGATAGATCTACAATATAACACATGTACCCAAGGCTTGGGGAAAATTAGTTAAGAGAAAGTAGAAAGATTAAGAGCCAGAGAACCAAGACATCTGTTGGTACAAACTGTCTTCTAGACATGACATGGAAGCTGTGCCTATAAAATCTCAACAATATGGCTGCCTAAGTGAGCCCTACAATAAATCATAAAACTAAATGACATACTGATATAGACAGGAGCGATTTCACAGACTCCCCCTAGATAAAGAACTCTAAGCAATCAAAGGCTGCTGAGAAAGGAAGAAATCTATTTTCTCCAGATATGAACAGTCTAATAAGTTATCTAATTCCAAATAGTCAACCTAAACATCTATACATATGAGTAACATTAAATGGACTCAGTAGGATGTGTGTGTGTTTGTGTGTGTGTGTGTGTGTGTGTGTGTGTGTGTGTGTGTGTATAATTAAAGAAAAAAATAATTCATAGCTTTGAGTGTGGGAACATTGGAAGATCTGGGGGGGATGCCAGAGGGAAGAAAATTGTGTAAATGTAATATTCATGTATGAAGTTTTTCAACCCAAATTAACTAAAAATATGTTTTCAGTTGTTGGAGTTGTTTTCCTGTAGTGTGGAAAACCCAATCAAGCTAATCCAAGAGGTGGCAAATCCCCAAAGTAGAAGAACACAAAGAAGTCACAGTAGCTATTTTAATCGCAGGCAGACAGCAGTCAGGGTGAAGATGAAAATGATAGGTCATCAAAGTGATACCCTTATGC
The DNA here is from genome assembly GCA_964023405.1 of Apodemus agrarius. NCBI lineage: Eukaryota > Metazoa > Chordata > Mammalia > Rodentia > Muridae > Apodemus > Apodemus agrarius. Next base: position 106,722,210 of record OZ030013.1, on the reverse strand, counting down.
ACACAGCAAAGCATCCTGTAGAGAGTGGGTGCTGATCACTTAAAGCCAACTTTTAAACATCAAATCCATGAATGTACATGACCAGGTCTGTCACTTGTTCCCTTCAAATGTTAAAATGTGGTATTTGTAACAAGAAGGTGTTGGTGAGTTTTCTACTAAATTAACCAGAGTATTTGCACAATACAAACTACTTGTTCTTCCTTTGCTCTACTTATGAATACAACACGCTCCTTGTAGATCATTTGAACAAAATGCAGTTGTCAAAAGATGTCCAATATCCCCAAATCATACGGCCCTGAGAGAAGGACTGTTTCTTTACAGGAAACACAGGAAAGGCTATAATGGGTCACACATTTATTAGCCTCATACTCAATACTATAATTTATTTCTTGTATTTAACCTATTAGGAAGTTCTCCTTTAGCAGTTAAAACTACTTGGAAAACTATTGGGAGAATTCTAAGATACCATTAATGAATGTGTAGTGCTGAAGAGCTAGAAGTTTACTATGCTGATTCTTTCCTTGCAACAGCTAACTCTAGATGTATGTTTTTATTTTTATGCAATTACCACCCCCAAAATGGCTCTACAAACAAGTTTCTGAAAGTTTTCATAGATATCTCACTGTTTTCCCACGTGAACCACTGAGATGATTTCTTGGCAATAAGCTTTCAGATAAGAGCAATATGTTTAGTTTTTTTCCCTCCTAAGAATAGAAATATATCCATGTTTTCCAATAAAAATCGAATATCTCACAACCAGTGGCAATTTGTGGGATTTCTCTTTATTCCTTGTTATAGCCAGAGTGTAACTAGTCACCCAACAGTGATGACAACCCAGAAAAGCAGGAACGGAAGGGGAGACAGAGCCAACTGAATCCCAAAGGTTACGTTTGGGAACATTGCCTTGAGGCATTCTCAAGCTTCCTAATGCTGGGATGCTTGAATACAGTTCCTCATATTGTGGTGACACTCCCAGCCCTAAAGTTATCTCACTGCTACTCATAACTGTAATTTTCTTGCTGCTATGAATCATAATGGAAATATTGATATGCAGAATATTGGATATGTGACTCCCAAAGGGTTTGCCACCCACAGGTTGAGAACTACTGCATCTGGAGGCATCTACTGCCAACTGGAACAAAAATGGTCAACTACTCCCTCAGAAAGAAAAATCAAAAACTAAAACAGTTCCTATGCCTTCCAAGTCTCCCAGACTGGTAACGTTCCCCTGTGTGAACCCTCAGTTCCTTCACTAGTATGAGAAAAGAAGTCACTAGAATCCATGGAGTTGAGAATTGAATCAAGCATGCTAGTCGAGTCCAAAAGAAATGTCCAATTACCAGGATGTATAAATTAAGTCTGTTGGAAAGAACATTACTTCTTTCTTCTCCTTCTGACCCCCCTGATCAGTAACTAAGAGTCAATGCTGCACCCTGCTGGTTGGAACTCAGAAAAACCATTCAGGCCAGACTGGCCAGCAGTAAGAGTTGTTCCTATTCCCTGGGAACAACTTTCAAACTTAAAACAAAAAAGACTTTGTTATATAAGGATATTGAGGGAGTGGCTTTGGGCTGTTTGTTTGTTTGTATTTGGTTTGGTTTGGTTTGGGGTTTTTTTGTTGTTGTTTTTTTTAACAATAATTTCACTTGTGGTTTTCACAAGTGTGTTTACACATGGGAGCATTTTAACGGAATGAAGCAAGGATAGTTTATAGTATGGAAACTTGCAGAGACCTATGACGCTGTATTTCCTAACATGGGAACCTGGTGCTTCACTCCTGTAACAGTTGGGGACGTTTCCTCTGGCTATTTGAGTGTAATAAATAATTCACCATGTATATGTAAATTAGTGAAACAAAAATCTCAAAAATTTGAAACTCTGGCCCCTTGGTAAACTCTGAAAACTATATTTAATTACAAGAACAATGGCTCTAGATTTTTTAGTAGAGGGAAGCTATTATTTGCCATATTATGTAATGCAAATTACAAATCGAGCAAGTATGAATACTCCCACACCTTTTAGCTTACAAATTTGAACAAAGGCATCAATGATGGAACAGAGCCTCTGCTCCATGGATACTGGTCTTTCATCCATCAAATGAAGTTCACTATAGAAACTCCTACTAAAAAAGCCTTTGTACACTTGCTTTGATGGCACCATGACAACTGTAGGCACAGCATTGTGTCAGAACGGCTTCAGCCACCTTTATGTTTCTGCAATCTGTAAATGGAGGAGCTGAAAACATGAAAGAAAGCCACTGAGCAACTCCCAAAAGCAAGAGAAAAAAATCAGAAATGCATAATTCTATCTATACAAATACCTGCCCATATGCTGCAAACCACTTTTAAAGAGCTAAAAGGTAACTAGAACACTGGGTACAGGCAGAATAATTAATAATGCAAAAACCCCCTTCATCCTTAAGCCAAATTAAACCAGGTAAGGCTTCTTCTCCTTTAGGCCTGTTCATAATGAGCTACACCGTGTTCACAGTGTGTCTTCGTGTCTTCAGTAGAAGCATCAAAACCATGACAAGAGTCACAATAGCATTATACAAAATAAAAAATACTTACTAAATACTAAATATGACTAATCATTTCACAATTACTGGGAAAGTACCTGTGGTCATCTTACTACTCATGAATAGCTGAGTCTGTCTCTCAGTCTCTTTGAGAACTGTTTTCTGTTTTGAGCACCATCTTTAGGATCAGTAGGCTAAGAACACTTATTGTAGTAAACTGCACAGTCTGGTCAGTTCAACCATCCATGTGACAGACACAACCCTAACAGCAAAACAGGAGAATTAGGTGTTAGCAACATCTGACAAGGTTTGTGAACATTCCTGTAAAGGGATCTGCTGCAAAGCACATCCTGTTGTATCCGTTGAAAACCAATGTAGTGACTATCTATCAACAGCAAGATTTATTAGACATTCAAGAGCCAAAATTAGTCCCTGAGAATTATGACTGCTGATTTCCAAAAATAAATGTTAGCCTGAAACTCTCTACAAGCCATAGGAAGGAACTCTTAATATGCCTACAACCTACATCAACAAGGAAAAAAAATAGTTTCATAAGTCGCACTTTTGGGATTCATTTTTCAGAAATGTCATCTCACCTATAAAGATTTCTTCCAGTGCTTCTGAGCCAGATACATATCAGACTCTATAACTCTAGCATAAAGTTTTATCAGAGCACAATGGTAAGAAGCGTGTACATGGCAAAAGACCCAAACCTGAGATGGGAATCAGCAGCAAGTCGTCAGAAAAGTACGAGGGTCAGAGACTTCCTGAAGAAATGAAAGCCCTCCTTCCCAGGCTCCTTGGGACATTAGAAGAAACAAAATTCATTGGAAAAATGTAGTCCAAGGAAGCGATCAAGGGTTAGTGTTTATTGAAACAGAGATGAAGCCTAGACCTGTGAAAAGCAAAGACAGTCTCCAGAGCAGGCATCCCTCACGCACAAATCCGGAGGATGCAGGCAGCAGAAGCACTCATGTATTATAAAACACTGTCTATCACAGAAACATCTCCATCCATGAGCAATGCACCCAGGACGCTATCTATCAAACAAAAGCCGAAACAGCATCGAGCAAAGGCAGGCAGCTGTGTGGAGTCGGAAGGCTGTGATCAGAAAATCACAGAAAATGGGCCACGGGAGGAGTGTGCAGGGAGGAGCCCCAGACAGGAGGAGAGGTATACGGAGAAGGCAGAGAAATGATTTATGGATTTAACATATGAATCTGTCAGAAGCAAACTGAATGATGCTAAGCTATGACTTTTAGATGGCTATAAGAAGCTTCTCAACATTTCTAATTAATAGGATTTAGCAAGACTCAAAAGAAGACTTTTAAGATATACTAGTGGGGTGCAGAAATATAGAATATTAAAATACTTAATAAAATACAAGCTTTGTAATATGATCAAGGGGAGGGAGAATGGGAGAGGAGGTTTGGGGAGAGGAAATGAGGAAAAGGGATAACATTTGAAATGTAAATAAAGAAAATACCTAATTAAAAATGGGAAAAAAGAAAAGAAGTGTATAATATTGTCCTGGTGATCCAGAGGCACAGACAGTTAACAGCTATAAAGGTTTCTCTAAATCTTACAAATCATCGTAAAGTGGATATTATCTGCCGTCTTAGTCAGGAGTTCTTTTGCTGAGGAGAAACACCATGATTAAGGCAGCTCTTATAAAGGACATTTAACTGGGTCTGGCTTACAGTTTCAGAGGTTCAGTCCATTGTCATTGCGGCAGGAAGTGTGGCAGTGTGCAGGTAGGCATAGTGCTGAGGAAGCAGAAGTCCTACATCTTGGTCTGAAGGCAGCCAGGAGGAGGCTTTCTTCCCCAGGCAGGCAGGAGGCAGGTCTACTCCACACTGGGTAAAGCTTGAGCCAAGGACCTCAAAGCCCACCCCCACAGTGACTCATTTCCTCCAACAAGGTTACACCTACCCCAACAAAGACCGCTTCCCTTGGGCTGAGAGTATGCAAACCACCTCATCTGCATTCTAAGTGAGATAAGGGACACAGGAACAGGGGAATATCTGTGAAGGGGAGGGTAAGCAGAGGTAAGGGACCAATGAGTGGCTAGTGGGGGACAACCTACAGAAACATCGAGCTGAACCATGATGGAGGAATGCTATACAGTCTTTGAGCTCTAGATCTTTCATCTACTAAATAAAGAACTTGCTTCCTGAATTGTTATGAAAGTAAGTGGCACGGCCATAACTAAACATGAAGTCAATTCCTAACACAAATGTTAGCTCTCTCTTCCTGGTACAAGCAAGAAGTAAAGAAATAGAATCAGAGTCCATGATTCGTGAAACTCATCACAGAAACAGAGCCTTTAAACTTCATGCTTAATTTAGAGTCATTTGGACTATCTGCTTGACTAGAAAATGCCAAATTGCTTCTTTTTAACAAAGTGTGAGCATATTTCTTGAAAGTGGCGAGGAAACATCATTAGAAATGAATATTTAATTGAAAGATTACAATCTAGAGATATAGAGACTAAGTGGAGATGATAAACAGAAACTGAAAATTCATTAAATATGTCTATTCTTTCCTTAAAAATAAGATATTCATATTAGGAACCACTGAGTATCAGGAAACTCATGAATCAACCATTTATTCAGTCAGAAGTAGGGGTTGTAGCTCTAAACACTAAGCCTTTCCACTACTTCCACTCTAAATAATAACACTGTCTAGTAAGCCACTCTTACTAGAACTTAAGAGAACACTTTATGAGTTTTTAATAAATGAACATATCTGAAGTTCCAACCTATATTTCAACTTCTTAGCATATATTTAAACTTTCATTTTATTTTAAACATAGTATTTTATTGAGTATTTGGGAGTTTCACATAATGCACTCTGGTCACCACTACTTTCCTGTCCTACAAGTCCCCAGATACCCTGGTAGCCTTCCCTCGTAAAAGATTTTTTTAAAGTCCGATTTGAGTTGTTCATATAGTAGAGTAGCCGGAGCGTGGTCAATCTTTGGGTGGCCATCCTTTTAATGAAAAGTGAGTCCTGCCCCACCCCATCCCTACCACAAACCTTCTATTGTAGAGAACTACACTTCAGCATTTTTATCGTCAAAGATGCCTTCGATGTCTCTCATTCTCAACTGTAAATCTACAATCATCCATACCATTGCAGAAGAAGCCTCTGCCACTTACAGTCAGCAAGTGCATGGATCATGGGCTTCTACATAGTATCTGGCAGCAGCATGGAGCACAGACATTCACCTAGCCTCCAGCATCAGCATGTGTTATAGACCTCAGAATGGTCTCTGGTGGCAGTATGGGCCACAGACACCACCACAAGTCACTGGGAGCAACCTGGTCTATGTATATCAACATGGCTTCAGATGGCAGTACAGAGCATGGACAGCTACATGGCTTTCAGGGCCAACACAGGCCACAAACATCAACATGGTCCTTGGTAGCTATTAAGCCCATAGACATCAACATGGTTTTTAGCACAGAACAGACTACAGACCTCTGTAAGGCCTTAAATGGCCACATGGGTCATGGTCATCAACACGCCCCCAAGCTGCAACAGGACCCTGGACACATATGTGGCTCCCAGCAACAGTATATACCAAGGATATCAACATGGCCTCAGGTGGCAGCACAGGCCACTCGCATCTGCATGACCCCCAGCATCACAGGCCATGGACAGCAACAGGGCCCCAGTTGTGTAGAACCATGGTATATTTGAACTTATTAATTTTTTATATTAGAGGAGAAAGAAGCTTTGAGAACTAGTATACTAAGAGAAAAATCTATAAATAAAACATGAGGCTTAATAATCAATATCATTAAAAGTACATGATTTGAGATCTTTTTCATGGCACCCCCTAGCAGGCAACTGTGTCAGTGTGAAGCTGAATGTCTCCTTCCCAGACAGCTGCTGTCAGAAATTCATTGGCATGGGAGATACACACAGCTTAGGACATTGTATGAGAAGCCAAGCTCGCAGAAGTAACTTTGACACCCTGGGTGAAAGGTGGAAAGATTACATGGTATGAATCCATGACAGGGAGAAGAAAAAGCTTGCCCTAAAACACAGTGTCATGATCCATGGCAGAGTGAGCTTGCTATTCAGTGATGGACAGTCTTATTCCAGATGAAGAACTGAAGAGAGAAAGTGAGTGTCTGTTCAGAAATGCATTTTGGATGCCAATCTGAATACTCTTGACTTGGTTATTATAAACAAAGAAGAGAATGATATTCATAGACTGATAGACATTACTTTGCCTTGGCAGTAGGACCCCCCCAAAAAAACTAGGAGAATCAGAAAGCTTTTCAATTTCTCTAAAGAAGAGGATGTCAAACAATCTGTTCTCAGAAAGCCCTTAAATGAAGAAGGTGAGAAGCCCAGGACCAAAGCACCACAGTCTCAGTGTCTTGTTACTCCACATGTCCTCCAAGTTAAATGCTGATGAATCGCTCTGAACAAACAACACGCCAAGGAAAACACGAAGGCTGCAGAGTATGCTTAACTCTTGGACAAGGTCATAAAGGAGGCTAAAAATAAATAAATAAAAATGCCAAGAACAGATTGCAGAGAGACAGAGATGTAGGCTGCCCTCTTTAAGAGATTCTACTTCTAAGTCTGAGTCTAGTCAAAAACATGTCTTTAAGTGTAAGAAATAAATGATCAGACCTTGAAAAGAAGCATGTGATTCAGAAAAGTGTGTCACCTATTTTTATATTGCCATATTCTTCTAAAAAATTGTTTAAGCTAGTTAATCAAATCCATGTATATAAAATCAAAAGTATAAAACAGAACAAAGAAAGAAATACAGAAGTCAAACAAAGACAAGACAAGAGAGGAGTGAGAGGAAATATGGGAGAGAGGAGATGGAAAGCAAATGGAAAAAAAACTGGTAAAATCAAATTGAATCCTGAATATTGGAGCTATTGTTTGACTTATTGCTTTGTTTTGTTATTATCTTTTTAATTTGGGTCTTTGTTTTTTAAGGAAGGAATCTAGAAATTTGGCTTTTAGTATTCAACAATCTAGGCAAAGAAAAAATATGCTGCTAACAAAAATTACAGTTCTTAAATAAAATACTGCTATACCTGAAAAGGACCCTTCGATGTCTTCTGAGAACTAAGGAAATACTTCCCTATCAATTACTGTCACTCACAGCATATCGTTGGTAACATGAGTCTTAAGCTGGTAGCTGTAGCAAGGCAGGTTTGAGGGAAAGATGGCTGATCTGAGGCATTGTGGAATAAACTCCCCAACCACACCCAATTTCAAGCTATATATCTGAGCTGGGTAAGAGATGTTCTTGTAGCTCCCTTTTTAATGTTTCCTTCATCCTGATATAATGACAAAAAAATTATCACCAAGAGCATAGGTAAAATAAAATAGAAACAATAAGCCTTAAACACCTTTTAAAATTACTCAGTGTGTTAATGTTATTAACTGTATAGTAGAATTGAATTGTCAATAACAGCTGTGCCTGGCAAGCTGATTATAAACCACTATGAAGTCCTGGACTACACAGTAAGTTTCATGTCAGTTATTTTAGCATATCTAAATGCAAGCTCACAGCTCAGTATCAAAGAATCATTTAGTACATGATCTGAGGAGTGGCCGAAATAATGAAGTCCTGTAAGACCATCATCAGATAAATGGTCTAAGTTCCAGAGTGGCTATTTTAATGCTAGTACCTTCAGTGCATTGGATGCCTAAAAGAGAACGGTAGAGAAAGGGATGGCATTCCAACCAGGACCCCAATACTGATGGATCCTCGCTGTGTTGTAGGCCTGGGGAGAACAACACTACCCAAGCAAGTGTGCTACTCTCGGATATCTTCCTCTGATATTTCAAAGGAAAAAGACTAGAAGTCACTACACTTAATGTTGGAAAATTAATTGGGCATTAGTATGGATGCTGGTAAATATCTGATCATGGTAAGACCAGAACAAAGGAAGATTTAAAAATGTATGTACTCAACTGGGAGACTAGAAGATGGATCTACCACCAATTACATGTCGGGATACAGAACAGCATTGACTTCCTCACTGAAAGTTAAGAAACCGTCTACAACTGTTACCACTTGAACTGTACATAGAGGCCAGTCTCATAACGGATCTGATCTGAGAATCGCTGTTTGGAACATTAGCAATAGCGTAAGCGTTTCTCTTGAACAAAACATTAAAATGTTCAAATGAATCATATATTTGAGGAAAACAGGGTCAGGATAATTTAATTCTGCTACCACAGTAACATTGATTTTTATATGTTCTTTTACTTTAAACAGACATTCAAAACAATAAACCCTAGTGGATTTTGACATTTGCTGTCCCTTAGAGTACTATCAACTTTAATTAGATTCCAGAAATGAAGTAACAATATCTTATCAACAGGAAGACACTGCAAGATTGGAAAAGTCAATATTTCAAACACAACTCAGGATACAGTAAAAGCCAAATTTATAAGAGATAAATTAATAGCATAAAATGTACAGTTCCTGAATTATTCTGATGTCACAAAAGCATTCACTGCCAGGATCCTGTAAATACAGTATTCCTTTCATGTATTTAAAATAGTAATTAATATACAAAACTCACCATTACCAGCATATATAAATGAGGCTAGGGACTCAGCAATTCTCAAGACTTACCCCTTCCATCCATCAATTTTGTAATCTCAGGAAAGTAACTTCATTCCACTTCTTTTCCCGGGAAGAGTGATGCCCAGCATGAATTAATCCTGTTCTTAAAAAACAATTTGAGTGAGTTAAAGGCCTTTTCAGACAAATGCTCACTGTTACCCAGGAAGGGACGAAGGGCCTTGGCATGATGTATCCGAGCACGTGTCGTCTTATCTTATATTCTTTTCCCACATTGTTACTAGAGAATTCTTGTTATTGTATGGAAATACGGTAACTCAAAGAGGTCAGTGCTGTGAGTCCCATCGCTTGTCTGTGACTTAAGCCTGGTATGTGTGTCTCTGGCTACCACTACTCATTTCATTTTTATCACACAAGGCAGTATACTGCTGTCATTTGTCAATAATATATGTGACTTAAGCTAATACAGCCCTCTGAAAGAAAGGGTTTTTTTACAGGGCTGGCTACAAGGACAAAATTGATGCTGAGACGGTCCTTTGTCTTCTGCCTGATTACTGAGTATCTAATGTACATGGTTTAGTTTCTTAACTTGTGAAAATAGCTGAGATAAAGAACTCCAATGAGGAAGAATTAATTTGTGCTCATGCTTTGAGATGGTACAGTCCATATTATCAGGGAAAGCAAGGATGACATGGTGGCAGAAATATGTGGCTGTGACTTCTCAATTAACTAGGAAGCAGAGGACATGAGCCAGAGCCTACCATCTGGCCCCACGTTCTAAGAGTTCAATCTTCCTCTTCCCCCAACTAGTACCACCAGCTGGAGACCAAGTGTTCACACACATAGCCTATAGAGGAACACATCATATTTAGCCGTAACATTCTCCTTATGGTCATCTGATAATGTAAAAACGCATCCATTCTAAACTTCAACAGAAGTCCCAGTAATCCTGCAGCCTAAACACTGTTCAGAAGTTCAAGTCCAAAGTTTCTTTAGAGACTCAAGACAATTTCTGAACTATGAATGCCTATAAAATCATAATACAAATCCCAAGCATCCAACACCCAATGGCATGGAGTAAGCATTCTCCATCCCAAGTGGAATAAAGACATAATAAACATTAAACTTAAGCAGGGCAGAAATCCAGTAGGGTAGACACCAAACCTTATCTCTCTATGTCTAGTATTTTGGTGAATCATGATGGCATTATTCAGACTCCAAAGGACTTGCACAGCCCTGTCCTTGTACCTCCTCTGCCTACAGCACACAGCTCTTAAGCTGACTTCCATAGGTGCCTAAAGCTGTCCTTGACAGATGTCCCATGTCTGTGCTGCTACCAGCATCCTAAGGGTTTCACTGCCACTCATCATTTTCCTTGATGACTTTGAATTCTACCTTCTCAGGAAATCGATGAACAGAACCTGCCACTGGTATATACACCGACGAATACCATAGGCTTTCTGATACCTTGGAGCAGCTATCCAAGAAACTTTGAATCTGAATATTCTTCCTGATTGCAAAAACAGCATTATATAGATGGTACCAAATCTGATTGCCAACTCAATGTGAAGCAGCACCCTACCCGCTTTGGACTATGACTACCGCCGCTTCCAATGCTTGGTCAGAAATACCTCAGTAAATATTTCCCTCTGTAGCCTTAGTCCAATAGGGTACCAAGACATTCTCTCTTCCCAGGCACTTTCTTTCTAAAGAAATTATTTTCAGATGAGTTTGCATTTTTTATGCTTAGTAGCCTTTGAAGAACATGTCACACTCTCAAGAAATTTTTCCTATTATCACAGTGCAAGCCTATGTTTTCTCTTTAATGGAGCTAAATGTCTACAATAATTACTTTGTCCGCAGCTTTAAATTCAGCCGTGCTCCTTGCTTACGCAAACTGCCCATTTTGATGTCTTTTTGCTCACTGTAAATATGACTAAGGCAGTACACAATAGCCATCCCCCGTCCCGAATGCTATGCTAATCTTGAATTTGTTTCACATAATAACTCAGCCTGTTACTTTTGAACCTAGCCTCAGCCAAGTTTTCAGGACTCTGGCAAAATCTAATATGTTTCCAGGATATACCATGAATAACCTCTAATGCAATGCCTAATAGAATCTTTGGTCCCCTCTGAAACCTCAGGAACACACATTCTTTACCATCTCATGTCTCTAACAGCACTCTGGTCTTCAGAACTTCCACTACAGTGATTCATTAACTTTTCCTTCCAGAATTCCATGGCTTCTCAAAAAGCTTTCACATTCCTCTAGCAGACAAGTCCCATAGCCCACGAACCTCACAGTCAAGTTCACACTATCCGTGTTCTTTACTGGCTGTTTATCTTGTTACTGTGACTAAATCCCTGGCAAACTCAATTTACTCTAGGAAGGCCTCATTTTGGCCTAGGATTTGATGCAATACAATCCATTACATTGAGAGAAATTTCTCAGAGTTCAAGGCAGTTGTAACATCAGGTAAACAAGGATTTAAAGTAGTAACCAAGGAAAGCTTTATCCATACTTTGATGCTTGTATCTATTCATTAGGAAGGAGTCAAGCAGGAAATTATAGAGGAACCTTCAGCTGTACCTGAATGGCTAATAGTCAGAATTTGACTAATGTTCAGGAAGCTGTACGAACATTCCACCTGCTACATCAAAACTGAAGGTTCCCTAAGGATGGGTCTGTCTCTTCAAAGCCCTGGCTTCCTCATATCCTGTGCATTGTGATTTTGAGATCTTCCTTTGAGCTTTGCAACAGGATCATGGAAAAAACACCCTGAAAATCACCTCTGGGTGAGGGGAAAATCAATAGCCCATGACTATACTAACCTCATAAACACTGCTGAGAAACTTCAGCAAATATTCAGTAAATATTGAGAGTTTTTCATTGAGTAATCATGGCTGGGTTTTTTCACATCCCAATGGGCTAGGGAACAAAGAGCTTGGCATAGATTAGAGCTAGGCTACAATACTGCTACACACTCTATGCCTTCCACCATGGTCCCATGTCCAAAGGTTCTGCAGTCTTCCTAAACAGTACTATCTACTATATACCAAGAGGTCACACATGATCCTGTGGGACACCACATTTAGCTTACTTAGGATTTCTACTGCTGCAATAAAAACATAATAACCAAAAGCAACTTGAGGAGTAGAGGGATTTTTGTCTTACACTTCCACATTACAGTCCATATATCATCAAATGCAGTCAGGGCAGGAACTCAAGAAGAGAACCAGAAGGCATAAAGTGAAGCAGAAGCTTGCTAGCTTGCTCAGCTTGCTTTCTTATACAACTCAGAACCACCAGCCAGGAGTGGCAACACCAAAAGTGAGCTAGATTCTCCATTGCCAATTGTTAAGTAAATACTCCATACACATCTCTACGGGCCAATGTTCCAGGATTATTTTCTCAGTTAAGAATCTGTCTTCCCAGATATGTCTAGATCTCTGTCAAGTTAATAAAACTTGAAGAAAACAGAATAATATTTAAACCATAGCAATGTAGGAAATGTTACTGGAGTTTGATCCCAAACAGATGTAGTGCACTTCTTAGCACAAATAAAATTTTCATGTTTATAAGTGGAAAGGAAAGCTTCTAAACAGAATTCATATAGCAGGTGTATTTTCTTAATATATTGCAGTATTTTACTATGACTGTATGTAAAAGCATTAGCATTGGTATTGTCTAGATGTCTGAATCTTAAACTTGGATCACAATTATCAACTAGTAACAGTTGATTTGGGAAGGAAAGGATCTCACCCACTTACATTTTCTTTACCATGAGAGAAATGAAAATATTGCAGAATTACTGAAAACTAATGTTAGTACTGCTGACATTTCCTCTCTCAAACAGTAGAATGGCTCATTTTAAATGAACCTTACTGTTGTAATTACAATAGGAAGTGTGGTACATTTTTAACAAAACAAACTTATTTTGAAGATATAAGACCAACTTGGTGAACATTTGAATGGCTGTGTAGCATAGAAAAGGCATTTGGCATTTCTCTTTGGGGCATACTCCTGAATATTCCAGGAAGAAATGAGAAATGAGAAAAAATCTGAATGATGTATCTGAAATAGTATCTGAATGATGGTCATGGTGAAAAGACCATACGTAGTTCTCAAGGTTCAAGAAACCCCGAGGTTCATAATCTACTCAGGAGGAGGAGCCCAGTCATCACCACAGGTGTACACTCATCACAAGTGTACAGTCACCACAGATGTGCACCCACCACAAGTGTGCAGTCACCACAGATGTGCACTCACCACAGGTATACAGTCACCAGAGATGTGCAGTTACCACAAGTATAGAGTCACCACAAATGTGCAGTCACCACAAGGGTGCAGTTGCTCCTGAAGTGCTTGAAAGCATAAACACTATGGCACAACCCTCACAAAAAACAGAGGCTTAGATTTTAATCTATTCAAGCTATGAATGGAATTTGCTCTGCTCCTATGTTGTCTGCTTGCACAAAATAATACACATCTCTAAAGAAAGATAAATTATTCCTTTGGTTTTATATAACAGAATTACACGGAACCTAAAGTAACAAGACATATTAAGAATTGCTAAAAGTCAAAACAGTAAGTCAATAAAATTAGATGAAAACATAATTATTATAATGTCATATTATGGGCTAGAGAGAGGCCTCAGCAATTAAAAGCTTGGTGCTCTTCCATAAGACCCAAGTTCAATTCTCACTGCCCTTATGGCTGTTCACATCCATATGTAACTCCAGATCCAGGTTAATCTGATGATCTCTTTTCTCTCCTTTGGTACCAGGCATACATATGGTGTACAGACATTCATACAGGCAAAACATTCATACCCATAAAATAATGACAAATGTTAAATCATTATGTTAGGCTAGTTTAGCAATCGATCATTATATTGAAGATAGTAAAGAACAGAGTGAAAAATTTAAAACTTAATTATAAAAGGAAAAGAAAAGCAAACATTATAAAATTTTAAAACTCCAGAAATGAAATTAAGAACTCAACAAATAGCTCAAAACTTGAGGTAATCTGCCCCACTTTTTTTTCAAGAGAAGGGAAAAAGTCAATAGAATAGAATTGGAAAACTATGAAAAAACATAAAAAGATAGGGGACATGAGAAAATGTCCAATATATAAAGTTAAAATCCAGAAAGAGAGACATAGAGGGGGAAGAGGGAGGAGGGATGGGAGAGGGGAGGGGGAAGAGGGGAGAAGGAGAGAGAAAAAAAGACAGTGCACAGTTCTTAAGAGCATCAGATGGCAACATGGTATCCCAAATGTATTATTCACTCTGTGCTGTTTTGATTTGTTTCACTCATTAGGTGCTTTGTGGTTTCTTTGATTGATGGGTACTCTGGTCAGGACTGGAAACAGATGACCCTGTAACTGAATTTGTCTAGTTTAATGATCAGGTCAATTCCTTGTTGGTTCTAGACACTTGGCTTCTTAGAGATTCCTGATTAAACAGGCTAAGCAATCAGATCAACTTTGCCATAAGCAGTAGGAATATTCTCTCAGGCACAACTTTAAGTGAAAAGATTCCCTTATTCAATTTCTCTGCCGTTGTACCACCTTACATTGTCTTCCTACTTGGTGAGCTTTCTATCTGTCACAAAGAGCAAAACAGAAGGTAGAAAGAATAACATTTTCTTTTGATGATTGCAATGTCTATATTACACCAGGAGAAACCCAAGAAGGAACTTAGAGTCACAACTGATGTTTCTCTCCTTCTTAAGAATGGCTTCTACAGGTACATTGTAACATGGATGGCCTCCATGCTAGTGTCTGCCCAGCGCTGTTACTCTGGAATACAGATGCTCCATTGGATTTAATGCTGGGGGGGGGGGAATACTTGGATGAAGGCCTGGGGACTATTCTAAGCATGAGAAGCCCAGCGTCATGATTCTTTTTGTCTGGGAGTAGGAGGGGGTGTCTTCAGAGGACAGGCACTCTGGAATAGAAAGGATGCCAGGACTCTTAGTAGAGACTATGACATTGCAGTTTACAGCTCCACACACACAGCTTGCCTTTGCAACGGGGATTCCACACATCCAAATGGTAACATTTATCTTTGGAGAAACTCTCAGCTCCATTGCTTCCTGGAATTTGTCATTTGCCATTATGTAGAATTTTTACGTGTATATTATTCTGTAAAAAATATAACGTACCAACTTATAATGCTGCACTATCCATCATGGGATTCCTCTCCACGTGACCACCCGAGTGGAGAAGCCCATTTACAACCACACATTTTGAAAACGAATCATTTTGGCAAATAAATCTATTCAATCTCAATATTTAATGATTTAGAATTAAAACCAACTTTTTGAGATTGGATGAATTATATTAGAACAGCAGTATTGTGTTTCAAAACATCTGTATTGCTGTTGCATTTATTTAAAGAAACAAGAAAGAATATAGACAATGACCCAAAGATAGGCTTTGTCAATTAAAACATATTCTGTCTCAGTGCTTTTGGGCCTGTCATTGTTTCTTATATATGCCAAATATGTTTCATCAAAAAGAAATAAATCGCCGGGCAGTGGTGGTGCATTCCTTTAATCCCAAGGCTTGAGAGGCAGGGCAGGTATATTTCTGAGTTCAAGGCCATCCTGGTCTACAGAGTCAGTACTAGGACAACCAGGGTTATATAGAGAAACCCTGTCTCAAAAAATACAAAAAAGGCATAAAATTACTAAAGATATACTTTATGATGTTTTCTTTCAAGAAATCTTCAAAAGAGTGAGTTTTACACTTATTGAAGATTCCCAGGCAAGCTAGCCCATTGCATACATTCAGTAGCTATAATGCATGTTACCTTACTAGGACATGCACACATCATGAAACCTCTGTGTACTAACAGGAATCATACAGAACATTGTGATGGATGACTACATACTAACAGAGATCATATAGACACCATACGGGATGACTGTATACTAAAAGATGTCATACAGAAAACTGTAAGGTACAGCTGCCCGTTGACAGAGGTCATACCACTCTGTGAGATGGCTGCATATTACAGAGATTATACAGAGCACACACAGGAAAACTGTATGCTGACAGTGGTCATAGAAAACACTGTCCTAGGTTCAATTTTGACAAGTACTCTCCTCTTGTCTTTTCAGTGTTCTTTCCTTCCATCCTTCGATGCTTTCTTTCTTTCTTTCTTTCTTTCTTTCTTTCTTTCTTTCTTTCTTCCTTACTTCCTTACTTACTTACATCCTTCCTTCCTTCCTTCCTTCCCTTCTTTTTTCTTTCTTTCTTTCTTTCTCTTTCTCTCTTTCTCCCTTTCTTCCTTTCTTCCTTTCTTCCTCCCTCCCTCCCCCTCTTTCTCCCTTTTCCTCCCTCTCTCCCTCCTCTTTTCCTCCCTCTCTCCCTCCCTCCCTCCATCCTCCCCTCTCTTTGAGATAGGATCTTGAATTTGAAATGTTCCTGCCTTAGCTGCTGAAGCTTAGCTTATACTTACAAACTAGTAAAGAGTGTATGGCGACTTTTTTTAAAGATAAAATGTGCATAACTGTTAGTTGCTGTATTCACAGCACTGTAACCCTGCTAGATAAATATTAGATGCTCCACAAGTTTTTATAAATAAATGTTGTTCTTATTCAGAAGGAGGTCGTGTTTGAATCAAATTTTTAACCTTGCACTATGAAAACCCACAAACTATTCAGAGCACAGACCACATGCTATTTGCTAAAAGTGGGCCATAGTTTAAAAGCTGAGCAAAACCTCAAAGAAGGAGATTAAGAAGGGGTCAGCGAATATTTTCTCATAATAGTTCAGACAGCAAGTACTTTAGGCTTTGTGAACCATATATCTATGTCATGGCAAATTAGCTTTCTGTTATGATATGTAACTAAGCAGGCATAGCTGTATTCCAGTAAAACACTGTTTAGCAAAGCAGGCCATGACCCTGGGAACAGTATTTTGCTAAACCCCGGTTATTCCTGCTTGGCAAGCAGCTTGGTAACAAAAACCCCAATTATAGCAATAAACCTGTGAGTGAATCTAGAGAAGAGATGGGTAAGGTATATGCAGGGATATTTAAAAGCATATTCTCATAAGCTGTGTGTAATCCATATCACCAATGGATAAATGTACAGAAGACTTGGAGACTTCAGTAAGTCTTTGCCAGTAACCTAATAGAAAATGGGTCAAGCATACTAAATAGACACATCAAGCAAATGCAAGTGACTTTTAAACACAAAATGTATGTTCACAATTAAGAAAGGGATTGTTTACAACTACAGTAACTTGATTATTCATAAGATATGGGAAGGAAGGCAGTGAGAGTGTAAACTGATGCTAACCCTTTAAAGAGAAATTTAGACATGTTTTCAAAGTCACAACTTCGTATGCTTTTACTTAGCAATTCCATAGCTAGGAATCTCTCTCTCTCTCTCTCTCTCTCTCTCTCTCTCTCTCTCTCTCTCTCTCTCATATATATATATATATATATATATATATATATGTATGTATGTATATATATGTGTGTGTGTGTGTGTGTGTTATGTGTGGGATATATACATATGTTAGTACAAGTACATGCATCTGTGCACACAGAGGACCAAAAAGAAAGCTGGGTGACATGTTCTATCACTTGCTGTTTTATCCCCTTGAGACAGGGAACTCACTGAATCTGGGACTAGGCTGAAAGCCAATAAGACCCAATTCCTTTCTTCTCCACCTCCAACGAGGTATTACAGATACAGACTGTCCAGCCTTTACATGGAGCTGGGATGCAAACCCAGATTTTCATGCTTAAGCAGCCAGCACTCTGACTCAGTGAGCCATCTTCCCAGCCCCACATCCAGGATAAAATACCCTTCCATTACAATCCACTGTGGCAGGGAGACAGAGCAGAGCAGCAAGAGCTCGAGAAAATGGGACACATTTCATCCATAGGCAAGAGCAGAGAGCATGAGTTGGTGCACACACACTAGTGCTCAGTTCTTTACTTTTTCTACTCTTAAACAGCCCAGAATTCCCTCCCTATCTAGGGAATAATGCCACATACAGTAGGTGTACCTTCACAGCTCAACAAATCCAGTTAGGAAATCCCTTCACTGGCATGCCCACCAGCCATCCTGAACTAGAGAATTCTTCATTAAGAATATTCTGGAGTGATTGGAAAATGTGTCAAGTTGATAATTCAAGCCAGCCAATATAGGAAATAAGTAGTTGCTCTTGGAAGAAATGGCATAACATACAAGTTTATTCACTACAACATGATTGCAGTACAACAAAGAGAGTCTGTTATTAAAGAGGTAAGGAGCAGAAAGTATGCATCCTTCACAGAAGGATGTTCATGAGGTACCAACGAAGGGTTCTCGGAAAGTATCTGAAAGAAAACAAAATGAAAAAAATTGTACACATAGGATACTACCATTTATGTCAAACATATTATAGGCCAAGATATAACTAGATAGATATAACATATTACATATAATGTATGAACATTACATACACTAAAGAGCTTTGAGAAGGTAAAAAGAAATAGATATCATTGGCATCTTATAAGCAGGGAAAATGGACAGTTGAGTTTCAAAACTATTCAGAACTATTGTACTCTTTCAGGTTTAAAAAATGGGACTCTAAGGTGTTTTGTTTTTAACCAGAAAGTGGTTAAAGTCTATATTCTCAGGATCAGAAGGCCAAAACTAATAGAGCAGAGCCTTTTGATATAATGTTGGCTTCTTTGTTATCACCATATGCTAACTTAAACTCTCCCTGGGTTCTCTGACCTACTCAGTAGTACTAGATTGAACCAGGAGAAATGGAGAAGGAAAGGAGCTGCAATCAAAATGTGGTAGATTTTTACAGACAGACCAGGCCCCACGTACTCACAAGGGCCTTGACCAATCTGCATGGCTATTGCCTTTCTCTTAGCCCTTGGAGTCCCTACCACATCTCCCCTATCCTCTACCTCTCAACTCTGTCTCATGCTCCCATTCCTTTCTGATTCAAAGAGCATCATTATAACATGGGTGGACAAAAAATATAACATGGGTGGACATTGTTTCTGACCATGGCTTCAATAGCCTTGATAAGAACCCAAAAGTCTTTTCTCCCACTTTGAGAAGCTTATCTAAAAAGGAATCATTATTCCCTCCACCACAGTTTTTATTTAGAGTTATTATTTACAAACAAATAATTTAACTATACAACATTGATTTTATTACCCAGCTGTTTTATCCTTTCCACTCAAAAATTGCGGTATTCCCTCCTCCCCAGGGTCCTGTAAACCCTCTCTCGTGCCTTTTCTCAGATTACCAACTGTATTTCTTTGATCAGAGCCATGATCTAGAAGCTGCTTTGGACTTTTGATCTGAGCTTCTGGAATAAATGCCCAAGTGCCCTTCGTAAAATCTCTCTCAAACTTGAATTCATTTTTACCGATTTTTAGTTTATCTTGCTTGAAGATCATTCTTCCCCTTAAGGGAGAAAAATCAAAGCAAAATCAAAGTTGGGCAGCACTGCCTTTCTGCTCATATTTGTGAAATACTGTGCATCTGTCCCAAGCTGGCCTAGTTCTCTCTGAGCTGCTCTGAGCTGCAAATGCAACTTGCAATGCCCTTTTAACTCTTCCCAACAAACATACTCCAATGGTGCCAAGGTGCTATCTAAAGGCCCCTGTCTGCTCTTTTCTGCGGGCATTTTATTTGTTATCTTTTGTGGCAAGTTGGTAATATCATTGACTCCCATTTTTTACATAAATAAAAAAATCTACTCTCTGATCACAGGTCATGAGCACAGACAAGCATTTGGAAACCCATTCTGAAACAATAGAAATTACCAGAGGAAATCCAACAGATGTGTAGCTTCATCCACTCTAGTAGCCTCTGTGACTTTTTCCTAACAACAGCAAATTACCTGGTGGGCACGCCATGCCATGGCCCCAAAATTTCAATCTCTGTGTGAGTTTTGTTGGTAGAGACAAAGCTCTGTGGTTTTTCTGCTTCTCTCTTCTTTCCTTTTGGTTTTAGACTTCATTAATGCAAAAGGTTAATAAAAGTTTTACTTAATTTCTTTCTACAAGAGTTCAGACATCTAGCTAAAAGGATCATATACTTGGCCTTAGACAATGGCTAGCTTAAGCTTTTGTACTCATTCTTGTTGGCTTGCTCATGGACTTTCATATGACTACCATATCTCTCTCACTATATGACTATCAAAGTGCAAGAAAGGACTTATAAAAAACATTCTCATGAAAATAGTTCTTTAAAATCAAGGTAAAACTAGCTAAAGGGACAGTTGGAATAGATCATTAGAAAAATAAAAAATAAACCTTCCTTTTTCTCATAATCTCTCAGCTGGAAAAAAATTCAGTGAAAAGAACAATAGCTACCTATTTTTAGCTCAGAGAAGCTATCCTGGTCTTCCATGTGTGTGCAAAAAGATGTATCTCCCCTGTATGCTTGCTGCACTTTGCCTATCAACTGGGTTCAGGTTCTTTGTCTTTTTGTCTCTCTTTCATAAAAGTAACTTTCCAGGTTCTAATATTTCCAGAGAAAAGAAAACTTATTCTCTAAGCAGCTTGATTCAACATACCACACCCAGGAATGTATACACACACACACACACACACACACACACACACACACACACAAACAAACACACGCGCGCGCACGCTATAAACCTCAAAGCACGAGTGTTACTACTATGTACTGACATCCTTTCTCCAGAAATATCAAATAAATTGGACTTTCCTGACTTTCTTAGAAAATATTTTTTTCTGTTCCTTTCCTCCCTTCTCACAATGGATTCCTGATTCTTTCCTCCATATTTCCTCTGCCTTCCTTTCATCCTGGTTGTCCATCTCAAGGACAGCCTGGGCTAAACTAGTCAGGCATGACATAAAAGCGAGAGTGGCCCAGTTAATCAAACTGTGGCCCTGATACCCTCTATTTCCTAGTAAGTCACGTTGACCATTTCTTAATCAAAATTGTAATTCCACCAGAACACCTTTGTGTATTTTAGAGAAAGGAATATAAATAGCAAAATTAATAAACATCCCCAGATAAAAAGCAATCGAGTTTAGAGGAAAATTGATGACTACAACTGTTACAAAGGAAAAACCGACTATCCTTTTCTTGAGGTTGACTTAGAAACAATTAATTTGGGATGACACGCACCTGGGCACCTTGATATTTGAACCAGATGAGCTTTTCTGTGGACAGCGACTCCATCCTCTGGATTATAATACCAGTTACCCAGGTCACTTTTCAGGGATGACCCCTGTTTTTGCTCAATACATTGATGCCTCATTTGGCCTGCAGACACCAGTAGCATCCTCACATGGCCACCTGTCTCCATTAAACCTTTAATAGTGGGCTGAAGACACCTCCCAGCTGCCATGACAGGAAACACCAAGCCATGGCAGAGGCCTTGACAGGAAACACCAACCTAAGGTAAAACAAAAATGTTAGCTGTGAAGCGTCTGAATGAGCTTAGCCCCTGGTCACAAAAAAGGACACAGACTCTCCTTCTTATCTTAGGCCATCTTTCATCCTCATCTTCCCTACCCTTTACCTATAATTCTGTTACAAAGACATTTGGCAGTTCCTCAGAAAATTGGGCATGTCACTTCCAGAGGACCCTGGCATACTGCTCCTGGGCATATACCCAGAGGATTCCCCTGCATACAATAAAGACACATGCTCCACAATATTCATAGCAGCCTTGTTTATAATAGCCAGAAGTTGGAAGGAACCCAGATATCCCTCAAAGGAGGAATGGATACAGAAAATGTGGTATATTTATACAATAGAATACTACTCAGCAATTAAAAATAATGAATTCATGCAATTTGTAGGTAAATGGTTAGATCTGGAAAATATCATCCTGAGTGAGTTAACCCAATCACAAAAGAATACACATGAAATGCAATCACTGATAAGTGGATATTAATGAGCCCAGAAGCCCTAAATTCTCAAGGCACAATTAGCAAGTCAAATGATTTCCAAGAAGAAGAAAGGAGAGGACCTTGGGCCTGAAAAGACTGGATCCAGTTTTGTAGATCCAGAACAGAGAAATGGTGGGGGGGGTGATTGGGGAATAGTTGGGGGGGAGAGGACTTATGGGACATATGGGGGGGACTGGGAAAGGGGAAAGTCTTTGGAATGTAAACAAAGAATATCGAAAATTTAAAAAAAAGAATAAAAAAATTAAAACCCATTTGTTAAAAAAAAAAAAAAAAGACATCTTTAGAATCCTCTAGTCTTGACCCTAGCAGCAATCTCAGTTCGCAGGTAAGTAGTAGTGAGTTAAAACAAGCAGCGAAGTGAGAATGTACTTACACTTTTTAGAAAAAGAGCCCCCACCCCCCCCTGCAATCTGGCACTGAGAGCCCTGTCGGCAGGCATAGGGTTTGTGTTTTTCCACTTCCTGTGGTCCCCCCACCCCCCGCAGCCAACCCTTGTGTGGTGGCATTTCCAGGAAAGGAGCATACTTTGCAGAGGAGGCCATTTTACACAGAATTCAGCCTTAGTAGATGTGTAAGACGCAAGAACATGTGAAGTTGACAAGGATACTATGGAAAGGGTGACAGTGAGCATTCTGTGTTTGCTCCCTGGTGAGGAAGTCGATGAAGCTTCTCTAAATTAATCCAGCCACAGCTCATTGTCAGCTCCTGTTCTTTGCACCCAGTTTTGGGGGCTCTCAGCCTAGTCCATCTGGAGGGACGCCCCTTTGCATTCATCTCTACCTCTGAGTTCCTTTATGACATGGTCAGAGGGACCACTGTTACATACTGTGTGTGCATGTGCGTATATGGTGTCTAATTCTGGAGGGCCCTATTGGTCAGGTTGTCCTGGAGCTAGCCTCCCGCCTAACAACTCAACTCCCTGGTGATAAGAAACTGATTTGTGATAGGGGACCCTATGCCTCTGTTCTTCCGTCATTAAATAAAGTTCTGGCTATTATAAACAAGGCTGCTATGAATATTGTGGAGCATGTGTCTTTATTGTATGCAGGGGAATCCTCTGGGTATATGTGTCTCTTGTGCCTTGGCTTGATTAGGTAGGGAAAGAACAGAAATGTTTTCTGTGTTACAGGATGAGAACACTGCAAATTACTCTAGCTCATATAATGCTCAGAAAAAAAAAAAGAATCTGCCCACTGTCTCACTGCAAATAAAACAATGTGTTCTGTTAAGAAGGCTGTGCTTTGAGCAACTATGTTCTATTACGGTGCATTTAAAATTTATTTGAAGCATACACAGAGTTTTATTTCAAGCTTAGTAAAAGTCATGAAAATTACACTTTACTTTTAAATTTATCGTAGTTTCAAGACAATTAGGATGCATGATATAAGTGAGTTGGTTACTTTTCTGGTAGGCTTGGCTCCCATTTGTTCACATTATTACCCAGAACCTGCCCAGTAGAGGTGGCTGGGAATAGAGTAGAAAAGTAGCAAATTCTTAACTGTGTCTATACCGTGGCCATTGTCTTATATAATGGTGATGTCCACTCTGTAGGAGTAATCTGGATGCTGAGTTATCTGCAGATCATTTCAGCTCAGTGGCTTTGGTGGGAGACACGGATCCTCTCACATACACAGGAAACCTGGCCTTCATCTTCCAGGGAACAGACCCTTCCACATGGTGAATCTCTAAATTCTAAACCCTCTGAGCTTGGGTCCATGGCTCAACACACCCACGCTTCTCCTGATTCTTTGGGTTTTTCTCCCTGAGCCTCTGGCCTCCACGGCTAAATTAAAAGATCTGACTTTTCCACACACCTGCTTCTCCTGACATCTGTTAGGATTTTCAATTGTCCTTTGTCTTTTTCTTTTTAATTTACTATATTCTTTGTTTACATTCCGAATGATTTTCCCTTTCCCTGTTCCCCCCTCCCCATAAATCCCATAAGCCCTCTTCCCTCTGCCCATTCCCCAATGAACCCCCTTCCACTTCTCTGTCCTGGTAATGCCCTACATTGCTGCATCAAGCCTTTCCAGGACCAGGGCCCTCTCCTTCCTTCTTCTTGGGGATGATTTGATATGTGAGTTGCATCTTGGGTATTCAGAGCTTCTGGGCTAATATCCACTTATCAGTGACTGCATTCCATGTGTATTCTTTTGTGATTGGGTTACCTCACTTAGGATGATATTTTCCAGTCCCAATCATTTGCCTAAGAATTTCACGAATTCATTGTTTTTAGTTGCTGAGTAGTATTCCATTGTGTAAATATACCACATTTTCTGTATCCATTCCTACATTGAGTGACACCTGTGTTCTTTCCAGCTTCTGGCTATTATAAATAAGGCTGCTATGAACATAGTGGAGCATGTGTCCTTATTGCATGCTGGGGAATCATCTGGGTATATGCCCAGGAGTGGTATACCAGGGTCCTCCAGAAGTGTCAGGCCCAGTTTTCTGAGGAACCACTAGACTAATTTCCAGAGTGGTTGTACCATTCCCACCAGCAGTGGAGGAGTGTTCCTCTTTCTCCACATCCTCGCTAACACCTGCTATCTCCTGAGCTTTTAATCTTAGCAATTCTGACTGGTATGAGATGAAATCTCAGGGTTATTTTGATTTGCATTTCACTGATTACTAATGATGTTGAACATTTCTTAACGTCCTTCTCAGCCATCTTCAGGTGAAAATTCTTTGTTTAGCTCTGAACCCCATTTTTAATAGGGTTATTTGATTCTCTGAAATCTAACTTCTTGAGTTCTTTGTGTATATTGAATATAAGCCCTTTGTCAGATGTAGGGTTGGTAAAGATATTTTCCCTGATTCATTCAGTTTCTTGTTGGGTTGTTCAGTGGGCAATCATGATAGGTCCCTTTTTGTGAGCACTCCATAGCCTCAGTAATAGTGTCAGGCCTTGGGGCCTCCCATTGAGCTGGATCCAACTTTCGGCCTGTCACTGGACCTTCTTTTCCTCAGGCTTTTCTCCATTTCCATCCTTGTAGTTCTTTCAGACAGGAATAATTATGGGTCAGAGCTTTAGCTGTGGAGGAGCAAACCCATCCCTCACTTGATGCCCTGTCTTTCTTCTGGAGGAGGGATTCACAAGGTCCCTCTCCACACTGTAGGGCATTTCATCTAGGATCCCTGGATGTCCTCATTCTTAACAGCAGCATAGTATTCCATTGTGTAAATGAACCACATTTTCTGTATCCATTTTTCTGTTGTGAGACATCTGGGTGGTTTCCAGCTTCTGGCTATCACTGTGAACATAGTGGAACATGTGCCCCTGTGGTATGATGGGGCACCTTTTGGGTATATTCCCAAGAGTGGTATTGCTCGGTCTTCAGGTAGATCTGCTTCCAATTTTCTGAGGAACCTCTAGATTGATTTCCAGAGTGGTTGCACCAAAATGGAGGAGTGTTCTTCTTTCTCCACATCCTCGCCAACATGTGTTCTCCCCTGAGATTTTGATCTTAGCCATTCTGATTGGTGTAAGGTAGAATCTCAGAGTCATTTTGATTTACATTTCCCTGATGACTAAGGACTTTGGACATTTCTTTAAGTGCTTCTTGGCCATTCTAGATTCCTCTGTTGTAAATTCACTGTTTAGCTCTATATCCCATTTTTTTCCATTGGGTTGTTTGGTTGTTTGGTGGTTAGCTTCTTGAATTCTTCATATATTTTAGACTTTAGCCCTCTATAGGATGTAGGGCTAGTGAAGATTTTTTCCCAATCTGTAGGTTACCATTTGTCTTACAGAGCTTTCCAGTTTCATGAGGTCCCATTTATCTTGATCTTAGAGTGTGAGCCATTGTAGTTCTTTTTAGGGGATTGCATTGAATCTGTAGATTGCCTTTGCTAAGATCGCCATTTTTACAATGTTAATTCTGCCAATCTATGAGCATGGAAGATCTCTCCATTCTCTGAGAAGTTCTTCAATTTCTTTCTTGAGAGACTTGAAGTTATTGTCATACAGATCTTTCGTTCTTTGATTAGAGTTGCCTCAAGATATTTTAAATTATTTGTGGCTATTGTGAAGGGAGTTGTTTCCCTAATTTCTCTCTCAACCTGTTTATCCTTTGTATAAAGGAAGGCTACTGATTTATTTGAGTTAATTTTATATCCAGCCACTTTGCTGAAGTTGTTTATCAGCTGGAGAAGTTCTCTGGTAGAATTTTTGGGATTCCTTATATATACTAACATATCATCTGCAAATAGTTATACCTTTATTTCATCTTTGCCAATTTGAATCCCCTTGATCTCTTTTGTTGTCTTATTGTTCTAGCTAGTACTTCCAGTACTACATTGAACAGATATGGGACTGGTGCACTTCTTTAATCCCAGCACTTGGGAGGCAGAGGCAGGTAGATCTCTGAGTTTGAGCCTGGTCTACAGAATGAGTTCCAGGACATCCAGGGCTACACAGAGAAACACTGTCTCAAAAAACCAAAAAAAAAAAAAAATAGACATGAGGAGAGTGGGCATCCTTGTCTTGCCCCCAATTTTAGTGGACTTGCTTCAAGTATCTCTCCATTTAATTTGATATTAGCTGTTGGTTTGCAGTAAATTGCTTTTATTATGTTTAGATATGAGCCTTGAATTCCTGATCTCTCCAATATTTTAACATGAACAGGTGTTGTATTTTGTAATTGCTTTTTCTGCATCTAAGGAAATGATCACGTGATATTTTCTTTGAGTTTGTTTATATGGTGGGTTACATTAATGGATTTTCATATATTGAACCACTCTTGCGTCTCTGGAATGAGGCCTACTTGATTGTGGTAAATGATGATTTTGATGTGTTCTTGGACTTGTATTGTAAGAATTTTATTGAATATTTTGGCATTGATATTCATAAGCAAAATTGGTCTGAAGTTCTCTTTTTTTATTAGGTCCTTGCGTGGTTTAGGTATCTGAGTAATTGTGGCTCCTTAGAACAAATTAGGTAGTTTTCCTTCTGTTTCTATTTCATGGAATTGTTTGAGGAATATTTGTATCAGGTCTTCTTTGAAAGTCTGTAGAATTCTGCACTAAATCCATCTGGCCCCGGGCTTTTTTGGGTTGGGAGTGTTTAAACGATTTCTTCTATTTCCTTATGGGATATTAATGAGACTATGAGCCCTAAAGGAACCTCAATTTTCCCAGTAACACCTGGACCTTTTAGCAGAAGACCTCCTTGCTCTCTGCTCCCTCATCAGGGACCTAGGAAGGCTGAAGCTCTATCTGCCACCTGCCCAGCTCTAACACATGCTCTGCCTGAAGGAGGATTTCCCTCTGCCTTCCTTCCTTGTTCCATAAACTCTTATTAGGTGCTGTCCTCGGTATTTTACTCTTCAGTGTCTACCCACTTATATCCAGCAATGAGAACCCCAGTACCCTTTTCACTCTGGTTTTCAGAGCCTGAAGCCCTTTGGACCAGCTTGTACTTTTCATTTTGTAACTGTTTTCTTTCCATCTTACTACCCCATCATGGAAAAAATATGGGTAGTTTTCCTGGATATTCACAACAGACATTTGTCTGTAAAATGCTTACTAATATTGTTCAAAAGCATAGATGGAGGAGGGACACACACTGAGGCATGCTATAGCTGACAAAAAAATGTAGCTCCAAATTCCCTCCTACAGACCATACTCCTCCACACCCACCACATCTGCCTTCACGTTCCATTACACACCTCTCTTCCAAGACTCCACTGCTCTTCCTGGTTTCTCCACATCACTACCATCCAAGAGGAAAATCAGAATTTGTCACTATGGGAATTGAGTACTTAAAATTAGATGAGTTATGAACATAAAACACATACCAAACTTTCACTCATTTTTATGGTAATTTAATAATATATCTAATTAATCAACTTATATCAATATATGCTCAAACAACATAGTATGTTAAATAAATAAACTGAACTATAATGCGCTAGGTTTTAAAATATACTGAAATAAGTAAAAACTATTCTTAAAATTTTCTTCATGTGCTATATACTTTTCTAATATGACTACTAGAAAATTCAAAGTTATGTGTAGTTAGCACAATCTTTCTATTAGATAGTGACAACCTAGGACCTGGGGACTCAGCTTCCCAGAGCAGCATGTGATAGTTCACATGACATAATATAAGTGCAGTGATGTTTTCAACCCCAGAGATGAGGTATAAAATCCCCTGTAGTGTTTTTCCAGTAGAGCCTTTCCACTGCTAGTCAGGGGACAGTGCAGTTGTCCTGAACTGAATTCAGTCAAGGTTCATGTGGAATGTTATATTCTCATAAGCTCAACCCTTCAGACTGGTTGTAGGAGAAATAACCACCTTCAGGGAAAAAATTACACTCAGCTTCCTATTTAATTCAGCACAATTGAGCCCTGCCATCTCGTTTTTAGACACCTCCCTAATTTCATACTGAGATACAATGGATTCTGATATTAGATTCTGTTCTCATTTTCCCACATTGTTGAAAGTGCTCAGTTAACTACGATCAACAAAACTGCCTTGATTCAGTGTGGTTTCTTTGGTGTAGGTGGGCATTCTGATATCACATTGGAAAGCACAGGGCTAGAAGTCAGACATGTTTCTTAATACCATCCACCTGAACCAAAGCCAATTTAATTTAGCATGCACAACCAGCTACATCTTAAAGCCTCTAAAATGTTTTGATATTTTTTAATTAAAAAAATTGAATGTGAGATTAATGAATTCACCCTGGATTATTATCATCTTTACACTTTACATTCATGAAAAATAACTTCAAATATTCTAGAGGAGGGGGCACACAAGTACAAGCTCTGAGGGTTCGGGAGAGTCAGGATGCAGTTGTGTAGCAGAGTGGCTTTCCAAGATTGTTTTCAATCTTCTGAAGGGTCAGTTCATAATCAATGAGGACAAAGGTCCACTTATGTCACTGATGAGACATATGCAGTCTCTGAGTTACACAGGTGACCTTTTGTTCACAGCATTCTGAAAGAGCCTGCCTGCCTCCTTACGGTTAGTACTGCTCATGTGATCAGTTCTGGCCACTGAAATGGCAACAACTTTGCTGTGTCATTTCCAGGTGAGCATACTTAACGGCAAGTGTTAACACTCAACCTGTTTCTATTCAATCTTACTGATCATAGCCAGACACATCCACAGGAAAATGTGAAACATTAAAGCAAGTTGGCATGCACAGGTGAAACCCAGAGTAGCTCTTCCCGGGAGGACTACCTTGTGTCTCCAAAAGGCTTTCCAGATGCAAGAAACATTGTTTGATGCATTAAACCCCTAAAAATGAGGGTATTTGCTACTCCTGTAGAACTTAAGTTGGATTAAGTTGCTGTCATAGGGCTGTAATGATTTAATAAGATCATATACATTAAGAATACATGAGCGTCAACAGAGGAGGGCATGTAATAATATAGTGTAAAATTATAGTTTCTGCTCAGTACTTTGCTTATAGTTAAAGTTCACTTCAATAGATGGTGCCCGTGATCTTGCTGTTATTGTTTGTGTTTAAATCTTAACTACTTGGCGTGTAGCTGTGTTTTCCAAATTGAAATATTTACTCCTGAAGAGAGGAGGGAGGCTTTTAAGACTCATAAAGTAAATGAAATATCTCAGACAGCACTAGACTTGCAAGGCTCTAACCGCTGTAAGCAATTGCTGGGAAGAGCAGGCCCTCTAGCCAGTGAGTAGCCTACAACTGTCCATGGAGCTCTAAGCAGCTCTCATGAGATGTCACCCATGCGGGGGTGACTGCAGTGATGAAGGTTCCTCCAGGACAGTGCTACTTCAGGTTTTAGCTCACTGTGCTAGCCTGCTTCAAATGGCACATTTTTCCGGTCAATGCCTCCTGCCATGACTCACTAAGACCAGAGAAGAAAGAGGTTCAGTATGGACACCTGCCATTCAGTGCTCCCATTTAGAAGTGATACAGCAAAGTTACTCTTACAACACTGCTTTCCACCGTATGGAATGTGTTACCATGTCAGAAATATCTTGATCTCTTAGTGTAGAATACGCCAGTCAGCATATGGTGGTAAGCCTGACTTCGCTCTGATGTAACCTGCAAGTGCCAATTGAAGCTATCCCTTTTGATTGTCATCTAGGTCATGTCTCCTCCCCAACTGCCCTTGCTATGTGTCCTACTCTGCCCAATCTGCTCCTGAGTTTGGCAGCTTTCTTCTTTGCTTTGTAATGATGGGATGCTTCTTCTTTTACTCTTGGCAAACAGGTTAACGACCATGTAGACGCTAAATTATGAAACACAATGCAGAAATTCTCTGGAATCTCTGCCAGGTACTCCAAGATTGCACTTTAACCAGTTTTTACTTTCTGACACATGAGGTTTGGCTCTTCACCGTAAGCAAAAAGTAAAATAAAATAGTTTTTAAAGGTGGTAATAATGTCCAAGACAACAAAAATGAATTAAAAGTAGAGAAGGGAAATTATATTGTGAATATCCGTGTATCAATATTTAAAGATGAGAACAGGTGACAGAAATAGGTCAAGCTCACAGCAATGAGGACCTGGAAATCAAGCGGTTCTAAGTCTTGTCCTTGGCAAGCAATGTTATAGCCAGACACATTGATTTATGGCCCCCTGAAGGCCAGACATGCCAGAAAATGATCTGGCCAGAGGCACTTCTGGTATAAAAGAGAACCCACAATCCAGCCACTCATGTGTAGGAAGCCACTCTCGCCATTGCAAGATGGCGCCCATTTCCTGTGATGAGTCAGTGCTGTGCTGTTGTTTAACTCCACTCCGCACCCTACTGCGCATGTGCGAGTAGAGGTTTGGGGGGCCATGGCTCAATCCCAGAGCATGCTAATGAGGATTCGTGGAGTGCACCAATCAGGTAGAAACATGTCTAGCCTAGGCCTATTTAAGTAGCACCATTCTTTCTTTTTGGGTCTTTCGCCTCTGCAATCAACCCTGTGGAAGGATCCTGATTGTCTCATGTCATTCTTGCTGGCAAGATAGATGCAACCGACACTCAAGGGCAGGCCAACTGCACCGGCCACTCCTGACCCTCCCAGTGCCTCATCCAGTGCTTACCATTAGACCTACCAAAAGCCCCAGAGGGACCGCAGCCCAGTGCTCTCTGGCTCTGGGGATCTGCTCACAGCAGTCCTGCTTTTTGGATTCTCCTTACCTCCCATGTGTGTACCCATAATAAACTCATTTCTAAACGTTCACCCTCCTTGCAGTCCATAAAATTTCTTTTTTGGATTTACAAGGCAAGAAGGACATGGGGCCACAGATTTGGTGGAAGTTTTGGGACTTTGAGCTCCCAGAACCCTAATTCCTGAGTTAATCCGTCTTGATGTTTGAAAACCTGTCATAGCCAAGTAGTTTGCCTTCTCTTTATTGTATTAATAGCTACATTATTTGATGTGCATTCATATGAGAGTCATATATACACTCATATATATATATATATATATATATATATATATGAGAGATGCTGTGTATAATGTTACAGATACAATACATGTATATATATTATGAATATGCTAGATAGTTATTATATGTGGTTTATTTCTGAACAGAAGAATTTGAGCAACTCCTCTAGATAGTTTCCTGGACCCAATGGCTAGGTATATAAGTAACACATAATTAAAGCAAAGGCATATGTAAAAATCTATGTATCTGTGACTGTCTACAGTTATACATAACAATGCAAGGACATTAGAACCCTTGCACAATTCCAGAAAGAATATAACATTGTATGGCAACATACAATGTCATATTAGCCCTTTAAAATTAAAACTTGTCTTACTAAGCAATGCAGAAAGTCTACTGTTGGGTACCTAGCCCAAATGAGTGAAACATGGAGCTCAGATAGTTTTATACCTATGTTTATTGAAACATCGATCTTAATAGCCAAGAGACAAAAACAGTCTGAATGTCCACCGACAGTAACTAAAAACAAAAGATGTATATACAACAGTGACATATTATTAAGCATTGAAAATAGGGAAATCCTTGTACGTACTGCATAACATACATAAACGCTGAAGGTATTCATAAGTACAATAAGACCATCAAAGAGACAAATATAAGATCCTGTTGCAAGATGTTTCCTATCCATTCACATTGAGGCAGTGAGAGGCCAGTGATTGGAGGGGAGAAAGGAGGAGGAGGAGCTAAGAGAAGTGAGGGGCGGGGAGAAGGGAGAAAGGCTCGGTGGACCACAGGTGTGGAGCAGAGAGGGAGACGCAGGGAGCCTCGGCTATCCAGATAGCTTCAGATGTATTTCTGGTGTTTTGGAGAGGTTAGAAATATTGGGATAAGACTTTGTCATTGTAAATTGGCATTATGAAATTGGGAGTTTCTTTTTTTTATTTTTTTTATTTTTATTTTCTATATTCTGTGTTTACATTCCAAAGGCTTTCCCCTTTCCCAGTTCCCACCTACCATAGTTCCCATAGTTCCTCTCCCCCCCAACTATTCCCCAATCATTCCCCCTCCCCCCTCGGTTTCTTTACTAAACTGGATGCAATCTTTACAGGCCCAGGGTCCTCTCCTTTCTTCTTCTTGGGAATCATTTGACTTGCTATTTGTGTCTTGAGTATTTAGGGCTTCTGGGCTCATTAATATCCACTTATCGGTGATTGCATTTCATGTGCATTCTTTTGTGATTGGGTTAATTCACTCAGGATGATATTTTCCAGGTCTAACCATTTACCTACAAATTGCATGAATTCATTATTTTTAATTGCTGAGTAGTATTCCATTGTATAAATATACCACATTTTCTGTATCCATTCCTCCTTTGAGGGATATTTGGGCTCCTTCCAATTTCTGGCTATTATAAACAAGGCTGCTATAAACATAGTGGAGCATGTGTCTTTATTGCATACAGGGGAATCCTATGGGTATATGCCCAGGAGTGGTATGCCAGGGTCCTCTGGAAGTGACATGCCCAATTTTCTGAGGAACTGCCAAACTGATTTCCAGAGCGGTTTTACCATTTTGCAATCCCACCAACAGTGGAGGAGTGTTCCTCTTTCTCCACATCCTCGCCAGCACTTGTTGTCTCTTGAGTTTTTAATCTTAGCTATTCTGACTGGTGAGAGGTGGAATCTCAGGGTTGTTTTGATTTGCATTTCCCTGATGACTAATGATGTTGAACATCTTTTAAGGTGTTTCTCGGCCATCCGAATTTCTTCTGGTGAAAATTCTTTGTTTAGCTCTGTGCCCCATTTTTTGATAGGGTTATTTGGTTCTTTGTGGTCTAACTTCTTGAGTTCTTTGTATATATTGGATATTAGCCCTCTGTCGGATGTGGGGTTGGTGAAGATCTTTTCCCACTTTATTGGTTGCCGTTTTGTCCTTCTGACAGTGTCCTTTGCTTTGCAGAAACTTTGTAATTTTATGAGGTTTCATTTGTCGATTCTTGATCTTAGTGCGTAAGCTATTGGGAGTTTCTTATACATAAATATATCTGGTTAACTATTCAAGTTTAAGTGTCACACTTTACCGGATACTTGGAAGGAGTGTTGCAGAGGCCTGGCAGGGCAGTACTCTTTTTAAATAATTACCCCTACAAGATCCTAACCATATGCAGAACTTGCAGTAGCCAAGTGCACAGAGGCAGGAAACGCGCTGGTAGGTGCCAGGGTGTCAAAGGTACAGGAATGATGGGTAGCGATGCTCTCGAAGCATTGTGAATGGACTGCACACCATTGATCTGTGCGCTCAGAAAGAGTCGAACCATAAAGTTGATGTTAAGTATAGATTCGTACCACAGTGCTTAAAAAACAGAAAGGAAAGCTATTTTTTTTTCCACAAACCAGGTGGAAGCCACCGAGAAAAGTTCTGTGTGCAAGCTTAGCACTCTTTCCTGGTGGCAAGAACAGGACAGTGCCCATGAGGAAATGGGGGTACAGGTGACAGCAGCCGCAGCATGCCAGTCAAACAATTCAGTTGGAAGTGTCTGGCATCTCATTTACCTCCAATTTCCCCAGCATCCAGTGCTTTCCCACTTGAGTGAGAACATTTCATTGCCGTGACTGCTCTGCCTGCGGAGTCTGGGAGATCTTTCCAGCTTCGCTCCAGAGAAGAGGTACAGATGGCAACATTTCCTGTCTCCTGTCCTCATCCCCTGCCAATCCATGTGACTTTCTCTCCAAGATACCCATGCGTGTGAATCATGCTCCTTTCCACCCTCTCTGTTCATTACTTTGCTGTCTGAGACATGGGGAGGCTGTGTGTCAGCATGGGGCTCAGTCTGTGTGTCAGCGTGGGGCTCAGTCTGTGTGTCAGCATGGGGCTCAGTCTGTGTGTCAGCATGGGGCTCAGTCTGTGTGTCAGCATGGGGCTCAGTCTGTGTGTCAGCGTGGGGCTCGGTTTCCTATGCCGCTGCCAAAGTTCAAGGCAGCGCCAGAACACAGGCAACTCATCTTCCACCCGTGGAGCTGACTAGGAGCCTGGATAGGAATCTGAAGTAGTAAAATAAAAAGGGCATGTGGACAGAATTCAACCTGCTCAAACCAGAAAATAACTCAGGACCTGGTGGCAAAGATAACACGTTCATTTATATAAATCAGCATTAAAAACAAAAAACAAAAAACAAAACAACAACAAAAAAAAAAACCCGAAAAAAACAAAAACACCACAGGCTGTTCAATGTCATGTTGCCTGAATCAGGGGCAGCCTAGAAACATGTCTGTCAATGAGAGACCCACTAAATATACTGTGGAATACTGTATATGGGGTTGCTCTTAAGTGCCCTTGTGCAAACGAGACAACGGTTCAGGTCAGCATTGACGGTGAGCCAATTGCCAGAAGGAGTCATCCTGCCCACTTTCTGGCTCCAGCCCTTAACGGTCCCTGTGCTCCCCAGCTCTCTCAGATAGTCAGGGTGTGGAGTGCCAAAACCAGATGGGCTAGTAGGTGTGTGTTTCTTGAGAAGTTCAGCATTCTCTACCACATGACCCAGCCATGTTAAATATATCTTCCCAGGGCACTTAAACCATGATTCCATGCAAAGATCTAAGCAGAAACGTAGTTACACTGCCCCTGTAGTTACAATATGCTGTAGAGTTTTACTTGTTTGCGTGTTTTCAAGGCCGACCTTGGTATTGACGTACTCTTCTCTGGGGAAGACTATTCCTCCTGCTCTCAGCATTCCTTAGTTACTTGGAGTTCTTTGTCTGGCATTAAGGCCTCAAGAACAGTTCCCTTTCCATATTAGCATGTCTATTTGGTTCAGGCAAAGACTTTGTTTCTTTCTGGTCTTGCTCAGACAGTCATACCTATGCGACTTCACAGGTGTAGTTTCTGACAGTTCTATAGGAGACACAATCTCAGAGCACATTCCCTGCTCTTTCGCTTCTTTCCACTGTTCTTTCCCTCCTTAAACACCGCCGTTTAGAAAACTGGGGCAGACTGTATGGAAATCAGTATGGAGGCTTCTCAAAAGACCAAAACTGGAACTCCACCTGCCCTGAAGAAGTCCAAGTGACCATATCGTCTGTGTGTATTGGCACATTGCTTACATGCACAGGACTTCTAATACTTTCCTACCATCATTTCTCAATAAGGATAAAAATCAATGTCCCTTAGGATTAGATTGTGTTCAAATGCTTGATTTTAAAAACTGCTGTCTGATTCATTGAGAGTCCATCTTACTCAGTGAGAATGACTGTCAACAAGACAGCAGATGCCGACAGAGGGCTAATATCCAAAGAACTCAAGAAGTTAGACCCCAAAGAACCAAATAACCCTATCAAAAAATGGGGTACAGAGCTAAACAAAGAATTTTCAACAGAAGAAATTCGGATGGCTGAGAAACACCTTAAGAGATATTCAACATCATTAGTCATCAGGGAAATGCAAATCAAAACAACCCTGAGATTCCACCTCACACCAGTCAGAATGGCTAAGACTAAAAACTCAAGAGACAACAAGTGCTGGTGAGGATGTGGAGAAAGAGGAACACTCCACCACTGTTGGTGGGATTGCAAAATGGTAAAACCGCTCTGGAAATCAGTTTGGCGGTTCCTCAGAAAATTGGGCATGTCACTTCCAGAGGACCCTGGCATACCACTCCTGGGCATATACCCAGAGGATTCCCCTGCATACAATAAAGACACATGCTCCACTATGTTTATAGCAGCCTTGTTTATAATAGCCAGAAATTGGAAGGAGCCCAGATATCCCTCAAAGGAGGAATGGATACAGAAAATGCGGTATATTTATACAATGGAGTACTACTCAGCAATTAAAAATAATGAATTCATGCAATTTGTAGGTAAATGATTAGATCTGGAAAATATCATCCTAAGTGAGATAACCCAATCACAAAAGAATACACATGAAATGCAATCACTGATAAGTGGATATTAATGAGCCCAGAAGCCCTAAATACTCAAGGCACAATTAGCAAGTCAAATGATTCCCAAAAAGAAGAAAAGAGAGGACCCTGGGCCTGAAAAGATTGGATCCAGTTTTGTAGACCCAGAACAGAGAAATCGTGGGGGGGGATGATTGGGGAATAGTTGGGGGGGAGAGGAATTATGGGATGTATGGTGGGGGGGACTGGGAAAGGGGAAGGCCTTTGGAATGTAAACAAAGAATATAGAAAATAAAAATTAAAAAAAAAAAAAGACAGCAGATGCCAATGGGTCCTGCAAAGACATGGGGAAAGGAGCACCCTTTCAGTGCTGGTGGGTGTAAATGCGTGTGGCCGCCAGGAAAGTCAGTATGGATGTTCTTCAGTAAGCTAAAAATAGAACTCTCGTGTGACCTAGATGTACCATCCTGAGATACATGTTACAGGTTCTCTATCAACATGCCAGAGGTATGTACTTACTGTGACTCCGTATGAAACAGCAAGGAAATGGAACATGCCTAAGAGTCCCTCAACAATGAATGTATAAGGTAAATTTGGCGTATGTAAATTCATGTGAAATATTAGGTAGTCATAAAGAATATGAACGCATGGCATTTGTAGGAAACGCAGACAACCCAAAATTATTATGTTAAGCAAAGTAAAAGAAAGGCTCATAAAAGAAAAATACTGGGGGGGAAGGGCATGTGGGACCTTTGGGGGACAGGGAACTAAGAA
Source organism: Apodemus agrarius (assembly GCA_964023405.1). Classification (NCBI taxonomy): domain Eukaryota; kingdom Metazoa; phylum Chordata; class Mammalia; order Rodentia; family Muridae; genus Apodemus; species Apodemus agrarius. Next base: position 106,685,148 of record OZ030013.1, on the reverse strand, counting down.
AAGGGAAATGAAATGTAAATAAAGAACATATCCAATAAAAAAAAAGAAAAGTAAAAAAATACAAAAAATAAAAATACTACATGTACATTTTACATGAATAAACTAGACTGAAAATTATGTCTGTATAGATACCTATATGTTTATATATGTATTGATATATGTGTATGTGTTTGTTGGAGGAGAGAGGTCATGAAACTAAAAGGTGGATCCTGAGCAGGCAGGAACGGATATTAAGGGAGGTGGGAATACGTAACAGAAAAGCAGAAGAGGGGGGCTAGGGACATGGCTCCTTAGCCCTGAAAAAGCATGAGAAGCTGTGTTCAGACTCCCAGAACCCATGCAAAGCCGAGGTAGCAATGCCCACTGTAATCCCCGCACTCCTAAAACAAGATGGGAGACAGAGACACGCCTTCAACACTGTATTTCAAAGGATGTGAATACAAGAAAGCGCATTGGAGCAGGGTCATTTTTTACAATTAATCTTCTCTACTCATGCAGGAGCAGACGACACGCTCAACATAGTATTTCCTTTGACCAAATCAAATAGGTATTATCCCAGTTTTGAAGAAAGTCAAAGAAGACAGTTAAAATGCCCAGAGCCTACCACCCAGCAGTTGCAGGGGTGGGGCTCATGCTTTGCTCTGCCTAATCTCGGAGCATCTGCTCCCAGTAGCTGTGCATTATCCTCTCCAGTGCTAAAATTTCTGGGAGTCCAATCGTAAACAGTCCCCCATGTCAGCGCCGCTTCAGAAGAGGTGCCAGAAGTCATTCTGCAGATGGAAAGACCAAATGAGTCAGGGAGTACAGGCTTTCTCTAGTCTATGAGTCAAGCTGTACCCCAGTCGTTAGATTTTGGTCCAGAAATGAAATCTCTCGAACAGTCTGAATATCACTGTCAACATGAAAATCTTGGCTGGGTAGCTAAGATCACATGCTAAACTCATGAAGGCATTCCCCACAGTGGAATGATATCATCCTGTTGGAGAGATTCATTAAGACTATTTGAACTATTAAAGGTTGATCATTATCGTTAGCTCCCTGTTTGTATCTGCTTGTATAGGCAATTTCCAGGTTGTTAATGGGATCTGTTTTTAAAGTTGGCATGGCAGTCAGTGCTTTAGATATCAGACTGTATTTTTCCCATAGAAATAATACAAAAATGCTTCCAGGGTAGCCTATAAAACCCATTTAACACACAATAGCTAAAGTACAGTACACAAAAGAAAAGGCCACTTCCCTGCAGTTTTAAAAATAAAACATTTAATAAAATGCCAAGCAAGTTTTAATTCAGAAGTCCATGAATGGAGTTTGTTCTCTATCCACACTTCAAAAGCAAAAGAGAGCAGTGTAAAAATCCATTTTCCAACAGATATGAATGCTATCAACTGCCTTACAAGGCAGAATGAACTGTAACTACATTTCATTGTAAATAACTGCTTTCATCAGACATGTAAAGGACAGTTATATAAACCTGTTAAGTTTTATCATCAAAATATTTCTAATAACAAGATTTTCATTTTTGTACTTAATATAAATGGGCTTTCATACCAAAATACCCTGGACTCAATGGCTTAAATAACAAAAATTCATTGCCTCACATTTCTGGAAACTAGAAGGGCTAAGATTAAGGTTTTCCAACAGTTTGGTTCCTGATGAGAACACTCTTCCTGGCTTGCATAAAAAGAAGAAAGGGAGGAGGGAGAAAGAGGACCACCAAATAGGGCTCTTCCTGTGCACATGCATGTGTAAACCACAGAGCAACCCTAGGTATTGCCCCCCCCCCCCCGCCGCCAGAAACCACTCCCCTTGTTTTTCGACAGTGTCTCTCAGAGGTCTGGAACTCACCAGACAGGGTGGGCTTGGCTTGCTATGAAGCCCTAGTTTCCATCTCCCAACACTAGGATTATAAGCACCTCCACCAGACCAAGCCTTTTGACAAGTCTGTGGCATTGCTTGTGTCCTTAAACTTGTACAGCAAGCACGTTAAGAACCGAGCTATTTCCACAGACCTAAAGAATTTTACCTTTTGAGGCCAAATTTTTACAAACTTAGGACTCATCCTTATTAAACCCATTTAACATTAATTACCTCCTAAAAATGCTATAATACAAACCACTCACATCTTGACTTAAGTTGTCAAAAATCTTGTGGGAGAACGGTGTGTGAATCAATATAGTGCAAAACTTGAAAATAAGAATCGGCTCTAACGTGAATAAGTCACTCAAAAAATGTTTTCATGCAATCTTGTTTCATACCCTGATAGAAGTAGAAGTTGTCAGATGGGCTATAAATGGGAACAGGAGTAGCCTGGTCTCATTACTTGAGGCTATAGTGCTTATGAAGTTCTGTGGAAACCATTGTTATTTATCAACTTGAAACCCAGCAGGCCAGCCTCTAGCAGACCTGTGAGAAATTGTCTAGTAAAGCCAGCCTCTGAGAATGTCCCTAAGGTATTACCAAAATGACATGACGTGAGGAGGGAGGACCGATCTCAGTTGTGATTGGCACCACCGCTGGGCAGAGCGTCCTGGGCTATCTGAGATGGAAAGGGCAGTCTGAGCTCTAATGTGCCTACATCACTCCACTGCCCTCTGCTCTTGAGTGGTCCTTTCAAGCTCCTGTCACAATGTTCTGTCATCTGGAACTGTGAGTTGAATAAACTCTTTTGCATTTAAGTTGGTTTTGTGCAAGTATTTCGTCCCAGCAGCAGGAAGAAGCTATGGGGGCACCTTACCTTTCATTTCAGACTGATCCAGCTGAGTAGGACCTCCTTCCTGTCCCCCAAGTCCCATAAGTACAAAGGCACCATTTTCCATAGTGCCTCATTATTTAACACCAACCGAGTTCCTTCTGTTCCTTCGGTTCCTTCGGTTCCTTCCGCCACCCTTGCTGCCTACCATCCTTCCTTGTTTAATCGGCAAGCACAAGACAGCACTCACTTGTTATTTCTCTGTCATCTCATCATCCCCCGCTGACACGTTAAATCCATAACAGTGGGGATTTTGTTCTTTTGTTCTTTCCATGAGATGTCATACTTCAGGGTTCCAAAACCTGCAGATACAGAGATATAATCTCTGTATCTACATGTGCATTCCTTAACTAATGTGTTCCTATTGCACACTGTCTTTCCTAAGTCTTTTTCATAAATGGAATAGATTCCCTTCTGCCTGATTTATCGGAAGATACATAATAGGTCCTCTGATCTGTGGATCGAAAATTCATTGTTCTGACATTTGGCAAGCAGTCTTTCCAGTAGTCCTTGGTTTTCCAGTCATTCCTGTAAAATTCATGTTTCCTGTGTTTCCATAGAGTGGCATAAATCTAGCTAAGGCTGCTCTCTAATCAACACTCATTTGAATTGTGCAACTGGGTAATGTTTTATCACCCAGTAAAATTATATCTGCAGTCACTGATGTATTTATTCCTGGGTAACCAGGATGTATTATTTAAAACCCAAAATTATAACTATTATGAAAAGGATCTAGCTCAGTGATTATGATCATTTGATTTCATTGAATTAAGCTTTACTACTTCCTTAAATCTGCTTTTTATCAACTTGGATTTAAAAAAAAAACACCATCGTTGTCAAAAATAAATCTCTTTCATTGCTTCCAAGTAGTTCTTAGAGCAGTGCTTCTGTCTTCTGTTGGTGCAGTTCCTGTCATGTAGCTCTGCTCAGATGTTGCTACCTTGAAACCCATTCCCTCTGACTTTCAATCAGCTGGACCTGTTCGAACCAGTTCTGTGGCTTCCAAGAAGGCTCCTAATGGTGCTAAGGTGATAAATGAGTTTGCAAGACTTGTAACCTGGGAGGTAGAGTGTGAAATCAAATTGCTTTTTAACTTAGCCGAGAGCTGAGGGGAGAATGCATTGTGTCCTGACTGCGTTTTCATAGCAAGACTTGCATTCTGTGGCTTTTGTCATTTGATATTAGTCCTGCTTATGCATTACTCAGAATGCAACCATGAGTAGAAAACAGTCTCTTTTTTGTTGTTGTTTTTTGTTTTGTTTTTGTTTTTGTTTTTTTGAGACAGGGTTTCTCTGTGTATCCCTGGCTGTCCTGGAACTCACTCTGTAGCCCAGGCTGGCCTCGAACTCAGAAATCTGCCTGCCTCTGCCTCCCAAATGCTGGCATTAAAGGTGTGCGCCACCACCGCCCAGCCTAGTTGAAAACATTCTTAAGCATGCTCCTTTACAGGCTCTGTTAGTTCCGCTAAAGTGTTCAACTCCAAATCTAAATACTACAAGGATACTTGCACATTTCACAAAGCTCTATCACTTGCAGGGAAATGGATACGACTGGGGAGTATCGTAGTGAACAAATTTAGCCACTTTGTAAAGAATATACAGGGTGTTTTATCTTTGTGGGTCTTAGATCCCAAGTTGGGCTGGTCAAATGGACCACCTTTCCCTCAGTCTCTTCTCCATTTTTGTCCCTGCAGTTCTTTTAGACAGGAACAATTCTGGGTCAGAGTTTTTGACTGTGGGATGGCAACCCCATTCCTTCACTTGATGCCCTGTCTTTCTACTGGAGGAGGACTCTTCAAGTTCCATCTCCCTACTGTAGAGCATTTCATCTAAGGTCCCTCCCTTTGAGTCCTGAGAGTCTCTCACCTTTCAGGTCTCTGGTACTTTCTACAGTGTCCACCAAACTCCTACCCCCACTCTGAGGTTTTATACTTTAATTCATTCTGCTGGCCCTCGGGTTTCTCTTTTGTCTCACACCCCCCATACCTAATCTTGTTCCCCCTTTCCCCTTTCCCCTTTCCCCTTTCCCTTCCTTTCTCTGCCTCCAGCGATTGTTTTCTTTCCCTACCAAGTGGGATTGAAGCATCCTCACTTGGGCCCTTTGGCTTATTAACTTTTTTGAGTTCTATAGATTGTATCCTAGGTGTTCTATACTTTTTTCCGGCCAATATTCTATTAGTGAGTACATACCATGCATGTCCTTTTGGGTCTGAGTTACCTCACTCAGAATGATATTTTCTAGTTCCATCCATTTACTGCAAAACTCATGATGTCCTCATTCTTAATAGCTGAATAGTATTCCATTGTGTAAATGAACCACATTTTCTATATCCATTCTTCTGTTGTGAGACATCTGGGTTCTATCCAGCTTCTGGCTATCACAAATAGGGCCACTATAAACATAGTGGAACACATGCCCCTATAGTATGGTGGGGCATCTTTTGGGTATATTCCCAAGAGTGGTATTGCTGAGTCTTCAGGTAGATCTATTTTCCAATTTTTTGAAGAACCTCCAGATTGATTTCCAGAGTAGTTGTACCAGTTTGCAATCCCACCAGCAATCAAGGAGTGTTCCTCTTTCTCTACATCTTCGCCAACATGTGTCCTTCCCTGAGGTTTTGATCTTAGCCATTCTGGTTGGTGTAAGGTAGAATCAGGGTCATTTTAATTTGCATTTCACTGATGACTAAGGACTTTGGACACTTCTTTAAGTACTTCTTGGCCAGTCTAGATTCCTCTGTTGTGAATTCTCTGTTTAGCTCTATACCCTATTTTTTGATTGGTTTGTTTGATTTTTTTTTTGATGCTAGCTTCTTGAGTTCTTTATATATTTTAGATATTAGCCTTCTATCCGATATGGGGTTAGTGAAGATTTTTTTCCCAATCTGTAGGTTGCTGTTTTGTCCTATTGAATATATCTTTTGCCTTACAGAAAAAGCTTTTCAGTTTCATGAGGTCCCACTTATCAATTGTTGATCTTAGAGCCTGAGCCATTCCAGTTCTGTTTAGGAAACCATAACCTGCATCCAGACCATATCACAATGAGTTCAAGTCTCATTCCCACTTTCTCTTCTATTTGTTTCAGTGTATCTGGTTTTATGTGAAGGTCCTTGATCAACCTGGATGTGAGCTTTGTGCAAAGTGTCAAATAGGATCTATTTTATTTTTCTACCTACAGACTACCAGTTAGACCAGCACCATTTATTGAAGATGCTTTCTCTTTTCCATTGTGTATTTTTTACTTCTTTGTCAAAGATCAAGTGTCTATAAGTGTGTGGTTTTATTTTTGGGTCTTCAGTTCTATTCCATTGATTGACATGTCTGTTTCTGTACCAATAACATGCAGTTTTTCTATCACTATTCTTCTTTAGTACAGGTTGAGGTCATGTGATTCCTCCAGAAATTCTTTTATTAAGAATTATTTTCTATTTTTCCCATTTTTTTGGTTTTTGTTTTTCCATATTAAATTAAGTTACTCTTTCCATGTCTTTGAAGAATTATGGTGTGATTTTGATGGAGATTGCATTTAATCTGTAGATTGCCTTTGGTAAAAATGGCCATTTTTAGTATGTGAATTCTGCCAATCCATGAGCATGGGAGATCCCTCCATTCTCTGAGATATTCTACAATTTCTTTCTTGAAGTTATTGTCATACAGATCTTTTACTTCGTTGGTTAGAGTTGCCCCAAGATATGTTATATTATTTGTGATTATTGTCAAGAGTGTTGTTTCCCTATTTTCTTTCTCAGCCCATTTATCATTTGTATAAAGGAAGATTACTGATTTGTTTGACTTAATTTTATATCCAGCCACTTTGTTGAAGTTGTTTATCAGCTGTACAAGTTCTCTGGTAGAATTTTTGGGGTTGCTTATGTATACTATCATAACATCTGCAAATAGTGATACCTTGAATTCTTCTTTGCTAATTGGTATCCCCTTGATCTCCTATTTGTTGTCATGTTGATCTAGCTAGAACTTTAAGTACTATATCGAATAGATACTGGGTGATTGGGCAGCCTTTCTTGTCCTTGATTTTAGTGGAAATGCTTCAAGTATCTCTCTACTTAATTTGATATTAGCTGTTGGTTCAATCTTTATTTCTTTCATTATGTTTAGATATGAGCCTTGGAATCCTCATTACTCTAATACTTTCAACATGAAGGGGTGTTGAATCTTGTCAAATGCTTTTTTAGCCTCTAAAGAGATGATCATATGATTTTTTTCTTTGAGTTTGTTTATATAGTGGATTATATTAATGTATTTTCGTATATTGAACCAGCCTTGCATCCCTGGGATGAGCCCTACTTGATTGTGGTGAATAATGGTTTTGATGCGTTCTTGGATTGGTTTTCCTAGAATTTTATTGAGTATTTTTAAATCAATATTCATAAGTGAAATTGTTCTGAAATTCTCCTTTCTGTTGGGTCTTTGTGTAGCATAGGTATCAAAGTAATTGTTGCTTCATAGAATGAATTAGATAATGTTCCTTCTCTTTCTATTTTATGAAATAGTTTGAAGACTGTTGGTATTAGCTTTTCTACAAAGGTCTGATAGACCTAACATTCTTCAGTAGAGCCATATGGCCCTTGGTGTTATTTGGTTGGGAGGTTTTTAATGACTTCTTCTATTTCCTTAGGGGATATGGGACTGCATAGCTAGTTTACCTGCTCTAGATTTAACTTTGGTATGTAGTGTCTGTCTAGAAAATTATCCATGTTATCTAGATGTTCCAGTTTTGTTGAGTATATGCTTTTGTAGTAGGATCTGAAAATATTTTGAATTTTTCTGTTTCCATTGTTATGTCTCCCTCTTCATTTCTGATTTTATTAATTTGAATACTATCTCTGTGCCCTTCAGTTAGTGTAGCTAGTGGTTTATCTATCTTGTTGATTTTCTCAAAAAAAAAAAAAACAGATTTTGGTTTTGTTGATTCTTTGTGTCATTCTCTTTGTTTCTATTGGTTGATTTCTACCTGCATTTGACTATTTCCTGTTGTCTACTCTTGGATGTGTTCGCTTCTTTATGTTTTAGGGCTTTCAGGTGTGCTATTGAGTTGCTAGACTACGATCTCTTCCATTTATTTACCAGAACACTAAGTACTATGAATTTTCCTCTTAGCACTGCTTTCATTATGTCCCATAATTTTGGGTATGCATTGTCATTATTTTCCTTGAATTCCAAGAAGTCTTTAATTTTTTTCTTTATTTCTTCCCTGACCAAGTTATCATTGAGAGTTGTTCAGTTTTCACGGGTATGTGGATTTTCTGTTGCTTTTATTGTTATTGAAGTCTAATTTTATTTTGTGGTGATCTAATGGAATACATAGCTTTATTTCCATCTCCTTGTATCTGTTCAAGCTTGTTTTGTGACCAATTATATGGGCAATTTTGGAGAAAGTATCATGAGGGGCTGAATAAAAGGTATATTCTTTTGTTTTAGCATGAAATGTTCTGTATATATCTATTTAGTTCAAAACCTGTATTAGTTTTACTATGTTTTTGTTTAGTTTCTGTTTCCATAACCACTCTGTTGGTGAGAGTGAATTGTTGAAGTCTCCCACAATTATTGTGTAGGGTTCAGTGTATGCTTTGAGTTTTAGTAAAGTTTCTTTTATGAATGCAGGTGCCCTTGCATTTAGGGCATAGATGTTCATAACTAAGACTTTTTCTTGGTGGATTTTTTTCCTTTGAAGTGTATGAAGTATCCTTCTCCTTCACACTTGATGACTTTTGGTTGAAGGCCTATTTTATTGGATATGAGAATGGCAACTCCAGCTTGTTTCTTGGGACCATTTGCTCGGAAGACTTTTTTCCAACCTTTTACTCTGAGGTAGTGTCTGTCTTTATCATTGAGGTGTGTTTCTTGTACGCAGCAAAATGCTGGATCCTGCTTGTGTATTCAGTCTGTCTTTTAAATAGGGAAATGAGTCCATTCAAAATGAGAGATATTAAAGACAGATAATTGTCCTGTTATGTTTGTTGTTATAGGTAGCATGTGTTTGTGATGCTTTCTTTTTGGTTTGTTGTGAGATGATTAATTTCTTGTTTTTTCTTTGATATAGGTAACCTGCTTGTGTTGGAGGTTTCCTTCTAGAATCCTTTGTACGACTGAATTGATAGATTAAATATTGCTCAAATTTGGTTTTGTCATGGAATAATTTGGTTTCTCCATCTATGATGATTGAGAGTTTTGCAGAGCTTTTGTAGCCTAGGCTGGCATCTGTGTTCTCTTAGGGTCTGCATGATATCTGCCCAAGATCTTCTGATCTTTAGGGTCTCTGTTAAGAAGTCTGGTGTAATTCTGATAGGTATGCCTTTATATATTACTTGACTTTTTCCCCTTTTAGCTTTCAATATTATTTCTTTGTTCTGTGAATTTACAGTTTTGATTGTTATGTGATGAGAAGATTTTCTTTTCTGGTTCAATCTATTTGGTGTTCTATATGCTTCTTGTACATTTATGGCTATCTCTTTCCTGGGGAAGTTTTCTTCTATGATTTTGTTGAAGATGTTTTCTGGTCCTTTGAGTTGGGAATCTTCACTCTCTTCTAATCCTATTATTATTAAGTTTGTTCTTTTCATTGTGTGCTGGATTTCCTGGATGTTTTGGGTTCAGAGTTTTTATGTTTTGTATTTTCTTTTACATTGTATCAGTATCTTCTAAGGTATCTTCTATGCCTGAGATTCTTTCTTCTATCTGATTTATTTTGTTAGTGGTACTTGCATCTGTAGCTCCTGACCTCTTTTCTAGGCTTTCCATTTCCAGGGTTGCCTCCATTTGTGATTTCTTTATTCTTTCTACTTCCATTTTTAGGTTTTGGACTGCTGTGTTCAATTCCTTCACCTATTTGATTGTGTTTTCCTGTATTTCTTTAAAGGATTTATTTGTTCCTCTTTAAGGACTTCTGCCTATTTACCCATGTTTTCCTGTATTTATATCAGTAAGTTATTTATGTTCTCCTCAAAGAACTCTATTATCTTCATGAGATAGGACTTTTAGGTTTTCGGGTATACTGGAGTATCAAGGGCTCACTGTGGTGGAAGAACTGAGTACTGAAGCAAAGCTTCTATTGCTTATGGTCTTATGCTTGCCTCTTGCCATCTGGTTATCTCTGGTGTTAACTGGCCTGGGTGTCTCTGTCTCAAGTCTGTCTCATGTGTCCTTAGGTTGCTGCAGGTATCCTGGAAGACCTGTGACCTTGGCTACAACATATCTCCTGGGAGGCCTTCAGACTGTCGGGTTTTCAGAGGAACAGTCACACTGATGATCTGCCCTGGCAGAAGGTATAGGTCTGGTGCTTATATTTTACCTAAGTAAATAAAATCATGAACAATATTGAAGTAGAAGTGAAATTGTCTAGGATAGCAAAGGATACTAACAGGAATGGGAAGGTATGACGGTATGTGAAAGGTATGCCCCTCCCCACCCCATAGACTTGTGTGTTTCAATTCACAGCCCATAGGGAGTGGCACTATTAGGAGATTGGAGTAAGTCTGGCCTTACTGGAGTAGGTGTGTCCTTACTAGAGAAAGTCTGTCACTGTAAGGGTAGGCTTTGAAGTCTCCTATGCTCAAGCTATACCCAGTGTGGCACATGGTCTCCTTTTGCCACCTGTGAATCAAGAGATAGAACTCTCAGCTTCTTTTCCAATATCATGTCTTCCTGCACACTGCCATGTTTTCCACCATAACAATAACAGATTAAACCTCTAAAACTATAAGCCAGTCCAAAATTAAGTGTTTTCCTTTATAAGAGTTGCAGTAGTCATGGTGTCTCTTTTCATAGCAAAAAAAACTCTAAGTCATAGGGGTAAAAAAGCAAAGGGTAGGTGTAGGTAAAAGGAAATTTGCTCAATATACTATATATGCTCAAGTAAAGACGACCTATATCATATGGTCAGTGAAGAATGTTCAATTTGAAAAACCTTTTTTTCAAATCATGTAAATGTATTGGAAATCAGTATTTGATAATTATGTAAGGTATGGAATTTTAAAATGATAATCAATGGCAATTTCAAAAGCCTATGAAATAGAAATCACATATAGGGTCTACTATGTGCTCAGCCTTCCATGAAATACAAGTAAGAGCAACCCATAGACTACTTTGGGGGAATAATAAGCCACTCTAGACCCAGTTCAATGAGATAATCTTTCTCAAGGGAATAAAACTTAGTGTGAAAGTGTGGAACATTTGCTGGCCTCCTCTGACCATGTATAGATATAGGTATGCACATCCACAAAGATATGTGTGTACACCACAGAGAGGGGTTGGGTATTACATTTGTGCTTATAAATAATGAACAAATAATGAGGGAATGAATGTTATAAAATATTCCATTAACTTCAAACTTTGCCTCCTAATGGAGACTCTGCAGTTGTCATGTTGTCATGGCAGGGGAGTATTTCCACAAAGAGATGAGAATGAAAGCATAGTTTGTATTGACTTCATCAACCTGTATCAGATTTTGGGGAATCTAAGGTCAGGCAGTTCATTGTTGGTAAGTTTAAAACAGTACAATTTGGGAAAGGATTCGAGGCAATAATCATTCAGCTCCTTGTTCACAATAAAGCTTAAGGTGTGACTATAGAAACTCCTATACATGTGATCATGAGGTTGGGTTCTATAGATAAAAGGTCTAGAATCTAATGTGGTCTCTGACAGATAGCATAGAGATCATCAGGCAATAAAGTACATGTGATATCTCCCCTAAAGATGGATAACACTCTAGGAAGAGAAGAGTCTGCATAATTATTCTGGGGAATTTGGGTGAGGTCTGCCTCTATAGGAAAAAGGGGTGATATTTGTCTCCAAATATAGAAAAAAAGAGTCACCCACTCATTAACAAATTCTACTCCACATTCTAGGTGGGAAAACAGGTATTTTATCTCCTCCATTGAGAAGAGGTCCCTGTGTTTTTAACATGACTGGTTTCCTTAGTGATTTTTTGAGCACAAGGAGCTTTGTGTCTCCTCTTTTCCAATGTTTTTTAAGAAAAAAAATTAGTGACGGTAGTAGAATTCATCTCAGAATGCCTTGCCTCCCTGGCTTGGCTAATTAGTATAGACAAGCATAAGAGAATTATAAGACTAGATAACAGAAAACCAAGGAGAGGGAAAAGCCATCCTCTTGATTTCCACTAATATTTTTGCTGTAATCAAATGAATATAATACTGCCAATTTCATGCAAATCTTTATAAACAACACTTAGCATAACAAACAATATCATACTGTCTTCTGTCACAAGTGTGTCTTTTATCTCTCCTGACAAAAGGCATTTGGATTCTGCTTACTCAGAATTAACATGCAGTATGGTCATTAATGTACATAACATTGCTTTGGGGTTAGTCTTTGTTGTTTCTTCAAAGTCTCAGCTAGATAAGTTAAAATCCTAATGTCTCCCCAAGTTTTCAGCATACTCCTCCTCTTTGGGATATTTCCTTTTGATGGATTTGTTGCCTACTTTCAGATGTTTCATTAGTCCAGTGGTCTCTGGATGTCCTGGTTGGATGCATCTGATCAGGAGCTTTTGGGGACTTAGTTCATTTTCTGGGAGTATATAAGCATAACCTCATCCAAATAGTAACACTGGGTCTTTTTCTTGATTGATTTCTAGATCATTTCATTTAACATGTAATTCAGATTACATCTCCTTTGTAATAAAATGCATTGGAAGAGCAGAAAAAGCATTATCTGTAGTGACAAGTTTTGGAGTTTTGGTTTCTTTGAAAAACAAAAGTATGAGAATGTGCTTTCATTTTTAATCCCAATGTGGGATATAGAGCTGCTTCAGATTGTTGACAGCAGCTATGATTTGCCTTGTACTCTAGCATGAAGTAGTCTAGAGATAACTGATGAGCTATTATTCCAACAGTATGATGAGTATTACTCTGGCAAAATGGGCCTATTCAAGCCAGATTAGAGTATATAAATGTAGGTTTATGAGATGCTTCCCTGGTCCCAAGGAATGAAGCTTCAGATGTTGCCATGGGGAAGGAGACAGAGGCAGGGTGAAGAGAAAAAAAAGTGTACTCAGAGAGAAAGGGAGAGAGGAGGAAAAGGAAGAGAGAGGGAGTGAGGGAGGAGAGGAGAGGGAGAAAGAACAAAATGATTGGATTTTATAGGAAAATTCCTCTGAGGGAGGGGAACTCAAGCACCTGGTGGGAAATTTCAGAGTAGAGGACAGGATATGCCAGGGATGCTAGGAGAACCTGGAGGCCAGATCCACCTTACTATGTTAAATATGCTGGTTATTTATGAGGGTAGGATTTATTTATTAATTTCAGCTGTTTGTCCCAGGTCTGAGTCCCAAAATCTCAGCCTTTTGTTGATAATAAATTAGTAAGGGGCAATGAATAGTGACGACTTCCTGCTGACACTAAGGATGACATCACCTTTGCAAATCCTAAGGGAATTGGGATGCTGGTCAAGTCCTGGGAGAGCTGGTTGTTTCACTGTTGTCCAGGCTATATGACCATCTGGGAGTAGGAGTGTTCAGGCCCGGTTGAAACAGTCTGTGGGGCTGGACCAGAACACCTGTTTGTAACTGCTTTGGAGCTGTCCTGGTTGCATACTTTGAGTAAATATCTGGTCTTGGCAGGATTCTGGAACAGAAGCATAAAGTGGCTTCTGTTAAAGTTAAGTAGCTTAGATGGAACATTTTTTTTCTTAGGTGTACATTTGAAACTTTTAGGACAATGGCTTTGGTAGTTGGAGGAGGAGGAATTCCAGTATAAGGTAAAAAAGAAATAAATCCTACCCTCATAAATAACCAGATGGGGAGGGAAACAGGCTGTCAGTTGGCAATACTTCTCTAGAGTCCATTTGATCTGTGAGATGTGGATTCAAGTGGATTCCCTGAATCTCTTAAGTTTACAAAAAGAGATAAATTTTACATATATCAGTATTACCCCTACTTGTATTAAAGCTCTGAACTTTGAAGTCTCAATACAACAGTAGCACAGAGAGGGGAAGAAATCTAAATCATTTTTCATTCTACCTGTGTATTCTAAATCACTTTCCTGTCATCAATCAGGTTTTTCACATCCTCTAACATTCATAATTTGCATTTACCAACCTCAAAAACATTCCCCTAGACCCTTAAACAGGGTGAGATCCTTAGATCCTCACACAATTTCTTAGAAACTTTTAAATTGTCAGAACTTATATAAACTTCAAACTTTATACTTCATCCTACCCAGTTGTGATGGTTTGAATATGCTTGGCCCAGGGAGTGACACTATTAGGAGGTGTTGCCTTGTTGGAGGAAGTGTGTCATTATGAGCATGGGTTTTAAGACCCTCCACCTAGCTCTCTGGAAGCCAGTTTTCCCCTAGCTGCCTTTGGAACAAGAGGTAGAACTCTCAGATCATTTAGCCCCATGCCAGCTTGGATGCTGCCATGCTCCCATCTTGATCATAATGGATGGACCTCTGAATGCAAACCCCAGTTAAATTTTGTCCTTATAAGAACTGCACTGGGCCCGGCGGAGGGGGGTGGGGGAGACAGCCTCAGCCAGCTTCCCAGGTGCTCAGACCCAGCCTGCGGAACCAGGTACCCGAGATAGCCCGAGTTTAAGACCTTCGGGGACTCAGGCCCTGAGCTGGAGCTGCACACAGAGTAGCAGTTTGGGGGACCCCAGCCGAGCCTGTGCTCTGCACTCCTCCACTGTTGGTGGGATTGCAAAATGGTAAAACCGCTCTGGAAATCAGTGTGGCGGTTCCTCAGAAAATTGGCCATGTCACTTCCAGAGGACCCTGGCATACCACTCCTGGGCATATACCCAGAGGATTCCCCTGCATACAATAAAGACGCATGCTCCACTATGTTTATAGCAGCCTTGTTTATAATAGCCAGAAGCTGGAAGGAGCCCAGATATCCCTCAAAAGAGGAGTGGATACAGGAAATGTGGTATATTTATACAATGGAGTACTACTCAGCAATTAAAAATAATGAACTCCTCCATATTGCAACCAGGACACAGCTGGAAAGGTGCAGGTAGAGACTCTGTCTGGGGCTAGAGCAGGGAGAGCTGCTAAGCTCTCGCCCCCAGGCGGGCCCAGGCGCCTAGGCTCTGCCGCACATCCCTGCGAGCTTAGGCCGTGCACCGAGGCAGCCAGAGCCACCCAGCTACCCAGGACCCCGGACCACCGATAGCGGCAGGCCTCCATATTGCAACCAGAACACAGCTGGAAAGGCACAGGTAGACAGATTCCATCAGGGGCTACCACGTGGGGGGATCTGCTAGGCTCTCATTACTAGGCAGGCCCAGCAGCACCTGCCGAGGCTCTGCTGCACTCCCCCACACTTCCCAGAGACATCAGGCCGTGCACAAAGTCAGCAGGTGGCAGCCAGCTCGTGATCCATTGAGCAGCAATCACGCATAACCACCAGTAGAGAAACAACAGGTAAGCCCAGCCTCACAGGAGATTCAAACACCAGCCAGTGACAACAAGGTCAACTAACACCAGAAATAACCAGATGGCAAAAGGTAAACGAAGGAATGTCACTAACAGAAATCAAGGCAACATGACAGCATCTGAACCCAGTTTGCCAACAACAGGAAGCCCTGGATACCCCAAAACACCAGAAAAACAAGACTTGGATATAAAATCACTGGTCAGTATGCTGGTAGCTGAACACATAGAAAAATCTCGTAAAGAAATAGAGGAGAAAATGGATCAAAAGTTAGAAGCCTTTACAAGGCAAATACAAAAATCACTTCAAGAAATGCAGGAGAAGATGGATCAAAAAGAAGAAGACAATAAGGAAGAAAGACAAAAATCACTTAAAGAAATACAGAAGAACGTGGGCCAACAAGTAGAAGCTATGAAAGAGGAAACACAAAAATCTATTAAAGAAATACATGAAAACACAATCAAGCAAGCAAAAGATCTGAGCATATCCATCCAGGTACTAAAAACAGAAGTAGAAACAACTAAGAAATCGCAGAGGGAGACAACATTGGAGATAGAAAACCTTGGGAAGAAATCAGGAGCCATAGATGCAAATATCAACAATAGAATACAAGAGATAGAAGACAGAATATCAGAAGCCGAAGATACCATAGGAACCATTGATTCAACAGTCAAAGAAAATACTAAATGCAAAAAGGCTGTAACCCAAAACATCCAGGAAATCCAGGACACAATGAGAATACCAAACCTAAGGATTATAGGTATAGACGAGAATGAAGATGTACAAGTTAAAGGGCCAGCAAATATCTTCTACAAAATTATGGAAGAAAACTTCCCCAACCTAAAGAGAGAGATGCCCATGAATATACAAGAAGCATATAGAACCCCAAACAGACTGGATCAGAACAGAAATACATCCCGTCACATAATAATCAAAACTCCAAATGTACTAAACAAAGAAAGAATATTAAAGGCAGCAAGAGAAAAAGGCCAAGTAACTTATAAAGGAAGACCTATCAGAATAACACCAGACTTCTCACCTGAGACCATGAAAGCTAGAACATCCTGGGCAGATATAATGCAAACTCTAAGAGAACACAAACTTCAGCCAAAACTACTTTACCCAGCAAAGCTCTCACTCGCCATAGATGGAGACATCAAGGTATTCCATGACAAAACCAAATTTGCACGATACCTTTCCACAAATCCAGCCCTACAAAGGATAATAGGGAGAAAACACCAAGACAAGGACGGAAACTACACCCGGGAAGAAGCAAGATAGAAACCTCCTCTCATCAAACCCAAAAGAAGGTAACCTCTCGAATATAAAAAATAAATAAAATAAATAAATATAATTTCAAAAATGTCTGGAGGAAATAATTACTATTCCTCAATATCTCTTAACATCAATGGACTCAATTCCCCAATAAAAAGACATAGATTAACAGACTGGATACGGAAACAGGACCCTACATTTTGCAGCATACAGGAAACACATCTCAGTGTCAAAGACAAACAATGCCTTAGAGTTAAAGGCTGGAAGACAATTTTACAAGCAAATGCTCTCAGGAAACAAGCTGGAGTGGCCATTCTAATATCAGATAAAATTGACTTCCAACCTGAAATCATCAAAAGAGACTCAGAAGGTCACTTCTTGCTGGCCAAAGGGAAAATCCACCAAGAAGAGCTCTCAATACTGAACATCTATGCTCCAAATGCAAGGGCACCCTCATTCGTAAAAGAAACCTTACTAAAGCTTAAAGCACACATTACACCGAACACAATAATTGTGGGTGACTTCAACACTCCACTCTCCTCAATGGACTGATCAGGAAAGCAGAAACTAAACAGGGACACAGTAAAACTAATTGAAACTCTGGACCAATTGGATTTAACAGATATATATATATATAGAACATTTCATCAAAAGCTAAAGAATATACCTTTTTCTCAGCTCCACATGGTACCTTCTCCAAAATAGACCATATAATTGGTCACAAGACAGATGTCAACAAATACAAGAAGATCGAGCTAATCCCATGCCTCCTATCAGATAACCATGGAGTAAGAGTGGTCTTCAATAACAACAAAAACAACAGAAAGCCCACATACACATGGAAACTGAACAATACTCTACTCAATGACACCTTGGTCAAGGAAGAAATAAAAAAGAAATCAAAGACTTTTTAGAATTCAATGAAAATGAAGGTACAACCTACCCAAATCTATGGGACACAATGAAAGCAGTGCTAAGAGGAAAACTCATAGCTCTAAGTGCATCCAAAAAGAAAATGGAGAGAGCATATACTAGCAGCTTAATGGCACACCTTAAAGCCCTGGAAGAAAAACAAGATAATTCACCCAGGAGGAGTAGAAGACAAGAAATCATCAAACTTAGGGCTGAAATCAATCAAATAGAAACAAAGAGAACCATACAAAGAATCAACAAGACCAGGAGCTGGTTCTTTGAGAAAATCAACAAGATAGATAAACCCTTAGCCAGACTAACCAAAGGACACAGAGACAGTATACAAATTAACAAAATTAGAAATGAAAAGGGAGACATAACAACAGAAACTGAGGAAATTCAAAAGATCATCAGATCCTACTACAAAGGTCTATACTCAAAACAACTGGAGAATCTGGAGGAAATGGACAATTTCCTAGACAGATATCAAATACCAAAATTAAATCAGCATCAAGTAGATCAGCTAAATAGTCCCATAACCCCTAAAGAAATAGAAGGGGTTATAGAAAGCCTCCCAACCAAAAAAAGTACGGGACCAGATGGTTTTAGTGCAGAATTCTACCAGACCTTCAAAGAAGACTTAACACCAATACTTTTCAAACTATTCCACAAAATAGAGACAGAAGGGACACTGCCCAACTCGTTCTTCGAAGCCACAATTACGCTAATACCTAAACCACAAAAAGATCCAACAAAGAAAGAGAACTACAGGCCAATTTCTCTTATGAATATAGATGCAAAAATACTAAATAAAATTCTTGCTAACCGAATCCAAGAGCACATCAAAACGATCATCCACCATGATCAAGTAGGCTTCATCCCAGGGATGCAGGGATGGTTCAATATACAGAAATCCATCAATGTAATCCACTACATAAACAAACTGAAAGAAAAAAACCACATGGTCATCTCATTAGATGCTGAAAAAGCATTCGACAAAATTCAGCATCCTTTCATGCTAAAAGTCTTGGAAAGAGCAGGAATTCAAGGCCCATACCTAAACATAGTAAAAGCAATCTACAGCAAACCAGTAGCCAACATCAAAATAAATGGAGAGAAACTTGAAGCATTCCCACTAAAATCAGGGACTAGACAAGGCTGCCCTCTCTCTCCATATCTTTTCAATATAGTACTTGAAGTTCTAGCAAGAGCAATTAGACAACATAAGGAAGTCAAAGGGATACAAATTGGAAAGGAAGTGAAACTATCATTATTTGCAGATGATATGATAGTTTACCTAAGCGACCCAAAAAACTCCACCAGAGAACTTCTACAGCTGATAAACAACTTCAGCAAAGTGGCAGGTTATAAAATTAACTCAAGCAAGTCAGTGGCCTTCTTGTACTCAAAGGACAAGCAGGCTGAGAAAGAAATTAGGGAAATAACACCCTTCACAATAGCCACAAACAACATAAAGTATCTTGGCGTAACTCTAAGCAAACAAGCGAAAGATCTCTACAACAGGAACTTCAAGTCCTTGAAGAAAGAAATCGAAGAAGACCTCAGAAGATGGAAAAATATTTCTTGCTCCTGGATTGGCAGGATCAATATAGTAAAAATGGCCATCTTGCCAAAAGCAATATACAGATTCAATGCGATCCCCATCAAAATCCCAATTCAATTCTTCATAGATCTAGAAAGAGCAATTCTCAAATTCATCTGGAGCAACAAAAAACCCAGGATAGCTAAAACTATTCTCAACAATAAAAGGACTTCTGGGGGAATCAATATCCCTGACCTCAAGCAGTACTACAGAGCAATTGTGTTAAAAACTGCATGGTATTGGTATAGCAACAGGCAAGCAGATCAATGGAACAGGATTGAAGACCCAGGAATGAACCCCCAGACTTATGGTCACTTGATCTTTGATAAAGGAGCCACAACCATCCGGTGGAATAATGATAGCCTTTTCAACAAATGGTGCTGGTTCAACTGGAGGTCAACATGCAGAAGAATGCGAATTGACCCACTCTTATCTCTTTGCACTAAGATCAACTCCAAGTGGATCAAGGACCTCCACATAAAACCAGACACACTGAAACTATTAGAAAAGAAACTTGGGAAGACCCTGGAGGACTTGGGCACAGGGGAAAAGTTCCTGAACAGAACACCAACAGCTTATGCTCTAAGATCAAAAATCGACAAATGGGACCTCATAAAATTACAAAGTTTCTGCAAAGCAAAGGACACTGTCAGAAGGACAAAACAGCAACCAACAAAGTGGGAAAAGATCTTCACCAACTCCACATCCGACAGAGGGCTAATATCCAATATATACAAAGAACTCAAGAAGTTAGACCGCAAAGAACCAAATAACCCTATCAAAAAATGGCGCACAGAGCTAAACAAAGAATTTTCACTAGAAGAAATCCGGATGGCCGAGTAACACCTTAAAAGATGTTCAACATCATTAGTCATCAGGGAAATGCAAATCAAAACAACCCTGAGATTCCACCTCACACCAGTCAGAATGGCTAAGATTAAAAACTCAAGAGACAACAAGTGCTGGCGAGGATGTGGAGAAAGAGGAACACTCCTCCACTGTTGGTGGGATTGCAAAATGGTAAAACCGCTCTGGAAATCAGTTTGGTGGTTCCTCAGAAAATTGGGCATGTCACTTCCAGAGGACCCTGGCATACCACTCCTGGGCATATACCCAGAGGATTCCCCTGCATGCAATAAAGACACATGCTCCACTATGTTTATAGCAGCCTTGTTTATAATAGCCAGAAATTGGAAGGAGCCCAAATATCCCTCAAAGGAGGAATGGATACAGAAAATGTGGTATATTTATACAATGGAATACTACTCAGCAATTAAAAATAATGAATTCATGCAATTTGTAGGTTAATGGTTAGACCTGGAAAATATCATCCTGAGTGAATTAACCCAATCCAAAAGAATGCACATGAAATGCAATCACTGATAAGTGGATATTAATGAGCCCAGAAGCCCTAAATACTCAAGACACAAATAGCAAGTCAAATGATTCCCAAGAAGAAGAAAGGAGAGGACCCTGGGCCTGTAAATATTGCATCCAGTTTAGTAAAGAAACTGAGAGGGGAGGGGGAATGATTGGGGAATAGTTGGGGGGGGAGAGGAACTATGGGAGCTATGGTGGGTGGGACCTGGGAAAGGGGAAAGCCTTTGGAATGTAAACATAGAATATAGAAAATAAAAATTAAAAAAAATAATAATGAACTCATGCAATTTGTAGGTAAATGGTTAGATCTGGAAAATATCATCCTAAGTGAGCTAACCTAATCACAAAAGAATACACATGAAATGCAATCACTGATAAGTGGATATTAATGAGTCCAGAAGCCCTAAATGCTCAAGGCACAATTAGCAAGTCAAATGACTCCCAAGAAGAAGAAAGTAGAGGACCTTGGGCCTGTAAAGATTGGATCCAGTTTTGTAGACCCAGAACAGAGAAATCGTGTGTGTCGGGGGGGGGGGAATGATTGGGGAATAGTTGGGGGGGAGAGGAATTATGGGACATATGGGGGGGAACTGGGAAAGAGGAAAGCCTTTGGAATGTAAATATAGAATATAGAAAATTTAAAAAAATTTAAAAAAATTCAAAAGTTTGTTTTTTCCAAGCTAAACTCCATTTTCCCAACAATATAAATAAATGAATGAATGAATGAATGAATGAATGAATTGATTAATTGATTAATTAAAAAAGAACTGCATTGGTCATGATGTCTCTTCACAGCAGTGGAGCCCTAACTAACTGAAGCACCAACTATTCACCATGAGACACAAGTGGTTGATCACTGGGAGCAGTCATTGTAAGATGAGTTCCTTTAGATAAAAGAATAGTAAAAAGTTACTTCATTCACAAGTCTTCAAAAACCTTAGAGACCTGAAAAGGATACATTTTACCCGAGTAAGCAGGAAATATAATCCAAATGGCCTTTGTATTAATTAAAATGACAAACATCCATCACCTAGATGGTTACCCCACCTAGTGTTGTGGATGACTTATTTGGGAACACAGGTCCCACGGTAGGATCAGTCTTCAGCTGACAGGCCCAAGAAATCTGAGCAGGAACTTAGAATATTGTCTTTGAGGCAGGTCTGGTATCCTATTTGTCCACAGTTGGTGCAGCAGGAAAGACATTGGGACAGTATGCCCAGTGTTTATCATACCACAATCTAGGCGAAGTCGTTTGTCATTGTGACTATGTTCTTGGAGACCTAGTGGGGGTTACTGCTAGAATTTGTCTGTTCTGGTAAGTTTAAGCATCTTAGATGCCACATTCAGCATGCCTTTAAAGTGTCTGAGGATTGTTCTGCCCAGATTGTATAGTTCCAAAAGGTCACCAAGAAGCCAATTTCAATGCAAGTCCCACAAGGGTCTTTAATTACAAGTTCAAGCCATGGATCTCACCATCACCAACCTGGTAGATTCAAAATGAGATCCCTGAGTTCAAGTGAGGTAGAGCTTTTACGGGGAATGGCAGAGTCAGTAATATAAGTAGGCTTCTGATTGGCTGGTATTTGAAACTTGTTTTTGTGTCACAAACAGGCAGGATCAGTTATAAAGTGGTTACAAAGGTCAGGACTCATATGACTATTGAGTCATTTATCAGCAAGGCTACCTGGCCTCCTTAGAAAAACATGTTTCTTCTGATTGACTGTTGCAATGGGAGAGGCCCTGATCTCTTGCTCAGGCCTTGTCTATGTTTTTTTTTCCCCCTGGGATGAGGAAACTGGGTAGGGGGCTTGGTACATATAGCGGCCTGCATTCCAGAACTAGGTGAAAGGTTGGAACATGTGGGGACCTGCATTCAAAATGGAGTAGTTGCCTAGGTCTCACAAGGACCATCTATCTATCTAAAGTATATTTGAGTAAACAAATTTTGCTTGTTTCTAGTTACCCATCCTAGGCTTAACCTTGAAAACATATATGTGGGTAAATAAGGTTTGAGATTATCTGCTCTAAACTGTACCTGTAATATTAAAATAAAGTACCTTTTAAGAGTGAAGATATACAATATAGTCATAATTTTCAGAAGACAAAAAACGAGTTCTCCGGGCGGTGGTGGCGCACACCTTTAATCCCAGCACTTGGGAGGCAGAGGCAGGCGGATTTCTGAGTTTGAGGCCAGCCTGGTCTACAGAGTGAGTTCCAGGACAGCTGCAGCTACACAGAGAAACCCTCTCTCTAGAAACCAAAAAAACAAAAACAACAAAAACAAAAAACAAAAAAAAAAAAGTTCTAAAAAGTGTAAATAATTTAATTGTCTCCAAGATCAATACCAAGTAAGTTACTATTATACCACAAGGTTTGGCTGTCAGAGCCACTAAGCAAGGTACATTGCTGCTTTCCCCCCTTTTCCTCTCCCTATATTCTGTTTCAAAAAAGGTTGGGAGAGTGCTTATGCAACTGGAAAAATGCAGGTGAAATTGTGGGGACCTGAGAAAAATAGCTGAAATGGGAAAACTTAAGGGTTCACTCTACTCTCTTTTTTTGAAAAGGTTGCAGAGTTTGCTGTGCAAATGGAACACTTGAAGATGGTAGTGGAAGTGATAGAGAGGCTAGGAGCACCAGCAAAGGGAGAAGAGAATGGCTCAGTCCAGCTGACAGAGAAAGAGAGCTGGGGTTTCCAACAGAAGAAAAGAGACAAAGAAACTGTGCCAGAAGGTGATTGTGTCAGAGAAAAGCTGAAAAGGTAGGAGGACATTTAGAGAGAAAGGGTTCATCTCAAATCAACTGGCCTACTATAGTGGGAGGGAGACAGCCTGGGGTTACTAAATCACCAGTGACTTTCCTTGTAGTCATACAAGGTCTGTGATATAAAAATGTCTGAAGCATTAACTGTGAGATATAATGGTACTTTCTGCCAGAAAAGTGACCAAGACATCTCTAAGGGCAATGATTTTCTAAATGTAAAACAGGAAGGCCTAGGCTTCTAGAGGTGTGCAGGCAATATGGTATGTGTTGCCATTAATACAATAAGAATGAGGTCCAAGAGAGATAGTCAAGACAAGTTCTTACCATCAAGAAACATCTTTGGAGACCTGGATCAGCCCTGCTCCAGCATCATTCCCCAAAAGCAAAATTTATGAGCCATTTCAGTCAAGGAACAACAGCAACTGAAAGACACTGGGTTATAGAAAAAACTGTGGGTCTCAATACCAAGCCCCACCTGGCTTCCCTGGAATCCAAGGACAAAAGACACACACAGTTTTTTTTTTCTATTCAATTTGTCTTCTTGGCACAATTGCTGGGCATTACTACCCCCTGCCTGGAAAACTTTCCCTTATCATTACTCTTTTCTCTGCTCCTTCCACCTGCCTTAGCTTTAGTTGGTCAATTGACACTAGTCCCTGCTAAATATCTCTGACCACCTGCCTATAGGAGCAACCACAGCCCACCTCTCCTCCCAAGTCCTCACATAATTGCCTGGTTCTCCTCTCTCTCTCCAAAGCATTGCTAACTCCCACCTCTCCTTCCTTACATCTCCCCCTTTTATCCAGGGACCCGGAAGGCCTACCTGTACCTTCCACCCAACAATTGGTCCATGGTTTTCCTTACTGACAGAGCAAGAACCAATTGGGGAACAGGACCTTAGCATCAAAAACTGTCCCTACAGCACCACATTTTTTTTTTATTTTTGATTCCTCAGCTGAGACAGAAAGAAAGATAATTTATTGTACATTAGATATACCTGGCCACAAGCGAGAATACAACTAGTCCAGAATGCCAAATGTCCAGGACAGAGGGCCAACAAGACTCTTTCGGTTGTAATAAAGGCAGTTAATTTCTCAGGTGGTCTCAGTGAGATGATGCTCCAGGTCCACTGAAACTTTTTACCTACAGCAGCAACAGTCCAACAATGTGTACCAGGATCCCCATCTTCAGCACCCCCTACCTCTGCTCCTACAGGCGTGGATACACTAGCTACTCTGACTCATCTTTCTTCTCTCGTGCTTAGTCTACACTTTTGCTTCTTCTGCCACATTTCTCTCACAGCACAGGAGTCTCAATGAAGATGGTGCTAAAGCCAAAAACTGCACTAACCTCTGTAAAAGAAACATCACTAATGCTTAAATAACATATTGAACCTCACTCATCAATAATTCAAGACATCAATATGTCACTTTCGCCACTGGACCTGTCACCTAGACAAACTAATCAGAGAAAAAATGGAGCTAACATATGTTCTGAATCAAATGGACAAAAGAGATATCCATAGAACATTTCACCCAAACACAAAAGAATATTCCTTCTTCTCAGCACCTCATGGAACCTTCTCCAAAAACTGACTATATGCTCCATCTCAATGTAAGCCTCAACAAATACAAGGAAATTAAAATATCCCCTTGTATCTCATCAAACCACCAAGGATTAAAGCTGTACTTCAACAACAACAACAACAACAACAGAAAAAAATTACAAACTCATGGAAACTGAACAACACTCTACTCACTGAACACTGACTGGGTCAAGGAAGAAATAAAGAATTCAAAGACTTCTTAATATTCAATGAAAATAAATGCACTGCATACCCAAACTTGTGGGATACAATGAAAGCAGTACTAAGAGGAAAGTTTTTGGCACTAAGTGCCTTCAGAAACACTTAAAGAAGTGTTCAACATCCTTAGTCATCAGGGAAATGCAAATCAAAACAACCCTGAGATTCTACCTTACACCAGTCAAAGTAGCTAAAATCAAAAACTCAGGTGACAGCAGATGCTGGGGAGAACATGGAGAAAGAGGAACACTGTTCCATTGCTGTTGAGATTGCAGGGTGGTACAAACTCTCTGGAAATCAGTTTGGCAGTTTCTTAGGAAACTGGACATAGTACTACCTGAGAACTCAGCTATACCACTCCTGGGCATATACCCAGAAGATGCTCTAACATATATTAAGGATTTATGCTCCACTATGTTCATAGCAGCCATATCTTTAATAAACAGAAGCTGGAAAGAACCGAGATGTCCTTCAACAGAGGAGGAAATACAGAAAATGTGGTACACTGCACAATGGAATACTACTCAACTATTAAAAACAATGACTTCATGAAATTCTTAGGCAAATGCATGGAACTTGAGAATATTATCCTGAGTGAGAGGATTTAGTCACAATGGAACAAAAATGGTATGTACTCACTGATAAGTGGATATTAGCCCAAAACTTAGTAATACCCAAGATTCAATTCAAAGACAATATGAAGCCTAAAAAAGAAGGAAAACCAAAATTTGGATGCATCAATGCTTTTTAGAATGGTGAAGAAAATACTCACAGGAGGGATTATGGAGACAAAGTGTGGAGCAGAGACTGAAAGAAAGGCCATGCAGAGACTGCCCCACCTGGGTATCCATTCCATTTATAGGCATCAAACCAGGACTTTATTGTGGATGCCAGGATGGATTAGGGGGTTTCTGAAGGGTAGACCTGGAAAGGGGAAAACATTTGAAATATAAATAAAGAAAATATCCAATAAAAAATAAAAAGGAAAGGAAAATAAAGTAAGGCAGCACAGACCAGACCAGAAAGATAATTAATAATAATAATAAAATAAAATAATGATGAAAGGACTGAGTTATCTAGAGCCAGTCTTACTCCATGACAAGTTGCAAACTGGAATTTTGGGAGATTAGGCCTAAGTTTCTGTTTCCAAGAAGTGAGAATCGGGATCCAGGAACGGATGGCCAGCCAAGCACAGCTGTTGGTAGCATTCTGCCACCCATGCTGGGACTAGAGAGGGTGCTCCTGAGACACACTAGGAAAACTTGGGAGTTCTCATCTGATATTCAAATCAGCTATTGATCTGTGGGCCTTCTGTATACAAGAAGGAAGAGTGTCGAAGATAACCTTTTTATTTTTGGTTTCACTTTCTTGGGAACACCTTTCTGTGTCTATGTGTGTGTTTATGTGCCTGTAGATTACTTGTTCTGCCCTCTCACCTTGAGAGACACCACAGGCAGGCAGCCAGCTCCACTCCCTGGACCTAGTACAGTTACACTTCAAGGACCTCAGATGCCTGGCAGAGAAACTAATCTGAACTGTATGGTTAGAGAAGCTAACCATCTTTTGCAGAAACAACTGTCCAGCAGATCTACTAACTCTTGTTTTTCATCTTTAACTCCTGAACTGTGGAATGTCTGTGTTCCTTTGGTGGAAGATCTGGGTTTGGGGTAAAATATTGAAAACTTCATTTGCTGACTGTTCACCTCTTAATTTAGTTTAAACTGAAATATTTTTAGAAGAAAAGTGGCTAAACTGGAAAAACAAACACTGATAAACTGATGCTGCCCTGGGAGCCCTGCTTCCTGCCTGGATCCGGCTGACAGCAAGCCACCTTGGTCTACACAAGGTGTTCTTACAGGGGTCAGCAGCTTCCCAGCCTCTCTGGTAAGAAACCCGATGGCTGTTTCCCCTACACAAGTCTCTGTACACATAAGAATTGGATTCAGTAGGGGGTTTTGAGAGGGCAATGCAGAAAGGGGATAGCATTTGAAATGTAAATAAAGCAAATTGGATTCGGCAGGTGACAAGGGGCTCCTATTTTGAAATTACAGCTGGAAAAAGTAAGAAAAAAAGTCTGTCTAGTCTAAATATATAAATGTGTATGAACATTTCATATTTGTTTCTGACTGGTCTTAAATATATAAACATGTTCTACATGTCTTGGTTGCAGATTATTGGCCTACAAATTATTGGGTATGCTTAAACATCTATAACATCAGTAACAGAAAGTCAGCTGAAAACTGGTAACTCGGGATTCAAGCCACTGCGAACAACAAAGAGCACGAACCCCAGGAAAACAGGTCTCTAAAGACTCTTTCAAATTGGGGTGATATTTTTATGTAGTTCCTATGCTAAAAATCAGACTTATAAAAGATAGGATCTAAAAATGTTTCTTTAATGAGGTATTAAAGCTACATCTTCATGCATTAGTATACAAGAACTTTTCTTGCTAACAACCAAACTTTGTAACATAAGAGTAATGCACTTGATATTGATTTTAGAAACACTGAATTGTTTAAACTTAAAACAACATTTTTACCAATTATGGTAACACTGTTACCATAATTTTACAAAAACTTGGCTTTGTCTTCTAAAAATTGTGGTTATTCTCTAGGACTTCATTTTGGTATTGTAAAAGGAACTTTTAAATATATGTGTGTGTATATATATATAATTATGGGACGTTTAAAATTCTATTAAATAATTAAAATGTCTGTGTTAGTATGATGGTTACAATAAAAGGTTTATTGGACAACAACAATCAGGTTACAAACCTATGTGGGGGCAGACACTTTTGATGGAAAAAGCTCAAGCAGTCTCTTTGAAGATAGTTATGGATCCGATAACAAAAATAACAAATATAGTAACAAAAATGTTCTTGGCAGGAAAAAAAATGAAGAGTTGTCAGGAAAATTGCAGGTTACTTTGAGACAGTGATTTCAAATGAATTAGAAAAACTGTAAAAAAAAAATGCCTCAGGAAAAAAAAAAAAAACAATGATCCATAGTTAGAAAAGGTACTACAACTTAGACAGGGAACTTTCCTGCTCAGGGCTATCACAGCCACACTGTGACATCAACTAAATAGACATTCCTGGGGTTTTTAATTTGTTGTAGCTTTGTCTTTTTCTAACATCAAGTATCTATTACTCTGCAGATTATAGTAATGATACCCCAAATAAAAAATAATGTGAGAATTTTAAAACTATATTAAAAGCTCAAAACATTGAAGTCAAAAATAACTGGCTCTTAAAATCTACACCCTCTTTTCAGTTTGCCTGAGTTCTGGCAAGGCTCCAGAAGCCCAAAGCATGATAAGAGTTTTCTCAGCCCCAACTTCCTAAGCTTTTGCTGTCTTGACACTGGTTTCAGCTTAAACTTAACTATAAGATAAACTGTTATGTTCTGTTTTGTAAGTCTCCTCATGGAGTATGTTTTTGGGTTAAAAAGCTTTATTTTAATACTAGAAGAGAATCAATTCAAAAGGCTCAAACCTTTAAGGCTCAAACTTAAGAGGAATCAATTGTCAGACTAAAAACTGATACAGTTAATTACAAGACTAAGCTTTATTTAGTCTCCTGTATTATATTTGCAAGTTACAGTTTAGAATAGATAACTAAAACAACAGTTGTTTAGCTCAGATGTGCTACATAGGTATTGGCCCTCAAACCAATCAGAGATCCACTGAATATTGAATTTAATGTGGTTAAACTTACTATAAGTGGAGGAGACTCTCAAATGCTAACAATGCCCCCTCCCAAGGTCTCCAAGGAAAGAAGGGTACAACAACAAAGGACACCCACTCCCAGGATTGTGGTATGCTAACCACTGGGATTAATGGTCCCAATGCCATGCCCATTGCCAGTGTCTAGTCTAAACTATGAGCAAAGAGACGACACCAGAGAACTGATTGACAAATTGAGGTCACCTCTTCCAAGTCCCTACTCCTCCGGAGGACCTCTCAGAATTGCCTGACCTGGGAGCTGAAGATGGATCCTACATTGAGACCTTCATATCCAATGAAGCCATTGAAATCACAGGAACCTAATAAGGGTAATGGGTAAATCTGTCATTTTAATTGATGTATAATGAGTTCA
Source organism: Apodemus agrarius (assembly GCA_964023405.1). Taxonomy (NCBI): domain Eukaryota; kingdom Metazoa; phylum Chordata; class Mammalia; order Rodentia; family Muridae; genus Apodemus; species Apodemus agrarius. The sequence goes on along the minus strand of OZ030013.1, from coordinate 106,656,156 downwards.
TTATAATTTATCTTTCTCCATGTTCTTTTATTGCATTGACAGCTACTTGCAACTTAACTGATAAATAATAGGCAACTAGCTCCTTACATTAATGTAATCCACTACCACATTAGTTGATTGGTGAATTTATTAGTCAAAGCTAATTAGTCTCTTGTTTAAAATGTCAGACAGGTTTGCTTTACTAACAGGCTTCAAATTAAAATGTAAACAGGATTCAGATGTAGCTTTTCACTATTCCTTTTTTAAAAGCTTCCTTTGCAATAGCTGCTCTCAGTAATAACTACTCCTGTTACTGATAAATGATTAGATGAAAAAAAAGGGTTCAAAGTCTATGCAAGTTCCTAATGTTCTAAAGCATTTAAAAGTGTGAGGTTGTAAACCTTCGGGTAAGTTTTCAGGGCCTAAAAATTATCTAAAACATGTAACTGCAAATTATAGACATATAAAAAAGCAATTTAAGGTATCTAAAAAAAAGATGAAATGTTTCAGATTTCTTTCCCTCATCTGTGCTATTATTACACTAAGATGTCAAATGTTTGAAATTTTAATATTGATCAATGGAATTCTGATAAGCAAATTGAGCACTGGCTGCTTAAGATTCGATCACAAGCTCAAGGTTTTAAGTCCCCTTTTGTTGTCTTCTAAATGTAGTCTTAAAGGTGTTTCTCATCATTTTAAAAACATCTCTGTACAATCTGTATATCTAGCCAGGTGGACTGAAGAAAATGTCCTATTCCTTGTAACACAAAACTATAGCTTTTACTAGGTCTCAAAGACATAAATATACTCCTATTATCTTACAGACAGCTGTTAACTGCTTTTTTCTAAGATAACATTTCAATGCAACACATTGTATAGCCTCTTGTAAAGTTCACATAAGCTTCAGAAAATCAAGAGTCCTAAGATCTAGATCCAGTTACCACAGACCAGATGGAATTCCAATTAGTATTACTGCCTGTTCTTGAGACTAAGATTTATCCTTTGGTCTTAGGGGTTTTCTTACCTCCCCCAATTACTAGACAAATTTTAATTTAAATCCCTTGCCTGTATTTGTCTCAGCAGATTTTTCCTTGGCTGACAGAATCCATCCAGGGACCACCTGTGGAGCTGCTGAACTCTAGACTTGCTGAAAGCTGATGTTAACCAGTCCAACCAATGTGATGGCTCCCTGTCTGTCATCTGGATCAGATACTAATTAGATGTTTCTGATAAATGTCCCAGTGCCCAGCCTTTGACCAGCATTTCAATTTTCTTGGGCCCCTTTGACAATGTCCTAATGCTAGCAGGAATCAGTTGCAAAAACAAAAACAAAAACAAAAACAAAAACAAAAAAAACTTGATGTTCATTACCCCACCTTACAGTCTGAGATACTAAGTCACAAAGGCCCACGTTTTGGCAAAACTTATGATTCTTAGGTCCCAATGACTTATAGGGTCAATTATTCAGACCTTGGGAGGAGGAGCTGATAAATAAATGGTTTGATTCACTTATAATTCAGAGGGTGGAATGAGAGGTCTGAGATAGTAGGATCCAGGCCAACTCCCTACTTGATCATGGCAGACTGAGAGTTGGAAAGACTAGTATTAAGTTTCTATTTCCAAGAAATGAGAATCGGGTTCAGGCAACCACAGCTGTTGACAGCCAATCCGAGGATGCCTTGCCACCTTGGAAAGTGCCTAGAGCTCTAACCAATCACAAAGCATACATATCCATGGAGATGGAAACAGCCAATCAAGGAAAGGAAAGGTAAAGGTCACCCACGCTTACCCTAACAGGATTTAATTTAACCCTGCATAGCACACACGTGTGTGTCCATTCCTAAATGAGGAGACCCCGGCATGCAGGAAACTCTTCTGAATAAACAAACATTCTTTGCTTTTGCATACTATTTGAGTTTGGGGTATCATTCTCCAGTGATTCTCAGACCCTTACAGTGAGATCTCATAATAGCAACTTAGAACAATTGAAAACTCAAGAACACAAAGAAACAAACACATACAAGAGGAGTAGATGGCAGGAAATAACCAAACATATGGCTGAAATCAATAACTTAGAAACAAAGAAAATGGTAAAAAGAATCAATGAAACCGAGAGCTGGTTCTTTGAGAAAATCAGCAATATATACAAAGCCCTAGACAAACTAATTAAAAAGCACAAAGAAACTATCAAAATTAACAAACTCATAAATGAAATAGTCACTGAGGAAATCCAAAGAATCTTTAGGTCTTACTTTGAAAACCCATACTCGATCTTGCCTCGGGACACCGCGCGAACTGCGGGTGGCTGGAGTCAGGTGCGTGGACAGAGACCTAGCTTAGCTTAGCTCTGCAGGAGATCTGGGCACCTACAGCTCAGCTGCAGTTTCAGACCGCTGCGGACCGGCTCACTGGGCTGGCAGCGAGGTGCCATCTTGCCTTGGGACACCGCACAGAATGCTAGCAGCTGGAGTCAGGTGCGTGGACAGAGACCTAGCTTAGCTTAGCATAGATAACACCATCAGGCTCTGGCCGGCGCCCAGAGTCAGAGGAGATCGGCAGATCTGTGCACCTACAGCTCAGCAGCAGTTATTGAACTCTGGGGACAGACTCGCTGTGCTTTCAGTGTGGGCCGCCATCCTGCCTCTGGACACCACACGAACTGCGGGCAGCTGGAGTCAGGTGCTTGGACAGAGACCTAGCTTAGCTTAGCATAGACAACACCATCAGGCTCTGGCCTAAGCCCAGAGCCAGAGGAGCTCTCCGCAGGAGATCTGTGCACCTACAGCTCAGCTGCGGTTACAGACTGCTGCTGACCGGCTCTCCAGGCTTGCAGCGAGGTGCCATCTTGCCTCGGGACACTGCGTGGACTGCTAGCATCTGGAGTCAGGGGCATGGACTGAGACCTAGCTTAGCATAGCATAAACAACACCTTCAGGCTCTGGCCAGCGCCCAGAGTCAGAGGAGATCAGCAGGAGATCTGTGCACCTACAGCTCAGCTGTGGTTGCAGACCGCTGCGGACCGGCTAGCCGGGCTTGCAGGAGGTGCCCTCTTGCCTCCGGACACAGCGGACTGCTGGCTGCTGGGGTCAGGTCACCGCGGATGACTGGAGGCTGGGATCAGGTGCAGGGACGCCCTCTACTACAGCAGCGCCAAAGGCCAGGATCACAGGAGCTTCAAACTCCAACCAGTAATAATAAGACCAACTAACTCCAGAGATAAAGAGATGGCAAAAGGCAAACGCAGGAATGTTACTAACAGAAAACAAGGCAATATGGCACCATCTGAACCCAATTCGCCAACCATAGCAAGTGCTGGATACCTCAGCACACTAGAAAAACAAGAGATGGATATAAAAGCACTGGTCATGATGCTGCTAGAGGAACACAAAAAAGACATAAAAAAAAATCTCTTAAAGAAATGCAGGGGAACATCAGTACGGTACATCTTACAATGCAAACACAAAAATCACTTAAAGAACTCTAGGAGAATATGGGCCAACAGACAGAAACCAATAAAGAGGAAATGAGAAAATCAGTTAAAGAAATGCAGGAGAACTTGAAACAACAGGCAGAAGTCATGAAAGAGGGAACACAAAAATCTCTTAAAGAATTACAAGAAAACACAAACAAACAAATGAAGGAACTGAGCAAATCCATCCAAGATCTGAACACAGAGGTAGAAACAACTAAGAAATCACAAAAGGAGGCAACTTTGGAGATAGAAAACCTTGGGAAGAAATCAGGGGTCATAGATGCAAACATCAACAACAGAATACAAGAGATAGAGGTAAGAATCTCAGATGCTGAAGATAACATAGTAACCATTGACTCCACAGTCAAAGAAAACACAAAATCCAAAAGGCATGTAACCCAAAACATCCAGGAAATCCAGGACACAATGAGATGTCCAAACCTAAGGATTATACGGATAGATGAGAGTGAAGATCAACAACTTAAAGGGCAAGCAAATATCTTTAACAAAATTATGGAAGAAAACTTCCCTAACTTAAAGAGAGAGAGATGCTCATGAATATACAAGAAGCCTACAGAACTCCAAACAGACTGGACCAGAACAGAAATACCTCCCGTCACATAATAATCAAAACCCCAAATGTACTAAACAAAGAAAGAATATTAAAGGCAGTAAGAGAAAAAGGCCAAGTAACATATAAAGGAAGACCTATCAGAATTACACCAGACTTCTCTCCAGAAACCATGAAAGCTAGAAGATCCTGAGCAGACCTCATGCAGACCCTAAGAGAACACAAATGTCAGCCAAGACTACTATACCCAGCAAAACTCTCAATCAACATAGATGGAGAAATCAAAATATTCCATGACAGGACCAAATTTACACAATATCTTTCCACTAACCCAGCTCTACAAAGGATAATAGGAGGGAAACTCCAATACAAGGAAGGAAACTGCACCCAAGAAAAAGCAAGACAGTAACCTTCTTCCACCAAACTCAAGGGAAGATAACTACTCAAAAACAAAAATAACATAAAAAATGTCAGGAAGTAATAATCACTATTCCTTAATATCTCTTAACATCAATGGACTCAATTGCCCAATAAAAAGACATAGACTAACAGACTGGATACAGAAACAGGACCCTACATTTTGCTGCATACAGGAAACACACCTCAGAGTCAAAGACAAACACCACCTTAGAGTAAAAGGCTGGAAGACAAATTTGCAAGCAAATAGTCGCAGAAAGCAAGCTGGAATAGCCATTTTAATATCAGATAAAATTGACTTTCAACTCAAAGTCATCAAAAGAGACACAGAAGGTCACTTCTTGCTAGTCAAAGGAAGAATCCACCAAGAGGAACTCACAATTCTAAACATCTACACTCCAAATGTAAGGGCACTTTCATTCTTAAAAAAAACTTTACTAAAGTTCAAAGCACACATTGCACCTAACACAATAATTGTGGGGCACCTCAATACTCCACTATCCTCAGTGGACCAATCAGGAAAACAGAAACTAAACAGGGACACGGAGAAACTCATCGAAACTTTGGACCAATTGGATTTAACAGATATATATAGAACATTTCATCGTAAAGCAAAAGACTATACCTTTTTCTCAGCACCTTATGGTACCTTCTCCAAAATCGACCATATAATTGGTCACAAGATAGACCTCAACAAATATAAAAAGATCGAACTAATCCCATGCCTCCTATCAGATCACCATGGAGTAAGAGTGTTCTTCAAGAGCAACAAAAACAACAGAAAATCCGCATACACATGGAGGCTGAACAATATTCTACTCAATGATACCATAGTCCAGGAAGAAATAAAGAAAGAAATTAAAGATTTTTTAGAATTTAATGAAAATGAAGGCACAACATACCCAAATCTATGGGACACAATGAAAGCAATGCTAAGAGGAAAACTCATAGCCCTGAGTGTCTTCAAAAAGAAACAGGAGAGAGCATATACTAGCAACTTAATGGCACACTTGAAAGCTCTGGAAAAAAAAGAAGCAATTTCACCCAGGAGGAGTAGAAGACAGGAAATCATCAAACTCAGGGTGAAATCAATCAAGTTGAAACAAAGTGAACCATACAAAGAATCAACAAAACCAGGAGCTGGTTCTTTGAGAAAATCAACAAGATAGATAAACCCCTAGCCAGACTTACTAAAGGGCACAGAGACAGTATTCAAATTAACAAAATTAGAAATGAAAAGGGAGATATAACAACAGAAACTGAGGAAATTCAAAAAATCATCAGTTCCTACTACAAAAGCCTATCCTCAACACAACTGGAAAATCTGGAGGAAATGGACAATTTCCTAGACAGTTACCAAATACCAAAATTAAACAAGGATCAAATAGATCATCTATACAGACCCATAGCCCCGAAAGAAATAGAAGGGGTCATAGAAAGTCTTCCAACCAAAAAAAGAACAGGACCAGATTGTTTTAGTGCAGAATTCTATCAGACCTTCAAAGAAGTCCTAATACCAATACTCTTCAAACTATTCCACAAAATAGAAACAGAAGGAACACTACCCAACTCATTCTATGAAGCCACAATTACCCTAATACAAAAACCACACAAAGATCCAACTAAGAAAGAGAACTACAGGCCAATTTCCCTAATGAATATCGATGTAAAAATACTAAATAAAGTACTTGCCAACCAAATCCAAGAACACATCAAAACGATCATTTACCATGATCAAGTTGGTGTCATCCCAGGGATGCAGGGATGGTTCAATATATGGAAATCCATCAACGTAATCCACTACATAAACAAACTCAAAGAAAAAAACCACATGGTCATTTCATTGGACACTGAAAAAGCATTTGACAAAATTCAGCATCCTTTCATGCTAAAGGTCTTGGAAAGAACAGAAATTCAAGGCCCATATCTAAACATAGTAAAAGCAATATACAGCAGACCAGTAGCCAACATCAAGGTAAACAGAGAAAAACTTGAAGCACTAAAATCAGGGACTAGACAAGGCTGCCCCCTCTCACCGTATCTCTTCAATATAGTACTTGAGGTACTAGCTGGAGCAATTCGACAACGGAGGGAACTCAAAGGGATACAAATCCGAAAGGAAGAAGTCAAACTATCACTATTCGCAGATGATATGATAGTATACTTAAGTGACCCAAAAAACTCCACCAGAGAACTCCTGCAACTGATAAACAACTTCAGCAAAGTGGCTGGTTATAAAATCAACTCAAGCAAATCAGTAGCCTTCCTATATGCAAAGGATAAGCAGGCTGAGAAAGAAATTAGGGAAATGACACCCTTCACAATAGCCACAAACAATATAAAGTATCTTGGAGTGACTCTAACCAAACATGTGAAAGATTTATATGACAAAAACTTCAGGTCTCTGAAGAGGGAAATTGAAGAAGACATCAGGAAATGGAAAAATCTTCCATGCTCGTGGGTTGGCAGGATTAATATAGTTAAAATGGCAATCTTGCCAAAAGCAATATACAGATTCAACGCAATTCCCATCAAAATCCCAACTCAGTTCTTTATAGAGTTAGAAAGAGCAATTCTCAAATTCATCTGGAATAACAAAAAACCCAGGATAGCTAAAACTATCATCAACAGCAAAAGAACTTCTGGGGGAATCAATATCCTGGACCTCAAGCTATACTACAGAGCAGTGGTGTTAAAAACTGCATGGTATTGGTTCAGTGACAGGGAGGCAGATCAATGGAATAGGATCAAAGACCCAAATTGAACCCGCACATCTATGGCCAATTGATCTTCGACAAAGGAGCTGAAAACATCCAGTGGAAAAAAGATAGCCTTTTCAACAAATGGTGCTGGCTCAACTGGAGGTCAACATGCAGAAGAATGAGAATTGATCCACTCTTATCTCCTTGCACTAAGCTCAACTCCAAGTGGATCAAGGACCTCCACATAAAACCAGACACACTAAAACTAATAGAAAAGAAACTGGGGAAGACCCTTGAGGACATTGGCTCAGAGGGAAAATTCCTGAACAGAACACCAATTGCTTATGCTCTAGGAGCAAGAATAGACAAATGGGACCTCATGAAATTACAAAGTTTCTGTAAGGCAAAAGACACTTTCAAAAGGATAAATCAGCAACCAACAAATTGGGAAAAAATCTTCACCAACCCCACATCCGACAGAGGACTAATATCCAATATATACAAAGAACTCAAGAAGTTAGACTCCGGAAAACCATATAACCCTATCCAAAAATGGGGTACAGAGCTAAACAAAGACTTTTCACCTGAAGAAATTCGGATGGCTGAGAAACACCTTAAAAAATGTTCAACATCATTAGTCATTAGAGAAATGCAAATCAAAACAACCCTGAGGTTTCACCTCATACCAGTCAGAATGGCTAAGATCAAAAACTCCGAAGACATCAGGTGTTAGCGAGGATGTGGAAAAAGAGGAACACTCCTCCACTGCTGATGGGACTGCAAGCTGGTACAACCACTCTGGAAATCAGTGGTTCCTCAGAAAACTGGACATGATACTTCCGGAGGACCCAGCCATACCACTCCTGGGAATATACCCAGAAGATTCCCCAGCATGCAATAAGGATACATGCTCCACTATGTTCATAGCAGCCTTATTTATAATAGCCAGAAGCTGGAAAGAACCCAGATGTCCCTCAACGGAGGAATGGATACAAAAAATATGGTACATATACACAATGGAGTTCTATTCAGCCATTAGAAACAATGAATTCATGACAATTCTTAGAGAAATGGATGGAGCTGGAGAATGTCATACTAAGTGAGGTAACCCAGTCTCAAAAGAATACCCATGGTATGCAGTCACTGATAAGTGGATATTAGCCTAGAATCTTGGAACACCAAAGACACAATTCACGTACCAAATGATGTCTGAAAAGAAGAAAGGAGTGGACACTGGTGCTGGAAAGGATCAAAGCATCAGTGTACGGGAATACAAGAACAGGGAAGCGGGAAGCGGTAGAAGAGGGAGCAGGGGGAGGAAAAAGGGCATGTGGGACCTTTGGGGGCTGGGGAACCAGAAAAAGGGAAATGAATTGCAAATATAGAATATATCCAATAAAAAAACCCATACTCTACAAAATTGCAAAATCTAAATGAAATGGATGATTTTCTTGACCAAAATTAAATCAATATCAGGTAAACAATCTAAATAGACCTATAACTCCTAAAGAAATAGAAGCAAGCATTAAAAGTCTCCCACACCACCCCCCAAATAGCTAGGAACAGATGGTTCAGAATCCTAGCAGACTTTCACAGAAGAGGTAATACCAATACTCCTCAAACTATTCCACAAAATAGAAACAGAAAGAACATTGTCAAATTCATTCTATGAGGCCACAGTCACCCTGACAACTAAACCACGCAAAACCTTAACAAAAAAAAATATTTCAGACCAATTTCACTTATGAACCTTGATTTAAATGTACTCAATAAAAGTATTTGCAAACCAAATTCAAGAACCCACCATAAACATCATCCGCCATTATCAAGCAGGCTTCCTAGCCGAGATGCAGGGGTGGTTCAACATATGAAAATCTAACAATGTAATCTACCACATAAACAAACTGGGAAAAGAACATATGATTATCTTTTTAGGTACTGAAAAACCTTTGACAAAAATCTAATAATATGCAGCAATCTGATAGCCAACATCAAATTAAATGGAAAGAAACATAATGTAATTTCCATTAAAATCAGCAACAACCCAAGGCTGTCTACTCTCTCTGTATCTACACAATATAGTTCTTGAAGTTCGAGCGATAGCAATAGGACAACAAAAGATCAAGGGGATGCAAATTAGAGAGGAAAAATTCAACTTATCACAAGTTTGAAGATGATAGGAAATCAAATCAGAATTTTATCACATTTGAAGATGATAGGAAAATATACATAAGTGACAGCCAAATCTCAACCAGGGAACACCTGAAAATGATATACAACCAGCAAAGGGATTAGATAAAATAATTTAATTCGAGGCAGAGGCAGGCAGATTTCTGAGTTTGAGGCCAGCCTGGTCTACAGAATGAGTTTAAGGACGACCAGGGCTACAGAGAGAAACCCTGTCTTGAAAAACTTTTAAAAAAGGAAATCTGGATGGCTATCACAGAACCGTCTTTGGGGAATATTCTCCAGTCATCCCCTTCTTTCAATTCTCCAGATTCTGCAATAACACATAATTTGGCAGGTTTTCCACCATTCACTTCTACATTTTCAAGCATCCTTGCAACACGTAGTCCTTTCATTACTTGACCAAATACCACATGCTTCCCATCCAAATGAGGAGTTGGAACTTTTGTGATAAAGAACTGAGAACCATTCATATTGGGGCCTGCATTTGCCATGCTCAACAAACCCTCTCGGTCATGCTTATAATGAAAATTTTCATCTTCAAATTTATCACTATACTTTCTCCACCTGTCCCCATTCTGATTTGAGAAGTCTCCACCCTTGTACTGGTTTGGTTTTGTGTGTCAACTTGACACAGGCTGGAGTTATCACAGAGAAAGGAGCTTCAGTTGGGAAAGTGCCTCCATGAAATCCAACTGTGGGGTATTTTCTCAATTAGTGATCAAGGGGGATAGCCCCTTGTGTGTGGTATCATCTCTGGGCTGGTGGTCTTGGGTTCTATAAGAGAGCTGGCTGAGTAAGCCAGGGGAAGCAAGCCAGTAAGTGACAGCCCTCCATGGCGTATGCATCAGCTCCTGCTTCCTGACCTGCTTGAGTTCCAGTCCTGACTTTCTTTAGTGATGAACAGCAGCATGGAAGTGTGAGCTCAATAAACCCTTTCCACCACAACTTGCTTCATGGTCATGATGTTTGTGCAGGAATAGTGTCTTAGTTAGGGTTTCACTGCTGTGAACAGACACCATGACCAATGCAAGTTTTATAAAAGACAACATTTAATTGGGGCTGGCTTACAGGCTCATAGGTTCAGTCCATTGTCATCAAGGCAAAAACATGGCAGCATCCAGGCAGATATGGTGCAGGAGGAGCTGAGACTTCTACATCTTCATCTGAAGGCTGCAAGTGGAAGACTGACTTCCAGGCAGCCAGGGTGAGGGTTTTAAGCCCACACACACAGTGACACACCTACTCCAACAAGGCCACACCTCCTAATAGGGTCACTCCCTGGGCCAATCATATACAAACCATCACAAATAGAAACCCTGACAAAGACAACCCTGAATCATAAATTTCTTAATAATTCGGTGGAAAGGGCATCCTTAAAAGTAGAGAGGTTTCCCAGTTGTGGGTCCAGTTCCTTTTTTTCCTGTACACAATGCATGAGAATTTTCTGCAGTTTTGGGAAACCTGCAAATAATTCTAAAACAATTCATCCAACCCACTCCCCGCTAATGTCCATGTCTAAGAAGACTAGTGGGTTCTTTGAATTGGAGGGCTTGGCTGCCGAGGATGGGTGGGACATCTTCACTGCAGGTGCTGGAAAGCAGGACACGAGTACCTCGTACAAGAGAGGGGACCAAACTCTACTGCAGATATAGATTTAAATGATGTAGATAAAATTGTATTAATAGCTGAAGACTTAAAAACATTGGAAATACTTTTTTTCAAGTCTCAGAAATGGGAGATGGCTATTAAAAATATGCGAAGGGTTTGAGGTACGGGGATAGTTCAAAGGCTGTTACTGAGGAAGCAGATGGATCTAGACTGTAGTCTATAGCCTTAAGCTGTGTGCTGAATATTGGTGCTTGTAAATTGAAGATGTCAAATTGGCGGGGGGCAATCGACAGTTGCTTGGAGGCTCTTGAAATGGACCCTTCAAATACTAAAGCACTAGACCAAAAAGCACAAGGATGGCAAGGATTAAAAGAATATGATCAAGCATTGGCTGATCTTAAGAAGGCACAGGCAATAGCCCCTGGAGATAAAGCTATCCAGGCAGAATTACTTAAAGACAAACAAATGATAAAGGCACAGAAAGATAAAGAGAAGGCTGTGTATGCAAAAATGTTTGCTTAATAAGGATTACACTCTCCTTAACTATTATATGTTGATTATATTAAAGGACAATGTATATTACTGTCTACACGATCTCTGCTGTGTTTCCTTTGATTTCTGTCATTGTTGCATAGCAGTGCTGACATAGGTTCCTTCTTAATAAAGTGTTACATAATACAAAAATAAAAAAATACACATCAAAAATTTAATTCAAGAAAATTAGTAGCCCTCCCTTACATGAACAATAAGTGAGCTGAGAAAGAAATCAAGGAAACAACACACTTCAAAACAGGCACAAATAATATAAAATATCTTGCTGTAACTCTAACCAAGCAAATGAAAGGACTGTATGACAAGAATTTCAAGTCTTTGACGAAAGAAATTGAAGAATATATCAGAAGATGGAAAGACATCCCACACTCATGGATCCAAGATGGAAAGACATTCCATACTCATAAATCTGTAGGATTAACATGGTAAAATTGGCCATATCACCAATCTATATCAGCCTATAGATTCAATGCAATTCTTAGCAAAATTCCAGCATAGTTCTTTACAGGCCTTGAGAGAATAATTCTCAACTTCATATGGAAAAACAAAAAACTGAGGAAATCCAAAACAACCCTGTACAACAAAAGAACTTCTGGATGTATCACCATCCCTAATCTCAACTGTACTTATAGTAATAAGAACTACATGATATTGACACAAAAAACAGATTGGCTCACCAATGGAATTGAACTTAAGACCCAGAAGCAAGCCCACACAACTACAGACACTTGATTTTTGCAAAGAAGCTAAAACTCTACAATGAAAAATAGTGCTGGACTAACTAGATGTCTGGATGTAGAAACATGAAAATAAATCCATATCTATCATCCTACACAAAATTCAAGTCCAGTGGACCAAAGACTTCAACATGAAACTGGATATACTGAATCTTGATAGAAGAGAAAGTGGGGATAGCCTTGAACACATTGGCCCAGGAGACTTCTTAAACTGAACACCAATAGCTTACACAATTAAAGTAAACAATTAATAAATGTGACCTCATGAAACTGAAAGGCTTCTGTAAGGCAAAGATATCATAAAAAGGACAAAATGGCAGCCTACATATTGTGAAAAAACCTTTACCAACACTACATCTGACAAAGGGTTAACATACAAAAGGTATAAAGGGTTTAAGAAATTGGACATCAATAAGCCAAATAATTTAATTTAAAAATGGGGTACATATCTAAACAGAATTCTCAATAGAGGAACCTCTAATGGCCAAGAAGCTCTTTAAGAAATTTTCAGCATTTTTAATCATCAGGAACTGATGCATTTGAATTGCAGGGAGAAACTTTGTAATTTTATGAGGTCCCATTTGTCGATCCTTGATCTTAGTGCGTACGCTATTGGTGTTCTGTTCAGGAACTTTTCCCCTGTGCCCAAGTCCTCCAGGGTCTTCCCAAGTTTCTTTTCTAATAGTTTCCGTGTGTCTGGTTTTATGTGGAGGTCCTTGATCCACTTGGAGTTGATCTTAGTGCAAAGAGATAAGAGTGGGTCAATTCGCATTCTTCTGCATGTTGACCTCCAGTTGAACCAGCACCATTTGTTGAAAAGGCTATCTTTATTCCACCGGATGGTTGTGGCTCCTTTTGCAATTCAAAATGACTCTCAGGTTCCATCTTACACCTGTCAGAATGGCCAAGATCAAACACTCAAGCTGTTGAAGATGTAAAGCAAGGGGAACACCCCTCCATTGTTGGTTGGGGTGAAAACTTATACAAGATCTTTGGAAATCAATCTGGCAGTTTCTCAGAAAATTGGGAATCGTTCTACCTCAAGACCTAGCTATACCACTCCTGGGAATATACCCAAAAGATTCTCTACTATACCAATAAAGAGAATTGCTCAACTATGTTCATAGCACATTATTCATAATAGCCCAAAACAGGAAACAACCTAGATGGTCCTGAGCTAAATAATGAATAAAAGAGAATGTGATGCATTTACACACAATGGAACATTATTCTGCCATTAAAATAATGGCATCCTGAAATTTGCAGACAAATGGATGGAACTAGAAAAATCACTCTGAGATAATCCACACCAAGAAAGACAAACATGATATGTACAAGATTATTAGTTGATTGTAGGCTTAGAGTTTTCAACCCTACTTTTAATTAGGTTTCTTAAATGCTTTGAACCCCCCTTCTAGGCCATGGCAGGGAGAGAATATGGTAAATAGAACAAGGAGACTGCTTAGAAGTAGTTCTTTGGAGCAATTTCGATCTCTGTGTCAGGATTCCAGCAGTCCAGTTCATTAGTGTCACCAGGCACAAATCAGCAGTGATGGCACAATCCAACAGAAAACACTCTATAACTGCATTCTTTAAAACCGATGCTTTACTTTGATATTGCAAATAAAACTTTAAACCACAAATATAGTCACAAAGATAAACAGGGTAGACAATATATATAGATATCAGTAGATATTAGCCATTAATTACAGGATAACCATGCCACAATCCACAAACCCAATGAAACTAACTACCAAGAAAGGCCCATAGGGGGGCCACTTGAATTATACTGAGAAGGTGAAACAGAACATACATCAGGGACAGACAGATGGAAGGAACTGGGTGGGAAAGAGTGGGGGAGGGGTAGAAGGGATCACAAGTAGAGGGAGGTCAGAGGGAGAGAGTACTTGGAGAAAGAACTGGATTTGGTGGGTGGAGCAGCATCTCCGAGACAGGCTAGAAATCTTGAACAATGGAAACTCCCAGAAATCTGATTGTGATCCTAGCTAAGACTCCTAGCAATGGGGAAAATGGAATTGGAAACAGCCATCTCTTTTAACCAGAAAAGACTTCCAATGGGGGGACTGATACATTAAAACAGCCACAAGGCCTTAGACCCACAATTTGTCCTGCCTACAAGATGTGTAGGAGTAAAGATAGAACAGAAATTGAGGGAATCACTTACCAATAACTGACCCAGCTTGAGATCCACGCCATGAGTGAAAGCCCACCTCTGGTACTATTAATGACATCTACTGTACTTCCAAAAAGGAGCCTAGCACAACTATCCTCTAAGAGCCTTCACCCAGCAACTAATGGAAACTGATGCAGAGACTAACAGCCAAACATTATTTGGAGTTTGGGGAATCCTGTGGAAGAGGGTGGGGAAAGGTTTGAAGGACCCAGGGAGGTCAAGGACACCACAAAGGAACCTACAGAATCAACTAACCTGGGCCCATGGGGGTCCACAGAGACCGACCTGGCACTCAGAAAGCATGCGTTCGTTGAATAGGCATTTGGCACAGATGTAGCTGTTGTGCACCTTGATCTTCAGGTGGACCTCATGACAGCAGGAGCAGGCAGTGGTCTGACTCTGTGGCCTGCCTTTGGCTACCTTTCCTTCAACTTGGCTGCCTTGCCTAGCTCTAATAGGAGAAGATGCACCTAGTCCTACTGCAACTTGATATGCCCAAGCAGGTTGATAACCGTGGGAGGCCTCTCCTTTTCTGAGGAGAAGGGAAAGACAGGAGGACGGGAGGATGGGAGATGAAAGAGAGGGACTCGGGAGAGGAGGGAATGGAAGATGCATATGGGCATGTGACAAATTACAAATCAATCAATCAATCAATAGGAACGTTTAAATTTAGCATAGCTAAGTAGTATGTAAGGATTATATGGGTTTACAGAATATTTCTATTCTTTATTTATTTGTTATTTATTTATTTATAATTTTCTGATTAAGTAAATTGTTACTCTGTGGATAGTAAGGCATTTAAATAACATGACTAATATTAAAATTTTGAAAAATATTTGGTAGCATTCTCATGACTATTATACTTTTTATTATTTGTAAGATTTTGTATTTTTTTAATTTTTATTTTCAATATTCTATGTTTACATTCCAAAGGCTTTCCCCTTTCCCAGTTCCCCCCTCCCTATGTCCCATAGTTCCTCTCCCCCCCAACTATTCCCCAATCATTCCCCCTCCCCCAGATTTTGTATTATTATAATTAAAATTATTATGATTAATTTTATTAAATTAGTTATACAATTATATATTTATAATTAAAATTAAATTAATTGTAATAATTGTATTATTATAGTACAAGCAGGACATGCATAAAGAACTCTTTGGCAAAAGGAAGTTTCATATATGACACAGTGGTATTTTTCTGAAGCTTCCAGGGTCCCATGCTCCATCTGGAGCTGTACTCTGGAGCTGACTAGTTAGGAAAAGACTTTGTTCATTCCAGTAGTGCACTTTGAGAACATATTTTTACATACCTGACAGCAGAGACCATCCAAGACACAGACAGCCACAGGGACAGATATTGTCAGATAGCAAGCTGCTGTCCATTCACTACTAATTACCATTAGAAGTCAGCAATATTTTATAAAATTTGTCCTTATGCTATTAAAAAAAAGAATGCCTTTAATAGGGAAAATCTCCCATGAGTTTCTTTTTTTCTTGCCAGAGTCTGATCTATTGTTATACCAAGGAAAAACAGAAAACTAAATAACAAACAAAAATTATTTAATTAACAATGGTTATTAACTTTTAAAAAATTTAAACTCACGGGCAGTGGTGGTGCATGCCTTTAATCCCAGCACTTGGGAGGCAGAGGCAGGCAGATTTCTGAGTTCAAGGCCAGCCTGGTCTACAGAGTGAGTTCCAGGACAGCCAGGACTATACAGAGAAACCCTGTTTTGAAAAAATATATAAACTCAAAGCTTTTACCTTATGATTTTGGGTCTTTAAATTTTAGAACAATGAAGTTTCCCATGTATTCATGAAAGTCCCTATTTGACTGATATCACAAATTAAACAAAACTGTGAATAAATCAAAGCTTAACAGTTTCATGGAGGAAGAAACTGTTGGAAGGCTCTAGTTTTCAATACATTTAGTAGGCAATTTAGAGGAACAGATTCTCAGGCTGTACCAAAAATAATTTTAGGTCATAACTTCAAATTAATCTAATTTTAATTGATTACATTTTTCGCTAAATTCTCTTGGATTCCAAGGGGATTTAAGAAACATACAATTATGTTTGCATATTTTTGACTACTATATTGTCCAGAAGAAAATTTTCTTGATTCCAGTTTACTCTTGTTTTCATTCCTATCTCCTTCCTAAGCCTATTTATGTTGTTATTTTTAAAATTTTTTTATGCTGTATAAAAACATAAATTCAAAAACTATAGTTTTAGTAATAATGAAAAAGATAAGATATCTTGTTTTGCTAATGCTCCTGTCAAGCTTATGAAGTTACAGTTAAATTTTAGCTGGAAATATAATCAAAACAGTCTCTATAGTTGTATCAATCCATTAAACACTTTAATGTATTTAAAATACATTATCAAGATTATCAATCATTAAATACTTTAAATGTTATATTCAGTAAATCTCTCAGGATTTTGAAGGCTATCTATTAAGTAAACCTGATACTAAATGTACTTATTCTGTTTTTGTTAGCTGCTTTAAGCTTTAGAAGGTCAAAACTTGTCCTTGTGAATGAATTACTATGATTACAAATTTAGTTCTAAACATTTTAAAGAATTTGATCATTTATAATATAACTGACCATTAGCTTGTATGGTTTAATTACCTAAAAGTTTACAAATTGCTATCTTTTATAAGATTGAGATTTTTATATTTTTCACCTTGTTAAGTTTTAGACTTAAAATTTAAATTGAAAAACCATCAAAATAAAACTTTAAACCACAAATATAGTCACAGAGTAGAAATATATTTTAACGCAGTTTTTGCTAGCCTGAATAGACCTTAAGAATTTATAAAGCCTTATTTTTCAAATATACCTTGTTTATTAAAATATATGTCATTTCTAACTTTAAAATTATAGATCTAGTTTTGAATGTTGTTAGCCAAGACACAAGTGGTTAAACATATGTGTTTTTAGGTCAGTTTTGTTCATTTGAATATACATTTATAACCTTATGAATTTATTATCATACCAAATCCATCTTAATCTAAAAAGTCTTGCAGACCTGCTGTTGCCTCCTTAGTCTAAAAAGGAGATACATGAATAGGCTGAAGGCTAGCTCAGTAGGGCTAGGAAGTTTTATAGGTGATGCCTTTTACAATAATCGCCAGAGCTGCTCCTGACTTTCCTCCTAGGTAGGTTTATCCTGCCAGTGGTTTCTAGAGACATGTGCCAGTAGTCCAGTGTCATGTGTCAGTAAGGTTGGCTTTATCGCTTGATTGTTAATGTTAAACCAAGGAAACTGAGTTGCAGGAGCACACTAGACCTTCCTCCACACCCCATTTCTCTCTCCCTCTCTCTTTCTTTCATTTCGACTTGTGTCCCATCCATTTCCAACTCGATCCTCGAGTGCCTTCTTCCAAATATTTCCTTCCATTATACCCTTTCCACATTCATAACTCTTCATCCATCTGCACCATTCCTGATCTCTCAAGTTGTCAGTTTCCATTCTCAGTGCACTTGTATCCTTCATGTGCTAAAATTAGAGAGATTTCATACTAACAACTTAGCAGCACACCTGGAAGATCTAGAATAAAAAGAGGTAAGCATACCAAAGAGGAGATGATGGTAAGAAGTAATCAAATTGAGAGCTAATATCAATAAAATAGAAACAAAGAGAACAATGGAAAGAATCAATGAAACAAAGAGTTGATTCTTTGAGAAAATCAACAATATATAAAAACCCTTCTCTAAACTAACGGAGGAAGTGAGAATATCCATATTAGCAAAATCAGAAATGAAAATGAGGACATAACAACAGACACTGAGGAAATCTAGTGAATGAAAAAGTCATAACCATTCTGGAACTCAACCTGAAGCTTCCTCAGGAAATTGGAAAGAGATCTACCTGAAGACCCAACACTCTTGGGCATATAGCACCATGCCACAGGGGCATGTGATCCACTATGTTCATAGAGGCCTTATTTGTGATATCCAGATGCTGGAAACAACCCAGATGTCCAACAATAGAATAATGGAGACAGACAATGCAGTTCATTTACATAATGGAATACTATTCAGCTATGAAGAATGAGGACATCAAATTTCGCAGGCAAATGGATGGAACTAGAAAAATATCATTCTAAGTGAGGCAACTCAGACCACAAAGGACATGCATGGTATGTACTCACTAATAAGTGGATATTAGCCAAAAACGTACAGAATACCCAGGATACAATCTGCATAACTTAAGAAGGTTAGCAAGCTCAAGGGCCCAAGTGAGGATGCTGCAATCCCATTAGGGAGAGAGAAGAAAGCAATCACAGGGAGCAGAGGGAAGAAAGGACCTGGGAAGGGGAGGGAAGGGGAAGGGGGAAAGGGGAAGATGGTCAGGTATTAGGATAGGGAGAACAGTTATGCTCTGAGGACCAGCATAACGAATGGAAACAGGAAACCTCAGAAGGTCAGAGATGGGCGGGGTTGGGGGGTGCTCTAGAATGTGCCAGAGGCTCTCAGGACTCAAAGGGAGAAACTGTAGATAAAATGCCCAGCAGTGGGGAGAGGGAGCTTGCAGAGTCCACCCTCAGTAGAAAGACAGGGCATCAAGTGGAGGCATGGGGTTGCCATCCCACAGTCAAGAACTCTGACCCAGAATTGTTCCTGTCTAAAAGAACTGCAGGAACAAAATGGAGAAGAGAGTGAGGGAAAGGAGGTCCAGTGACCAGCCCAACTTGGGTCCATCTCAAGGGGAGGCTCCAAGGCCTGACACTATTACTATGTGCTTTCAGATAGGAGCCTAGCATGGCTGCCCTCTGAGAGACCCAACAAACAGCTAACTGGACAGAGCAGATACTTACACTCAACCAGTGGACTGAAGTTGGGGACCTCTGTGGTTGAATTAGGGAAAGACTGGAACAAGGTGAGGAGGAGGGCAACCCAATAAGAAGACAAGCAGTCTCAACTAACCTGGACCCCTGAGATCTCTCAGACACTGAGCCACCAACCAGCATATACTAGCTGGCATGAGTCCTACCCCCCCCAACATTAATACATCAGGGACTCCTGGTCTGGCCTCATTGAGAGAAGGTGTACCTATCCATGAAACTACTTGAAACCCTAGAGAATGGGGAGGTCTGGCAGGGTGGGATGGGGTCAGGTGGGGGTGGGGACATCCTTCTGGAGACAGGGGTGAGGTAGGAGGGAGGAGGAATGGGATGAGGAACAGTCAGAGGAAAAACTGGGAGGAGGATAACAACTAAACTATAGAAAATGATTAAAGATAGTAATAATAACTCTGCCAATGGGAAAATCTAAAAGAAATAGATACTTTTCTTTATAGGTACAACTTTCCAAAGTAGATCATATAAACTACTTAAATAGATATATAATTTCTAGTGTAATAGATACAGTCATTAAAATTTCCCAACCAAAAAGAATCCAGGGCCAGACAGTTTTAGTGCAGTATTCTACCAAACTGTCAAAGCATAGTTAATGCCACTACTCAAATTATTCCACAAAATAGAAACAGAAGGAACGTTGCCAAATTCATTTCATGAGGCTATGGTCATGCTGATTCCTAAACCACACAAAAACTCAACAAAGAAAGAATTTCAGACCAATATCCCTTGTGAAAATGAAAGCTAATAAAAGACCCATATGTTTGGATGTTGTGTTTTGGAGGCCTGCCCCTTTCTGAACTGAAATAAACAGAGAGTAAGTCTGGGGGATAAAAAATGGGGGGGAGGGTAAGAAGAGTGGAGGGAGGGGAAACTGTCCATAGTTAGGATGCATTATGTTTCAATACAAGTAAAATAATTCTTCTAATTAACATATAAAACAGGTTTCATTATGATAACTTGAAACCTTTCATCTTTATAGCCATATAAAATGCCACCTTACATACTTGCTACATTTTCATTATATTTATCTGTCCATCAGCACCTAGTATGATATATGGGCTGTTATGATGGGTGCTACAATAAATATTGATGTACACATTTAAGAAGAAAAACATTCAGATAATTAGCTCAAACGGTGCAAGTTCTCCCTCCAGTTTTCTTATGATTACTTTTAAATACATATATACATACACATATATAGCCCCCTCATTTATCTTTCTAAGAAAAGCTAAGCTTCCCTTTTACTGTCTAAAACAAAGTTTTACTCATCAAATAAAAACCACATAATAAAGAGACTGTGAATATGTTTGATAAATATTTCAGCATGGCTCACATTCATCATAATTTTAAAATGGATTACTTTAATCTCTGCATTAAAGTATAAGAGATTGAAGCAAAACATTAGAATTTTATCTCAGATAATAGGTTAAAAACTAGAGATAAATGGCAGGAAAAGAGCATCAATAAAATCATCTCTAGGGAATATGATGGTATTTTAACTGCATATTTTTACTTAAGTAAGATAAAATTCAAATTCTCTTAGTACCAATTTTTAGAAATATTAGAAATATTTGGATAATCACTATTAAGTAGCTGCAACTTCCTAGATGATTTTTTGTAATAATATAAATGGAAAATATTTGAAATAATATTTTAACTCCATTTTTCAAAAGAGTTTGTGTCCCTCTGGGTCACAAGTTGTCACCTCAACGTACTTACAACTTGGCAGCCCTTGCATCCAGCCGTGTATGTTATTGATTGGCTGTAGGTTTAGTCATGTGTCCTGAGAATCTGCACTCATCAGAATTTTAGGAGTATGTAGCACATTTTCAGTTCTGCCATAAGTATACATATATGTATGTATACATATACATATATGTATATTCATATATACACGTATATATGTATATGTGTATATATGTATAGTCATGTTATATATATATCATGTAATATAAAGCAAAACTAATTTTTTTATCTTCAAGAGACTATCATAGCTGATCTATTCTTTAATGTTACAAGTTAAAGGTAAGATTCCATCAAGATAGATTATAGAGATAAATTATATCGATCCCCA
This sequence comes from Apodemus agrarius, assembly GCA_964023405.1. Lineage (NCBI taxonomy): Eukaryota > Metazoa > Chordata > Mammalia > Rodentia > Muridae > Apodemus > Apodemus agrarius. The sequence goes on along the minus strand of OZ030013.1, from coordinate 106,634,794 downwards.
ATTGAAAAGTTACTATGAGGAAAGTGACTTAGTCCTCTTAGCAACTCTTGACATAGGCATCATGTGCCACTCAAATAGTAGGTAGGATTAGAGCCAGAACTGGAGTGTTCTATCTTCTGAGGGAGTCATTGTGGTCACCCAATACAGCTATTTATTGGAAACATTTCAGAAGAGGACCTCAATTTCATAAACAAATTATATAACATTGGCTTTTGATCTTCTGAGGTACTTCTGGCTTTTGGGACTATGGTCTATAAACACCTCCATGTACCACCTACTCAAACCTATTTTCGATGTTATTTCTTCATAATTAATATATTTATGCTTATGCCACCATAGTGTATCAAGCAGTCTCTTGGTGGTGCCAAGCGTGTGAGCCATTTTTATGCATAAATATCCTTGTCATATCTTTGAGGAAGACAGATCAGTGCCAGAATTGCAGAGGTCCATGTGAAGAGGATAATAAAAGACTAAAGATAGATTAAAAAGATGTAGCAATATACTACAGATGTAACAACAAGTGCTTAATACTCGTTTTTCCCTGATAAAGAATCACATCAGTCTTTGGCAACACAGACCATTTCTCTCACATCAGTGCACAAGGTAAGTGGATAACTGTGGAGGCCACTTAGGACCAGAGGAAGACATTAGGGAATAAAATATTTTGACAGGATAGGACATGGAGTAAGAATCCAGGTTTAATGAGAAGCAGGGAACAAGCAAAGCCCAAAGACATAGTAAAATGTAGATTATAGGTTGGAAGAGGATGGTGTAAAACAAAGGATAAATCAGAAAACTGGAGGGAGAATATCTAATATACTTTATATCTAATATACTATACTTTATTGAAAAACATAAGTTCAAAGGTACTTTAACAATGAGGATGTATACCCACCCCAGCTCAGAAACAGAGTTGCACCTTCCTGGTGCCTCTGTGAACAGTGACATCTCTTATGTAATATCCATCACAGAGAGAACACCCCTTCATGGGAACAATATAGAATGGTATCAACTAAAGGAGAAGCAGCATCTTGCCCATTTTTCTCTGTGTAAATGGATTGCACTTACCACTTAAATTACCCAACTAGTAAATTCCAGTCCTTTGGGAACAGTAGCTTCTACTGTTGGCTTGTTTGAATTTACAAAACACCGTATACTTTTCCTAAAGAAGTCTGTGCTATATACCATTGTAAAATGAATGAAAATTGGCTCCAGAGCCTTGAGAATTTTGCACCTTTCTTCGAAACTCATGATGAAGGTGAATTGCTAAGCCTGAGGATTCAGTCAATAATGGCAGTTGAATCTATGGGGATGAGAAGTGTATTAGGTTTCTGTCAACTTGAAACAGGGTGGAATCATCTGGGAGGAGGAATCTCAATTGAGAAAATGGGTCCATCAGAATGCCTATAGGAAGTCTGTAGGGGCATTTTATTTCTTAACGATTGATGTGGGATGGCTCGGCCCAGTGAGAGTGGCACCACCCCTGATCAGGTGGACCTAGGTTGAATAAGAAATCAAGTTGAATATGTTATGAGGAGAAAGGCAGCAAACAGCTTTCTCCATGGTCTCTGCTTCAGTGCCTCCATCCCAATTCCTGCCTTGAGGTACTGCCTCAACTTCTCTCAGAGATGGATTGTGAGTTAGAAGATGAAGTAAACCCTTTCCTCTCAAGATTAGATAAAACAATTAGATAAATAAAGATTTCTTCTTTGTTGTGGTCTCCATAAAACAAATGCTGGCAATCAACGAAAGGAGCAATCAGGAAACAGAAGAGACTGGGAGAGCCAATAAAATGTGTCCAGTTGCTTAAAAGGAAGAAACATTAGGACTAGAGCAACCAGCATGAAGCCAGCTTCCATAGAAGTCCTGCTCACCTGAACCCACTTCATACAGATATTGTCTTTTGAGAAAGACTAAGTTTGTAAGACAGTTTAGATGGGTGACTAGATATGACATTCAAATTTCCAAAGGTTTCAAAGGTCTGGAAGTCACAAGATAGATGGGAATTACAGAAATTCAGCTCACCTGACATAATACTTGGTGTTCTTTTCTACCTTTTTAAAAAGATCTATTTATTGTTATATGTAAGTACACTATAGCTGTATTCAGACACATAAGAAGAGGGTGTCAGATCTCATTACGGATGGTTGTGAGTCACCATGTGGTGTCTGGGACTTGAACTCAGGACCTTCAAAAGAGCAGTCAGTGCTCTTAAGTGCTCAGCCATCTCTCCAACCCATTCTTTTATATCTTAAATATTACTAATAAAATTTGTGTATTTTTGTTCCATGTTTATAAAGATTATTAATAGCACAACAAATTATATATCATCCAGTGGGGCTTGTTATCTGAATCAGTTTATCAAGTCTTTGAATTGTCTATATGCAGATTTATTTATTTATTTATTTATTTATTTATTTATTTTGGATATCTGTCGCTGTTCTCAGACACACAAGAAGAGAGCATTGGATTCCATTAAAGAATTCCATTTGCCTAAGAATTTCATGAATTCATAGTTTTTAATAGCTGAGTAGTATTCCATTGTGTAAATGTACCACATTTTCTGTATCCATTCCTCTGTTGAGAGACATCTGGGTTCTTTCCAGCTTCTGGCTATTATAAATAGGGCTGCTATGAACATAGTGGAGCATGTGTACTGGCTAGTTTTGTGTGTCAACTTGACACAGGCTGGAGTTATCATAGGAAAAGGAGCTTCAATTGGGGAAGTGCCTCCATGACATCCAGCTGTGGGGCATTTTCTCAATTAGTGATCAAGCGGGGGAGGGCCCCTTGTGGGTGGTGCCATCTCTGGGCTGGTATTTTTGGATTCTATAAGAGAGCAGGCTGAGCAAGCCAGGGGAAGCAAGCTAGGAACATCCCTCCATGGCCTCTGCATCAGCTCCTGCTTCCTGATCAGCTTGCGTTCCAGTCCTGACTTCCTTTGGTGATGAAGAGCTGTGTGGAAGTGTAAGCTCAATAAACCCTTTCCTCCCCAACTTGCTTCTTGGTCATGATGTTTGTGCAGGAATAGAACCCCTGACTAAGACAGCATGTTTCCTTATTACATGCTGGAGAATCCTCTGGGTATATACCCAGGAGTGGTATAATGGTGTCCTCCGATAGTATCATGCCCAGTCCTGTGAGGAACTACACTGATTTCCAGAGTGGTTGTACCAGCTTGCAATCTCACCAGCCATGGAGGAGTGTTCCTCTTTCTCCACATTCTCGCCAGCACCTGCTTTCTCCTGAGTTTTTGATCTCAGCCATTCTGACTGGTGTGAGGTGGAATCTCAGGGTTGTTTTGATTTGCATTTCCCTGATGACTAACAATGTTGAACATTTCTTTAGGTGCTTCTCAGCCATTCGACATTCCTCAGGTGAAAATTTTTTGTTTAGCTCTGTACCCCATTTTTAATAGGGTTATTTAGCTCTCTGAAGTACTCCTTGAGTTCTATGTATATCTTGGATATTAGCCCTCTGTCAGATATAGGGTCGGTAAATATCTTTTCCCAGTTGGTTGGTTGCCAGTTTGTCCTTTTGACAGTGTCCTTTGCCTTACAGAAACTTTGTAATTTTATGAGGTCCCATTTGTCAATTCTTGATCCTACAGCATAAGCTATTGGTGTTCTCTTCAGGAAAATTTCCCCTGTGTCCATGTGCTAAAGGCTCTTCCCCAGTTTATTTTCTATTAGTTTCCGTGTGTCTGGTTTTATGTGGAAGTCCTTGAACCACTTGGAGTTGAGCTTAGTACAAGGAGATAAGTAAGAATGGATCCATTTGCATTCTTCTACATGCTGACCTCCAGTTGAACCAGAACCTTTTGTTGAAAAGGCTGTCTTTTTTCTTTCTTCAGAGACTTGAAGTTCCTGTCATGCAGATCTTTCATTTGTTTGGATAGATTCACACCAAGATACTTTATATTGTTTGTGGCTACTGTGAAGGGTGTCATTTCCCTAATTTCTTTCTCAGCCTATTTATCCTTTGAGTATAGGAAGGCTACTGATTTGCTTGAGTTAATTTTATATCTGGCCACTTTGCCAAAGTTGTTTATCAGGTGTAGAAGTTCTCTGGTGGAGTTTTTAGGGCCCCTTAATTATACTATCATATGTTCTGTAAATAGTGATAATTTGGCTTCTTCCTTTCCAATTTGTATCCCTTTGACCTCCTTTTGTTGTCTAATTACTCTAGCTAGAACTTCAAGTACTATATTGAAAAGATATGGAGAGAGGGGTCAGCCTTGTCTAGTCCCTAATTTTAGTGGGATTGCTTTAAGTTTCTCTCCATTTAGGTTGATGTTGGCTACTGGTTTGCTGTATATTGCTTTTATTATGTTTAGGTATGGGCCTTGAATTCCTGAGTTTCCAAGACCTATAACATGAAAGGATGCGGAATTTTGTCAAAAGCTTTTTCAGCATCTAATGAAATGATCATGTGGTTTTTTCTTTGAATTTTTTTATGTAATGGATCATATTAATCGATTTCTGTATATTGAATCATCACTGTATCCCTTGGATGAAGCCTACTTGATAATGGTGAATGATTGTTTTGATGTGTTCTTGGATTCGATTGGCAAGAATTTTATTGAGAACTTTCGCAACGATATTTGTAAGGGAAATTTATCTAAATTTTTCTTTCTTTATTGAATCTTTGTGTGGTTTTGTTATCAACGAAATTGTGGCTTCATAGAGCAAGTTGGGTATTGTTCCTTTGGTTTCTATTTTGTGGAATAGTTTGACATGTATTGTTATTAGTTTTTCTTTGAAGGTCTAATAGAATTCTGCACTAAAACCATCTGGTCCTGTGCTTTTTTTTTTTTTTTTTTTTTTTTTTTTTGGTTGGAAGACTGTCAATGACCCAATGACCACTTCTATTTCTTTAGGGGTTATGGGACCATTTAGATGGTCTATTTGATCCTGATTAAACTTTGGTAGTTGGTATCTGTCTAGGAAATTGTCCAGTTCATCCAGATTTTCCAGTTGTGTTGAGTATAGGCTTTTGTAGTAGGATCTAATTTTTTTTTAATTTCTTCAGTTTCTGTTTTATTTTCTCCATTTTCAATTCTGATTTTGTTAATTTGGATACTGTCTCTATGTCCTCTGGTTAGTCTGGCTAAAGGTTTATCTATCTTGTTGATTTTCTCAAAGAACCAGTTCCTGGCTTTGTTGATTCTTTGTATAGTTCTTTTTGTTTCTACCTTCTTGATCTCAGCCCTTAGTTTGATGCGTTCCTGCTGTCTACTCTTCTTAGGTGTATTAGCTTCTTTATGTTCTAAAGCTTTCAGGTGTGCTGTTAAGCTGCTAGTGTATTCTCTCTCCAGCTTCATTTTGGAGGCACTTAGAGCTGAGTTTTGCTCTTAGCACTGCTTTCATTGTGTTCCATACATTTTGGTATGTTGTGCCTTCATTTTCATTACATTCTAAAAAGTCTTTGATTTCTTTCCTTATTTCTTCCTTGACCAAGGTATCATTGAGTAGAGCACTGTTCAGCTTCCATGTGTATGTGAGCTTTCTGTTGCTTTTGTTGCTATTGAAAACCACCCTTACTCCATAGTGAACTAATAGGAGGCATGGGATTATTTCTCTCTTAAATCTACTAAGGTCTGTTTTGTGACCAATTATATGCACAACTTTGGAAAAGGTACCATGAGGTGCTGAGAAGTAGGTATAGTCTTTTGATTTAGAATGAAATGTTCTATAGATATCTATTAAATCCATTTGGTCTACAACTTCTGTTAGTTTTACTGTATCTCCATTTAATTTGTGTTTTCCTGCTCTGTCCATTAAGGAGAGTGTGGTGTTGAAGTCACCCACAATTATTGTGTTATATGCAATGTGTGCTTTAAGCTTTAGCAAAGTTTCTTTTATGAATGAGGGTGCTTTTGTATTTGGAGCATAGATGTTCAGAGTTGAGAGTCATTCCTGGTTGATTTTTCCTTTGAGTATAAAGTGTCATTCTGTGCCTTTTTTGATGACTTTTGGATCAACGTCTATTTTATTGGATATTAGAATGGCTACTCCAACTTGTTTCTTGGGACCATTTGCTTGGAAAACTGTTTTCCAGCATTTTACTCTGAGGCAGTGTTTGTCTTTGACATTGAGATGTGTTTCCTGTATGCAGCAAAATGCTGGATCCTATTTACTTATCCAGTCAGTTAGTCTATGTCTTTTTATTGGGGAATTGAGTCCATTGATATTAAGAGATATTATGGAATAGTGATTGTTGCTTTCTGCTACTTTTGATATAACTTTTATGTTTGTGTAGTTATTTTCGTTTTGGGTTTGTTGAAAGAAGATTCATTTCTTGCTTTTTCTAGTGTGTAGTTTCTCTCCTTTTGTTTGATTTTTCCATTCATTATCCTTTGAAGGGCTGAATTTGTGGGAAGTTACTGTGTAAATTTGTTTTTGTCATGGAATACCTTGGTTTCACCATCTATGGTAATTGAGAGATTTGCTGGATACAGCAGTCTAGGTTCGTATTTGTGTTTCCTTAGTGTCTTTGTGACATCTGCCCAGGCTGTTCAGGCTTTCATAGTCTCTGGTGAGAAGTCTGGTGTAATTCTGATAGGTCTGTCTTTATATGTTACTTGACCTGTTTCCCTTACTGCTTTTAATATTCTTTCTTTGTTTTGTGCATTTTGTATTTTGACTATTATGTTATGGGAGGAATTTATTTTCTGGTCCACTCTATTTGAAGTTCTGTATGCTTCCTGTATGTTTATAGGTATCACTTTAGGTTAGGGAAGTTTTCTTCTATAATTTTGTTGAAGATATTTACTGGCCCTTTAAGTTTAGAATCTTCACTCTCTTGTATACCTATAATCCTTAGGTTTGGTCTTCTCATTTTGTCCTGGATTTCTTGGAAGTTTTGGGTCAAGAGTTTTTTCCATTTTCCATTTTCTTTGACTGCTGTATCATTACTTTCTATGGTATCTTCTGCATTTGAGATTCTTTCTTCTGTCTCTTATATTCTGTTGTTGATGCTTGGATCCATGACTCCTGACTTTTTCCCTAGGTTTTCTATGTCCTGAGTTGTTTCCCTTTGTGATATCTTTATTGTTTCTACCTCCATCTTTAGAACCTGTTTTGTTGTGTTTTCCCTTAGTTCTTCAAGGGCTTCTGTCTGTTTACTTGTATTCTCCTGTATTCTTTAAGGGAGTTATTTATGCCCTTCTTGAAACCCTCCATTAGCATCATGATATGTGATTTTAAATCTAAATCTTGCTTTTCTGATGTGTTGGGGTAACCAGAACTTGCTGTTGTGGGAGAATTGGGTTTGGGTGGTGCCATATTGCCTTGATTTCTATTAGTAACGTTCCAAGGTTTGCCTTTTGCCATCTGGTTATCTCTGGTGTTAGTTGGTCCTGCTGTCACTGGTTGGTGCTTGTCCCTCCTGTGTGCCTGCAAGCCTATCTCAGCACCCCTGGGTGACTGGATTTCCCCTGGCACAGATTGCTGTGGGACTGCCAGAGCTCCTGGTTGCAGGTCAGGCCTTGGCAGACTGAGTCCAAAGTGATCATACACTTGGGAGTTCTCTGTGTTCCTGGCTGAAACAGCCCACTCAGTCACAGGAGAGAAGATGTTGGCCTCACCTCTAATCATGGAACTCAATGCAGAGCAGATGTCCCCTAGCAGACTAGGTGCACAGAAGGTTGTGGTGGTGCTTCCCAGCTCCTGGGTGCAGGTGTCCCAAGAGCTCTTCTACTCCAATGATCCCTGCATACCTGTCTGCACCTGTCTACACAGTCACAGGAACAAAGATGGCGGTGGTAGATAGTTTGTAATTCAATCACATGACAGCTAAATGTAATATGCAAAGATGATCTACATTTGCTTCAGGGTTTTTATTTGCAACCTTATTTATATTTGCATTATAAAGTATTTATTATAGCATATATAATATTATATTATGCATATATCACTTCATATGTGTTAAATATATATAAATCACATTATTTCATATTGCTTTGTTTTTCTGAATAATTGAAGCTTATTATAATCTGTGTATACTCAAACCTTCTGTAATCAGACAATTCTCTCTTCTGATTCCCTGTCATTTTTCCTTTTCTGTAGGTGTTTTCCTTCTATGTGACTGATTTGCATTCATTACTTCTCTTATATTTGATCTGACCTAAAATATTTCATTACTACCTCTTTTACAAATTTTCATAAGTATTCAGGGCTGGAGAATTAATTCAGTGGTTAGTAGTGCTTACAGTATATTCTTCAAGAAGACCTGAGTTTGAGTCCCAACACAATGACAATGACCTTCTTCTGGCCTCTGAAGGCACCTGCACTCACGTGCACTTAACTACACACAGACACATGCATACACAGAATAAAAATAAAATAAATTTCAAATGTCAAGGCACTTCACAGTTCTTTGAACATTTAAACCTTTGGGTAGATATGTAAATACTAAAAATATACCCAGGATTTTTAGTGGCAATTCCTCATAAACATACTTAATTCTTATAACTATGTTCAGACATTGTATTAAGTTTAAAATACATTATATACATTAAATTTTGCCATTAAAAGTTACACTATTCTTTGGCTGAAGAGATGGTTTAGTCGACACAGCCCTTACAATACAAATTTGATGATCAGAGTTCTGATGCCCAGGTGGGTGTGGTAACTTCTATCCCCCCATTTGGTAGACAGATGCAGACAGATCTCAGTGAGTTTGAGGTCAATTCTACACAGAGTTTCAGGATAGCCACTATGTAATGAGACTATTCTCAGTGTTTTCTACCAGCATTTAGACTAACAACTGTTTTTTCATAGATCACGGAAGCCTCATTTTGGTAATAATGTCATACAAATCACATCCATCACAGTTTTCATTGTTCATCTTTTGATTTATACCCAAATGAAGGGTTTCATTTAGGCATTTTCATGAATATGGATCATACTTTGTTATCAAATATACTTCCCTTTCTATTTCTTTCTAATCCCAATGTTCACTTACAAATATTCCTCTCTTCCTTTATGAATTATTTCATTTTATTATTCAGTTTTTATCACTGTACCCTTTCAATTTAGACATAATTCTCCCATTTCATAGTAAACTGTCATGCTTTCAACACACACACACACACACACACACACACACTTTATATATATTTAAACTAGAACCCACATATAAGAGAAAATATGGGACACTTCCCACTTCCCTGTCTGATTCTGGCTTATTACAATCAACATAGTGTTCTACAGTTTAATCTATCTTTGACAAGTATCACAATTCCACTTTTTTCAGTAGTAAAGTTCCAGTGCAAATATATATATTTCCTATTCTTCAACATTCATCTCTTGATGAATACTTAGGTTAGTTCTCTATTTGTCTGTAGTGGACAATATAACAATCCACCTGGTGTACAAATATCTCAATGGAATGATGGTATATAATTCTTATGTACTGGTTTGACTAAAAATAGGCCACAGTAGGCTCATATTTTAATGCTTAGTCATTAAATACCATGGCACTATTTGAACGGATGGGGTGTGGCTTTGCAGGAGGAAATGTGTCACTGAGGGTGGGCTGTGAGGTTTCAAAAGCCCAAGCGAGGCCCAGAGTCTCTCCTTTCCTGTTACCTTCAGATCCTGACTATGAACTCTCAGCTACAAAGCCCCCCTGCTTGCCACCATGCTTCCTGCCATGAGGATAACAAACTAAATGTCTGTGACTGTTAGCAAGCCCTGATTAAATGCTTTCTTTTTATAAAAGTGGCAATGGTGTCTCTTCACAGCAATAGAACACTGACTAAGACAAGGAACATACCCAGTAATGATACAGCTGGGTCATATTATGAATTAATTTTCAGATTATTGAGGAACAACTACACCAACTCCCAAGACTGCACTACTATAAATTTCTATCAATAATCTTTTTTAAAGCAAAAAAAAATAATAATAACTCTTTTCCCACTTCTTCATAAGTATTTGCTGAAGTTTGTTTTCATTTTATTATTGGCATATAAGAAAATCATTGACTTTTGACATTGATTTGTACAACCTGCTACCTTGCTAAAAGGGTCCAAATTTTTCTGTTAGAGTCTTTAAGGTCTTTTAGATATAAAGTCAAGTCATCTGAAAATTGGGATTTGGTTTCTATTCCTAAAGATGTCAATTTTATTTATTTTTCTTAAGTGCTTTACTTAAGACTTTCAGCAAAATATTGAACAAGGGCTTAGGGAGTGGGCACCCATGTCTATCTCCTGGTTTAAAAGGAAATGCTTTCAGTTACCTCTATTTAGCATAGTATTATGATTTCTCTATTCTAAGTTTCCTTGAGAATTTAATCACAAAGTGATGCTAAACAATTTTAAAGGACCCTCCCTGTATCTATTGAGATGATTATGTCATTTCCTGTCCATCAGTCTATTTTCGTGCTATACTACATTTATCGATTTGCTTATGTTGAACTAATTTTGCATCTCTTAAGTGAAACTTATTTGGTTATGGCTATGATCTTAATGTGTTATTAAATTCTGTTTGTAGTATTTTATCAGCAATTTTTGTGTCAATTTTCAACAGAGAAAATTGTTCTTTTTATTTTGGGTCTTGTCTTTATCATCTTTTAGAACCAAGACAGTGCTGACTTGTAGGTTGACTTTGGGTGAGCTACTTCCTATTCTGGCTTATGGAACAGTTTAAGAAGCACAGTAAGTTTTCAGTCTCCTTGAAGAGTTGGAAGAATTCTGCAGTGAGCCTATCTGGTCCTATGCTTTTTTTTGTATTATTGATTCAATTTCTTGATTTTTTATAAATTTGTTTAAGCTGTTCATGTACTCTTAATTTAATTTTGATGGGTCATATACATTCAAGAATTTATTAACTTATTCTAAGGTTTACACATGTAAGAATATAGGGTTTCAAGGTATTCCCCAATGATTCTCTGAATTTCTTTGCAATCTGTAGTAAACCCTTGTTTTATTTCTAGTATTATTTATTGTGCATTCTCTATATATCTCTCATTAAAGTGATGAGAGTTAGTCTATTTTGCTTATCTTTTCAAAGAACTAACCCACATTTTGATTGGATCCTTCCTAACCCTCTTTCAAAGGATTCCACAAGCTCTGCCTAATGTTTGACTGTGGGTCAATGCAGTTGCTCTCATCAGTTGCTGAATGAAACGCCTCTGAAGATGATTACACTAGGCTCCTGTCTACAAACACAGCAGAACATCATTAGGAATCATTTCACTTTTTCATTTTTGTCAGTCCTGTTTACTTTTAGCCTAGGTCTCTGGGCTATACAGCCTCTCTTTTTTGGCCATTCAGACAGTGTCAAGGATGAGCTACCTTTCTGTGGCATGGGTCTGAAGTTGGACCAGTCCTGGATTAGCTACTCCCACATGTTCTGAACCAACTTTGCCCCAGCATATTGGACCAGCAGGACAAATTGTAGGTCAAAAATTTTGTGACTGGGTTGGTATGCCAATCCCTCCACTATAAGCCTTGCCTTCTTACAGAAGAAGGCTGAAGCAGGCTCCATATCCCTGACTACTAGGGATCTTTACTAGGATTGTGTTCATAGATACTACGGAGTTTCTATTGCACTAGATTTCTTTCTTGGCCCTGCCATGGTCCATAATTCCAGTCTTTTCTTCCAGTACCATCTCCCACCCATAGTGGTGGCCACCCTTTGGTTGGGAGAAATAAATGGGTTAAGAAAAAAAAAAAAGAAATGTTCAACATCCTTATTCATCAGAGAAATACAAATCAAAACAACCCTGAAATTCTACCTCACTAGTCAGAATGGCTAAGTTCGAATACTCAGATGACAGCATATGCTGGTGAGAATGTGGAGAAAGAGGAACACTCCTCCACTGCTGGTGAGATTGTAAACTGGTACAACCTCTCTGGAAATCAGTCTGGGGATTCCTCATAAAATTGGAAATAGCACACTACCTGAGGACCCAGATATTCCTGGGAATATATCAAGAAGATGTTCCAACATATAAGGTCACATGCTCCACTATTGTCATAGTGGCCATATTTATAATAGCCAGAAGCTAGAAAAAGACAACAGATTTCCTTCAACAGAGAAATGTATGCAGAAAATGTGGTACATTTTCAAAATGGATTACTACTCAGCTAAAAACAATGACTTCATGAAATTAGCAAGCAAATGGAAGGATCTAGAATATATCATCCTGTATGAGGGAACTCAGTCACAAAAGAACACACATGGTATGTACTCCCTGATAAGTAGATATTAGGCAAAGAGCATGGAATACACATGATACAACTCATGGACCACATGAAGCTCAAGAAGAAGGAAGACCAAAGAGTGGTCCTTCCTTCAGTCCTCTGCAGAAGGGAGAACAAAATAATCAAGGGTAGTCAAGGATGGGAGGAATTTGGTGGAAGAGAAGTGGGGGAAGGGAAAAGGGGGACGAATCGGCTATAGGAGGAGATGGAGGAGGGGTACTGAGGGTCAGGAAATTGAACAGAGGTGTGCAGCAATAGGGGATGGAGAACTATGCGTAGTCCCAGATGCCAGGAAAGCAAGAGCCTCCCAGGATCCCATAGGGATGACATTAGCTGGGATATCTATCCTACAAAGGGAAGGGAGAACCTGTGGACACCATATCCAGAGGTTAGGCATGGACCCTGGTTGAGGGATGGGGCCACCCACCCATCTCCAAAATTTTAACCCAGAATTGCTCCTGTCTAAAAGAAGTACATGGACAAAGAGTAGAACAGATGCTGAAGGAAAGGACATTCAGAGACTGCCCCACCTAGGAATCCATCCCATATGCAGACACCAAACCCAGACATTATTGCTGATGCCAATAAGTGCTTGTTGACAGCTGTCTCCTGAGAAGCTCTGCCAGATCCCGAGCAATACAGATGCAGATGTTCTCATCCATCCACTGGGTCAAACGCAGGGACCCCAATGGGGGAGTTATGGGAAGGACTGAAGGAACTGAAAGGGCCTTATCTGGCATCAACGAGTAGAGAGGCTCTTGGTCCTGTGAAGGCTCGATGCCCCAGTGTAGGAGAATGCTAGGGTGGTGAGGCAGGAATGGGTAGGTGTGTAGGAGAGCTCCCTCGTAGAATCAGGGTAAGGGGGAGGGATGCATTAGGGGGTTTGGAGAAGGGAAACTGGGAAAGGGGCTGACATTTGAAATGTAAATAAATAAAATATCTGTACTGGTTGGTTTTGTGTGTCGACACAGGTTGGAATTATCACAGAGAAAGGAACTTCAGCTGGGGAAGTTCTTCCATGAGATCCAGCTGTGGGGCATTTTCTCAATTAGTGATCAAGGGGGAGGACCCCTTGTAGGTGGTACCATCTCTGGGCTGGTATTCTCGGGTTCTATAAGAAAGCAGGCTGAGCAAGCAAGGGGAAGCAAGCCAGTAAGTAACATCCCTCCATGGCGTATGCATCAGCTCCTGCTTCCTGACCTGATTGAGTTCCAGTCCTGACTTCCTTTAGTGATGAACAGCAGCATGGAAGTGTAAGCTCAATAAACCCTTTTCTCCATAACTTGCTTTGTGGTCATGATATTTGTACAGGAATAGAAACCCTGTCTAAGACAATATCCAATTTTTGAAAAATCCTATGGATCCATGAGCACGGGAAAGCTTTCCTTCTTCTGATAGCTTCTTCCATTTCTTTCTTCAAAGAATTGAAGTTCTTTTCACAGAGGTTTTTTAATGGCTAGGCTAGTGTTACCTCCAAGATATTTTATATTATTTTGACTATTGTAAATATTATTGGTTTTCATTTTTCTTTCTGAGACTGTCATTTGTATGCCTTTTTAATTAACTTTGAATCAAGCTACTTGAAGGCATTTATCTATCCCTGGCACTATTTTGAGGGTATTTATAAAATCATATTATCTTTGAATAGCAATAATTTGACTTCTTCTTTTCCGATTTTTATCCCCTTGATATTTAGATATTTTTATTGCTTTAGCTAGGACTTCAAGTACTATATTGAATAGATATGGAAAGGATGGACAGCCTGTCTTGTTCCAGATTTTAGTGGAATGCTTTTAGTTTCAACTCCATTTAATTTGATGTCAATGTTAATTTGTTTATGTATGTCCCTTATATTACTTACTCTCCAGTACTTTTATCAAAAAGGAGTGTTGTATTTTGTCAAGGCCCTTTTCATCATCTAATGAGATAATCATGTGGGGTTGGGTTTTTCTTTTTGGCTTATTTATATGGTGGATTACATTAATGGATTTTCATATCCCTGCAATCTCTGGAGTGAATCATACTTGATCATATGGAGGATTTTTTGTATATGTTCTTAGATTTGGTTTGTATTTATTGAGTATTTAATTTCATTTTGTCATAGAATATCTTGTTTCATCAATCTATGGTGATTAAAAAATGTTGCTGTGTATAGTCCTATGGGATGACATCTGTGGCCTCTTAGCGTCTGCAAGACATCTTCTCCATTGAGAAGTCAGGTATAATTCTAATAGGTCCGCCATTATGTTACTTGACCTTCGCCATTATGTTACTTGACCTTTTTCCTTCGCAACTTTTAATATTCTTTCATTGTTCTATATGTTTAGTGTTTTGATTATTATGTGGTTTTGGAGCCTTTCTTTTCTGGTCCAACTTTTTTGGTGTTCTGTAAGCTTCTTATACATCCATAGACATGACCTTCTTAAGGTTAGAAAATTTTTCTTCTGTGATTTTGTTGCAAATACTTTCTGGGCCTTTCAACTGAGACGCTGCTCCATCTTCTACTCCTATTATTCTTAGATTTGGTCTTATCATAGTGTTACAGATTTCCTGCATGTTTTGCATCAGAAATTTAGATCTAACATTTTCTTTGACCAGTATATCAGGTTTTTTTTCAACATCTGAGATTTTTCTTCCATCTCTTGAATTCTGTTGGTGATTCTTTAGTTCTTGTTTGCTTACCTATATTTTCCACTCCCTCTGTTTGTATATTCTTTGTTGCTTCTATTTCCATTTTCAGGTTTTGAAAAGTTTTATTCATTTCCTACACTTGTTTGTTTGTTTCATTTGCTTTCCTGACTTTAATGGATTTACTCATTTCCTCTTTAA
Source organism: Apodemus agrarius (assembly GCA_964023405.1). Classification (NCBI taxonomy): domain Eukaryota; kingdom Metazoa; phylum Chordata; class Mammalia; order Rodentia; family Muridae; genus Apodemus; species Apodemus agrarius. The sequence goes on along the minus strand of OZ030013.1, from coordinate 106,619,751 downwards.
ACACATCTATCATCTTTATAAAATTGGTATTAAAGTGGTTTTCCTGTACTTTAGCTTTGTTGTAATATTCAGGTCCTGCTGTGGTAGGATAGCTGGGTGGTGCCATATTGCCCTGGCCATTATTGACTGTATTCTTACACTGGCATCTAGTCATCTAGTTTGGGGATAGCTATAAGTCTAGGTGCTGGTTTCTGAGTTTGTCTTTGTTGAGTGGGTGTTTTGTTCCTTGCTTACTGTTTCTTCTTTAGTCTTCTGGTCTTTGTGGTCTGTATAACTGGCATCCTGTGTTATCTATGGTCCAGAGGGAGTCTTTATTCAAGTTGGACTTGGCAATTAGTGTGGCCTTTGGTCCAACAGGCAGTCTGTTTTTTTCTGACTGAAGTGGGATGTACCTGTTCTGGTTGATGTGACTGAATAGCAGATATCTGCTCATGTAGAAGTAGGGATCACAGCATAATAGGGACAAACTATGAACAGGAAGGGGTGTCAACAGCTTGGGTCTTTGGGATCTGAACCACTGATGTGGGAGGGTTCAGAGGACAGGTGGGGCTCTTACCTGTTCTTACTGGCATGGCTTGCAACCAAACATCAGATATCTGCCCAAGGTGGAGTGAGGGCATGGAAGTTGGGGTAAACAGGTCTGGTGAAGTGGTAGGAAGTGATATCAGCTGAATGGGTCTTTGGGATCTGAACCAAGGGCATGGTCATGATGTGTACTTAACCTTGAAAACTAAAAGCCCAAACAAACTTTTTTTTTTTTTTAGAATCTCAGTGTTCTTGTTGAATTTCTTTCCCATCTTGCTGAGTTTTCCTCACACATGTCTATTTCTTTCCATTTGTTGACTTTTTCCACTATATTGAAGGCAGCTTGTCCAAATGCTGTATTGATTCCCTTCACCTCTCTACTCTTTTGTATTCTCATTGAGGTCATTGATCTCTTATAGTAAAATTATTAAAATAATCCCCTACTGTTTTACCTACTTCAGTAGCTTTGATTATAGTACTTAAAAAGTTATATTTTGGAGGAGTCATATTGCTTTGATTTTTCTTGTCTTGAAGTTTGATGTTTGTTGTACACATCTTTGAGACAAGGCTTCTTTTCCTTTCCTACCACTGGAAAGCTTTGGGGCTGAGCTGATTTGATCCCTGAATTTTTTTCCCATGCACTTCCCTGTGTCTCTGAACTTTTTAGCTCTCCTATCACAACTTTGTGAATTTCCAAAGCTCCTCCTCTCCCCTCACCCCATAAGTGAACCTGATTTTGGTTTTTTTATTTCTATTTTCTTTATATTAATATTTCTTTTTCATCAGGACACATGCATAGCTTTAAATATTCCACCATACATCACAGCTAAATATTGAAGTAATCAGTGTAAAGTTCTATTGTGTTGATTCTCTTCTTTTAATTAAATAATGGTATTTCCCCTCCAGAAATAAAAGACTGGAAAAGGCAGGATAGGCAAAAGAAAATCCAAACCACAACACAGTTGTTTAAATAAAAAGTTTTACTCTGTTAAGCCTCTGGCAAACTTGAATTTTTCTCTAAAAATAACAATCAACAACTCCACAGTAGCACAACTAAGCTGAGGTAACACAGACCAGCAGAAGTAAGCTACCTCCTGCTTTTACCACACTGGACTCAGAATTTAAGCCCACACATGTCCCAAAGGAGAAAGCATCAGAAACTATAGTAAATAAAATTTGGGGAATTCAGGTTCCATAGAAAGCACGTTGTGATAATGTTTCAATAATTATGTGTTGCTAAACCGTTCTGAAATATTGTCTCAGAAGTAAAGCCCTGACTGGTTCACCTATGAGATTCTGGCAAAATGCAAGTGTGCTGTAGGCCTTCCTTGCACTTCCCTGCCCTTTCCTGTCATCCTTGCTCTTCCCTGCTCTTCCCTGCTCTTCCCTGACCTTCCCTGCTCTTCCCAGCTCTTCCCTGCTCTTCCTTGCTCTTCCCTGCTCTTCCCTGCTCTTCCCTGACCTTCCCTGCTCTTCCCTGCTCTTCCCAGCTCTTCCCTGCTCTTCCCTGCTCTTCCCTGCTCTTCCCTGCTCTTCCCTGCTCTTCCCTGCTCTTCCCAGCTCTTCCCTGCTCTTCCCTGCTCTTCCCTGACCTTCCCTGCTCTTCCCTGCTCTTCCCTGCTCTTCCCTACTCTTCCCTGCTCTTCCCTGACCTTCCCTGCTCTTCCCTGCTTTTCCCCGCTCTTCCCTGCTCTTCCCTGACCTTCCCTGCTCTTCCCTGACCTTCCCTGCTCTCTCGTGCTCTTCCCTGCTCTTCCCTGCTCTTCCCTGACCTTCCCTGCCCTCTCGTCCTCTTCCCTGACCTTCCCTGCTCTTCCCTGCTCTTCCCTGCTCTTCCCTGCTCTTCCCAGCTCTTCCCTGCTCTTCCCTGCTCTTCCCTGCTCTTCCCTGCTCTTCCCAGCTCTTCCCTGCCCTTCCCTGCTCTTCCCTGCTCTTCCCTGCTCTTCCCAGCTCTTCCCTGCTCTTCCCTGACCTTCCCTGCTCTTCCCTGACCTTCCCTGCCCTCTCGTGCTCTTCCCTGCTCTACACTGTTCTTCTGTCACTTTGTCTACACTCCAGAAGTGTACAAAAACCAGCCAGACCTTTAATCAGAATATTTTCCTTGAACTTTTCATTTATGTTTATATATGTATAGGTTGTTATGCCAACATATAGGTCTGGACACCAAACCATGTGGGTGCCTGAATTCTGCAGAGAATACAAGAGGGAATCAGATCCACCCGGGACTGGAGGTAGAGATGGTTATAAGTGCTTGAGTGGGTTCTGGAAATCAAACCTGGGTCTTCTAGAGGAGCAGCCAAGCCATTTAACCCCTAAGCCATCTCTTCGGCCCCTTCTTTGAACTTTTACTACCAAGATTTTGTGAATATAGTGCATTGCACCAGTCTAATAAATAATTTGATTTGTTTTCTGCATCAGTTCTTTCATGGGTGTGTTCATTTTACAAAATTATGAATCAATTAATTTGAAATATTAGTGGTATAAAATTGATGGTGATTACCTATGAAACGATGTCAGATCCCAGACCCAATTATGTGTACTTACAGAAAACACATTCACAAATGAATAGAACTCAAGATCATGAGTTCTATTAATTTTAATGTTCCCAAGATGAGTCAGAATTTTTAAAGAAAATGGCTCATTTGCTTAGATCTCTAGCTTTGGAAGTTGTTTTAAATTAGTGAAATTGAATGTCCTGAAATGTTTAAGTTGATGTAGAGTTTTCTTTCCACTTGTGAGGATCCTTTCAGTGATTAAAGAGGACCTTAATTTTATTTTAGTATTAAATAAAAACTTTCCCTCAACATTTAATATTTTAATTGAATATGCATGCTTTGTGTTGCATTATTCAGTTCAAAACTATGTTTCAACCATTAAAGAGTGAACTTCATTAGTGCTCTAATATCTCTGTGAATTGCTGCATCATTTCCCCACTGCTTAAAGCTAAAATATTATGTAACAATAAATATTTAGGAGAATAGATTCCACAGCAATTTTGGCAGATAACATTCACCATAATGAAGGAAAATATTATAATAAATATGTTTTAAGATCCATTTCACCAGAATATTAAATATTCTCAGTAATCTCTAAATTTTAATGATATTGACATGAGAAACATAATGTTTTACAATTTTTAATTAGATATATTCTTTATTTATATTTCAAATGTCCACTTTGCTGGTTTACCCCCCATCCAGAAAATCTCATAAGCCATCTCCCCTCCCCCTGCTCCCCAATCAACCCTCTCCCACTTCCCTGGTCTCATATTCCCTTATACTACGGCATCAAGCCTTTCCAGGACCAAGGGCCTCTTCTCTCTTTGGTGTCCAACAAGCCCATACTCTGCTGCCTATGCATTTGGAGCCATAGGTAATGCCATGTAAATTCTTTGGTTTATGGTTTTGTCCCTGGGAGCTCTGAGAGTACTGGGTGACTCATATTGTTGTTCCTCCTGGGGCGCTGCAAACCCCTTCAGCTCCTTGGGCCCTTTCTCTAGCTCCCCTATTGGGGATCCTGTGCTCAGTTCAACGGTTGACTGAGAGTGTCCCCCTCTGTATTTGTCATGCACTAGCAGAGCCTCCCAGGTGACAGCTATATCCAACTCCATTCAGCAAGCACTTTTGGGCATCGATAATAGTGTCTGGGTTTTGTAACTGTATATGGGATGGATCCCTAGGTGGAGTAGTCTCTTGATGGTCTTAGACTCTGCTCAAAACTTTGTCTTTGTATCTCCTTCTGTGAGTATGTTGTTCCTCCTTATAAGAAGGACCAGAGTATCCATACTTTGTTTTTCCTCCTTCTTGGGCATCATTTGATATGTGAACCGTGTCTTGGTTATCCAAGCTTCTGGGCTAATATCCACTTATCAGGTAGCTCATACCATGCATGTTCTTTTGTAATTGGGTTACTTCACTCAGGATGATATTATCCAGTTCTACCCATTTGCCTAAGAATTTCATGCATTCATTGTTTTTAATAGTTGAGTAGTATTCCATTATGTAAATATACCAAATTTTCTATATCCATTCCTCTGTTGAGGGATATCTGGGTTCTTTCCAGTTTCTGGCTATGATAAATAGGGTTGCTATGAACATAGTGCAGCATATGTCCTTATTACATGCTGGGGAATCATCTGAGTATATGCCCAGGAGTGATAAAACAGGGTCCACCAGTAGTATTATACCAAGTGTCCTGAGGAAACACCAAACTGATTTCCAGAGTGGTTGTTCCAGCTTGTAATCCCACCACCAGTTGGGGAGTGTTGTACTTTCTCCACATCCTTGCCAGCATCTGCTGTCTTTACCCAATTTGTTGGTGGCCATTTTGTACAATTGATAGTGTTGTTTGACTTACAGAAACTTTGTAATTTTATGAGGTCCCGTTTGTCAATTCTTGATCCTTGAGCATAAGCTATTGGTGTTCAGTTCAGGAAATTTTCCCCTGTGCCCATATGCTCAAGGTTCTTCCCCAGTCTTTTTTATGAGATTCAGTGTGTCTGGCTTTATGTGGATGTCCTTGATCCACTTGGACTTGAGCTTAGGACAAAGAAATAAGAATAAATCAATTTGCATTCTTCTGCATTCTACCCTCTAATTGAACCAGCACCATTTGTTGAAAAGGCTATTTCTTTTTCCACTGGATGGTTTTACCTACACTGTCAAAGATCAAGTGGCCATAAGTTCATTTCTGGGTCTTCAATTCTATTCCATTGATCTACCTGTCTGTCACTGTACCAATACCAGGCAGTTTTTAACATTGTTGCTCTGTAGTACTGCTTGCAGTCTGGGATACTAATTACCCCAGAAGTTCTTTTACTGTTGAGAATAGTTTTACCTATCCTGTGTGTTTTGTTATTCCAGATGAAATAAGAAATGCACTTTCTTTCTTTTTTGGCATTTTTTTATTCAATATATTCTTTATTTACATTTCAAGTGATTTTCCCTTTCCTGGATACCTCAACCCTGAAAGTCCCATAAGCCCTCTTCCCTCCCCCTGTTCCCCAAACCACCCATTCCCAATTCCCTGTCTTGGTATTCCTCTACACTGCTGCACTAAGCCTTTCCAGGACCAGGGGCCACTCCTTCCTTCTTCTTGGACATCATTTGATATGTGAATTGTGTCTTGGGTATTCCAAGCTTCTAGGCTAATATCTGTTTATCAGTGAGTGCATACCATGAGTGTTCTTTTGAGACTGGGTTACATCACTTAGGATGATGTTCTCCAGTTCCATCCATTTGTCTAAGAATTTCATGAATTCATTGTTTCTAATTGCTGAATAGTACTCCATTGTGTATATATACCACATTTTCTGTATCCATTCCTCTGTTGAGGAACATCTGGGTTCTTTCCAGCTTCTGACTATTATAAATAGGGATGCTATGAACATAGTGGAGCATGTATCCTTATTACATGGTGGAGAATGCTCTGGGTATAAGCCCAGGAGTGATATAGTGGGATCCTCCAGAAGTATCATTCCCAGTTTTCTGAGGAACCGCTAGACTGATTTCCAGAGTGGTTGTACCAGCTTGCAACCCTACCAGCAGTGGAGGAGTGTTCCTCTTTGTCCACATCCTTGCCAGTACCTGTTTTCTCCTGAGTTTTTGATCTTAGCTACAAATGGAACCTCATAAAACTACAAAGCTTCTGTAAGGCAAAGGACATTGTCAAAAGGACAAAATGGCAAATGACAAATTGGGAAAAGATCTTTACCAACACTACATCTGACAGAGGACTTATATCCATGATATACAAAGAACTCAAGAAGGTAGATTCCAGAGAGCCAAATATCCCCCTTACAAATGGGGTACAGAACTTAACAAAGAATTTTCACCTGAGGAATATTGAATGGCTGAGACGCACCTAAAGAAAAGTTCAACATCCTTAGTCATCAGGGAAATGCAAATCACAACAACCCTGAGATTTCACCTCACACCAGACAGAATTGTTCTTTCTAACTCTGAAGAATTGGGGTTTTGATGGGGATTACAATGAATCTGTATATTGCTTTTGGCAAGATGGCCAATTTTACTATATTAAACCTGTCAATCCACAAACATGGGAGATTTTTCCATCTTCTGAAGTCTTCACTGATTTCTTTCTTCAGAGACTTAAATTTCTTGTCATACATATCTTTCACTGGTTTTGTTAGAGTCACACGAAGATACTTTATATTATTTGTGACTTTTGTAAAAGGTATCATTTCCCTAATTTCTTTCTCAGCCTCTTTATCCTTTGATTATAGGAAGGCTACTAATTTGTTTGAGTTAATTTTATATCTGGCCCCTTTGCTGAAGTTGTTTATCAGTTGTAGAAGTTCTCTGGTAGAGTTTTTTGGGGTCGCTTAAATATACTGTCATGTCATCTGCAAATAGTGATAATTTGACTTCTTCCTTTCCAATTTGTATCCCTTTGACCTCCTTTTGTTGTCTAATTGCTCTATCTAGAACTTCAAGTACTATATTGAATAAATAAGGAGAGAGAGGTCAGCCTTGTCTAGTCCCTGATTTTAGTGGGTTTACTTCAAGTTTCTCTGCATTTAGTTTGATGTTGGCTATTGTTTTGCTGTATATTGCTTTTACTATGTTCAAGGTATGGGCCTTGAATTCCTGATCTTTACATGAAAGAATGCTGAATTTTGTCAAGTGCTTTTTCAGCATCTAATGAAATGACCATGTAGTCTTTTTCTTTGAATTTTTTTTCTGTAGTGAATTACATTGATAGATTTCCATATATTGAACCATCCCTGCATCCCTGGGATAAAGCCTACTTGATCATGGTGGATGATCATTTTGACATGTTCTTGGATTTGGTTAGCAAGAATTTTATTGAGTATTTTTGCATAGATATTCATAGGGGAAATTGGTCTGAAGTTCTCTTTCTTTGTTGAATCTTTGTGTGGTTTTAGTATCAACAAAATTGTGGCTTCATAGAATGAGTTGGGTATGTTCCTTCTGTTTCTATTTTGGGGAATAGTTTGAAGAGTATTGATGTTAGACCTTCTTTGAAGATCTGATAGAATTTTGCACTAAAACATCTGGTCCTGTACTTTTTTTGGTTGGGAGACTTTCAATGACTGTTTCTATTTCTTTAGGGATTATGGAACCATTTAGGTCATCTATCTGATCCTGATTTAACTTTAGTATTTGGTATCAATCTATGAAATTGTCCATTTCATCCAGATTCTCCAGTTGTGTTGAGTATAGGCATTAGTGGTAGGATCTAATGTTTTTTTTTGTTTGTTTGTTTTTTGAGACAGGGTTTCTCTGTGTAGTCCTGGCTGTCCTGAAACACACTCTGTAGACCAGGCTGGCCTCGAACTCAGAAATCCGTCTGCCTCTGCCTCCCAAATGCTGGGATTAAAGGCGTGCGCCACCACCACCCGACTCGGATCTAATGGTTTTTGAATTTCCTGTTTCTGTTGTTATATATCCCTTTTCATTTCTGAGTTTGTTAATTTGGATACTGTCTCTGTGCCCTCTGGTTACACTTGCTGAGGGCTTATCTATCTTGTTGATTTTGTAAAAGAACCAGTTCCTGGTTTTGTTGATTCTTTGTCTACTTCTTTCTGTTTCTACTTGGTTGATTTCACCCTTAGTTTGATGATTTCTTGCCATCTACTCCTCTTGGGTGTATTAGCTTCTTTCTGTTCTAAAGCTTTCAGGTGTGCTGTTAAGATGCTGGTGTATGCTCTCTCCAGCTTCATTTTGGAGGCACTCAGAGCTATGAGTTTTCTTTTAGCACTGCATTCATTGTGTCCCATAAGTTTGGGTATGTTTCTAAAAAGTCTTTTATTTCTTCCTTTACCAAGGTATCATTGAGTAGAGCATTGTACAGCTTCCATGTGTATGTGGGCTTTCTGTTGTTTTTGTTGCTATTGAAGACCACCACCCTTACTCCATAGTGATCTAATAGGAGGCATGGGATTAGTTCCATCTTCTTATATCATTTGAGTTCTGTTTTGTTACCAATAATACAGTCAATTTTAGAGAAGGTACCTGGAGGTGCTGAGAAGAAGGTATATTCTTTTGATTTAGGATGAAATGTTCTATAGATATCTATTAAATTCATTTGGTCCAAAACTTCTGTTAATTTCACTGTGTCTCTCTTTAGTTTGTGTTTCCCTGATCTGTCCATTCAGGAGAGTGAGGTGTTGATGTCATCCACATTTATCGTGTGGGCTGCAATCTGTGCTTTAAACTTTAGTAAAGTTTCCTTTACAAATGAGGGTACACTTGTATTTGGAGCATAGATGTTCAGAATTGAGAGTTCTTGGAAGATTTTTTCCTTTGATTAGTGTAAAGTGTCCTGTATCCTTTTTGATGACTTTTGGTTGAATATCTATTTTATTGGATATTAGAATGGCTACTCTAGCTTGTTTCCTGGGACTATTTGCTTGGAAAACTATTTTCCAGTCTTTTACTCTGAGATAGTGTTTGTTTTTGATGCTGAGATTCATTCCCTGTATGCTGCAAAATGTTGGGTCCTGTTTACATATCTAGTCTGTTAGTCTATGTCTTTTTATTGAGGAATTGAGTCCACTGATGTTAAGAGATATTAAGGAATAGTGATTGTTGCTTCCTGTTATTTTTTATGTAATTTTTATGTTTGTGTGGTTATCTTCTTTTGGGTTTGTTGAAAGAAGATTAATTTCTTGCTTTTTCTGATGTGTACTTTCCCTCCTTTTGCTGGTGTTTTCATTCATTATCCTTTGAAGTACTGGATTTGTGGAAAGATGTTGCATAAATTTGCTTTTGTCATGGAATACATTGGTTTCTCCATCTGTCGTAACTGAGAGACTGGATATAGCAGTCTGGGTTGGCATTTGTGTTCCCTTAGTGTCTATATGACATCTACCCAGGCTCTTCTGGCTTTCATAGTCTCTGGCAGGAAGTCGGCTGTAATTCTCATAGGTTTACCTTTATACTTGACCTTTTTCCCTTACTGCTTTTAATATTCTTTCTTTTTTTAATGCATTTGGCATTTTAATTATTATGTGACAGGAGGAATTTCTTTTCTGGTCAATTCTATTTGGAGTTCTGTAGGCTTCTTGTATGTTCATGACCATCTCTTTAGGTTAGGGAAGTTTTCTTCTATAATTTTTGATGACATTTACTGGCCCTTTAAGTTGGAAATCTTCACTCTCTTCTATATGTATAATCCTTAGGTTTGGTCTTCACATTTTGTCCTAGATTTCCTGGATATTTTGGGTAAGGAGCTTTTTGCATTTTCCATTTTCTTTGACTGTTGTTTCAATGATTTCTATGGTATCTTCTACATCTGATATTCTTTCTTCTATTTCTTGAATTCTGTTGTTGATGCTTGGATCCATGACTCCTGACTTCTTTCCTAGGTTTTCTATGTCCCGATTTGTTTCCCTTTGTGATTTCATTATTGTTTCTACCTCCATTTTTAGAACCTGGATGGTTTTGTCCAATTCCTTCACCTGCTTTGTTATGTTTTCCTATAGTTCTTTAAGGGCTTCTCCCTGTTTACTTGTGTTCTGTATTTCTTTAAGGGAGTTATTTATGTCCTTCTTGAAGCCCTCTATCAGTATCATGAGCTGTGATTTTAAATCCAAATCTTGTTTTTTTGTTGCGTTGGGGTATCCAGGACTAGCTGTTGTGGGTGAATTGGGTTTGGATGGTGCCATGTTGCCTTGATTTCAGTTAGTAATGTTCCCATGTTTGCCTTTTGCCATCTGGTTATCTCTGGTGTTAGTTGGTCCTGCTGTCTCTGGTTGGTGCTTGTCCCTCAGCATCAGAGAAGCCTGTCTCAGCACCCCTGGATGACTGGCTCTCCCCTGTCACAGAGTGCTATGGTGCTGCCCAGCTCCTGGGTGCAGATGGGGCCCTGTGGACGGAGACTCAAGTGATCTTACACTCAGGTTTTCTCTGAGTTCCTGGCTGCACACATCTGCTCAGTAACAGGAGCAAAGATGGTAGTCTCACCTCTATTCACCAGGACTCCCTCTAAATACAGGACTCCTAGCAGGATAGGTGCACAGACAGATGTGGCACTGCCCAGCTCCTGGGTGCAGGTGTGGCACTGGTGGACCAAGTCCAAAGTGATCTAACTCTCAGGTGTTCTCTGAATTCCTGACTACACCCGACTGCTCAGTCACCAGAGCAAAGATCCAATTAAATTCTTTATAGACTTTGAAAGAGCTATTTTCAGCTATATGGAAAAACAAAAACAACAGGATAGCTAAATCAATCCTGTACTAGGTGGGAGAGGGGGAGAAGAGGGGACCAGGGATGGGGATCAGGTGTTGAGAGAGTGGGGTGGGAGAGTATTGGGAGAGAGAACTAAAATCAGTGGGGGCATCTCTAGGACTAGCTAGAGACTTGGGACTGGAAAGGCTCCTAGGAGTCTATAGGGGTGACTCTAGCAGCAGGGGATATGGAGATTAAAGTGCCCACTTCCTGTTGCCAGACAGGACTTGCGGTGGAGGGGGCGGACATCAACTCATCCATAAATCCTTCAACCCTTGTCCTGTGTACAAGATGTGCAGGTATAAAGAGGGAGCAAAGATTGAGGGAATGGTTAACCAATGACTGGCCCAACTTGAGAGATCCAACCCCTGACACTATTAACGATACTCTTCTATGCTTGTAGACAGGAGCCTAGCATAAACATATTCTGAGAGTCTTCATCCAGCAGCAGATGCAAAGAGTGGGGGAAAGAATTGATAGAGCAAGAAGAATCAAAGACAAGACAGTAAACATACAGAGTCAACTAATCTGGGCCAAGGGAGGCTCACAGAGAATGAATCACCAACCAAGAGCATGCATGACATGGACCTAGGTCCTCAACAATTTGTAGCAGATCTATAGTTTGGTCTTCATGTGGGTGCCCTAACAATTGGAGCAGTGGCTGTTTCTGACTTTGTTGTCTGCCATTGGGTCACCTTTCCCTAGGAGGGCCACCTGGTTGGACCTCATTGGGAGAGGATGTACTTAGTCCTGCTTTGACTTGATGTCCAAGGGTGGGGTTGTGTCCAAGAAAGGCTTCATTCCTCTCTGATGAGAAGGGTAGAGAGTGATGGAGGAGGAATTTGTGAGGGTAATAGAGGGAGGAAAGGAAAGAAGGGGTCTGTGCCCAGGATAATAAGTGAATTAATTAATTAAAAAGTTTTACAAATGCTTAACCAAACTAAGTTCAAAAAAGAGATAATTAGAATTTATAAATTTTAATACAAAACAGGTACATTACAACAGATACTAATGAAATACCAAAGATTATTATATTTCAAAAAATGGAACATCTAGAGGCAACAGATAAATTTCTAAACATTTATGGCCCACCAAATTAAATCAAAAAGATATAAGTAACTTAAGCAGATCTATAGCAAGTGACAGGACTGACACAGTAATAGTCTTCTTCTTCTTCTTTTCTTTTCTTTTTTTTCTTTTTTTGGTTTTTTGAAACAGGGTTTCTCTGTGTAGTCCTGGCTGTCCTGGAACTCACACTGTAGACCAGGCTGACTTCAAACTCAGAAAACCACCTGCCTCTGCCTCCCAAGTGCTGGGATTACAGGCGTGCGCCACCACGCCTGGCTCCAGTCTTCTTGGCCTGGTGATGAGGACTTTTTCATTGTTAGTCTTCTAACAATGAAAACCCCTAGATAATTTATTGGGAAATTTCATCAGATCCTTAATGAACTAGATGCACTAAATGCAAAATTCTTAATAAAAAAACTTGTAAAACAAACTCAATAACACATTAAATGGCTGTGTGTAAGATCAAGTCAATTTCATCTTTTCAATAGAAGTCATATCTTTTCAATAGAAGTAAGGAAACAAAAAGTCTTTGACAAAGTTCAACAACAATTCCTTATAAAAACCCTTAAGAATTTAGAGAGAATATACCTCAACATAAAAAAGATTATATTGACAAATCTATACTCAGCATTATACTAAATGGGGGACAGCAAAGGATTTCCTTTGAAAACAGATATGAGATAATAGTATCTACTGTCTTCATTCTTACTCACCAGAGTCCTTAAAGTCTAAGTGAGACCAAAATGACAAAAGAAAGAAATAGGGCAGAAAAATGGCCAATTATCTCTATCTTCCGATGATATGGTTTTCTACCTAAAACATCATAAATACCCCACCACAAACTCCTAGATCTAATAAATACTTTCACCAAAGCCTCAGGATAAAAACTCAACACATAAAAGTTTGTGGCTTTCCTATACATCAATAATGAACTTTCTAAGATCAGAACAGTATCTAATTCATGATAAATTCAAAAAGTATCCTACAATAAACAGCCAAGGACATAAAAAATCTCCACAGTGAAAATCTAGAAAAAGAAATTGAAGACACTAGAGACTGGGAAGACCACCCATGCATGCTTCATGGATTTACAGGAACAAGGTTGTAGAGGGGCTAAATTACTAGAAGCGCTTTACAGCTGCAATGTAGTCCTCATCACCAGGCCAAAGACATTTTAGGAAAAATAAAAATGTTAATATTAAAATAAATGTGGAAACCCTGAAGTCCCCGGCTAATCAAAGCAATTGTACACAGTACATGCAGTACTGAGGAAAGTATCATAACACTTTATTCCAATTGTGTTCTGATGAATAAACAGACCACATGCCAATGAAAACAAATCTACTACCAAGGCGAATAAACCTCCATGACATTGAAAATTAGATCACTTGACTATAAAAAAAAAAAAAAAACCCAGCACAGCAGAATGAGAAGTCTGCATAAGGGGAAACAGCCTTTGCCAAGTGTCCTTCTAAAAGGGACTAATATCTAAAATATATAATAACTCAAGAGTAAATATCAAATACACAAAAGGCAAATAAATTAGGGAACTGATCTCAAAAGAAGATTGCAAATGGCCAATAAGCACATGAAGTTTTTCAACTCTGAAATGCAGATTAAAGTGATATGATATTCCTTCTCACTCCAATCAAAATTGCTATTAACAAGAAAAAATAATTTTAAGTGCTGAAGGGCATGCATCCATAAAGGAACCTTTATACATTGCTTGGGAGATTGTGCACTGGTGCAGCCATTATGAGTACCAATACAGACGTTCATAAAACATTAAAAATGTGATCCAGCTACCACACTCCTGGATTTAGACTCAAAGGGATCTAAGGGAGCATACTGTGAAGACACCAGATGAAACATAATGTATTTATGTATTGTTGTTTCCTGCTGAAGCTTCCTGAGAAGCTTCCTGGAGCTATATAGCCCTTCTCTCATTTCAGATACATGTTTGTCACAAATACTCTGCAAGACTGTCTGGAGACAGGTTGACCTGCTCTTCTGTGTAAAGGAGAAAGGAGAATAGCACAACAGTACAAGTAAAAACACAATGCCCCTGAGAATGACTGAAAGGTATACTATGGTCAGAACTTCAAAACATAAGACTCAGCTATATTCATAATAACATCAAATGCCCATGTGGGAAGGGTTCATTACATGTCTTACTTGCTTGGAAGGTGTTCTCTTCAGGATCCAGTCTATGAATCATGAACCAGAAGACAGTTTTCATGGAGTATCTTCAGTCATTCCTGATGGGTGGTATAAGTACCCAGTCTCATGGTCTGCTATTTACCTACTGTTATAATTTTGTTCTTTTATTTTTACTTGCAGTAATGGCTGGTTTTGTGTACTAAGACACAAGTTACAGTCATCAGAGTAAGAAACCTCAGTTTAAAAAAATGACTCCATGAGACAGCTGTAAGGCATTTTCTCAGTGATCAGTGGGGGAGTGCCCAGTCCATGAAGGGTGGTGCCATCCCTGGGCTGGTGGTGCTGACTTCTGCAAGAAATCACGCTGAACAAACTGTGTTGAGCAAGCTAGCAAGCAGCACCCTACACAGCCTCTGCATCAGCTCCTGCTTCCCGGTTACCCTGCTTGAGTTCCTGTCCTGAAGTCCTTTGGTAATGAATACCAATATGGAAGTATAAGCCAAATAAACCTTTCCTCCCCAACTTGCTCTTTGGCTGTGGTGTTTTGTTATAGCAACAGAAACCCTAATTAAGACACCTTCTGCCTTTAATATCTTACTCAAAATCAAAAGCATAGCTCTGGTAGATCTTTATCCAGTATGGAACACCAGTTACCCATCTTTTCATAGATTAGTCACAAGAGCAATATTGGATGAGCCTAGATGCCCATTACCAGATTCAGGGAAACATAAATTTTGAAATTTGAAATTCCGTAACAAAAGTAACAACATATATAAGTAATTAAATTATATTGATTTGAGATAATATTTTTCATAAGTTTTCAGACTTTAGCAATCAATAAAACTCTCCAACCAAGGGAGTATTCTATTTACCCTTTACTGGCCATAGAATGCTGAGTTATAGTTTGGATCTGAAATCTGCCATATAGCATGATGTATTCAATACTTATTAACTCAACTAACAGCCCAATTTTGATAGGCTATGGCAGTATTGGGAGGTAAGCCCTTTACATTCCCCTAAGTATCTACAAGCCCTCATCCAGTGTGTTTAAAGAATGTCCAAGAGCCAAAGAGAGTCTGCTCGCCATTTGGACAGCACAGCTCCTAAGGTAACAAAGAGTCAGTGACTTTATTTTTATTTTTTTTTATTGAATATATTCTTCAATTATATTTAAAATGTTATAATACCCTTTCCAGATCCCCCAACCCCAGAAAACCACCAACCCATCCTCCCATTCCCTGCCTCCAAGAAGATGCCCTCTACCCAACCCACTCCCACCAATCCCCCCTCCCTCAATTTCCCTATGCTGGGGCATCTATTGAGACTTCATAGGACCAAGGACCTCTCCTCCCACTGATGCCCAACAAGGCATTCCTCCCCCACATTTGGAGTTGGAAATGTGCACCCCTTGGTTGATGGCTTAGTCCTGGAAGCCTTGGAGGGTCTAGTTGGCCAACATCTTCATTCTTACCATGGGACTGCAAACCCCTTCAGCTCCTCCAGTCCTTCCTCCAACTCCTCATTTGGAGACCCCGCACTCAGTCCAATGGTTGGCTGCTAGCATCTGCCTCTGTATCTGTAAGGCTGTGGCAGGGCCCCTCAGGAGACAACCATAACAGACTCTGTTCAGCAAGCACTTCTTGTCATCTATAATGTCAGGGTTTGGTGACTGTTTATAGGATGAATCCCCAGGTAGGAAAGTTTCTGTGTGGCCTTTCCTTCAATCTTTGCTCCACACTTTGTCTTCATAATTGCTCCTGTGAGTATTTTGCTCCCATTCTCAGAAAAACTGAAGCATCCACACTTTGGTCTTCCTTCTTCTTGAGCCTCATGTGGCATGTGAGTTGTATCTTGTTATTCTGAGCTTTTGGGCTAATATACACTTATCAGTGTATATTAGTGCATACCATGTGTGTTCTTTTGTGATTGGGTTGCCTCACTCAGGATGACACTTTCTAGTTCCATCCATTTGCCAAAGAATTTCATGAATTCATTGTTTTTAATACCTGAGTAGTACTCTATTGTGTAAACATACCACATTTTCTGTATCTATTCCTTTGTTGAAGGACATCTGTGTTCTTTCCAGCTTCTGGTATTTATAATATATATGGCTACTATGAACATAGTGAAGCATGTGTCCTTAATATATGTTGGAGAATCTTCTGGGTATATGTCCAGGAGTGGTATAGCTGGGTCCTCAGGTATTATTATGTCCAATTTTCTGAGGAACCACCAAACTGATTTCCAGAGTGGAAATCAGTTTATCTTTTTCCACATCCTTGCCAGCATCTGCTGTCCCTGAGTTTTTCATCTTAGCCTTTCTGTCTGGTTTGAGGTGGAATCACAGGGTTGTTTTGATTTGCATTTCCCTGATGACTAAGAATGGAGTCAGCAACTTTTATGCTGCCATGAACTCGATAAATTGAAACAGGACAAACTTCACCTATGACATTTAATTTGAAAAACCATTTGCTTAAATTTCTGAAGTTTTTGTTTGTTTTTATGAAAAACTGTTCCTGGGCCCCTGCTCCAGTGAATTCAAAGGCACTCATGTGCATCAATTTTGGGTAAATATATTTGCAAGCTTATCTCCAAAAAAACAAAAAACAAAAAACAAAACAAAACAAAAAAACCCAAAACTCATATTGGGTTTTTACCTTTACTTACATTTCAGATGTTATGCCCTTTCCTGGTTTCCCATCCAAAAACACCCTATCCCATCCCCCCTTCTACCTGCTCACCAACTCACCCACTGCTTCCCTGTCCTGACATTCCTCTATACTGGTGCACTGAGCCTTCTCAAGACCAGGGGCCTCTCCTCCCTTAAATGTCCAACAAGGCCATCCTGTGCTACATATGCAGCTGGAGTCATGGGTCCCTTCATGTGTACTCTTTGTTTGATGGTTTAGTCCCTGGGAGCTCTGGGGGTGCTGGTTGTTTCATATTGTTGTTCCTCCTATGGGGCTGACAGCTCTTTCAACACCTTGGGTCCTTTCTCTAGCTCCTCCACTGGGAACCTTGTGCTTAGTCCAATGGTTGGCTGAGAGCACCCATCCCTGTATTTGCCAGATATTGGCAGAGCCTCTCAGGAGACAGCTATATCAGGCTCCTGTCAGCAAGCACTTGTTGGCATCCACAATAGTGTTGTATTTGTGACTGTATATGGGATGGATTCACAGGTGGGGCAGTCTCTGGATGGTCTTTCCTTCATTCTCTGCTACACACTTTGTTTCTCAATAGCCTCCCATGAGTATCTTGTTCCCCATTCTAAGAATATGAGGCATGTGTGTGTGTGTGCGTGTGTGTGTGTGTGTGTGTGTGTGTGTGTGTGTGTGTACGTGCATAGACAGGAGGCCAGTCTCAGGTGTCATCACTAGCAATGCTTTTTAGGATGTTTTAAAGATGGGTATTATGGGGAAGAGGCATCTGCCATCTTGGCTCCCAGACAGACTGGACGAGCATCGCCAGGTACACAGCAATATGAGAAGTCTAACATAGCTTGGGACGTAGCCAGCCAGGTTTCTCCCTGCGCCCAAGGCCTGGGCAGCTCTGCGGGCCATCTGTGTGCCAGTCCTGTCCTGGGCTGTTTGCCCTGCAGAGGACCCTGCTATACCACACCTGAGCATATACCCAGAGGTTTCCCCAGCATGCAATAAGGACACATGCTCCACTATGTTCATAGCAGCCTTATTTATAATAGCCAGAAGCTGGAAAGAACCCAGATGTCCCTCAATGGAGGAATGGATACAGAAAACGGTGGTATATTTACACAATGGGATACTACTCAGCAATAAAAACAGTGAATTCATGAAATTCTTAGGCAAATGGTTGGAACTGGAGAATATCATCCTAAGTGAGGTAACTCATTCACAAAAGAACACACATGGAATGCAGTCACTGACAATTGTATATTAGCCCAAAAGCTCTGAATACCCAAGACATAACTCACATGCAAATGATTCCCAAGAAGAAAGGAGAGAGTCCTGGTCCTGGAAAGACTTGATGCAGCATTGTAGAGGATTACCAGGACAGAGAAGTGGGAGGGGGGTTGGTTGGGGAACAGGTGGAGGGAAGAGGGCTTATGGGACTTATGGGAAGGGGGGAACCTGGAAAGGGAAAATCATTTGGAATGTAAACAAAGAATATAAAAAATGAAAAAAAGATGGGTATTGCGAGGTCCTTAGTTTTACTTATTTAGTATTATTATTATACTTAGGATCCATTTGGCTTTAATGAATATTTTGTGGTTCCATATGAATGTCAAAATTTTAAAAGAATATTTCTGAGATGTCATTAGTATATTGATGAGATTGCTATGGGTAGTATGGTCATTTCAAAAATATTCTAAAAATAGTTCTACAAATCCATGAACATAGGATGTCTTTTCATTTGCTGTGTTACCTATCATTTTAATCAGTGCTTCATAATTTAACTATAGAGATCTTTTACATCTTCAGATATATTGATTCCTGAATATTTTAAAATTTCTTCTTGGCAAGCTCCTTGCTGGTATGTTGATTTAGTGTACTACAACTTAATTGAATTTATTTGTGAGTCCCAAGGCCTTTTCTGATGGGGGTCAACTAACTAAAATCTTAGTAAAGATCTTCCTATCTAATATTTCTGAAATATGTCAAAATTGTTTTGAAATAAATATGTTGATATGTCTGTGGTTTTGGTATATAGAAAATTTCAACAAAACCTGTGGGTAGCTGTCATTGTCATAAATGAGTGTAAAGATGTGTTAAAGGATTAGATATCATATCTGAGAGGTGCCAGATGTAACCATCATGTAGGTGGTGGGGAACTCAGCCTGAGAGGACTGTAGTTCTGGATCCAGTACATCTAAGATGGAATATAGGTTTTAGTAAGTAATAACTCAGGAATATCAGAGAGACATATGTAAACATTTTATATACCCTCTCCAGTTTCCCCTATTATTTACATCGACTCTTGGCACTGAATATTCCATACATTTTGATGAATGTGTAACAAAATGTAGCTGTCACCATAGTAATGTAGAAGAAGGTTTCATCATTCTAAAACCCTACTAGCCTCCAGCTATTCATTACCATCCTCCTTGTTTCTCCTAAACCACCAACTGCTGCTGGTCATTCTGTTGTCACTGCAGGTTTTGTCTTTGGGCCAGAATTCTTTATTTTTTCAGAAATCAGCTTGAAAAAGGTTGGCATTGTTTTCTTTTTAGACAAATAGTGTTCCAAAAGTACTTTACAGGGGCAACAAATGAGACCAATGCTAAATTCCCAGAATTCTAAGAATTAGGAAAATACAAAGAAACTATAAATTTTGGATCAATATAAATTTCAACACACACCTTGAAAAGATAATATGACAGATATGCAAAGTCAGTAGATAACAGAAAATCAGTGTAGCTCAAAATAAGATTTTTCACTAATAAAATGTCATTTTGGGTGATGTTTTAAAAGTAGAAAACTGAGCATAGGCAACATGTATTTGTTTTTACTAAAAAAAAATAAAAAAGCATCTGTTTTATCACCAAGGACTCAGAGGCACTTTTGAAATGGCCCATCCCCTACACCATATGAAATGCAGTTTTATTGAATAGATTCAGTTTCTGGACTTTGATTCTTTTCCTGAAGCAGGATAATTTGGGGTAGGACTGCCAATCTAGCTGAAAGACAACTATAGTACTTTCAAAGTTTATAGTGGTAAAGATAAGCACCCTCCAGGGCTTCCACTGACTGTAGGCACCCTTTGAATTATTCCTATGAGCCAAAATGTGGTGAGTATTGTGTGAATCAAAAATATATTTTCCCTCCTCCCCCCCCCTGCCACAGTGCATTCTTTCTGATGTGGTAGACCCATGCCACTTCTGCCACAGAGAAGAGCCCACTTCCTAATTCTTTCTAGAGAACCGGCAGTAGCAGGGCATTTGAACAGGCAGCAGTGGGGCATTTGAGAACCAGCAGCCTGCAGAGCATTCAACCCTTGCCAAGTCTGAAACAGAGAAGACCCCATCTCTTGATACTTCCAGGAGAACCAGCTGTATTCAGGGCAAATGAGAAAAAAGGAATCCCTGGAGTATAGATACACAGGCCTGCGGGACAGAGAAGTCTGTTAGAGACAGCAATACAAGCTAACACCAGAGATAACTAGAAGACCAAAGGAAAACACGAGATCATTACCAACAGAAACCAAGGCAACATGGTACCATCAGAGCTCAGTTCTCCCACAACAGCAAATCCTGGATATTCCATTACATCAGAAAAGCAAGAGCTTTTTTCACATCTCATGATGCTGATGGAGGACTTCAAGAAGGACATAAATAACTACCTTAAAGAAATACAGGAGAACATGGGTCAACAAGTACAAGCACTTAAAGAGGAAACACAAAAATTCCTTAAAGAATTACATGAGAATATGGGACAACAGGTAGAAGCACTTAAACAGGAAACACAAAAATCCCTTAAAGAAATGCAGGAGAACATGGGTCAACAGGTAGAACCCCTTAAAGAGGCAACAGAAAAATCCCATAGAGAATTAAGGGAGAACATGGGTTTACATGCAGAATCCCTTAAAAAGGAATCACAAAAATCCCTAAAAGAAACACAGGAGAACATGGGTCAACAGGTAGAAGCCCTTAAAGAGGAAACACAAAAATTCCTTTAAGAATTTCAGGAAAAAACAAACAAGTGAAGGAACTAAACAAAACTATCCAGAATCTAAAAATGGAAGTAGAAACAATAAAGAAATCGGAAAGTGAGATGTCTCTGCAGATAGAACACCTTGGAAAGAATTCAGGAGTCATAGATGCACGCATCAACAACAAATTCAAGAGATAGAAAAAAGAATCTCAGATGCTGAAAATTCCATAGAAAACACTGACTCAACAGTCAAAGAAAATGCAAAATACAAAAAGCTTGTAACCCAAAACATCTAGGAAATCCAGGACAAAATAAGAAGACCAAACCTAAGGATTATAGGTATAGAAGAGAGTAAAGATTCCCAGCTTAAAGGACCAGTAAATATCTTCAAGAATACTATAGAAGAAAACTTCCCTAATCTAAAGAAAAAGGTGCCTATGAACATACAAGAAGTCTACAGAACTACAAACAGACTGGACCAGAGCAGAAATTGCTCCTGTCACATAATAATCAAAACACAAAATGCACTTAACAAAGAAAGAATATTAAAAAGCAGTAAGGGAAAAAGGTCAAAGAACATATAATGGCAGACCTATCAGAATTACACCAGACTTCTCACCAGAGAGTATGAAAGCCAGAAGATCCTGGGCAGATATCATACAGACCAAAAAAGAACATAAATGTCAGCCCAGACTACTATAGCCAGAAAAACTCAATTACCATAGACAGAGATAACAAGACATTCCATGACAAAAGCAAATTTACAGAATATCTGTCTACAAATCCAGCTCTACAAAGGATAATGGGTGGAAAATACCAAGATAAGGCAGGAAACCAAACCCTAGAAAAAGCAATAAAGTAATCTTTCAACAGACCCAATAGAAGATAGCTACATAAACAGAATTTCACCTTTAACTAAGAAGCTAACAGTAAGCAACAATCACTTTTCCTTAATATCTCTTAATATCAATGGTCTCAATTCCCCTATAAAAAGACATAGACTAACAGACTAGATACATAAACAGAACCCAATGTTTTGCTACATACAAGTAACCCACTTCAGTGACAAAGGCAGTCACCATGTCAGAGTCAAAGGTTGGAAAAACAATTTTCCAAGCAAATGGCCACAAGAAAAAAGCTGGAGTTGCCATTCTTATATCAGATAGAATTGACTTTCAACCAAAAGTGGTAAAAAAGGATAAGGAAGAACACTTCAGACTGGTCAAAGGAAAAGTCTACCAGATGAACTCTCAATTCTGAACATCTATGCTCTGAATGCAAGGGCATCCACATTCATAGAAGAAATCTTGCTAAAGCTCAAAGTTCACATTGCACCCCACACAATGATTGTAGGAGATTTCAACACCCCCACTCTCAACAATGGACAAATCTTGGA
This sequence comes from Apodemus agrarius, assembly GCA_964023405.1. NCBI lineage: Eukaryota > Metazoa > Chordata > Mammalia > Rodentia > Muridae > Apodemus > Apodemus agrarius. The sequence continues at coordinate 106,597,762 of OZ030013.1, read as the reverse complement.
AACAGAAACTACACAGAGACACAGTGAAACTAACTGAAATTATGGACCAAAAGGATCTAACAGATATTTATAAAACATTCCACCCTAAAGCAAAAGAATATAACTTCTTCTTAGCTCCTCATTGTACCTTATCCAAAACTGACCATATAATTGGTCACAGAACAGGCCTCAACAGATACAGAAATATTTAAATTATTCCATGTACCTTAGCAGATCACCAAATCCTAAGGCTGGTCTTAAGTTCAAATAAAAACATTGGAAAACACACATACATGTGGACATTGAACAATGCTCTTCTCAATGATAACTTGGTCAAGGAAGAAATAAAGAAAGAAATTAAAGACTTTTTAGAATTTAATGAAAATGAAGGCACATCATAGCAAAACTTATGGGACACAATGAAAGCAGTGCTAAGAGGAAAACTCATAGCTCTGAGTGCCTCCAAAAAGAAAATGGAGAGATATGTAGTTAGTATTATTACACTAACAACATGACAGTGCACTTTAAAGCTCTAGAACAAAAAGAAGCAAATACACACAAGAGGAATAGATGGCAGGACATAATCAAACTCGGGGCCGAAATCAACCTAATAGAAACAAAAATAACTATACAAAGAATGAACAAAACCAGGAGCTGGTTCTTTGAGAAAATCAACAAGATAGATAAACCCTTAGCCAAACTAGAGGGCTAGTTTATACTCATCAACGTTTGAAAATCTGGATGAAATGGACAACTTTCTAGATTCATACCAGGTGCCAACATTAAAACAGGAACAGATAAACCATCTAATTAGTCCCATAAGTCCTGAGGAAATAGAAGTAGTCGTTAACAGTCTCTCATCAAAAAAAGCCCAGGACCAGATGGGTTTAGCTGGGAATTCTATCATATCTTCAAAGAATACCAATACTCTTCAAACTATTCCATGAAATAGAAATTAAAGAAACACTGCCCAACTCATTCTAGGAAGCCACAATAAGGCTTATATCTAAACCAAACAAACACCAAACAAGGAAGGAGAACTTTAGACCAATCTCCCTTAGGAACATCGATGCAAAAATACTGAACAAAATTCTGGCCAACTGAATCCAAGAATGCATCAAAACTATAATTCACTATGATCAGGTAGGCTTCATCCCAGGAATGCAGGGATAGTACAATATATGGAAATCTATCAATGTAATCTACTACATACACAAACTCAAAGGAAAAAAACACACATGATCATTTCACTAGATGCTGAAAAGGCTTTTGACAAAATCCAGTATCCCTTCATGATAAAAGTCTTGGAGAGATCTGGAATCTAAGGCCCATGCCTAAACATAATGAAAGCAATATACTGCAAACCAGTAGCCAACATCAAATTAAACAGAGAGAATTTGAAACAATCCCACTAAAATCAGGGACCAGACAAGCTTGCCCACTCTCCCCCTATCTATTCAATATAGTACTTGAAATCCTAGCCAGAGCAATCAGACAACAAAAGGAGGTCAAAGGTATACAAATTGGAAAGGAAGAAGTCAAAATATCACTGTTTGCAGATGATATGATAGTATACTTAAGTGATACCAAAACGTCCACCAGAGAACTCCTAAAGCTTAAAAACAACTTCAGCAAAGTGGCTGGATATAAAATTAACTCAAGCAAATCAGTAGCCTTACTCTGCTCAAAGGATAAACAAACTTGGAAAGAAATCACACCCTTCACAATAGTCCCAAATAATATTTCACACCTTGGGATGACCCTAATGAAGCAAGTGAAAGATCTGTATGACAAAAAATTCAAGCCTCTGAAGAAAGAAATCAAAGAAGGTCTCAGAAGATGGAAAGATCTCCCATGTTCATGGATTGGCAGGATCAATATAGTAAAAATGGCCATCTTGCCAAAAGCAATCTACAGATTCAATGCAATAAAGAGCAATTCTCAAATTCATCTGGAATAATAAAAAACTCAGGATAGCAAAAACTGTTCTCCACAACAAAAGATCTCCTGGGAGAATCACCATCCCTGACCTCAAGCTCTACTACAGAGCAAAAGTGATTAAAAAAAAAAAAACCTATTTGGTATTGGTATGGAGACAGGCAGGAAGATCAATGGAATAATATTGAAGGCCCAGAAAAGAACCCACACATGTATGGTCACTTGATATTTCACAAAGGAATTAAAAACATCCAGTGGAAAAGAGACAGCATTTTAAACAAATGGTGCTGGATCAACTGGAGGTCAGCATGCAAAAAAATGCAAATCTACCCATTCTTACCTCCTTGTACAGAGCTCAAATACAAGTGGATCAAGGACTTCTACATAAAACCAGACACATTGAAGGTTATAGAAGAGGAAGTGGGGAAGAATCTTGAACACATGGGCACAGGGGAAAAGTTCCTGAACAGAACACCAATGGCTTATGCTCTAAGAACAAGAATTGATGTATGGTACCTCATGAAACCACAAAGCTTCTGTAAGGCAAAGGACACACTCAATAGGACAAAACGGCAACCAACAAATTGCAAAAAGATCTTTACCAATCCTACATCTGATAGAGGGATAATATCCAAGGTATACAAAGAAGTCAAGAAGTTAGACTCAAGAGAGTCAAATAACCCTATTAAAAATGGGGTACAGAGCTAAACAGGGAATTCTCAACTGAGGAAACTCAAATGGCTCTAAAGCACCTAAAGAAATATTCAGCATCCTTAGTTATCAGGGAAATACAAATCAAAACAACACTGAGATTCTACTTCACACAGGTCAGAATAGCTAAGATGAAATACTCATGGGACAGCAGATGCTGGAGAGGATGTGGGGAAAGAGGAACACTTCTCCACTGTTGGTGGTATTACAAGCTAGTAAAACCACTCTAGAAATCAGTTTAGTAATTCCTTAGAAAATTATACATAGTACTACCTGAGGACCCAGCTCTACCACTCCTGGGTATATACCCAGAAGATGTTCCTACATGTAATAAGGACACATGCTCCACTATGTTCATAGCTGCCTTATTCATAATATCCAGAAACTGGAAAGAACCCAGATATCCTTCAACAAAGTAATGGATACAGAAACTGGTATATATACACAATGGAATACTAGTCAGCTATTAAAAACAATGAATTCATGAAATTCTTAGGCAAATGGATGGAACTAGAAATTGTCATCCTGAGTGAGGTAACCCAATCACAAAAGAACGCACATGGTATGCACTGGTAAGTGGATGTTAGCCCAAAAGCTCAAAATTAACAAGTTACAATTCACAGACCACAGGAAGCTCAAGAAGAGGACTGAAGTGGGGGTGCTTGGGTTCCTCTGAGAAAAGGAACAAAATACTCACAGGAGCAATTATGGAGACAAAGTGTGGAGCAGACACTGAAGGAAAGGCCACCCAGTGACTGCCCTTCCTGGGGATTCATCCTATAAACAGTCACCAAACCCCGACACTACCATGCACAACAAGAAGTGCATACCAAAAGGAGCATGCCATGGTTGTCTCTGGAGGAGACCTGCCAGAGCCTTACGCATACAAAGGCAAATGCTAGCAGCCAACCATTGATCTGGGCGTGGGGTCCCCAATGGAGGAGTTGGAGGGTGCTGCAGAGGAGCTGAAAGGGTTTACAGCCCCATGGGAAAAACAATGATGTTGACCACCCACATGCCCCAGGATTCCCAGGAACTAAACTATCAACCAAGGGGTACACATGGTTCCAGCCAAAAATGTGGCAGAGGAATGCCTTCTCAGGCATCAGTGGGAAGAGTTGTCCTTAGTCAGGTGAAGGCTCAATAGATGCCCCAGCAAAAGGAAATGGAGGGATTGAGGGAGGTGGGAATGGGTCAGGTGGAGGGGCATATACTTGGAGGCAGGGGGTGGGAGGAGGGGTTGTGAGCTTTTGAGGGGGGGAACTGGGAAAGGTTTTACCATTTGAAATGTAAATGAAGATTATATTCAATAAAAAATTGAAAAAAATATATTGATTATAAGAACAGATCAGAATTATTCAAAACCATGGAAGTTTAGATGTATATAGTGATGTTCAAAAGAGAGCAGGTGATGAAACCATATTCAATGTGCATCACCATGTATTAAATATTCTTAAGTCTGTGGACTTTTTGATGTTGCAGCATTTAAATAGTTAATGTAAGATAGTCCAGAATATGTTAAGCATTTCAAAAATATCTGTGACAAAGAAGCACAACAATTATTTCCTTAAATAAAGCCAAACTCTACCATATATGGTCATTAGCACTGGTAGTCTTGTGTGGTACTATAGCACGTGAGTCCAGGGGGAATCTAAACCATATCTGGTGAAAGATATTCATACTGCATAAATTCATAATAAAAATGGAGGTTAAACAACTATGAAAGACAGAGAATGTGGGACCAAGTTTCATCCATTTATCAGGGAACAATGTCAGCTTGTTTTATAACTAGGCTAGTCTTAGGAAACCAAGATTAATTCAAATTTCCCAAACATATAATCATCTGTAGGTGTCCTGCTTCCCAACACAGTTACAGTGACAATTCAGTTACAACAAAGTCTTGGATGGCACATGAAACTCCACCTGCTGTCAATAAATCCCTAGATTCTTGAGTAAATAAAGAAGAAATTATGATGTTCATATATATCAGAAGAAAAATTCTGTGGCTAGAGAGATGACTCAGTGGTTAAGAGGGCTATCTGAAGCTTCTATAAGGCAAAGGACACTGTCTACAGGACAAAACAGCAGCCAACAGAATGGGAAAAGATCTTTACCAACCCTATATCAGATAGAGGGATAATTTACACACAAAGACACCAACTGGATTACAGTCAGACACCTTAGCAACCCCTTTAAGCACAAGATCACTCAACCTTGATCATGAATGACCCTCTGGTTGTACCTTTGGATTCTGGTTCCTTCCCCCCCCCCATTCTATGTGACTATCCACCAAACCTGTTACATCACTCACTGTCTCCCTTTTGTTGGGGTTGGCGGTAACCAGGACAGCCACCAAGACCTCCGCTTTTGTCTTACAAGGGAAAAACTTATGACAGTCTAACTTATGACAGCCATAGATTTAGATATATAGAGAATAGAAACTTCCATCAGTCTCCATCAAGAATCATTGACTTCATTATCATAAGTAGCACTACAGAATAGGAGGGCCATGTACTGCCTTAGCTGAGGAGTGTTGCTTTTATATAGACCATTCCAGAGTTGTTAAACATTCAGTGGCCAAGGTGAGAAAATGGCTATCCAAGCTGAAGAGAGAAAGAGAACAGAATCAGGTATGGTTTTAGTCTTGGTTTAACTCCTCCCCTTAGTTAACCACCCTCATATCCACCTTATGGGTGGATATGAGGACCCAGCTATACCACTCCTGGGCATATACCCAGAAGATGCTCCAACATGTAATAAGGACACATGCTCCACTATGTTCATAGCAGACATATTTATAATATCCAGAAGCTGGAAACAATGAAGATATCCCTCAACAGGGAAATGGATACAGAAAATGTGGCACATTTACACAAAGGAATACTACTCAACTATTAAAAACAATGACTTCATGAAATTCGCTGAGAAATGGATGGAACTTGAAAATATCATCTTCTGTGAGGAAACTCAGTCACAAAAGAACACACATGATATACACTCACTGATAAGTGGATATTAGCCCAAAAGTTTGGAATACCCAATATTCATTTCACAAACCATATGAAATCTAAGAAGGAGGAGGACCAAAGTGTAGATGCTTCAGTGGTTCTTAGAAGGGGAAGAAAACACTCACAAGAGGGAATATGGAGACAAAGCGTGGAGTGGAGACTGAAGGAAAGACCATCCAGAGTCTGCCCCACCTGGGAATCCATCCCATATACAGCCATCAAACCCAGACACCATTGTGGATGCTGAGAAGTCCTTGCTGACAGGAGCTTGATATGGCTCTCTCTTAAGAGGCTCTGCCAGATTCTGACAAATACAGAGGCAGATGCTCACAGCCAACCACAGGTCCCCGATGGAAAAGTTGGAGAAGAGACTGAAGGAGCTGAAGGGGTTTGCAGCCCCATGAAGGGAGCAGCAGTGTTAACAGGACAGACCCCTCTGGAGCTCCAGGGGACTGGACCACCATTCAAACAATACATGTGGAGGTTCCCATGTCTATGGCTGCATATGCAGCAGAGGATGGCTTTCTTGGACATCTGTGGGAATATAGGCCCTTGAGCCTGAGGTTTCTTGATGCCCCAGTGTAGGAGAATGCCCAGACAGAAAGAATGGAGAGGGTGGATGGATGGGGGAGCACCCTCATAGAGGCAGGGAAAGGGGGAATGGGATAGAGGGTTTCCAAAGAGGACACCTAGAAAGAGGAAAATATTTGAAATGTAAATAAAATTTCCAATGTTTTAAAATGGGGGCTATCTGTTTATGCAGAAGACCTGGGTTCAATTCCCAGCACCTATGTGGCTGGTCCCAACCATCTGTAACTCTAGCCCCAGGGGATTCAATCCCCTTATCAGCTGCTTGCAGGTACTGCATGCACATAGTGCACAGGCATTCATTCAGGCAAAACATTTACACACATAAAATAAAAATAAATAATATCTCAAATGCTACCTGTGAATTCACACCCCTCTTAAAATTTTATGATACAAAATTATGCTCTACACAAAGACATGAACTATGATTTTACCTAGACTGTTGGGGTCAGCAGGAGATTCACTCTTTTAAAAGTGAATAGGAGTAATATTAGTCAGAAAAAAGAAATACTCATTCCTACTTGGAAAATTGATTGTTTAAATAGTCAATGAAGTCCTTTGACTATAATAAACATGTAGTTATTTGTTTAGGATCTACAGATTATATTCAGATATTTCATTACATAAGTCATTAATTACTGAGGTTATAGAAAATATTAACAAAAGGGGAGAGATTGAGCTAGTGCTGCAGTGGTTATTTCAGTATTTCTGGCTTCATTCTCAGAGATCCTCCAGACCTTGGTGTCTTCACACATAAACCCTGCTTACTTCATGGTTACTATAAATACCAAATATGAAGTGAAAATGCATGGTGCATCTGTGTTTTAAAATGTAACATATACTGTCACATTCATACTCTACCTCACAGTAGTAAACAAAGGGAAATAAGAATATAGACTTGGGAAATTTTCAGTTTGTAAACATGCCGTGGGCCTGAAGAGAAGAGAGGAAACAGGAATGCATTGAGGATATCAGAAGGGAGACTTTGTATGATGTCTAAATATAAGAGCGTATAATAGAAATCAATCATCCTTAAAAGAAAAGTTTTTCAAACCCTTTCCAAACTATAAATTGGAGTTAAATATTTTTCATGTTGACTTGTTCAAGTCTCACTTTTCTAACAATAAATTGTTCATACATATTTATTTCTGTATCCACTTTTTTTTTTCACTTTTTGAAACCAGATAGTCAACTAGCAACACAAATCGAGTCTGGCTCCTGCCTGCTTCCTGGTGTGTCCACTCTTCGTGTTCCCTGGTCACATCCACACATCCTGCTCACAGGAATCCGCAGATGTTAACTGCCTGTTCCTTCTCTGTTCTTCCTGAAAATTCTGAGCAAAATTTACTGAGGAAACTGGATTGCTTTGGGAATCCCTAAGAAACTCACCTATAAATCTTTAGTTAGAACAGTCTTTGAATGTAATACATTACATGAATTTCTGTCTCTAAGACTGCCAATTATTCTGCTTTCTGGATGACAAATGTCAATGTTGAGAACAACAAACAATCCAGGTTTTAAAAAAAATGAGGTAGCATTGCTTGGTAAATTAAAGCAGACTGGCTGATAAATTTTTTTCAAAGGCAATCTGGGTCTGCTGGGTGTTTAGAGGATGGAATATAAGTTTAAACTTTTAGTTTTTATTTTGTATGCATGTTCAAACTTCCCTCTATTCAAGAAACCGAGAGAAATAATTGTTTCTTGTAATAAATTCTTCATACTCTGGATTTGAGACATTATAAAGGTTGCTAATGATGTTCACACAGACCTAAACCCTCTGCTTTCTTCATTCTCTAAGCCAGAGTGTCCTTACAAAGTTTTGAGAATCGGAGTTGAACTGAACAACTCTGCTTAATTTTTCTAGCTCAGATAATTCAGGAAATGGAAATGTAAGCTGTTCATGCTGAAAATGAAGATGTACTATAATTAGAAATCCAAGAAAAGCACTAACCTAGTTAAACATGTCTTTTATTAGGAAGGATCAAGAAAAAAAACCATAAACTTGTGTTTTCAGTATTTCTGGCTTCATTCTCAGAGATGCTGGCATGAAAACGAGATGCCTTTTTACAATGCCAGTTTAGAGATGGAAACAAAGAGGGAGGGGGAGAGCCAACAGCCCTGGTTACTTTTCTCTTGGACACAGTTTCACAAGACAGAACTTGACTGAAGTGGTAAGTCTCAGCTCCAGCTGAGATTCAGATATTTCATGCAAATTTTATAGTACATAAAAACTATGTCATGTCTACAAACATACCCATCTTCTCCTTTAATAAAAAAGCTACCTCTTCATAGAATATAGAAAATAAAAATTAAATGAAAACAAAAGCTACCTCTTTCATACAGTGCCTCATAGAATCTCTCTTAGGACAATAGAGTCCCAATTGATATTCAATATTGATACTGGAATGCTGAATAGGAATTCATTAACCTTGAATATGCAGGTAGGGCGGTGGCTCAAAGGACACAGGCTGAATTCTAAGCTTCTCAATTCTAACCTGGTTCCTCATTTATTCATCTCCATGAATGTGACTCCCAGAAAAAAAAAACAACAGTTCAACATACCATTGTGTAGATTGTCAACTGTCTGACTCCTATGTTCATAGTCTTGTTCTCAGCTCAAAGCACTCTCTTCTTTGGGCTTGGAAATTTTTTCCCAGATCACAAGATTGAGATGAGCGATCCCAGATTCTCTTTTCTCTCTCATTAAGGTTGTCCACTTCATTCTCTATATATGATAAATACAATACCAGAAAAATGTTTTTCTTAACTCATGACTCATTATATCATTATAACTAGAATCTTAACTCATTGAGACCTGGACATAGATGTTCCTTTGCATCTGACCAAAATGAAGAAGTGTGTGTGTGTGTGTGTGTGTGTGTGTGTGTGTGTGTGTTCAAAAAGTTATATAATGTCAGAGAAATCTATTCCCACCCTCATATACAAATAAAACTAACTACTCAATCCAGTTTAAATTATAAGAAAACAATAGGTCCTTAGTGATGGTCTGAAGTGCTAAAAAGGTAGATTTCATTACTGTTCCTCAGAAATAGGAATAGGAAGAGGAGGGCAGATGGAGGGGGAGAGGGAGGAGGAACAGGAAGATAAAGGAAGGGAGAACAAAGGGAAGGAGCAGGACAAAAAAGAGGAGGAAGAAGAGGGAGGAAGACAAACAAGGATGAATAAGAGAAGGAGAAGGTAAAAGACTCAAAAAGCTTCTAAGATGTGTTATTTTTCCAAATGAATACACAAACCTAAATATAAATCCATTGTAAATTTTGCATGTGAAATATAAGTCATATAAGAAAACGTGTACTTGAACATTACAAGAATCTGTACTTGAATAGGCTCAGTGGGAAATAATTTAATTCTTTCAGGGTATTATGATGATATAGTTTAAAATGTAACTATTAACTTATTTCTAACTTAGAATTACTATGTTTCTAAAAGAACTATTTGTCTCATGTGCCAATATGTTCAAGGCACTTCTCTTCTAATAGATTTAGTGTAACTGGTTTCATGCTGAGGTCTTTGATCCACTTGTACCTGAGTTTTGTGCGCAGTGACAGATACGGATCTGTTTGCATTCTTCTACATTCAGATATCCAGTTCAACCAACACCATTTGCTGACGATGCTTTCTTTTTCCCACTGTATAATTTTGGCTTCCTTGTCAAATATGAAGTGTGCATAGGTGTGTGGGTTCATTTCTGGATCTTTGAACAGATTCCATTGATCAACCTGTCTGGTTTTTGTTGTTGTTTTGTTGGGTTTTTTGTTTTGTCTTGTTTTGTTTTTGCCAATATCATGTCATAGTTATTACTATTGCTCTGTAGTATAGCTTGAAATCAGGATTTTTATTATATAGGATTGTTTTAGCTATTCTGGGTTTTTGTTTTTAAATATGAAATTGAGAATTGTTCTCCCAAGGTCTGTAAAGAATTGTGTTAGAATTTTGACAGGAATTTAATTGAATCTGTAGATTGCTTTTGGTAAGATAGCACTTTTACTGTGTTAATCACCCAGATCCATAAGCATGGAGACTTTTCAATTTTCTAATATGAGGGTTTGCCATTCTCTGAAAAGGGGAGGGCTTAATGGGGGGTGTAAGGATGGGAGTTGGAGGATAGGAGGGAGGAGGGACCATGATCTGGATGTAAAGTGAATATACATAAGTTAATAAAAAGGAACTATTTTATCAAAAGTGTCTTTAAAACAGGAAGATGTGTATAGTAGGGTCAATAAAATGGTAAGAAAATAAGCAATATGCAATGGTAAGAAAATACAAAAACTAGAGCTGTAGATTTATATTGAGAGTTTTAGACATATTAGGTATCAGGAATATTAATTATAAAATAGTTGCTTTATAACAAAATCATTGAGTTAAAAATCAATGACTTGATGTGGCTAAGCATAGCAAATGTTTAAGATTTTATGAATCCCAAACACTTATAAATAGCAAAAACTACTTCACTGCATTTCATCCTCACAACATAGCTACTTGCATTTTTTTAGTATACAACCAAAGAAACAACAGGTCAGAAAACTGGCAGATCATCTAAGTCAAAAGTCTTGGCCAGTGCCAGACCAAGGACATGGAGGGAAATCTCCCAATCTCTGAAGTCTGTCTTATCTCCTTGCCACCACTCTGTGCTCTAGGCACACACTTTGCATGGATTACCAGCATCTTTGCCTAAAGGCTTCTATTCCTATTGCTGGTCAGACCTCCTTGGCTGGATACTCAAACCTAGCATTATAATGAACTCTCTTTGCCTTACTATTACCAAAACAAGCATTGGGAAATACCTTTGGGGATGTATGAGGTAATATGTCATTTTTCAGACCAGTATTTGTCTTCCAAGAAGCTCCATTTTCATTTTTAAAACTCTTTATTGTGTTATTTATCTGGAGGAAGCACATGAAAAATAAGTTTAAAGGCTAAGTTAAGCTGTGGAATATAAGATATAATAAGAAATGATATACTTGGAGTCTGGAAAATCATTTGAACTTTGAAAATAATGTATAGAAAAATGAGATTAGCCTAGAGAAAATGTAGATAAAATGAGATTAGAACCAAATAATATTATGTGTAAATAGATATTTTAAGTGGAACAATACTTGAGTTTAGTGAATTAGAAGCTATTTTGAAATTTAAGATGAAAAAATTCTACTCTATCTAACAAGATCATCAAAAAAACAAATATGGTAAATATCATAAAAGCTGTGTGGCTAGAGGGTCAATGATATTGACAGTTATGGGTATGATGAAGAGAATGCTAATGCCATTCTGCAGGGACTTACCTCTTTCCTGCAATGATTTCCAAACATCACTGGATTGTTAAGTGTTCCACATTAGCATGAATCAGACAAGCCAAGTCATAATCATGACCATTATTAGCTTCATCATATAAAAAAGACATTGATTTCAATAACCTTTCTAATGAACTGAAAAAGATTTACTAAGGGCCAATAAGATGCCCATTAACTGAAAAGGAAATAGCATACAGCAAAGCACTCAAGGCAACTAAGAAGTGCTGAGAGCAAGAGAAATAGTCCTCCCCAGAGAAGAGGCCCCTAGATGCTTATCCAATACCAAGTGGTCAGCCAGGAGACAATATACATACAAGTAACATTGTATGGACTGAGCAGAACAGGCTGTATTTATAGACCTAGGAATATAAATAGATGCATACATATACATAAACAATTTTTTAAAAACACGCCATGAATTTGAGAAAGAGTAGGGGGTGCATGGAAAGGACTATAGTGGGGAAAGGAAAGGATAAATTGATGTAATTGTATTGTTATTTCAATATGTATGTATGTTTGTATGTATGTATGTATTATATAAAGAGTTAATGACCTAAAAAATAATTGAAAAGAAAGCTGGTAGTTACATAACTATTAATTTTCAATGATGCCCATTAACTGAAAAGAAAATAGCATACAGCATGATTCTATTTCAATAACAACAAATATTAGTGTTTATATCTCTAATGCTAGAGCAGGAAGCAGAATGGGCCAAGTCAGGCTGTGAAGACACTGAGATGAGAAAATGTTAGACATAGCAGGCATATATGAGTAATTATATCATTTACAGTTAGATGCAAATTTATGTTATCTTGTAACTTAAAAAGCAAAAGCAATTTTTATATTTTGTTCTTGGGCCAGTCCTGCCATGAAGCCTAAGCTGGGTTGAAACTGCTTCAGTCTCTGGAGTACTGGAATTGTAAATATGTCTTGCAAAAAGTAAAATAAGAGGGCTCTAATTAGAGAGGGAGGAGAAGGTAGATAAATACAGAACAAGATAAAATAACAGCAATGATATCTGGAAAAGACATAAAGAACCATACTATTGAAAATCTACCTAAACATTATCTATATAATACATCAGTGTATAAATATACACACATAGTTTAAGTGAAATTTCCACATCTAGACTGATATTGTTCCCTTCAAAAGCCAAAGACCATCTAACAAAAACCCCAACACCAGGCTTGAGAAGCCCTCTTTTTAGTTATTGGTCAGGGTCATTAATGTGAATCTCAAAACATTGGAGGCTATTGCCCTCTACTGTTCTCCCAGGGGGTAATTTCTTATTACTAAAGACATCTACTTCAGACACAAGACACAGAAGCCTCTGAGCTAAAAATAACCTGAATTCCTCCTCTCTGAGGACCATTTCTCATAGTACTAGAAGGTGCCAGCAAGGTACCAAAGGAGGGAAACAACCAGTAGCTACCAGCTGTGATGCCTACGAACCACAATGGTCAGTACTGCACAACAGCCTCCAAAACACAGTAGTGGCACACATATCTTAGCTATAACCAACAACTTTCCAATTGGAGTTAAGACCTATGCAACAAGAGGGAAATTATATCTGATACTGGAAACCTAGTCAACTACCCTCTGGATAATGAATTCGTGGACCTTGGAGAAGGACTTACAACTACAATTTTATTGAACCAGCGCAATCCCTGGCTACATTCTAAATATTGTTCCTTATACTTATGGATAAGTATAGTCCTCAAGCCTCATCATAGAAACTTTTTGCAACAGACCGAGATAATTACAGAAAACTTCAAGCAATTAAAATGCAGAATTATAAAGGACAGTTGCAAAAGATACATCTGCAACACAACCCTTACACCTAAGGCTCAAGGATCATTGCAGAAAGACAGGCAGAATGATTATAAGAGTCAGAGGAACAAAGAATTTACTAAGCCTATGTCCCCCAGAAAGGTCAGAAACTACACCCATAAAGTCTTACCAACATGACTGCCAACACATGAACTAAAGTTTTTGAAATTAATATATTGTCCTCAAAACATCACCAAGATGTAATAGTATCTAAAATTATGAAATCACATAGCACATGAGCAAATATGTATATACATTTGCAGCATGCTTAACTTACCCTTTGTGTGTAAATCCAAACAAATAGCTAAATTGAACTTTCTGCTAAAAAAAGTCCTCATTATTGTCAAATTATAGGTTTAACATGAGCTATGAATCATCTGTGATACCCAGGAACTGATGGTACAGGGAGTCATTTCACTGTATTGGAGTGATTAATTCAGCCAACTTCAGGTATAACACAATTGGCCAGAGGAAATTATTAGTCATTATCTCTTTAAGACCCTTAGAGATGACACCTATGGTCACTTGATCTTTGACAAAGATCAACCATCCAGGGGAAAAATCCAGCATTTTCAAGAAATAGTGCTGAGTCAACTGGCAGTCAACATGTAGAAGGATGCAAATTGATCCATTCTTATCTCCCTGTACAAAGTTTAAGTGCAAGTGGATCAAGGACCTCCACATAAAACCAGATACACTGAATCTAATAGAAGAGAAAGTGGGGAAGAACCTGGAGCACATGGGCACAAAAGAAATTTTCCTGAATAGAACACCAATAGCTTATGCTCTAAGATCAAGAATTGACCAATGGGGCCTCATAAAATTGCAAAGATTCTGTAAGGCAAAAGACACTGTTGATAGGACAAAACAGCAACCAATAGATTGAGAAAAGATTTTTACCAATCCTACATCTGATAGAGGGCTAATATCCAATATATAAAGAACTCAAGAAGTTAGACTCCAGAGAACCAAATAACCCTATTTATTTAAAAAAAAAAAAATGGGTACAGAGCTAAACAAAGAATTCTCAACTGAGGAAACACCTAAAGAAATGTTCAACACCCTTAGTAATCAGGAAAACACACATCAAAACAACCCTTAGATTTCACCTCATACCAGTCAGAATGGCCAAGATCAAAAACTCAGGGGACAGCAGATGCTGGCGAGGATGTGGAGAAAGAGGAAAACTCCTCCATTACTGATGGGATTGCAAGCTGGTAAAACCACTCTGGAAATCAGTTTGGTGCTTCCTCAGAAAATTAGACATAGCACTACCTGAGGACCCAGCTATACACTCCTAGGCATATACCCAGAAGATGCTCCAACATGTAATAAGGACACATGCTCCACTACGTTCATAACAGCCTTATTTATAATAGCCAGAAGCTATTGGCTGTTATAAATGTCCTTCAACAGAGGAATGGATATAGAAAATGTGGTACATTTACACAATGGAATACTACTTAGCTATTAAAAACAATGAATTCATAAAATTCTTAGGCAAATGGATGGAGCTAGAAAATATCACCCTGAGGGAGGTAACCCAATCACAAAAGAACACACGTGGTATGCACTCACTGATAAGTGGATATTAGTCCAAAAGCTCGGTGTACTCAAGACACAACTCACAGACCGCATGAAGCTCAAGAAGGGCGACCAAAATATGGATACTTTGATCCTGGAAAGTGGATCAAAATACAATGGCTCATAGCCAACTAATGGACTGCGCCTAGGGTCCCCAATGGATCAGCTAGAGAAAGGACCCAAGAGGCTGAAGAGGTTTGCAGCCCCATAGGAGGAACAAGAATATGTACCAACCAGTACCCCCCAGAGCTCCCAGGGACTAAACCATCAACTAAAGGGTACACATGGAGGGACCCATGGCTTCAGCTACATATGTAGCAGAGGATGACCATTTCAGACATCAGTAAGAGGAGAGGCCATTGGTCCTGTGAAGACTCGATTCCCCAGAATAGGGTAATGCAAGTCTGGAAATTGGGAGTGGAAGTTAACAGGGGAAGGGGAGGGATAGGGAGTTTTAGGAGGGGCAACTAGGAAAGGGGATACCATTTGAAATGTAAATAAAGCAAATATCTAATAAAAGGACACTTAGATTTCACACCAGGGATATCAATTTTTCACAGAAATGTTGACTAGGCATATAAAACACATAGTTACACAGGAGGCTCCAACTCGTGTGACTTAAGAAATCTGCTTTGGTTAGATTCAGTGTATCTGGTTTTATGTGGAGGTCCTTGATCCACTTGAACTTGAACTTTGTACAGGGAGATAAGAATGGATCAATTTGCTTTCTTCTACATGTTGACTGTCAATTGACCCAGCAGCAATTGGTGAAAATGCTGTCTTTCCCCTCCCCCCCCCCCATGGTTTTAGCTCCTTTGTCAAAGATCAAATGACCATAGTCTGTGGGTTCTGTCCCTTCCCCCACTCCCCCACTTCAGCATTCGAGCTAGGTGGTTCGGCCTCTGCTCAGTTCTATCATCAGCCCGTGGACTTCCTGGCCTTTGTTCTATTTAGAACAACCCAGCCTGGAAGCCAGGGAAGCATCCTGGATCTGCAATTCTCAACCCTCAGCAGGCGAGCTGCGCCTCCGAGATGGAGCCAACCACCTGCTGAGTCTGGAGCCAGCAAGATCTCCACCTCTAGCCAGGGGGGGAAGGAATTCTCCAGACTATATATCTCTTAACATTTATTAGAATTTCGGTCTTGAAAGGCAATGTCTCCTTGACCCAATTTTCTTCTCACCGCCTTCCCATATATCCCGAGGGTTTTGTTTTTCAGGTATCCGGTTCACCTGTTGCTGTGGGCAGGGACAGGGTTCATTTCTGGGTCTTCAGTTCCATTCCATTGTTATAACTGCCTGTCTTTGTACCAATACCATGCAGTTTTTATCATGATTTCTCTATAGTATAGCTTGAGGTCAGGGATGGTGATTCTGCCAGAGGTTCTTTTATTGTTGAGAATAGTTTCAGCTATCCTGGGTTTTTTGTTATTCCAGATAAATCTGGAAATTGCTCTTTCTAATTCTATGAAGAACTGAGTTGGAATTTTGATGGGGATTGCATTGAATCTGTAGATTGCCATAGGCAAGATGGCCAGTTTTTACTATATTAACCCTACTAAATCCATGAGCATGGGAGATCTTTCAATTTTCTGAGGTCTTCTTCAATTTCTTTCTTCAGAGACTTGAAGTTCTTGTCATACAAATCTTTCACTTGGTTGGAATCACACCAAGTTATTTTATATTATTTGTGACTATTGTGAAAGGTGTCATTTCCCTAATTTCTTTCTCAGCCTCTTTATCCTTTGAGTATAGGAAAGTGGGAGGGGGTGTTTGTGAACAGAGGTAAGGGGAATGGGATGGGAGTTTTCAGAGGGGACTGGAGGAAAAGGAATAACATTTGAAATTTAAATAAAGCAAATATCTAACAAAAATTTTTTTTTTAAATCTGCTTTGAATAACACTTTAGCCCTGACCATTTGATGAAAATCTGGTTATGTGGAGAGAAAGTATGATTTTTGCCAGGGTAGATATGACAAACATGCTACATCAAAGGACTGAGGCTTTCTATGAGAGACACAAGCATCCTAAGAAGGTAGGATTTATTGATCAGCCATGCCTTCTCCAAAGTGTTTGTAAGGATGCCCAGGTATTAGGTTGGTAGGAAGAGCTTTGGTCAGCAAGAAGCTGCTGATGGAGAGGTTTACTCAACTTGCAGGGAAAGTAAAGGCTAAAATGCCGTCACCCATTTGACATGTTTTGATCCCTTTTAGATTCACACCTTTGAATTTATGGATCACTAGATTCTCACTGAGGAGTCTAAGGTACTTCATTGTAGTGACAGTTGAGGATGGAACCTAGCTGCGCCCTTTGTTTTTTCCTGTGTCTTCAAAGAAGTGTTCAAACCGTGGAGGTACAGCTTTGAAACTGTTGTTCTCTCTGACATGAAAGCTGAGCTAGTATAGACAGGGGTACTCTTCTCATCTACTTAAACAAATGCTCCAGAAGGGAACAGTGTTAAACAAAGAAAGGCAGCTCTTTGCAGGCAGGTTATTCCAGCTGTGCATCAGAACAGGCCCTACATGAAAAGCTCTGGCCCCTACCCACAAAGACATGAACCCAGCAACAGTCTTTTGAAAAAGAAATGTCCACCATAGTCCCTCACAACATTCACTTGACTCTGATTTAACAGTGTTTACCAAGGCCAGGTGGGCCTGGGGCCCTGGGATAAAGAAGGCCCAGCATGGGGACGCTTAAACACAGTTAAAGCCTGCCTCACCTTCACCTTTGAGGAACAAGAACAGCGTGAGGAATTCACGGAGCTGCACTCAGAAAACATAAATGTTACATGAAAGAGAAAGTTCAAACAAGAGAAATTCTCCAATTGTAGGGGAAGAAACAAAAGAGAAAGGAGGTAGGAGGACCGCTAATTCAAAACACTGAGCAGGTCCAGAGCTGAGCGCGCATCTCAGTAGCACCCACTATTGGAAATGCTGTACCCCTAGAAGTGCCTACTCTGTTTATCATGTGGATTGGCTTCCTCTCAATCTTACAAAGAGGAAAAGGAAGAGGAGGAGGAGGAGGAGGAGGAGGAGGAGGAGGAGGAGGAGGAGGAGGAGGAGGAAGAAGAAGAAGAAGAAGAAGAAGAAGAAGAAGAAGAAGAAGAAGAAGAAGAAGAAGAAGAAGTCATAGCAGAGACAAACTAACCAAAATAATATTAACAATTGAAATATGAACTGCTTTTGTATTTGAAGGGTTGTGGGATATCTTATTATTTTGTTTTATAAATTATGATAAAAATAAGATTTTTATAAGTTTTCCATATCTGAAAGAACATTAGAAAAGCTTTGGGTTTGTGTGAAGATTGGTGAGACAGGACCAGCTGAGCCAGCAGAGGGGACTGGTTCAGATATGGAGCAGTAATGAGCTACTGAGAATGCGGAGGATGAAGGACATTCTTTGGCACTCTGGCAGAGAAAAAAAAACAACTAATTTTCTGAATACATAATATGTAGCATCTTTTTATATCACTTACAAAGGAAACATTCTTTGGTTCCTAGAGTAAAAGCTTCATCTAAAGCTTAGTTGTCTGACTCTGAAAAGCAATGATTATAGAGAGTGTAATTAAAATAATTACAAGAGAAATGGGTACAAGTCCTTACCATGATGCAACTTTAAAATGCCATTTTTTTTTTTAGGGAAAATGGAGAAAATAGAGGGTATTCAAGCATACATATTTAGGCCATTTAGACAAACAACTTTCATTGAGTACAAGTTCATGTTAATGTAGCAAGATGTTAACAAGCTCAGGAGTGCCACCGATGTATTATTTCATGATGGATCATTTTAGAAGAAGTTCTGAATCCAGATTAGTGTATGGCTTATCATTCCCAAGGGAATGGGACACACCGAGCCTTTCTACATGAGCTTAGAGGGAGGGATTGCCAACCTGTGAAATGGCTGTGAAGGCATCCGAAGTATGGATGCTTTTCCCTCAAGATGACATATCTGCTGCCATCGAGACTCAGATCGCAGCAAGCACGTGTAAGCCTTTCCCCATCTATTAGACATTCCCAGCAGATTATAAGTTCTTTCATACACATTACAAAGAGCCTGGGAAAAGAAAGATTCACTACTGTTGTTGGTTAATTAGCTGGGTAAGTTGGCTGTTTCTAACCTGCTAAATGTCTCTGCTACGTTAGAACTATGATGATCTTTAACTTGTTTGATCCCAGAAAGCACTTTTTAGCAAATATACCTTTCTAACACAGTGGCTAGGAAATGCCTGCCATGAACTATGCTACCTTTGGGAACCTTATAGATTAGCTATGACTCTCATTTGTACCAACTTGTTCCTTCTCAACCCAACTCCTATTGAAAGAGGCCATTTTTGTATTATATCATGGCTTAGATATGAGAATGATCATTTTGGGCACCAGCAAGATTTTCTTTTTATACCTGTGCTCCCATCCCCAAAGCTCTGCAAAGATTAATCCAGATCACGTGGAAACTGATGAAGTACCTCCAGCTTTGATTCTTCATCACCGTCTAGCACAGATTCAAGAACAGTAGATTCCCCCACGTTGGACTACATGGGAGGGGGAAAAAGTAAGAAAAAAGGAAAGAAGGAAGGGAGGGAGGGTAAGGACAGTTCAGATAAGCTAACAAGCCCAGAGGGGATAGTAAAATATAAAGAACAAAGAATATTCTAGAAACTGAGCAGTCTGCAGTCAGGTACTAGTGAAACTGCAGGCTTTCTCAGGCAATGGAGCATGCTCACATGCCTCCTACAAAGTTGCAGTAAGGAAGGTTGCAGAAGCCTGCTGTGTCAATAAACTGATAAGTTTTAGATAAGCAACCCTCGTTCCCCACGTGGTTGCATTCCTGGATCACTACACTGTGGGCTTTTGAGGATGGAATTGTATTAGCAGAAAAATAGCATTAACTCCTTTGAACTACTAAAGGATACTGGGCCACCTAGGATCCAAGTAAGTGAGAATAAATGCACATGAATAAGCCAACATGATAAGAAAGGTGATCCGTGCTAGTAAGTGCAGTGAAGTCGAATTTTCATGCTTCCTCCGTACCATAGGAGCCTCTGAGTATAGATGGGAAGTCTTTATGCAGCTTTGGTGGGACTTCTGATTACTGCAAAGCAGACTGCATAGCAGCTGCATTGTATATTATGCTGTGTTAGCAGCTCACACCGGATTAGGAAGAAGTGGTTTCTCCTGATCTCTGATTATTACAACTATTTCAGACCCATGGAAAGGATGGGGAAATGATACACAGTGATTATCTTATTATTTGATCTTTAAGCAAGCTTAGATACTTTCTTCTAATACATGAGGTGAGCAGAACTGTCAGGGACTGACATTATTCCTTCATCTCTCTGACTTAACACAGGCATCTTGATAGATACCAAGAAGAATGCTACTTCCTGACTCGGGATATTACAGTTCAGCCAAACAGAAACAGGATGCTCCTGGGGGTTATAATATCAAAATTTTATACTGTGCTTTTAGCAGAGATATGGCATTCTAGGTGCCTATGGGGGGTCTTTTCTCTTCAGGCTCCTTTAATAAAGACTTTCAGTCACTCGTCCCTTTTTTGTGATTTTCTTGAATTATGTCTTATCTTAAAAATATTTATTTATTTATTTATTTATTTATTTATTATGAATATGGTGTTCTGCCTGCAATGTATGCCTTCAGGCCAGAGAGAGCACCAGATCACATTGTGGGTGGTTATGAGCCACCACATGGTTGCTGAGAATTGAACTCAGAACCTCTGGAAGAACATCCAGAGCTCTTAACTTCTGAGCTATCTCTCCAGCCACACCTTATTCTTTTGTCATATTTACAGTACATTGTACTTTGATAAATTTATCCATTTTTTTTCATGAGCACAGGAGAAAGCATGGATATAAAGGCACGTGGCTGGAAGGAACAGTGGTTCCACAGGTAGTTCTAGGAGGCCCCTACCTTAGATAACCCCTCTGCTTGGAAGTGCATTCCAGAAAGTTCCTCTCCACCTTTAGCAAGCACCCTATGCCTCTCCTCCTCCCTGGAGGAATTTCACTTGTCATTGCCATATCCCAGCTGTCAACATCTGCTCACAATTTAGGAGCTATGTCGTTCGACAGATACATCTAATGGCCAAGGTACAGAAATGGAAAGTTCACACAAGAGAATATAAAATAATAACTGAGTATAAAAATATACAACTTTAAAAGGCTTCAAATACAGACTGCTGGCACATATTTGAAACAATATTTACAACTACCATTTTTTTTGAAATGCAGAACTAGGAAGTCGAAGAAATAGGTCTATTAGCAAAGAGCTTGCCATACAAGCATAAGGACCAAAGTTTGGATGCTAAGCCAAGACCCACATAAAATTCCAAGCACCTATAGTCCTAGCACTGAGGAAGTGGAAACAGGAAGAAGCTCCCTGGGCCTTGCAAGCCAACCTGTCTAGTCTTTCAATGAACTCCAGATTCAAAGAGAGGACCTGTCTCAAAAAGTACAGTGGAGAGCAATTGAGAAAGCATTCCTGGCCTCTGTACACATGTGCACTGCAAGCGTGCTCACGCAAAACACATTTGGACACATATAAGCACAGAAGAAAAACAAGAGTTAATGACAATGGACCTGAGCTAAGATGAAACCTGAAACGGGTACACTCATCCACTGAAGACTGTTTCTCTCTTTTGGAAAAGAGTGAAGATGGAAGAGAGTTGAGTTAATAGCTTTGAGTACTTCCTTTTAAATCACACTGAGATAATTCAAAGTACGGTTAATAAGTATAAAAGCATTATTTCAGTATACTTATGAAAGTAAATATTTATAAAATGCCTCGTAGAGAATATCTATGGGACCAAAATTGGTAGAAAGTTAGGAAGATATCAAAGACTGGTCAAATGAAATGGGTACTAAAGAGTCTATGATGATCAGAATAGGGAATAATATATGGACTATACAGACATTCCCTCTTTGAAGATCTACATAGAAAGTAAATACTGCCTACCTGTGCTGGTTACTTTCCTTCTGCTTTGATAAAACACGATTTATTTGGGCTTACAGTTTCAGACAGCTAGGGTCCACAGTGCAGGGGAGAGAATGGCAGTAGGCCACAATCATGGCTGCCAGAACCGGAAGCTGAGAGCTGACTGCTCACTTCTCAAACTACAAGCAGGAAGAGGAAACTCGGATGCTAGTGAGGCCTTGAAATATCAAAGCCCACCCTAGTGGCATATTTCCACTTTAAAAGGGCACAGTTTCTACACCTTCCCAAACAGTACCATCAACTGGGAAGCAAATATGCAAACGCCAAGAGCCTGGGGGGGGGGGACGACTCTAAACTCAAACACCCATAATGCCTGACATGATTTTAAGAGACAGATGAATTTTCAAAACAAATCTTGTTTTGCATTGAGCTTTTATTTTAGTTGGTAAAGGCAGATAATAGACCTATAAGAAAACTAACAATGGTTTTCACCAAGAACTTTAGTTCATTACTGTGGCCTCCAAAACTATATCTATAAACGAGAAACGTGAAATGATTTTGCTGATAACACAAAACCTTTCCAAAGGTAACATGTCAGAGTTTTTGATATTGTAAAAAATGATAAATGTATCTATTTGAGAAAGGTACAAACCCAAGGAAATTCTAGGTCTCATAAAAGAAAAGAACCACTATACCTTTGCCCATTTTGCATTGCTATAATTTTACCTGGCTTAATGAAAGAATATTTTACAAAGTTGAAATTCCTAGAATCTATACGTAAAATAAGTTTGTTTACAGTCTTGATTTTTTCCTGCATAGCTTTTACTATATTTGATGAGTTTGTTTGTTTGTTTGTTTGTTTGTTTGGCTTGTTCAGTTGCTTTAGTTTTATCTATACTATAGGGAGGCCAGTCCATGGCAGAAAGGATATGGTTTGTCTCGTTTGCTATGCTATCCCCAGCGGAGTGCTAAAAGCACAGTGCTACTTTTGGTTCTCTTTCCTTTTTTTGTTCTTGTTTTTGTTTGTTTTTGTTTTTGTTTTTTAATATTAAAAGTTTTTGTTTCAGGATTTTTATGATAATTTTCTTCCTTCCTTCCTTCCTTCCTTCCTTCCTTCCTTCCTTTCTTTCTTTTTTCTCTATTCATTTATTCTTTAATTTTTTTTACAATCCAGACTAGATTCCCCTCCAGGTCCACCTTCTAACTGTTCCACATCCCATACCTCCTTCCCACATCTCCAAAAGAATGTTCCCACCCCCACCCCAACCCATGACTTCCCTCCCTCTCAGGGGTTGGTTCTGTTTCTTACAACCCATTTCTGTTGTGAGTTCTATTTCTAAAATGCTTCTAGTAGCTATGAGAGATGGGGAATTTACCATACAGATTACAAACTAGCATGTTAATCTGATGCAGATTGATAGGTGCTGGCCATGAAACTCTGCTCAGAGATATATATCTTTATTGCTTATGACATAGCAGTCAACAGTGGCTTCACACTTACATCAGAAACACAAGAAACTCACAGGGAACTGTCACTTCACATGACATTCTGATAGACAGGATGACTCCATGACAGGCTTCAAATTGGCAGTTCAGGAGATTAGGCCTAAAAATCCAGGCTTCGGGCAGTCAGTCAGAAACTGCCACACCACCTGGCCTGAAGCAAGGATGATGGTTCAGCAACAGTTTCCAGCCATCACACCCTGCAATAGTTCCAAAATGTCCTTAAGAGATAAGGCAAGATAAGGCCACCTAACCTGGAATTCCTCAACAACAGATTCCAGCCCTCATTCCCTGATGGTGGTTTCAAAATGTCCCTAAGAGAGAGCAAGGTCACCTATGCCAGAATTCCCTTAATATACTTTAAATCAAGCTTGTGAGCTCACTTGGGTGTTGCTCTATCTTGGTAATTGGAGACCCCGAATGCTGGACTTCTGCATAATAAAACACTCTCTGTGTTTAGATACTATTTGAGTCCAGGATATTATTCTTCCTCGAATCTTGGACACTTACAATACTCATAGGAGAGTATCATCAGACTAATTCATTAGTTTGAAATCTGTAGGTCAAAATCCCCATCTCTTAAAGCTCCTGGTGATCTGTGGCTTCTTGGAAATATCAACCATCATTGGTACTGCTCAGCCCAATTCCCTCTTGTGCTTTTCTCTGCATGACCTCAGCTTGTTGGCTCCTTCTGGTACAAGAACTTAAGCTCCATGCAGGTAGAGCTTGGTTTTATTTTACCTGTAGCTCAACTCTGAAACAAATGCCAGAACCATAGTGGTTCTTTGTTACCACTGTAGTTGGAGGTATGAATCTGGGAGAGTAGAGCTCCAAAAGAGGCAGATTAAAATCTCATAGAATAGCCAACTTTATTCTGGGCATCAGACAATTTATACTCTGAGGGCATTCTGAAGGTTAAGCAAGGTCATGTGAACAAAGTTCAATTGAGTTTAAGCTGTATACTTCAAAAGGATAAGGTCACATGAGTTTAGGCTCTATATACTTCTGAGGGCAGCCCATGCTTGGAAACATCATCTACATAATAATAGTAAAATGATAGGTAATCTGTTGTAAACTGACTCCAGTTTACACCTTTGAGGAGCACAAAAGCACATTCTAAGAACACTTCGGTATTTGGGAGGAACCAAGGTTACAAGACTGTCTTGTTTACTTGGAGTGTTCTCACAAACTCTGATATCTCCTCATACAAGTTCACTTGTGTTCTGACCCTTAGTGCATAAGAAATTCTTCTTAAATAGCATGAACTTTTAGCCAAGACAGTGTCAATCTTTCATTTTGTTAAAATTATATATTATTTAGTATGTAATGAATTAATATTCAATGGTAAGTTATAATTAATGTGTTAGCCAATGACATAATTAATACATTTATATGGAAAGGATGAAGCTACTATGCCTGAGTTGGATTTAATCTACCATTTCCTTTTCTATTCTGACTCTAACTTACCTGGTTGAAGTGAAATACTACTTTTATAAAAGTATAATTCCAGAAACTATATATATACATACATATGTATGTATATATATATATATATATATATACATATGTATATATATACATACATATGTATATATATATATATATATATTAACAGCAAGTTACATAGATTCCTTGAGATTTAGTTTCATGACTATAAATAAAAAAAATTTCTTCCTCATGACTGTTAAGTTGATTATGAAAAGAATAAATGAAATTGCCTATTAAGGGCTGGAGAGATAGCTCAATGCTCTTCCAGAGGTCCTGAGTTCAATTCCTAGCAAACACATGGTGGCTCACAACCATCTGTAATGGGATCTGATGCCCTCTTCTGGTGTGTCTGAAGAAAGCAATAGTATGCCCATATATATAAAATTAATAATTAAATCTTAAAAAAAGAAATTGCCTATTAAGTATTTAAATTACTGACACTTTCACTTACAACTTCAGTGAAATTGTGTTAATTTGTTTGCATTACATACTAGTTTATTTTGATAGAGTTGAGTGACTTCCTAGACAGACAGGAGTAAAGGTCTATTTACCCCAGATAAGGCACCAAAAACAAACCAAAGAAATGCTTCTATCCAAGTCTAGCTTGGTGAACCAGTGAGTTTATTGAGATAACTTACAGCAATGTGGGTTAGGGGTCACTTAGAGGAGCCTGGGTGACTCAGGCAGTTGCATCACTGAAATGCCGATCCATTGTGTGTGACAAGTTGCCAAGGCTGTATCTGATATGGTACAACCTGCAGCTGTATCAGAGAGCCAGACAGTTCTTCTCCCCAACAGTTCTTTCTGCTTACATAACCTTGGGAAGGAATCTTGTAAATCTTGTACATTTCAGAAGTTTCTTTAACTTTATAAGTGTAAGACCCGAAAGAAAAATGGGGATGCTCCCAGCACCCCTCGCCTTGGAAGGCGTCACCCCAATCACTCACGAGAAACAGTCTTGATGCAACTGCAAGAGGATTTTTATTCCAGAGCTCTGGGGTCATAGCCATTCCCCACGAGGGGTAGGAGACTGTGAACCCCGAGTGCAGAAACAGGACTGCTTTTATAGATTTACAGCAAAGCCCGCCTAACACAAGCCATTCCATAGCTTCCAAGCCAATCAGTTTAAATCATCGAATCCCACGCTCTCTGAGAACCAATCAGTTTCCTATAGAAGCCAGATGGAAACTAGTTAAGTCATTTCCGCTTACGTGGCCACCACGTACACATTTCCTGCTACGGGGCTGGGGTCACACACAGCGTCACACATGCATTTCCTGTTACCCATTTCCTGTTATGGGGCCAGGATTACTTATGCATATTTTGTTATGCCGGTATGAGCCCCACAGCCCACTGCAGTGACCCTGCCACATTCGCCCTTGCCCCAGCTGCTCCAAAGAGGCAAAAGGACGCTGGGGACCTCCCCAGGCCTGTGGATCACAGCTGGACCCTGCAGGTGGGTGTGATGTGTGCATTCCTGGGCCAACAGAGAGCGGGCCAAACTTCTGCTTTTTTGGGTCATCCAAGAGCTAGGTACAGGGGACTCTCAGCCTGCAACTCTCATGCTTTCAATAAGTTGTGCTTATTTCAAGTCTTCTGTATCTTTCTCCTCCCTCCAGGATGAAATGCTTCAATTAAAAGGCAAGAGTTGTACAACAATTACCACAAAGAAAAATGTGACACATCATTAATTACTGTGCTTATTTCTTTCATTTTATATCCTTCTAAACAGATATGTCTATATACATATGTATATATGTAGTATCTCTATATATGTATATATATAAGAATAACATAAAGAAGAATATACTTCTTTAATGCTGAATCTGGGTGTACTGGCTAGTTTTGTGTGTCAACTTGACACAGGCTGGAGTTATCATAGGAAAAGGAGCTTCAGTTGGGGAAGTGCCTCCATGAGATCCAGCTGTGGGGCATTTTCTCAATTAGTGATCAAGTGGGGGAGAGCCCCTTGTGGGTGGTACCATCTCTGGGCTGGTATTCTTGGGTTCTATAAGAGAGCAGGCTGAGCAAGCCAGGGAAAGCAAGCCAGTAAGGAACATCCCTCCATGGACTCTGCATCAGCTCCTGCTTCTGACCTGCTTGAGTTCCAGTCCTGACTTCCTTTGGTGATGAACAGCTGTGTGGAAGTGTAAGCTCAATAAACCCTTTCCTCCCCAACTTGCTTCTTGGTCATGATGTTTGTGCAGGAATAGAAACCCTGACTAAGACACTGGGTATCATGAAGCATGCGAAGAGGAAGCCATTCACCTCTTGGCACACCAGAAGTAGACTGAGGTGGGGACCCTCCAAGCCACACATGTAATGGTGACTTCCTCCAGGTATGACCCACCTCCCAGAGTTTTCATAAACTCAACAAACAGCACTACCAGCTAGAGAACAAGCATTCCACACACATGCCTGTGAGGAATCTGCAAACCATGGCACTCAAATCTGTACAAAATGGTAATCATCAACAATTTTCCCCTAGTAATATAATTACTATCATTTTGTTGTATTTTCTTCCATATCATTACCTGTGACTATTTTTCAGCTTAGTTGTAATGTATACTCATTTATTCTTTATTTTTATATCTTGATTTTTCACTTATTACATAAATATAATATGTTCCCACTTTACTATAGTTGTTTTCCAACCATTATTTTTTGATAGCTACATCATTTTGTCAACTAATATATTATAGTTTACTTGAACATTTTCCAATTATTCGTTACTTGGGTGATTTCTAACTGTTCAATAATTTTTTAAAAAACTAAAGAAGAAAAGTGTGGGGAAACCTAGTTTCCTTTTCTCTCTCCATTCTTTCTTCCCTCCCTGCTCTGTTCTAAACCAAAGCACAGCATGCCTGACCCTTTTGGAGAGAAAGGAACTGAATTCTTCAAGTCCTCACTTGCAAGAGAACACTGCTGAATAATTCATGAGTACATAATGATGAAAGAGATATACAACATCTAGCTGATTATTAACATAATACAGCCAAATGAAACATTATCCTAAGACGTCACTTAATTGCAGCTCTGAAAATGAGACTTTGAACATTTTAGAAAGAAGTCATATTTGAGATGTAAATAAATACATTTCAAAATTATTTTAAGGCATTGCCTAGTGCAAATTCTTCCCTATAAATGGTAGTTATTGGAAGCTGTTCCCCACCCTCGTCACACACAGACACATTAAACAGGAATGGAAAATCAGCCCTTTCAACTTACTTAGTGAATAATCAAGAGAATAATGTGGTAAATTTCTAAAATTTCTACAAATAAGAGGTAACATAAAATCACCTAGATTTTTGTCTATAAATGTTAGTTTTACTTTTTCATTAGGTGCTATAAGAAACAACTCAAATGGGAGCATAGAAACTATGCTAATTACTTCAAACACTGGTACTGTTTGACTATATAATCCCCCAAAGCAGTATACTTCTTATATCAAAAGTGAAAATGATAAGCCAACAAAAAAACACAAGCACAAAACATTCACTTTCCTTAGAACCTAGAGAAAGGAAAAGCAGGAAGAATGGAGCTTGTACCAGCATCTACACAGGCCATGAAGTGCACAAGCAGTAGGAAACTAGAGGAGGTATGCCTGTTCCACTGCTTCCCAACCTGTCCCCAGCAGCACTTCTGTTCTCTTTCCTGCTGGCTGCTCACTAGGTCTCCTTGTGTCCTGGGATTTCTGATTTCCCATTGCTTCCCAGAATCAACGACTTCTTATCATTAGTTCAGCACTCTATTGTGGTGAAAATAATTCCACCAGTGGCTTCCAAAGAAGGCAAGTGTTTTGAGCACATCCATGTCAAAGTTTTTCTTTCTTCTCCCTGTTATCCTACTCCATGATCAACAGTTTGGCTGGACTCACACTCTTCTTCAGAAAACTATGTTCCAATGTGTTTAACAACTGTTCTTGGTTGCAGTTGAGAAATCTGTGCCATTCAGAAATTATTGTAAAGGAGAGGACCTGGGGAGATGTGTCTGTCTGTCGGGTGTCTAAGGTTAAACTAAGAGGTGCAGATGGTGCTGATTATCACTCTGTTTGGAAAAATGACTCAGTCTTCATTTCAGTCCTTGCATTGGTACCTCACTATGTTTAATATCACTGAATTGAAACCTCCTGTTCAGACTCTCTATAGTATATAACTATTATTGAAAGTCAAGCATCCAGAATAGTTGCTCACTGCCTAAAGAAGTGTGTAAGATTAACTACTCACATTCCCTGTTGTTCTATCTGTATATATGTGTACACACACACACACACACACACACACACACACACATATATATATATATATATATATATATATATATATCCCACTATTGCAATATCTGGCTCTTTTCAGAGCTGGACTGGATCAGAATATTTTGAGGCTAATCAGTGTCACATCAGCTTTCCATTTTTTTCAGCCACCCAAATATCCTATGTAATGTGACCTTGTAAAAATAATATTTTTAGTTACTTATTGATTTCCCTTTAAAGTGTTGATGAACTGGTTATAAGGAATAGTTATTTATAATGGAAATAAAGGGAACCTAGATTCCATCCCTAGTATGGAGGGTCTGTCCCTGGGGTAGACCCACAAAGAAAAGTCAGATATAGTGGTGCTCAAGTGTAATCGCATTGCTGGATATTTGACATAGATGAGTCTCTCTCATGAACTAGCCATGTAACCTAGTCTAATCAGTGAGTACCAGACCAATTGCCTTATTTAGTGTTTTCATTGTTGTGAAGGGACACCATTGTAAACAAATTTACAATGACTGTACCCGTGTCTCAAGAACTTATTTAACATGCACACCTACATGGTTTTGACATACATAGTCCTTGGCTGACAAATACTATGATAAAAAGCAACCCATGGACAAAGGGTTTATTCAGGATCACAGACCAAGGGTATAGTCTGTCATAGAAGGAATTCAAGGCAACTCCCTAACAAAAATAGAGCTGTATATTATACAGTGGACTAAAAAATTTCAGAAATTTGCAATTCCATAAGGTATTATTAAAAGGATCTAATTCCATAAGGTATTATTAAAAGGTCCAAACAACCCAAAAAAGACTTGACACAAATTTGTATTTGTCCAACTCATGACCACATTTAGAATTAGAATTTCAACATTTTAAAGATAAAAATGACAAAGATTAAAAAAAGATAAAGAGGGCTGGAGAGATGGCTCAGCAATTAAGAGCACTGATTGCTATTCCAAAGGTCCTGAGTTCAAATCCCAGCAACCACATGATGGCTCACAACCATCCGTAACGAGATCTAACACCCTCTTCTGGAGTGTCTGGAGACAGCTACAGTGTACTTACACATAATAAATAAATATTTAAAAAAAAAAGATAAAGAGAACAATATCAAATCAATTAGCATAATCAGCCACCGAGCCCAGGCAAATGTTTAGGCTTGTCTTCAGGAAATACATCTCAGACTGTGTGCCAGATAATGGTTAGTGTCAATCATCAACTTGATAACACCTCAATTGAACAGACTGTAGAGTTACCTCAGATTCCTAGAGAAGAGTATTTTGTTTTTGTTCATTGGGCTGGGGACCTGCCCACTGTGGGTGGCACCATGCCCTGGTTAAGGTCCTGGATTATACAGTGGAGAAAGGGAGCTGAGTAGCAGCATACATACATTCACTGCCTATTTTTTCACTATGGATGCAACGTCCATTGTATAATATATAATTCCATTTTGTTGTGTTACCATTAACTTATCTCTTACAAGGATTCTATTTGCAAAATTCTTGTACTTGACTAAAGTATATTAATCAATTCAAGCCATGAAAACACCATAGATTAGTTGATTCGTAAAAAGGTGTAGGAAAAACAAAGATGGCAGCTGTCACCAACAACTACATATGTCTGAGGCAACCAAAGGACCCATGGAAGCTATGAAGGGTAATATAGCCGCAGAAAAGGAGCCACAATTGCTGCAGAACAACTAAGTTTAAAAAAAAGGCAAATCTTATGGGAAGATGCTTTTTTAAAAAGTAGACTGCTTGTCCTTTGAGTACAAGATATAGTAAAAATGGCCATCTTGCCAAAAGCAATATACAGATTCAATGCGATCCCCATCAAAATCCCAACTCAATTCTTCATAGATCTTGAAAGAGCAATTCTCAAATTCATCTGGAGCAACAAAAAACCCAGGATAGCTAAAACTATTCTCAACAATAAAAGGACTTCTGGGGGAATCAATATCCCTGACCTCAAGCAGTACTACAGAGCAATTGTGTTAAAAACTGCATGGTATTGGTATAGCAACAGGCAAGTAGATCAATGGAACAGGATTGAAGACCCAGAAATTAACCCACAGACTTATGGTCACTTGATCTTTGATAAAGGAGCCACAACCATCCGGTGGAATAAAGATAGCCTTTTCAACAAATGGTGCTGGTTCAACTGGAGGTCAACATGCAGAAGAATGCGAATTGACCCACTCTTATCTCTTTGCACTAAGATCGACTCCAAGTGGATCAAGGACCTCCACATAAAACCAGACACACTGAAACTATTAGAAAAGAAACTTGGGAAGACCCTGGAGGACTTGGGCACAGGGGAAAAGTTCCTGAACAGAACACCAATAGCTTATGCTCTAAGATCAAGAATCGACAAATGGGACCTCATAAAATTACAAAGTTTCTGCAAAGCAAAGGACACTGTCAGAAGGACAAAACGGCAACCAACAAAGTGGGAAAAGATCTTCACCAACCCCACATCCGACAGAGGGCTAATATCCAATATATACAAAGAACTCAAGAAGTTAGACCGCAAAGAAACAAATAACCCTATCAAAAAATGGGGCACAGAGCTAAACAAAGAATTTTCACCAGAAGAAATTCGGATGGCCGAGAAACACCTTAAAAGATGTTCAACATCATTAGTCATCAGGGAAATGCAAATCAAAACAACCCTGAGATTCCACCTCACACCAGTCAGAATGGCTAAGATTAAAAACTCAAGAGACAACAAGTGCTGGCGAGGATGTGGAGAAAGAGGAACACTCCTCCACTGTTGGTGGGATTGCAAAATGGTAAAACCGCTCTGGAAATCAGTTTGGCGGTTCCTCAGAAAATTGGGCATGTCACTTCCAGAGGACCCTGGCATACCACTCCTGGGCATATACCCAGAGGATTCCCCTGCATGCAATAAAGACACATGCTCCACTATGTTCATAGCAGCCTTGTTTATAATAGCCAGAAATTGGAAGGAGCCCAAATATCCCTCAAAGGAGGAATGGATACAGAAAATGTGGTATATTTATACAATGGAATACTACTCAGCAATTAAAAATAATGAATTTATGCAATTTGTAGGTAAATGGTTAGACCTGGAAAATATCATCCTGAGTGAATTAACCCAATCACAAAAGAATACACATGAAATGCAATCACTGATAAGTGGATATTAATGAGCCCAGAAGCCCTAAATACTCAAGACACAAATAGCAAGTCAAATGATTCCCAAGAAGAAGAAAGGAGAGGACCCTGGGCCTGTAAAGATTGCATCCAGTTTAGTAAAGAAACCGAGGGGGGAGGGGGAATGATTGGGGAATAGTTGGGGGGGGAGAGGAACTATGGGAACTATGGTGGGTGGGAACTGGGAAAGGGGAAAGCCTTTGGAATGTAAACATAGAATAAAGAAAAAAATTATGAAATTAATTGAAAGAGGAATTACAAACATTTTCTGATAAAATTGAAGATTTACACGGAAAAAAAAAAGTAGACTGCTGAAGTTGCAATGGTGGTGGAACATACCCTTCACCACGGTGCCTCAGTCAGCAGGCTGAAAGTTCAAAGGTCATGATCAAAAAGCAGTGGGCATGCCATTGTCTTTGACAGGGAAATGTGCAGCAGCCTGGAGCTCTGGCAGGAACAGGGCATTACTGAATGGACAGCGAGCCTCAGGACAGCTGCAGTAACACACCTCAGTTTCCAGCGCCACTAGACTAAAGAATATGCAATGGAGAGGTCGAAAAGGTGGAGCAAAGGAGTGGTCAACCTCAGTGGAGAGCAGCAGAGCCAGAGACTCAGAGGTGGTAGGGAGGAGAGAAGTCTGTGGGAGTGGGCTCATGGGACATCTCCTCCCCAAATAGGGCCAGAACAGTGTTGTGTGGCAGCCCAGAGTTTGCACAGACTCAGCCCCAGAACACACTGCCCAGTGACACAATCTCCCTGGTTCTGAGCGGCAACACGATGTCTGAGATAAAGAACTTTCTGAATTGGACTTCCTCGAAAGAACTACATGGTCCACGGCCACAGGGTGTGTTGAAACCCGAGGTTTATTTGGATGTCCGTGGTCCTACAGCAGCTGGGGGCCATGTTGATGCCTGTGGCCCGTGTTACTACCTACGACCATACAGATGTCCTTGGTCTGTGTCGCTGATTGAGGCAAAGTTGATGCCTATGCCTGTGTTGCCACTGAGGGCTGTGTCGGTATCTCCTGTGCTGTAGTGTAGGGCTGTGTTGATGGCCGAGGTCTGTGCTGACACCCTAGCCCATGCTGAGGTCAATGTCCCACTATGTGGATGTCGTTGTCCCTGCTGTTGCCAGAAACCA
Organism: Apodemus agrarius; assembly: GCA_964023405.1. Classification (NCBI taxonomy): domain Eukaryota; kingdom Metazoa; phylum Chordata; class Mammalia; order Rodentia; family Muridae; genus Apodemus; species Apodemus agrarius. The sequence goes on along the minus strand of OZ030013.1, from coordinate 106,564,302 downwards.
TGTGGCAGCCCATGACCCTTGCTTCCACTGACTGTAAAGAGCAAGAAAGCTACTTTTGCAGTGATATTAATGACTACAGATTCAAAGTAGAGAAAGAGGGACATAGAAGGCTTCTGTGACAATGCTTATTCCTAAAAAAGTAACAGCCTAAACAGTAAACCATCAAAGAGACCTCTTAAAACTGTGGTAAGGATGCAGAAGTATAGTTCTTCATAACTGGTGGCTTCTGGCAGGGGTGCACGTGGGGAAGGAAGGATTCAGCCTTCTTTACGGGGCTGGCCACTGGAAGCTTGGTGAGTATTTAAGCCACACAAATTGAACTTCATTTTCTTCTGTTTCTTCTTCCTTCGTCTGCCTCCTCTTCCCCTTCCTCTCCATCCCCCTTCTTCTTTGGTAAGGGGAAGTCATGAGGGTGGGTGTGCAGACTTGAGAGGACTGAGAAATGAGTATTATTGGAGTTTATGATGCAAAATTCCCAAACAATAAAAATACATAAAGAAATAAAAAAGCAAAAATTATATTTTATCAAAGTTTTGGAAGCTGGAGATCCAACATTTGAATATAACTATAGCTCAAATAAATGTGTATACATACACAGGACTTCCTCAATAACTTGAATGTAGCAGGTCTTCAATAAACATTTGTTTTGTAAGTGAAATTGTCAACTCTTATAAAACAATACTATAAGATACCAAAGAAAAGACCATGTAGTGTGTCCTGCTTTAGACAAAGAAAACATGAAAATATGGAGGCATGAACATTGATGGATTTGCTTTAAGAGAAGTCACTAAGATTTCCATTGGATATAGAAAGCATTTAAATATTTCATGTGTTTGTTTTCTCAGCAGTCTCTGTGCAGCACATTGAACTATAAATATCAATGGAGATCAGTTCAGATAAGGTTAGCAGAAGGAATAAGTAACCACATCTATAATTTGAATAGTTACTTTTCACATGTTTCAGGAATTTTCAATAGGCTGAAGTAGGGAAAAGTCATTGAAAGTTAACTATGTGCATTGCAACTCTCTCTCTCTCTCTCTCTCTCTCTCTCTCTCTCTCTCTCCCTCCCTCCCTCCCTTCCTTCCTCCCTCCTTCCCTCCCTCCCTCTCCCTTATTTCTCTATTTCTGTCTCATGTGAGTGCATATTCACAAGTGTGTGGGTACATGTATCAGTGGGTGAGGATTCACATATGTGAACACGTGAAAGTTGCTGTCATGTGTCTTCTTTTACCACTCGTTATTTTGCTTACTGGAGCAGGGTACTTATAGAGAAGTTAATTCAGCTAGTCTAGCCAGGGAGTTTGGCCCAGGACCACCTTTACCCATGTGGGTCTTTCAGGGATTACCACAAGGCTGACTGCCAACTTTCGGTTTTGTCTTGCTTTCCTTATGGGAGCTGGGCGTCAGAAATCTGGTAGGAGCTACTTTCTTCACTGTCCTATCCCATAGCATCTCCACCCATTACAGCTCATTGGCCAAATGCAAGTTCCACAATTACATCTAGATATCACAGTTGAAGTGGCCTGCATCCTTCTTCTATAAGAGGTAAACTTGGCAATGAATAATAACACCTGTCACTTAGAACACCTGTGGAAACTGTTTCACCACAACATTGTTCATGCTCTCCGAGGTGTTTTGTGATGCATTTTATGTTTGCTTGTCTGCTGGAGACAGTGTTTGACCTTCCCATGGGATATAGAAGCAAGAATTGGGCTTAGAGTGTCCTGGCTGCGCTAGATACACAGCAATTGCCTTTCCGTGCCTGTCTGGTGTCTGAGTGGGTCTGAAAAGACAATTTTGGTCTTTGAGGTTTGAAAATTGACTGGAAGTGAACTAATTAGGGCTTCTTACTCGCCTGGAAAAGCCAGTGCTGAATGATGCCCTCAAGGGAAGAGCAGCCTTGAAGAACAGCCCACTCTGGAGAAGGAAAGGGCTGACTCTTACAAATAAGGCCATAAGTCTCCCTCAGCAGTGCTTTTCGTTGCCTCTTGGAAGAGCTGAGCTGCAAGTTCAATGAAGAGAGACAGAAATCAGATCCTACTGCCTGATGTGCTGCCCACAAGAGGAAGAGATAGCACCTTGTGAGGGACACTCGTAGTGCACAAGACAATCACCCTTTCTCCTCTTGGAAAAGCTAGTGGAGAAAGAAAATCAACCAATGTTGCCATTTACAATCGACCTCAGCTCTTAATTCAAACATTGATGAGGAAGCCACTTCCTAAAGCTCTGCCCTAGCAGAGAAGTTATTGGCTGCAAGGGTGTGGGGGTCGGGCAGTTTCTCTCAGGGATGTGGTCCATGCTAAATTGCCTATGCTTCGCTAGATGGCTTACATCTATGGACACACAGGAAGTCCTATCTGAAATACAGTGGATTTTAAAAAGGTACTAAGAGGTTAGGAGAGAGATGAATCTGGGAGGAGTTGGAGTTGGGGAATAAGGAGTAGATGTATTCAAAATGCATTCTATACATAGATAAAATTCACAAAGAATAATACAAATATATTAAAAGACGGAGGAGGCTACTGGAAATATAGCAATAAGGATAATATATTCCATTATATCTTTGACTTACTGTAGATCTTTTTACTATGATAATGATATTATGTTAATATAGGAAAATATATTTACTCTACATTGATGCAGACTGAAGTATTTGGGAAATAAAGTGTTGTTTCTCCAATTTATTTTAAAATTATTCTTAAGCATGCACATGTATGTGCCTTAAGAGTAATAACATGGCTAGATACTAAAATTGACCAAATATGATGATTCTTTTAGTGTATTTTAAATGTTTACCGAAAGCTTATTATTATGCACTATTTTCTTTTATTATAGGATCATGTATTTCTCTTTGAATAAAGAACAGCTAATTAGAGTTCTGCTTTCAGCGTACATAAATCCAATTGTAGTTATAAAGAGATCCATTACTATAACATAAAGTAAAATTACTTGCAAAACAATGAGCACAGAGTTCTTCTAAATGTATCTCTTCTTTTCTTAATATTTTTATGTCTCCTAGAAGCTCCTGTTTATTGATTCTTCCAGGATGTTCCAGTTATATTTTATAACACAGGTGACTCTTCTCATACCCATGCTCCATCAGTCTTCATGCCATGTACCTAAATATTACAATTGAAACAAGTACAGCTGATAGTACCAAGTTTGGGAAGGAAGTACAGCTGACTTACAGTAAGTAAGTGTCCTGGAAATTTCAAAAGTGCTTGAGGCTTTGGAAGGCCACGCCCAGGCCCAGCCTTTTGATGTGCTTTAGCATCAGTGAACTGGAAGTCAGTTGAGCTGGTAGATCTTCTGAGTGGAATTGAGTCAGATAATCTCTATGGTAGTCAAGTGTGGGGTAAACAGGATTTAATACTGCTCATAACCTCTTGGGTTTCTCTTCTATTAACTTTCCATGATTAGACCAGCTTATACACAAGTACCTCCATCAAGATGCTACCAAGGCCCTTTTCTCTAATGACATGGAATCAAAACGGCCCAGCCTCAGGCTTAATATTCTACAGCAACTACAATCACGGCGGATTCATGAGTGCAATGACCCTGTCATATCCAGAAGACGCTGTTTCTCAGCAGTCCTTTCCAACTTCCAGCTCTTACCATCTTTCCATCTCCTCTTCCATGAGGATCTCTCCTCATGGCATCCCATGAGCCTTTGGGATAGCGTGTGTGAGATATATTTCTGCAGTAGTCAGCTGTTCTTTGTACTCCTGTAGATCTGTCCTGTAACCACTACCCACTGCAAAAAGAAGCTTTCAGATGAGGGCTGAGAACTGTGCTAATCTGCTAGTATAAAACTACATATTAGAAGGCATTTTGATACCATATCCATTTAACTTTCTCCAATATTAACAATCCAAATAAAAGGCTGAAGAACTCATTCAATCCATAAAGTGCTCGACACACCGGCATGATTGTCTTGAGTTTGATCACCAGAACCCGTGAAAACAAAACAAAAACTCCAGCACCAGGAACAGAGACAGTGAATTCCCTCTGCCTGGCTAAAACACTAATTGTTGTCTCCTGGCCATGTGCCCCATCACCAACACATACCTCCTATAGACACATTCTCGAACATAAAAGCATCTAGGTCAAACCCATTGTATTTCTTTGTTTTCTTTAAGTAGTTTTAAACAAAGATGTCAAGACAACTCAGTGATCAAGCCACAGACTAATAGAATTAGAAATGAGAACTAAGAAAATACTCAAAAGGATATTTCCAACTTGCTTCAAGAACAAAATGCTTACAATGCCATAAGAAGACTGAAAATCCGAGAAAATAGATTTGATTTTATTAACAAACTCTGAGAGCTACAGACATTACCCCCTACAGAGTGGTCCGCCGTACAGCTATTGGTTAGTATTTCTTACCCCTTGCTGTTATATCGAGGGCAAAACATACAACTTCATGAACATTTCTGAGGTTGTTTCAATACAAATCTCTCTTCTACCCTCTACCTCAAATTTTAAAACTGAGAACATAGATTTCATTAAGTATATTCTTAAAACTGGTTCAACCCTGCTCCATTAACCATGCTTATCAACTTAATGTTTACATTTGTGACTGAAAATAAAGCAAGAAAGGGAATAATAGTTTCACCAGCTCTGTGGGTCTGCTGTGAGCAGAGCTGACTTAGAAGAAGAAATGTGTTATGACTTGAATTTTAAAATGTTCTCTGAAGGCTTGTGTGTGTAAACACTTGGCCCTAGCCCACAGACCTGTTTCCAGAGACTGAAACATGGGGACTAACTGGCCTATGTGGATATGTAGTGGTGGTCCTAAAAAGTTATAGTTGCCCAAGTTGTGGCCAGGGCTCTGCGCTTTCTGGTCAGCTATAGAGAGGTTAGCAGGATGCTGCACAAACCCACCCTGAAGCCCCTATGTCTTCCTTGCCATAATGAAATGTATTCTCTCAATGAGACAAAATCAGCCCATCCTCCCTTACCTTGCTTATTGTGAGGTATTGGTAGCAGCCATAAGAAAAGCAAAGGGTAACTAACAAGAAAAGATAAGCACTGGATATAACCTTAGCCATAGTTATAACTCTGTTACCAATGATGAATTGAAAGCAGCTCTATGGTGACCTAGGATGCTGGAGAAAAACTAAGAATTAAAGCAGAAGTCCTATCTTGTAAAATGTATCCTGACTCACAAAACTATACCAAACCCAACCATAATATGCAAGATATTTAATGCCAGTTCATTTGGGTTTCTGTGTACAAGACAAAAAAAAAACAAAAAACAAAAAACAAATAAACAAATGGGAAAAATCAAAGGTGCCCTATTCAGCTACCACAGTTAAACCAAGACATAATTCCCACAGGACTCTTCATCTCCACCCTGCACAATGCTCTTCTCAGTCTCAGGGTTGGGACACAAGAGTCCTTTGTACATACAAATACAGACTCTGCTCCCAACTACCACAGGCCTTTTGTGAATATGTGTCTCTTCTTCCTGGTTCAAGCTTCCCCATGGGGGAAGATATGGTTAATGCATCCAAATAACAGCTTACAATCAATTATGCCATCATCTGAAAGCCTTTTTTGGCCACCAGACCAAAGGTGTCAGCTTCCTACCACAAGGTCACTGGCACGATGCTCCTTTGCTTTACTTTAAGCCACCATTATAACATGCTCACTTTTGTGGTTGTAAAAATGTCTGTCCAGAGTCCTTACACTCTATTTCATGCAATGTTATAATAAGCTCAATTAGGGCACAAACCCAGTCTTTTGGTCTCGATGCAACTTTGAGTATTGCGACTTTTTAGTAAATGCTCACCACCAAGTCATTAAATAAATAACAGAAAAAGAGATCAGTCTCCCACGTAACAGAATATCAACAGTTTGTATATTGTCCTGCGCTCAGGCAGGGGGTGCAGATGCCCATGTTCACTGGACAGCCATCTTCGCTCTCACCCCTTTATCCTCAAGGTGCCACTGTCAGGGGTAAGGGAGCAGCGACTCTGTCTCACACTGTCATCCTCAGCAGCACCAAGAACTTCCTTAATTTTTCAAGGACCCCAAAACCCAAAATTCATGGCTTCGATGCAGAAAAGACTTTCAGGATTAGCCGGTATAAAGCAGAATCGGCGATTTTATTAAAGATATTTTAATATACGCATAAAGGTTGGGAAAAAAAGAGAGGTGCTCAGTAGAAAAGAATTACCAAGCGGGGTGCAGACTCCGCAAGAGGAAATTACAATGAAGTGTCTTGCTCCTGTGTAAGATTCCGTTAGCTATGAGGTTTTAGCTCAAGGGACTGCTGAAAGTACATTCTTTCACCTCCTCTGCTCTGTTTTGATAAGTGAGATTACGGGATGGCTCCAGAGGTGCCCAGGGTGGGTTATAATCGCAGCAAGTTAAAAACAGAAGCCACAAGGGATATGAAATTCCTAGAAATGTTCCAGTTTACAGCTGGAAAGGGGGAAAGTCCTAGAATCCAGGCCCAAGACGTTTTCAACAAGTACTTGAAATTCTAGGTTTTAGTTACAAATGCATTTGCTCAGCCATCAGCTATCCCCCAGACTACAAATCTCTGTATGTATTTTCCCTCGTCACTGGATAGTTCGAATCTAGTGTTCTCTGTGATGAGCCTGTTCCTTTTCTCCTCTAAATTCCCTTTGTTCTCCATCCCTGTGCATGACAGGACGCTGCATTCAGCTACTCCAGACTAAACTCCAGATGTCATACCTGATTCTCCTTTCTCATATACTCTACATCTAGACTCAACTTTCCTTCCTGTTCAGAACCTATAGTGGCTCCAGTAATTCTTAGAATAAAATTTCAAATTATAATGTAACTTTCAGATAAACCATGGTGCAAATGTGCAGCAGAGATCACAGGATGCGACATGGAGTAAGACGAGGCTTTGGTAGCCAAGGGACACACCTCTGAAAAAGAAACTGCTAGGCTGTTGACAGCCGAACTCACACCAAAATCCACATCTGCATATTTTCTGGCTTTTGTTTTATTTATTTATTTTTGTCTAGTGTAAATATCTAGAGGGAAAGAAAGGAAAATTTTACGATTTTTTTTCTCTCTCTAGAACTGTCTAAAATAGTGAATACCACCCTCCTCCCCCAAACCTCATCACGAATTCCAGTCTCCCTCTCGTGACACAGTGGTCCTTTGTCACCTCCTCTGTCTCATTTCTTCCATTGTCCCCTTCTTTGCTAATTCAGCTGTTCTATCAACCTTGCCATATCTCAAGGATACACATAATCACTGCAAAGTTTTTGCACTTCTTTTCTTGTGCCCCAAAGGCTTTCTTCTCCCAGATACCTCCCTTCCTCAACCTTTATGTCTTTCAGAGCACATCATAGCCAAGCACACTTGTACACAACTATAATCCAAGCACTGCGAATATGAAGGCAGAAAGATAATGAGTTTCAGGGCAATGCAGCCAGTATAATAAGATTCTTTCTGAATTTAAAAATAAAAAATCCATCCTTACTGAAATGGAAGGCTCTTCCTCATCATGATCTAAGACAGCTCCTGTTACTCTACCGCTTATTATCATTTTTGTGCTTTTAATGGCACTTATCATTAAGGGCATTGTGGTCCATGTTTATTCATTTAACTCCTAGAGGTCTGCCTATGTGGCTAAGCATCTAGACACTCAATAATTACCCCACGAATGAATGAATAAATGAATGAATATGAGTGCCAGTGTCAACTATGTTGAATTATCTGGCAGTTTGGATTTTTCAAGTTCATTTGAATTTGAATAGGAAGTTAATAACTAAGACTAAAAGGGATAGCAATGCAAAATACAATTTAAAAATGATTAGCTCAGAATGATTGCCAATCTCTCCAAACCGCTTATGAAAAATAAAAGCTTTATTGTTGTCATTTTCTAATTGATTTAAGAAACTGCAGGATCAGACAAATTATTTCTTTTACAGTTTCCCTTTAGCCTTTCTCTGGAGAGACTGTCATCAGCTTCTAATCTGACAGCATTATAGCAATGTTATTATGTGTCAATGCAAAAATGGTGTCATTTATAAGGGAAAACAGCAGCACCGAAAGCATAATACTGCTAAATGATTCACCCTTGATTATTGGACAGGTAAAGTATGAGGTGTGGACAGAAAGTTAGTGACAGGCTTTCTCTCTTGTCTTACTGTTAGAGACAGACACTTAATTTCTGAGTTAAGCAATAACAAAGCAAAACTGAAGACAAAGTGACCCTGTGATTTCTATCTTAGCTAATGCAAACTTTACAGTCATATTTCCAGGATGCCACAGGAGAACTAAAAGAATTATCATATATACCCTCCTCCATTTCTTTGAAGTTGGAGTGAGACTCGTGTTCTGTTCTGTGCTCTTCTACATCTGGTCAACCAGAGCCAATGCATTCTCTCTGCTAAGTCATCAATTTGGGGCACTTGATAGTCTCTGCTTATCTTGATAAATTACAAAATAGTTCCCTGATCAGTCTTCCCATAGTCAGCTTTTCTTCCTTCTGGTCCACTCTGTACTATACAGCATTGCTATTCTACTATGTACTAATGTCCTCTGTTTATTAAAAGCATATAATATCTTCCCTCTGCTCTTAGAAAGATCATATATGTATTGTTCTCAATAAAGTCTCCAGCTCATTTTGAATTACCCTTATTTCTTTATAGAAAAACCATAGGAAGCTCTTATTCTTCAAAAGTGCCAACAAACCTTTTTCAGCATCATTCTGGTTTTTTTCCAAAGGTGGTTTCACTGTGAGAACATCTCAGTACCATCAGACTAAAAGTACCTCCTCTAATCCTCATAGCTCTGAACACTTTCGTCCTAACTCATGATACAATGGCAGATCAAATGTGTTTATGTGTACAGTATTTGTCATCTAAATCACAGTGTACACATTCTGAAAAGAGCTATCCTTATGGTATTGTTCACTGCTATTCTCCAACATTTGGGATAAAGTCTATAAAAAGTAAAAATGCACTAAATATTTATGATGCAATTGCATGAGAATATATAGGCAGACGACAATGGGGATTTCAGACTACATCTAAGGGAATTTTCTGAGCAGCAACACTGGGTAGGAATGCAAGAAAAAATGTGGAAAAATCATTTCCAATGTAAACTCTTTAAAAAATAGAATATATTTATATCTGTCTAGATCTTCACTGCCCAATCCTGTAGCAAATGGCTACATAAGCCTATTGATGTTTTAGAATGTGGCTAGTCTTGATTAAGAAATCCATTACAGAGACTTAGTTTAAATAAATCACTTCATTAAAACTCTTAAATTGTATATTGGTTATTTGTTGAGATGATATTTTGAGTACATTAAATGACAGAAGTTGGTAAACTTATTCTTACTTTTATCCTTTTACTTTTTCAACATTACTGTGAATTTAAGATGCATAGGGCACATCTTATGTAAACTTTCTACTAGACCTGAGGATTCCATAATTTGAATATTTTATGTCTTCTCTTAAATGTGTACTGAATCTAAATCCCCCAACATAAGAGGTGGTACTGTTAGGAGTTCTTAAGCCACGAAGATCCCACTCTTGGGGAGGAATAAGGGCCTCATTAAAGAGTCACAGGCTGCTTACACCTGTGTGCTTTGGTATTCATTCTGCCATGGGACATGAAATCTCTCCCATGCAGAGGATGTCACAACAAAATACCGCCCTAACAGTAGAGATCTGCAACTATACCAGATGCCAAAGATGCTGATGCCTTGATCTTGGATTTGCCAGCCTCCAAAATGTCAAGAAATAAATTTCTGCTTACTTTAAGCATTACATTTCACTTTGTAACTTCAGTAGGTTTAGGGACAAGAGTGACCCTGCCTAAAGCTAGGAATGCCATGACAGAACGAGCCACAGTCAGGTGTGGGATGGGCAAGGAGTTAGAAGGAGCTTCCTGCATTGACGCTGTGCTCCTGCTCCCCAGGCACCTCCCTGTGCTGCTTTACTACATAGACAAATGCTTTCTCAATAGATCAACTTATTGGCCACACAGTCTTTACAAACTGTGTTTCAAAGGCTCTCCCCTTGCTTTTCTTTAACCAATATCCTCGTTTGCAAAATTCAGCTTTCTTATTTTCCTGAAATATAAATGGTCAGTCTATTGAGAGAAAGAACCCAAAGTAACTAGAAAATAAACGTCACAGGTGGCAATTGTGTTTAACAATTATACACATAGTTTGGTAAATTTTCTCTGTTTTTATGAAAGTTTCACAACAATATCAAGAATGCATGCACATCCACACACAAATACAGACACATGCTTGAGACTTCTTTAGTATACCTGTAGAAGGTTGGCCATTTTTCCACATTCCTCTGAAGACGCCAATAAAAGTGACCACAGGATTCATCTTGATTTCTTAGCATCCTAACACAACACAGTATTTGGCATAATGGAAGTGCTCAGCAAAACTGTTCTTGAATTCACTGCATGAACATTATTTTCTTTATTCCTAATTCATTATTTCTTTATTCTAACATTTTCTACTTCTAACACTGTGGTGGTTTGAAAAAATGACCCCATAGGCTCATATCATTATTAGGAACTTCTCCAACACCATGCCAGTCTGCACACTGCCAGGCTTCTCATGACAATAATAGACTAAACCTCTAAGCCAGACTCAGCTAATGGTTTTTGTTATAGAAGTTGCCGTGGTCATGGTGCCTCTTCACAGCAAAAGAAACCCTAAGACACTTCCTATCAGTTTGATTTATAGGATTGTACTTAATGAGTGATTACCCGGGGTTTTATTTAATACCATTTCATAAATATGTATTCTGAGTGGCTAAATCAAAGATAGAGTCTTGAACTTTCTTATGATGCCTAGAATTATTAGGTAAGCACTTCACAATTTCTACATATAATGAGCTACAAACTGTAATCCTTAAGCCAAACACTATTCCTTCATGCACATATAGGACCAGGCCAATGTTATTAATAGATTCCATTTTGAGCATCAGGACATGTTTATCAGTAAAATCATTATTCACAGAACTTACTGAATTTACTTCTCAAACCTAAGCAATAATTTAGGATAAGCAACTGCCGCTAAAGTACGAAAGCAAAATGACTCATGTAATCATGAATTCTATAGGTATAAGTGTAATTTTTAAATTACATCAAAACTGTGTACTGCAACTTTTTTCTTATTGATCAGATTTAGATGAGTGGAGAAACACATAGCTGGAAGGACATAATGCACTAACATGAACAGCCTTCATGCTCGGCCAGCTCCAGCCACGTCCTTGCTTCTGTGTGAGGACACTCACTGAGGGGCACTGCAGCCTACCTACTGACTGCCAAAGCTCAGCAGGAGGAGATAGACAGGTAACCTTGATACCTCTGAGCTCCTGGGATTGCCTTTGTTTCAAGGCAAGCATCAGGTAATACAAACAGTTGAAGGTCACAGAAGTAAACAGCATGAGTCTGGATACTTTGGCTAATCCAAGAGCAAAGTGTGCCACTGGGCTGGGTCCAAGATCTCTGTGAAATCTGAATGTTAACTCCTCAGGTACCAGCTGGAACTTCCGTTTGGGGAATGTTTAATTGGATGATTCTCACCAAGGAGGCCCAACATCAAGTCAGAAGTTGTTTTGTTTCACAGCAAGTTTTTCTTTGATGTTGATAACCCAAACAGTCATACCCTAAGCATAATGCAGCTTAATCATAAAGGGTAAGTCTGTGTATTTTATAAACTTCAATAGTCAACCAGCATTTGTACATATATAGTGTTAATTTGGCCCATTGACACAGCCATTACTATTTTCATCCCTTGAGGCTACAGACTTCCTTGTCAACGGTCTATAGAGGTCCCTGGTTCTGGAAAGGCTCGATGCAGCAGTGTAGGGGAATACCAGGACAGGGAAGTAGGAGGGGGTTAATTGGGGAATGGGGGGGGGCTTATAGGATTTTCAGGGAGGGGAAGACCAGGAAAGGGGAAATCATTTGATATGTAAATAAAGAATATATCTAATAAAAATGAAAAGAAAATATGAATGGAAAATTATTGTCCCATTTCAGTAACTAGCAGTGAGTTGTAGGCATCATGGCAGTCACCTCTAGCCATTACATATCCCAATAAACAAAAGAATTGCCATTTGAAGAGATTCGACCAGTTTATACCCATTATCTGTTCAGTTAGATCACTATCTTGTTAAGAACTGTAATTTAAGAGCTGGGTGGTGGTGGTACAGGCCTTTAATCCCAGCACTTGGGTGGCAACGGCAGGTAAGTCTCTGAGTTGGAGTACAGTCTGATCTATCAAACAAGTTTCCAGACAGCCCTGGCTATACAGAAAATCTCTGTCTAGAAAAATAACAACAGCAACAAAAATAACGACAATTCACCTTGGATCAAATAATCAATGTTTGCAAAGAGGTTCCACACTTCTGAGTAACCTGCTGTGTGATGCTATAGCAGAAAGAGCCGGGGAAGAAAAATGAGATTCTAGAGGGTGGTAATAATACATGGAACAATTTCAAGCATCATAAATTAATTTAGGATATTTTATGAATTAATTGGCTATTGACTGAGAATCCTATGCACATTTGTAATTATATGTTTCCGTAGGAAATGTGATTTAAACGATATTCTGGAATAAATGCTGGGTTAACTCATTTCTTTCTTAGAAAAAGATTAAAATGAATAGTAGAAGAAATAGAGTTTGCCTGTCTCTTGAAAATTCAAGAAATGTATGGGTTCACACACTCAGTAATGGTCTTTAAGTAGACAGTCAAATGAATACAGCATTTGGGCTGCTGAGATCTTTAATAGAATATAAGACGCATGCGTAGAAAAGAGCCATCTCATTATCCTGATTCGGCCACGGAAGTTGCCAAGGGAGGCAGGCATGAAACAAATGATTTGAGAAAGCTGTAAGAAGTTGAAGGAAGGACAATTTTCTATGCAAAAATAAATGAAGCAGTCTAGTAAGAATTTTGGTTTCTTAAAAAAATGTTATGCTATGTAAATGTGTACATGTGTTTCTGTTTTAATCTCAGGTACAGGATAAGAGGCTACTTCACCTCAGGTGATTATGATTTTCCTCGTGCACTCACGGGGACATGATTTTTGCTAGAAGCAGACCATTTAATTCTGGTCACTCTGGAGAGGATGTAGATGGGAGAGGCCTGAGAGGGGCTGTGGCAGCAGCTGCTCCTGGTCCCTGCTGCTCCTGCTGCTGGTGGTTCCTGCTGTTGCATTTGCTAGACTTTTAGTTTACTATTGCTGGATATTCTGACAACAAAGATTGGACTTGTCCCTAGGAATCCGATACCCCTAATTAGCAAGAAGTAGTCTGTTGGTTCTATGACCCCCTTTCCCCCTAACCTTCTTTCTCTCCTACCTAGTGTTGGGGCAGTGGAAGGGATTAGGTTGGAATAAGGGTTGGAACTGTGAGAGATATAAGAACCCAACAGAATAGCTAAAAAATAAAGTATGCCAACAAAGTAGTATTTCTTGAGGCAGGAGAAAACACAAGCTTAGAAGAACCAAGAAGACACAGATGAAACCTGACTAGTAACTTGAGCTTGGGTGGGGCTTGTAAAGTCACAAGGACTTCTTGGTTTGGCCTAAAGAAACTGGAACTACCGAAAGGAGGTATTGCTTCTCATTTGCATTAGATCTCATTGGAAATCTCATCCAGTGTGTGGAAGGTTAGAGGACACAGCACGGGTGTAGAATACCAGTAAAATCACAATTCTGCTTAGAGAAAGAAGGTTTGGGGCACAGGAACATAAATATAAGACCTTGAGAGTTATTGTAGAAATTAATGAAATAGAAACAAAGGAAATAGTACAAAGAGACAAGGAATGTGAGAACTGGTTCTTTGAAAAGAAAAACAAGATCAACAGAATGATGATCTCTTACCCCAACTCTCCAGAAAGAAACAGAAGACCCAAATTAGCAGAAGCAGTGATGGACAAGAAAAAATTATAACAAACACCAAAGAAATTCTAACATTATAAGGAATACTTCAAAAATCATTGTTTTAAAAGAGGTGGTGAATTTGAGAGTAGGGAGGAATATACAGAGGAGATCAGAAGGCGGTAAGCAAAGGAAGAAATCTTGTAACCATATTATAATCTCACCAAACAAGCAAAAACAAAAAACAACAACAAAAAACGCTATGCTCCATTATACTAAAGAAATGTCTAAAAAAAATTTTGGTAAGTTTCTATATTCAACTCAACCACCAAAGTTAAACCAAGAAAAGGTTAACAACATAAACAACCAGACATTGAAATAGTTATAAAACAGTTATGAAAAAAACTCTACCAAGTTAAAAAGCCCAGGACCAGATGGATTCACAGGAGAATTATACCAGACTTTCAAAGAGCTACAACTAATACTTCTCAATTTATCTTTTCAAAGAAGGAAACAGAAGAAGCACTTCCAACTTCTTTCTACAAAGCCAGTATTACTCAAATACCAGGTAAATCAAGATAGCAAAGGAGAAGTAAAATGAGCAGTTCCTATATTAAGTTCCATATAAGTCATGGTATTGTTCACCAAGACAAGATTAGAGAGAGATGAGGTCATGTCTGGGCAGCAGATGCATAGTTTAATTTGGATGCATGAGTTGGTGATTACCTATGGAACATAAAAAGACTGATAAACAGGTAGCCATCTGTGAGTGAGACTCATGTAAGATAATTTGGGTGTTAAGTACAGGGTTTCTCAGCCATTTGAGATTCCTCTGCTGTTTAGTTCTATACTTCATATTTTGATTGGGTTGTTTGGTTTTTTAGCTTCTTGAGTTCTTTATATATTTTGTATATTAGCCCTCTATAAGATGTGGGGTTAGTGAAGACTTTTTTCCCAATCTGTAGTTTGCCAATTTGTCCTATTGGCTATGTCCTTTGCCTTACAGAAGCTTTCCAGTTCCATGAGGTACCATTTAGCAACTGTTGATCTTAGAGCCTGGGCCATTGGAGTTCTGTTTAGGAAATTTCCCCCTGTGCCAATGAGTTCAAGGTTCTGTCCCAATTTCTCTTCTATTAGATTCAGTGTATCTGGTTTTATGTTGAGGTCCTTGATCTGCTTGGACTTGAGTTTTGTGAAAGGTGACAAATATAGATCTATTTTCATTTTTTTCTACATTCAGATTGCCAGTTAGACCAGCACCATTTATTGAAGATGCTTTCTTTTCCATTGTATATTTTTGGTTTCTTTGTCAAAGATCAAGTATCCATATGTGTGTGGTTTTATTTCTGGGTCTTCAGATCTATTCTGTTGATCTACCTGTCTGGATCTGTACCAATACCATGCAGTCTTTATCACTATTGCTCTGTAGTATAGCTTTAGGACAGGGAAAGTGATTCCCCCAGAAGTTCTTTTATTGTTAAGAATTGTTTTTACTATTCTGGGTCTTTTTGTTTTTCCAGATGAATTTGAGAATTGCTCTTTCCATATTTTTGAAGAATCATGTTGGGATTTTAATGGGGATTGTGTTGAATCTGTAGATTGCTTTGGGTAGGATGGACATTTTTACTATGTTAATTCTTACAATCCATGAGCATGGGAGATCTCTCAATTTTCTGAGTTCATCTTTGACTTAAAGAAATGTTCAAAGTCCTTAATGATCAGAGAAATGCACATCAAAATGACCCTGAGATTCCACCTTACACCAACCAGAATAGTAAAGATCAAAAACTCAGGTGACAACACATGTTGGTGAGGATGTGGAGAAAGAGGAACACTTCTCCTTTGCGGGTGGGATTTAAAGCTGGTAAAACCACTCTGGAAATCAACCTAGAGGTTCCTCAGAAAATTGGAAATAGATCTATCTGAAGACCCTGCTATACTACTCTTGGGCATATACCCAAAAGACGCTCTGCCATGCCACAGGGACACTTGTTCCACTATGTTCATAGCAGCCTTGTTTGTGTTACCAGAAGCTGGAAACAACTGAGATGTCCTGCAACAGAAGAATAGATACAGAAAATGTGGTTCATTTACATAATGGAATACTACTCAGCTATTAAGAACGAGGACATCATGAGTTTTGCGGGCAAATGGGTGGAACTAGAAAATATTCTGAGTAAGGTAACACAGACCCAAAAGGATATGTGTGGTATGCATTCACTAATAAGTATATATTAGCCAAAATAAAGAGTACAGAATTCTCAGGATACAATCCATAGAAGGCAAGAAGGCTAACAAGCTGAAGGGCCCAAGTTAAGATGCCTCAGTTCCACTTGGAAGGAAGAAAGCAATCACAGAATGGGGGAGAATAGGTGGGAAAGGTGACAGGGAGGAGGAAAAAGGGAACATTATCTGGTAGGACATGGGAACAGGACTGAAGCCCTGAGGGCCAGCATATAGAATTGAAACAGGCAACCTCAAAAGGTAGGAAGGGGAAAGAGGCCCTCTAAAAAGTACTAGAGACCTGGGAGGTCAGAGACTCTCAGGACTCAAAGCAAAGGACTTTAGATGAAATGCCCTACAGTGGGGAGAGGGAACTTGTAGAGTCCACCTCTAGTAGGAAGACAGGGCATCGAGTGGAGGGATTGGGTTGCCATCCCACAGTCAAAAACTCTGACCCAGAATTGTTCCTGTCTGAGAGAACTCCAGGGACAGAAATGGAGAAGAGCCTGAGGAAAAGGATGTCCAGTGCCAGGTTTAAATTGGGATCCCGCTCAGGAGGAGGCCCCAAGGCCTTGACACTATTACTTATGCTATGGTGTGCTTACAAACAGGGCCTACCATGACTGCCCTCCAAAAAGCCCAACAAGCAGCTGAAAGAGTCAGATGCAGATATTTACACCCAACAAATGAACAGAAGCTGCTGATCCCTGTGGGTGAATTAGGAAAAAGCTGGAAGAAGCTGAGGAGGAGGGAGACCCTGTAGGAAGACCAGCTCTCTCAGCTAACCTGGACCCCTGGGATCTCTCAGACACTGAGCTACCAACCAGGCAGCATACACCAGCTGATGAGACCCCCCCCCCCACACACACACACATGTAGAGCAGAGGACTGCCTGGTCTGGCCTCAGTGAGAGAAGATGTGTCTAACCCTCAAGAAACTTGGTGCCCCAGGGAGTGGGCAGGTCTGGTGGGGTGGGGGTGGGGCGGGGGTGGGGACAGCCTCTTGGAGATGGGGACAGGAGGTGCGGGATGTGGAATAGTCAGAGAGTGAACAGGGAGGGGTATAAAGTCTGGACTGTAAAAAGAGATTAAAGAATAAATAAAAAAAATTTTAAAAAAAAAATACAGGCTTTCAAATCACAGGGATAGAGATTGGAAGTCTAGAGAACAAATTCCTGTCTGAAATACATGAGATGAAACACTGAAGAGTAAAGAGGAATGATGGTTGTAGAAAAAGAAATAGTGTCATTGATATAAACTAAAAGGATTTAACAATGGAGAAAGTGGTCAACAAGGGTGATCAACTAAGAGGAAGACTGATGAATATCCACAGGCATGAGGCCCTTGACAGGAAGTGGCCGTGTTGGGAAAAGAGATACAGTGGAGTAGAGTATGGGGGAGCTGAACTGTTACAGCTCACAATGCAGGTGACGGTTGAGTAGATGATCCTTAAAATATGTGTCTCTTAAGGGGTCAGTAAGGGGAATGTATGCAGTGAGGGTACCCGGGGTTTCAGGTGGGAGAGGATCTGCTTTTCCTTGCCCAGGTTAAGCAGACAGCAAAAAAAAAAAAAAAAAAAAAAAAAAAAAAAAAAAGGAAAGAAAATTTGAAGAAATGGGGTAAAACAACTCAAGTAATCAAAAAATGAGAAGAGGTAGAAAGGAAGCAAGGGATTCAAAAAACAGGTAGAACATGATATATCTTTGAAAAGAGGAACAAAATAAAGGACATCAGGCTAAGACAAGGCACTCCCTTTGCTGCTGGAGTCGGGAATATTCCTGCTTATTGTTTCCACGGTGTCTGCACTACAAACAGAAATGGGCCCATCCGCTGAGAGGAGGTAAGGTTGGTCACGTGTCAGAAGAGTTGGTAGTAAACACAGCTCCTAATGTGTCGGATGAGTTGTTCACAAAAGCATGGAAGACATCATTTATGACGGTGCAACTGCGAAGGAAAAACCAAGGAGTGAACCTCCTTATTTCGCAGCCAGAAGGTGCTGATGAAGTGGTGCTGGCAGCCGTGCCTGCAATGCCAGAAGCTTGGGGAGCGGAATATTCTTGGAACAAGACAGAGGGGATGCTGAGTGTTGCTGGACGGCATAAGGCTCATGGAGCAGGAAGGCTCAGGACGGTGAAGGAGGAATGGATTGCAACTGCAGTGTGGTTGAGTAGCAAATGCCAGACCATTACCTCAGTGATAGATTTGTTCGTTTTGGTATTTGCTGTGCTTGCTTGGATGTTATTGCTATGTCTAGAGATTGAGTATGAACCGTAAGTGTTCTTTGCATTTGGCAATGATCTGATCCAGGCATTATGTGGTCTACTGGTTCTGACCGAGAGGGTTATCTATCCTTGAAGTCTGTTGATATCAATCAGCTCCCATTCATTA
Source organism: Apodemus agrarius (assembly GCA_964023405.1). Classification (NCBI taxonomy): domain Eukaryota; kingdom Metazoa; phylum Chordata; class Mammalia; order Rodentia; family Muridae; genus Apodemus; species Apodemus agrarius. Next base: position 106,545,835 of record OZ030013.1, on the reverse strand, counting down.
CTCATGACAAAGTCTCTAGCCCTTGTGGAAAAGGTTTTCATATGTGATCCGAGGAGCTAAGGGATGCCACATCCTAAGATCTGCAGGATGATGGACACATTTAAAATTTAATTAAAAGATACATTTCCGCTTTTATTTCTAGAGTTTTCATACCGTTGAGAGTCTCATGTCAAAGGGGACGTTTCATTGCACAACACTTTAAACTGATGGCTTATTTGCGGTGGCTATGTGCCAGCTTACAACCATAGCCTAATCACACTACAGACAAAGGGAAATGAAGTAAGAGCATGAGCAAAGGTACACTGGACACGCTTCATTCATTCCACACAACGGAACGACTTGAGGCATTAATATTAATCATGATGTACTAAAGCGGAAAAGAAAACCATGAACTTCACATTAGATCAGTCTCACAACTGTAACTAAAATTAAAATGCAATGGTGAGAAGCTCTTGAGAGGTAGATGAGAGGACAGAAGGGGGAAGGATGGATGAGTGAGAAGAAAGAGACTGGTAGACAGAATATCTAAGTCAGAAACTTCAATTAATATCCGTTAAATTTTGATCATTAAAAATGGAGAGATCTAAGATGTATTTGAATATTTGAATAACAACAGAAAAGTAACTGTGATCAAACAATTAAGCAGTTTATTCTGTGCTTGTCTTCAGTGAAGCCTAACACGCTTTATATGTAAAGCTAGACCCAGGCTCCGAGGATTAAATTGGAGAATCATGAATAGATAAATTAATCTGTTCAAAATTACATAGGAGAGAAGCCCTGACCAATCAAATATTAGTGTTTCGCCCACTGTGAAAGCATGCTGAGACTGTCCTAAGAGAGATTTAAAAAATATTTTAAGTATTAAAAAATTATAAACTAGACACAACAGAAAAATGAAGAAAGACTTGGATGTTTTTCATCTTAGATGGACTCTTACTTATTACAAATACTTCAGCAGTCACATTCAGAGTTTCCTAGTAACTGTTTCTGGGTTGAATGAATGCAGTATTCTCAGACAATTGAAAATTTAAGTGAGACTCAGTTATTCACTTATACAGTTTTATTGAACATCTCTGTCCTGTCTTCCTGTCACCAATTCACATTGGTTATAATTCTAATGACACAGACTCTCCATTTTGTTTGCTAGCAGGCATCCGTAAAGGACTCTGCTCTGATGCTGAGACTCTGTCTACATTCCTTATACACTACAGAAGAATAGGTTTGGCCAAGCCTGGGCCTATGGTGGGTTACAATGGAAATTAGCATGAGAGTAGTTTCAGATGGGGCCAGAAAGATGTCTCATTGGGCAAAGTCTCTGGTAGCAAAGCCTGATGACCTAGCTAACATCTTCAGATCCCACATAGTGAAAGAAGAAAAACTGACTCCCACAAGTTGTCTGCAGACATCTGCATGCATGTTATGGAACATATATGTGACTATACAGAAACACACACCAAAACAAACAAATAGGTAGGTAGGTAAGTAGGTAGGTAAGAAAGTAGGTATGTAGGTAGATAGATAGATAGATGTAAACATATATTTGAAAATAGTAGCTTCAGAGACTTCCAAATGCCTCTGAAATGAGTGAAGTTCTCAGGAACATTAGGGGAAGAAGGAAGGATTCCCAGCTGTCTCAGTGACGTGTCAGCCTTAGCACAGATACCCTTAACCTATTAGTCTTTTGGTCTTCATGTTATTTGTTACTTCTTCCAAGACTATGTGAATAAAACTAAATTAGTATTAATTGTTCATATAATATAAAACTCTTGGGGTAAATCTGACTTTAGACCCAAGGATTCAAACAAATCCATGTGTTGTGGTTTGAATATAAAGAGTTTTTTCATAGGTCTGCATGTTTGAGTAATTGTATACAAGTTGTTTGGAGAGGCTATGGAACCTTCTGGAAGTGGGGCCTAGCTAGGAGAAGTAGGTCACAAGATAGTGGACCTTGAGGACTATGGTGCCCTCAAATGCTACATAACAGGAAACTCCCATACATCCCCACTGCCATTGCCACCAGCAGGCCTCACCACCATTCCTGCCTCCAATAGAATAGGCTAATAACCTCTGAACCATGGAATAAATCCCTCTTCATTTAAATTGTTTCTGTCAGGAGTTTAGTTCCAGCAATGAAACTAGTGATTAATAAGCTATCCCTGTCTAGCTGTTGTCTCTCCATCTTAGGAAAGATAGAGTTGATGTATCCTACAGTGAGCTTGAGATAGGTTCATACAGATCACATTTTTTTCCTCATCCATGCTCCATCTTTCCTTATCCTTGTCTGTTAGAGAACAACAACAGCTGTTTCTCTCAGGATTGACAGAGCTGAAGGTTCACTCCACTGGCCCCAATCTGGTCATGTGACTTCCTCTAACCAAATGATTATGATATAATGAAGTAATATTAACTCAGAGGCCAAAGGCAAAATAGTATTGTTATTGGGAGAAAAAAATATTGGGAGACAAAACAACAGAAACCAAGGAAATCCAAAAAATCATCAGATCCTACTACAAAAACCTTTATTCAACAAAACTGGAAAATCTGGATGAAATGGACAATTTTCTAGACAGATACCAGGTACCAAAATTAAATAAGGATCAGATAAATGATCTAAAAGCCTTACAATCTCTAATGAAATAGAAGCAATCATCAATAGTCTCCCAACCAAGAAAAGCCCAGGACCAGATGGGATTAGTGAAGAGTTCTGTTGGACCTTCAAAGAAGACCTAATGCCAATACTCCCTAAACTATTCCAAAAGATAGAAACAGAGGAACCCTACCCAATTCTTTCTATGAAGCCACTATTACTCTGATACCTAAACCACACAAAGAACCTATAAAAAGGGAGAACGTCAGACCAATTTCCCTTATTGATGCAAAAATACTCAATAAAATCCTTGCAAGCCAAATCCAAGAACGCATCAAAATAATCATCAATCATGATAAAGTAGGCTTCATCCTAGGGATGCAGGAATGGTTCAATATAAAGAAACCCACCAATGTAATCCACTATATAAACAAACTCAAAGAAAACAACCACATGATCATCTCATTAGATGCTGAAAAAGCATTTGACAAAATCCAATACTCCTTCATGATAAAAGTCTTGGAAAGGTCAGGGATTCAAGGCTTTTACTGTGTTTAGGTATAAACACAGTAAAAGCAATATACAGCAAACCAGTAGCCAACATCAAACTAAATGGAGAGAAACTTGAAGAAATTCCATTGAAATTAGGGACTAGATAAGGTTGCCCACTCTCTCCATACCTATTCAATATAGTACTCGAAGTCCTAGCCAGAGCAATTAGACAACAAAAAAAGATTAAAGGTATACAAATTGGAAAGGAAGAAGTTAAAATATCATTATTTGCAGATGATATGATAGAATACTTAAGTGACCCCCAAAATTCCACCAGAGAACTCCTAAACCTGATAAGCAACTTCAGCAAAGTGGCTGGATATAAAATTAACTCAAACAAATCAGTGACCTTCATATACTCAAAGGATAAACAGGCTAAGAAAGAAATTAGAGAAACAAGTACTTTCATAGTAATCACAAATAATATAAAGTATCTTTGTGTGACTCTAATTAACAAGTGAAAGATCTGTATGAACTTCAAGTCTCTGAAGAAAGAAATGGAAAACGATCTCAGAAGATGGAAAGATCTCCCATGCTCATAGATTGACAGGATTAATATATTAAAAATGGCCATCTTGCCAAATGCAATCTACAGATTCAATGCAATCCCCATCAAAATTCCAACTCAACTCCTCATAGAGTTAGAAAGAGCAATTTGCAAATTCATCTGGAATAACAAAAACCCAGGATATAGAAAACTATTCTCAACAATAAAAGAACTTCTGGGAGAATTACCATCCCTGACCTCAACCTGTACTACAGAGCAATTATGATAAAAACTGCATGGTATTGGTACAGTGACAGGAAAGTGGATCAATGGAATAAAATTGAAGACCCAGAAATGAACCCACACACCTATGGTCACTTCATCTTTGACAAAGGAGCTGAAACTATCTAGTGGAAAAGAGACAGCATTTTCAACAAATGGTGCTGTTTCAACTGGCAGTAGAGGAATGCAAATGTATCTCCTTGTACAAAACTCGAGTCCAAGTGGCTCAAAGACCTCCACATAAAACGAGACACACTGAAACTAATAGAAAAGTAAGCTGGGAAGACCCTCGAGCACATGGGCACAGAGGAGATGTTCCTGAACAAAACACCACTAGTTTATGCTCTAAAATCAAGAATTGACAAATGGGACCTCATAAAATTTCAAAGCTTTTGTAAGGCAAAGGACACTGTCAAAAGGACAAAAGGGCAACCAACAGACTGGGAACAGATCTTTACCAACCCTACATCTGATAGAGAACTAATATCCAATATATACAAAGAACTCAAGAAGTTAGACTCCAGATAACCAAATAACCCTATTAAAAATGGGGTAAAGAGCTTAACAAAGAACTCTCAACTGAGGAATATCAAGTAGCTGAGAAGCACCTAATGAAATGTTCAACATCATTAGTCATCAGGGAGATGCAAATCCAAACAACCTTGAGATTCTACCTCACACCAGTCAGAATGTCTAAAATCAAAAACTCAGTTGACAGCAGAAGCTGGCAAGGGTTTGGAGAAAGAGGACCACTCTTCCATTGCTGGTGGTACAACCACTCTAGAAATCAGTTTGATGGTACATCAGAAAATTGGACCTAGTATTATGAGAGGACCCAGCTATACCACTCCTGGGCATATACCCAGAAGATGCTCCAACTGGTAATAAGGATATATGTTCCAGTATGCTCACAGCAGCCTTATTTATAATAGCCAGAAGCTGGAAAGAATCCAGATGGCCTTCAACAGAGGAATGGATACAGAAAATGTGATACATTTACACAATGGAATAATACTCAGCTATTAAAAACAATGAATTCATTAAATTCTTAGGCAATGGATGGAGCTAGAAAATATCCTGAGTAAGGTAACCCAATCACAAAAGGACACACATGGCATGTTCTCACTGGTAATTGGATATTAGCCCAAAAGCTCAGAAAACCCAAAATACAATTCTCAGACCACCTAAAGCTCAAGAAGAAGAAATACCAACTTGTGGATGCATCAGTCCTTCTTAGAAGGGGGAAAAGTACATGAGATTTAGTGAAAAGTTTTTGCACAAATATTAAAGCTGTTCTCTTTTCTGGAAGTCTTGAAGTAGTTAAGATGGATCAAGTCCGATTCTGTTTCCTTTCCAGATTAGTTATGCTTAAGAAAAAAGAGGGTTTCTGTTTCTCGTGGTTCAAGGGCGGTACGTAAGTTAAGACAGCAGGAACTTGAAGCCCCTGGGTGTGTTGCATCCACAGTGAGAAAAGGCAGTGAATGTCTATCCTAGGCTCACTTCCCTCTTACATAGTCTAGAATCTCAACTCAGGGAAGAGTGCCTCCCACAGTGGGAGAGGTTTTCAACCCAGCCAAGATAAACCTCCCACATTCTTTTAGGCATTCCAAGAGGCCTAAAAGTCATCAGTTTGAAAACTGAGGTTAACCATCAGATCCTCAAAAAGTGCAGTTACAATCTCATTTCATCCCAGAGAACACAGAATAATTATAAAGAACAAGGCAGCAATTATCTTTCTTAACATTTTGAAGAGTCATTTCCCTATGGTCAGGATATATTCATACAAGATTCTATTAATGTAATTAGCAGCTATGATAACCACTTAACACAATGTCTTTGTTAAAAATTAAGATATTCCTCAAATAATTTTCAACTCCATCTTTCCCACTAATATGTACCCTCCCATGGAGGCTAGGTGAAATATAAAATTATTCTAATGGGAGTAAAAAAACATAATTTGTATATGGCCACAAAGATTCTCTAGTCTAATCTGATGAAAATTTTCTAATTAAATGACATCATTGTAGAAGTAATTTTTGCCTCTCCTGTATCAGTGAAGTTTAATTCTGTTTCTTTTCCTGCCAACTTCCCAATTGCTATTTTTTATTGGTTATTTTATATATTTACATTTCAAATATTATCCCCCTTCTCGGTTTCCTCTCCACAAGACCCCATCCCATCCCCCAACCCCTGCTTCCATGAGGGTGTCCCCAATCCACCCACCCATTCCAGCGTCACCACCCTGGTCCAACTGGCTACTGTGTTCAAAGTCTCCCATTCTAAAAGCTGGGATAAACTAGGAGCAAGGAAAATAGAGAGAGAGAAAAAATTCAATGATGAGGAAATAAGAGTCTCTTTAATCCTGAAGCAAATACAAAATGAATTCAATTTCCACAATAGTATTCTGATTTGCAGCCAAAGACCAAAGAAGACTGTGTTTACATTTCATTAGGAATGTATACAGGCCACATTCTCTTCTGGCTCACTAGAAGCCATGAAATGAGCTTGTTCCTCTCAGCTGTTCGATTCTGCAAGCTGAGGCTTGTTCTGTGCATTGAAGTGGACAGAAGCACACTGAGAGCCAGTTTTGAGTTTCAGCTTTGGAATAGTTATCCTTATTCTTGGCAGAATTCTTGGGTAAAGTGGAGGGATTTGCTTATAGCAAAAATAACAACTGTCATTCATTGATAGTCTATACTACATATCTAACACTAGATAGGCATTCATAAGTAATTTTCATATTGCAATTATCTTATCCTAAACCAGTGAAATATGTGATTGTATGTGAAAGAAGCTAAAGTTTGAAAACAGCAAATAACTTACTTGTATCCTAGAGAGGTACAGGTGTCAGGATGGGATTGGATCACAGGTCTCAAAAGTCAGTCTTTGATGGCTCCTTGCATATTTACACAGTGACTGAAAACTAATCTGTGATGTAGAATGGACCCAGCTACAGTTTTTTTTTTTAATTTAACTAAATATGTTAATTTTAGAAGTATTATACTGATTCTGTAAACATGTCAGTTGCAAACAGGACTGTTCTCAGTGATAAGATGTAGACTTGAGGATTGTTGATTGCCAAATTCATTGGCGTTCACATTTTTGAGTATTAACGCAGATTTGGGTGGTGCAGGGGTAGCAATCACTTTAATGAGAATGGTTTCCTCAGTAAATGCATTTGTGTTCTGAAGCTCAGTGGCGTCGGGTTTTGCTTCCTGCTCCACGGGTTTCAGATGACACTGCATGACCCACTCAGCAGTGCTCTTCAGGCCCAGGTTGGGCATTTTTTCTTCTGTGGGAAGTCCCCGTGGTAGCTTCAGGGGCTGCATGCACATCATGTGTTTAACCTCTCAGCTTTGCATTGGCCAACAGGATGTTCTTATGAATTTGAGGGCTGCGTGCCTTCTGTAGTCTGGGCATATTGATCATAGTCTATGCAGGCCTTTTTGTATTTCTTATTCTTGTAAGAATGTGCAGTTTATAAGGGTTCTGGGGGTTCTCACCATATTTTTCATGATCTTCAGGTATAGGCGAAAACAAAAATGTATCTGGATTTTTTTTTTTAATTTTTTTATTTTTTGGTTTTTCAAGACAGGGTTCCTTTGTATAGCCCTAGCTGTCCTGGAACTTACTCTGTAGATGAGGCTGGCCTTAAACTCAGAAATCCGCCTGCCTCTGCCTCCCAAGTAATGGGATTAAAGGCCCGAGCCACCACTGCCAAGCTGGAATTCTTGATCTGGTAAATTTTGACGAATCCAAACTCTATGAATGAGAGTCCGCACCCATTTTTACAGTCTATAGTCTCTCTGGAGCCCTTTGAAATACTGAGCTCAAAACCCTAGGCTAAGTGTAGTAATTCTTCTCTTTAGAGGCCGCAAGTGACAGCTGTGTCCAGTCTGAATATTCCTGCAACTGGAAAGAATGGAACCAACTCATTTTTTTAAACAAATTTTATTTTTCTTAAGAATTATCCAACCGGGCGGCGGTGGTGGCGCACGCCTTTAATCCCAGCACTTGGGAGGCAGAGGCAGGCGGATTTCTGAGTTCGAGGCCAGCCTGGTCTACAGAGTGAGTTCCAGGACAGCCCGAACTACACAGAAAAACCCTGTCTTGAAAAAAAAAAAAAAAAGAATTATCTGGAAATAAAGAAAATGCCTCAGGTTAGAAAGCTGATTCCAGAAAATTCTGGAAGTGGTTGGAAAAAATGATAGCACCTGAGTAGTTCCTAAAAGAGGTGCATTAAGAAGCTTGGTTAGGTATATTCATTTTTTCTAAAATCTACTAGATGATCTCACAGCTGCTTAGATATACAGTGATTACTTAATTTATTCACCCATCTATTTAACAGCATGTAAGGTGTACTGATCACTATGGACACTGGAAATACAGCAACAACCAAGGTAGGTATAGTCCCTATCTTTGGAGGACATGTATAGAAAAGGAAAATAAATAAGCAAGACAATAAACAAAACAGCCACAGATCAGGGTGAAGGAAATACTTCTATAGAAAAATCACTATAAGAGGTATTCCATCTTATTTATCAGGGGAAGCTTTATTGAAAATTAAAGGATAAAAAGAAGTTAAATATGAAAAATCCAGGATTACAAAGGCAGCAGAATCACAAAGCTGAACAAATTTAGGAACTGTGTATAGCTGTGGTAGAAGAAACTAAGGGTAAAAATCCAGAGCAATAGTAAGACCCTATTACTGAAGACACAACTTTCTTATGTCATTGGATATGGAGAAATCAAGCTAGTCAATAAATGCTAGCACCTGTGATTGGGCAGTGGAGGGGAAAGGTGGGAAAGTCAGGGAAGAGAAGCAGCAGGGATGATGAGGAGAGAAGAGCAGAAGAAAGCCATGATGGAGCAGAACTGTGTGACCAAGGAAAACTACAAGTAGCAAAGGGTCTTATAGGTGGAGAATAAGTTAGTATAGCACTAGATCTGCCCAATCTAGGCACATAGTTTATAATTATAGTAACTGGATTGTGTGGTTTTTATATGGGTTTATTGAGATTGGAAATAACTGCAATGAATAATAATTGCTCCTAGTAATATATTCCTATGCTCACAGATCAGAGTACTATTCAGTCCTCACTAGAGAAGCTCCTTCTTGCAGTAGGTGGTAAAGAACAAAGCAACCTGCGACTGGACATTAAGTCCTAAATGGCATGTCTTTCTGAGACCCCCTCCCCTCAAAGCTTAAGGTCCATTCTGAAGAAGGGACAGAGATATTGTGAGAGCCTGAGATGATGGATGATTCCAGAGAGAAACAGTGTCTTCGGACACAACAGGACTGACACACATATGAACTCACCAAACTGTAACAACATGATAGGTTCGAACCAGACATTCCAGCACTGAGAGATGGACATGCCTGATGCCTAAGAAGCTATTGACAACTGATAGCTGCTAAAAAATAAATAAATAAAACTGAGTTTTCTTCAATGAAGCATCACTGGATACATTAACCCAACTTACAGCTAATATCTACTTCATACTGAATGACTTCAAATGTCAGGGAAGTTGTTAGGGTCAGAACCTGGACCCTGCCAGTCCTAACATGCTAGGACTACCCACCCGTCCTCAACAGGGCAACTAAAGTGACAACTGTTAGTGAATAGCAGAGGAAAAATCCAATATAGCTACACTGGCAAGAGGAACAAATAAATAGATTTAATGATCGACACTTACTCAAATCACCCCTGGGTTCCTGTCATGAGGCTCGGATGGTGATGGAAGACAGAAGGGTGTGCATAACTGAACAGTCTTGGTCAAGATGGGGGATTATCAGTAACTGCCCATCATTGTCCATCTCCAGCCTCTTCTGAGTGTCTGATGATTCCTCAATGCTATATGAAATCTCTCTCCAGGGTACAAGATCCTCCTTTCCAGGGAACCAAAGCCCAAGCCTTTTTCTTTTCCACAGCTGAGAGCCTATGAACATGCCAGTCTTTGGAGTATATTGTTTTAATATTCTGATTGTCAAAAGGAGGAGTGGGTGGGTCTTTTTAAGGTAGTTCATTCCTGTGGGGATAGTTAGCAGAGATTTTTTTAAAATAAGGATTAGAGCAAGTCACCGTATTTGCTGTAGGTTGTTGTATATCGCCGTTACTGGGGGAGTGCTGGCTCCCTCCCTCACCCACCCTTCCATTCCTTTTCTCAAGAAGGAGGCTTGGATTTTTGTCAAAGGCCTTTCCAGCGCCTTTGAGATAATCAAGGGATTTATGTCTTTGGGAACCTTTCTGTGATGCATTACACTGATTTACATATATCAGATCATTCCTAAATCTCTCTTGATCACAATGAATGACCTTTTTCATCATTCATCTTAAACTTGGTTAACAAGCACTGTAATGGGAATTTTGTATTTATATTTGTGGAAGAAATTGTTCTGGAATTTTTGTTATGCCTATCTGGTTTTGATATCGGGGTAATACTGGTTTTATTAAAAGACTTTGAAATTATTCAATTTAGTGAAATAATTCAAGTGGCTATGGGTTTATATTTTTCAGAACCTACCTTTAATAAGGGCTCTTAAATGCTTTAACCTGCCTTCTAGGCCACCTCACACCAGAGGTAGTGGACAGGAGAGGTTAGTAGGGCAAAAGAGGATGTGGACCTGTTCAGAAATAGTTCTTTGGATCAAATCTAACTGGGGTTGTCAGGATATCAGCAGTTCAGTTCCCAGGAATCAGCAGTGGCCGTTGATCCACTAGCAGCATCCATGAATGAGCAACGGCAGTTTGATCCAGAAGAAACCACAAAGCTCCACCATTTGTCTGGAGTCCATAGAAGGGGCAAGGAGCTGCTGGAATACCACCCGAAGAAGTTCTTTGGTGGTGTTCCTCTTTATGAACTCATGACAAACAATGACCAGCAAAGAATGACAAGGTGAACCAATATCATCTAGCATCACCCATTGTCCATTGGGCTATATTTATATCCTTTCCAAACATCACATGTTCTCTCAAGCATCCCCTCTAGCAAAACATCACATGCCCTTTTTCCAGGCTGCTTCCAGAAAAACATGACCTGTCTGCTTCAGGAAAAAAACATCTTCTCATAAGACAATTTCCAGAAAAACATCATATGACACAAATGAGTCTCCAAAGAATCCAGAAATTTCTATTTCAAGTAGCATTGGTGTTAGTTCTTTGAAGATCTAATACAATTCTGCAGTGAATCCATGAACTAGTATTTTTGAGACATTTTATAGATACTTCAATCTAATTGATGATTTATAAATATGTTTAAATGATTGGTTTTAACTTGGTTTAAGTCTGTATGTCATATGTATCTAAATCTCACCCATTTCTTTTATATCTTCTAATCTGATGGAAAATAAGTTTTAAAGATATGTGTTTATGATTTTCTGAATTTTAATTATAATTATAATCTTTCTCTTTATGATTTCATTAATTTGTGTCTTTTCTTTTTTGTTAACTTAGCTAAGGACTTGTCAATCTTGATTAACTTTTGAAAGTCAACTCTTTGTACTACTGATTCTTTGTATTTTTGTTGTTGATCCTATTTCTTATTTCATTGATTTCTCTCCTGACTTATTTCTATCTACTCTTTGATTTATTCTTGTTTTTCCCAGTCCGTAAGGTACCTCAAAAAGTTTTTTTTTTGACATTTCACTGACTTTTTCATGTAGGGAATTTTCATGTAGGGAACCCCTCTTGGAATTGCCATAATGGTACAACATAATTCTGTGCTTTCGTGTTCATTCAGGATTTTACAGTTTTTTTTTCCTTAACTTCAGTGACTCATTCATTGTTCATCAGCATTTTGCTTCATCTCCATGAATTTATATGCATTCTATAGTTTCTCACACAGTTGATATATAGTTGTATTTGTTGGGGTCAGAGAGAATACAGGATATTTCAATTTTCCTAAACTTGCTGAGAATTGCTGTGTGTCCTAATAGGTGGTCTATTCTGGAGAAATTGACATGAGCTTGTAATAAGAATAAGTATTTGTTAGTGTTTGGGTGGAGTGTTCTGTAGCTGACTATTTGCTCCATTTGATTTATAACTGTTTAACTTCAGTGCCTCTGTTTACATTTTGTCTTTGATGACCTGTCTAGTGGTGGGAGTGGGATACTGAAATCTAATTACTGTGTTCTGGCTCATCTCTGACTTTAGTGTTTGTTTTATGAAATTGAGTGCACCTGTGTTGGGTGTATGTATTTACAATTATAATAGCCTCTTGACATACTGTTCCCATAAGGAATATGAAGTAGCTTTTTAAAGTCTCATCTCACTAATTTTGACATAAAGTTTGTTTTTGTCTTATAGTGGATAGCTGTGCCAACATGTTCCAGTTCCTTCTTCCATTCTTTCACACCCTGGAGTAGTGCATTATCCTCAATGGTGAAGTGTATTGCTTAGAAAAAACAGACAGATTCTCTTCTCTAATCCTGTCTGCTAGTTTATGTCTTTTATAGGTGAGTTGAGACCAATTCAGAGTAATTACTGAAAGATGTATACTGATTAAGTCATTTAGTTGGTTCTGTAATGTTTTTCTTCCCATTAACTGTCCTGATACTGTTTAACCTCCCCCCTACTGTGACCTCATGGGTATGCTTATCCTTCTCTTCTGTATAAAGTATTTCTTCCAGTATTCTATGTGGATGTGGCTTAGTGGTTTTATATTCCATTAGTCTGTACTTATCACGGACAGTTTGTATTTCTCCAATTATAATAGGTAGTTTAATTGATAATAGTTCAGGTTGGTAGGCTTGACCTTTCAGAACTTGGAATACATATTTATAATCCCTCTCTCTACTATCCTCACCAGCTAAAAGAATGTCAAAGAGACCTCTGTCTTCACACTTTCCCTTTCTGAACTGAAATCTAGCATGGGATATGTTAAGCATCTTTCCACTATTGGGAAAATGTGCCCAAGAAGCATCAGGTTAAAAGCAGAAAGGTTTATTTTGGCTCTAGTTCATATTCATTTGGAAATAACATAGATATTGGTTACAGTGTAAGGTACATCTATCAACTCCACACAGTTCTTTTATTTCTGTCAGGCTCTAGCCATGTTCTCCTCCATCTAGGATCTTAGGCGGGGAATAGGAATGTGGAATACACACTTATTTTATTGAATCTTAACTCTAGTAGCCTAATCCATCTGAGGAGACTAGACATGATTTTTTTCCAAGTGTATACTGTTGCTTCAACCCAAAGAATTACACTGAAACAAGTAGTGTAGAATTCGTTTTCCTTACATAATAAGGAATTCAACAGGATTTTATAACTTATAACCCAGGCTGAAATAATTGTGAATATGGATTGTATATGTTAGCTGGAACTTAAAATTAATAAACCAAGGTAATAGAAAAACCTATATGGATTATCATAAAACCAACTTCAAAGTAATGAGATACTCATTGTAAATACCCAGCACCTGGTATGCGTGAGTAGTTGAACTTCATTGAAAGAGGATAGTGAAGAGCTAGTGCTAATGTTCAGTTAATGCTAAATTTAATTACCTTTTTTGATTCAAATCAATGTATAAATGTCAATAAAGACCCCTTTTCTCTTCACCTTAAACTTGAACAGTTTCTTTCAAATCTACTTCCAAAAATGAAGGCTTAATTAATGTCTTCATATAAATCATTCAGATTAATAGCAAAAACTATACACAGAGACGTGGGTCACTTATAGACATGAACACAGAATGAATACCCCAGGTGAATCACCGTAGAGAGTTGAGATCAAATCTCCTGGTGCATTGGCAGGAAAACTCACAGGTCATAATCTTGTCCCCATCAGGACTTTTGTCTTCGGGTAAGAAAGGCACGGCAACATTCCAGGTCTTGCTGCATTACACAGGAGAGCAAAATTTCCCCCTGTTCCTCGCTATGGCCCAGTATACCTGCTGGTTCATCGCACTCTCATGTTCAATAAGTTGAGCAAACCTATCAGGTTGAACTACATGGATTTCTTGTTTCTATATAGAATCGAAATGGATGATTATCAGTTACTTCAGATTACTCCATCTAATAGTGATAGTGATCACTTCCTATTCATAAGGTTAAAGATATTTAATAATATAAAAATAAACAAACCAAACACAAAACAAGCAAAAAATAAACAAACAAAAAAACAAAAAAAAAACAAAAAACAAAATAAAAAACAAAAAATCTCAAACCTGAGATCTAACAGTTGGTGGCATGTAGTCAGGTTAAGACCAGAATTCAAGTTTCCTGCTGATGAGTGCTGTAGGTGTTCATGGTGTTAGCATGTTTTATGGTAGAATTTCTTATGCTCTTCCTGGCCGTTATTGCACTTTTACTTTTTTATTAATTAACCAATATAATTAAATGATGAGCTTTCTCATCAAAATCTAAACTGCCATTTCTCTTGTAAAGTGAGGAGATATTTGCACTGTGTCTAGGGCCAGCATTAGGATGAAGAAGAATGGATATTTTATAAGTACGAAATGTCAAACTACACAAAAAGAAACTCAATAATCAAGGAAAACAGCCTTTTGATGTGGTATTTGAATAGTGCAGGCAAACCTATGGAGCAAAACATCAGAGAGTAAAGGAAGAGGAGCCATTGTGTGCCTCTTCTGCTCCTCCCTTCCTGTGCCCTGGGAACAGTCATTTAAGCCAGCTTTCTGCTCTGGCATCAACGCCCATCAGCTCTTACCAGTGGCCAAGGTAATAAAAGTTGAAAAGGACACAAATCAGATTGGGCAGTAGAGTTATTTCTTTTTTCCTTTCCATGTATATTTGTGGTGTGTGTGGTATGTGCATGAGCATGCATGTGTGTGTGTGTGTATACATGTGTGTACATATGTACATATTTACCATCATGTGTGTTCTGAGGGTCCAAGTGTGATTTAAGAATCATTCCTGCCGGGTGGTGGTGGCGCACGCCTGTAATCCCAGCACTTGGGAGGCAGAGGCAGGCGGATTTCTGAGTTCGAGGCCAGCCTGGTCTACAGAGTGAGTTCCAGGACAGCCAGGGCTACATAGAGAAAACCCTGTCTCGAAAAAACCAAACAAAAACAAAACAAAACAAAACAAAAGAATCATTCCTTAGTTTTTGAGGCAGAATCTCTCATCCAAAATCCAGAACTTGACCTTCAGTTACTCTGATTAACCAGTTTGTTCTGGTGGTCTCTTGTCTCTCCTTTCTGAGGCTAGAAATTGTAGGCGGGCCGCCGCACCCACTGAGCATTTACATGGGCTCTGACGATCCACTGAGCTATTGTCTATCCCCAAAATGGAGATTTTCTATATAACAATTTTATAATAAGGCTTTAAATAACCTTTTCTACATAGTGAAATTATATTTAATGGATTATATAATTATCACAAATTTATAATTACACATTTACATATCATACAGTTATACATTATTTACAATTGTGTTTTAAGCTTTTTATTGGTTCTTGGTGCGTTTCCCATCATGCACCGCCATTCCACTCATCTCCCTGCCCCGTTTTTGTCTCTTTTCTACTGCTATCTCTACAGAATAAGTGTCCTTCCTTCTTTAAATAAGCCAAAGCCTTTGGGTTGGTGTTTTAGTGTTAACTCCATTGCTGCTCCATTCAATTTTATATTTGGCAGCCACACTTATGTTTCCCAAGATATATCAGGATGAATATGGTGGCGGATACCTGCAATCTCAGGACCCAAAAAGATGAAAGAGCAAGACTATGAGTTCCAAGCAAACCTTGACTACTCACCAAGAACCAGCCTTAAACAAAATCCAAACAACGTGTGTGTGTGCGTGTGTGTGTGTGTGTGTGTGTGTGTGTGTGTGTGTGATTATTCTATATCTTCCTCTACTGTCAAACATTATTTCCCTGATATTTTGTTTCAATTACATTAAAATCCATACTTTTTACTGTAACCTACAGACCACATACTCTAGTACTAAAGTATTCTCAGGAACACTCCAGGCACAATTGCTCCTAAAGTCCTTTTCTTTTATATTGGTCAGAAGTGATGTTTTCCAGTTTCTCAAAGGAATAGCTGTGTCTCACCTGTCTGATATGAACTTACTTGCAACTCCAACAGTTTCCTCTCATCTGTCGGCACACAAGTGTTACATTGCCCCTCTTGGAAAATCACCTTGTTAATTTCTTTATTCTCCATTTCTATGATATTCATTGATGTATTCATAGCAAGAAGAGATATTTGATAAATATTTACTGAGTGAAACTCAAGATCCATGAATGAGTAAGTGCCGATAGGCATCATTCAGCCCTGAGCTTTTTATCACAGAAAGGCCTTTGTTGGGAGGTCTATTGTTCGTAGACACAAGTTAACTATCCAAATTAATTTTCAAGGCAGAAAAACTTGGGCTTTGACTTTTAAAAGAGTAATTTTCATACCCTCATTGCCCAGCAAGATATTT
Source organism: Apodemus agrarius (assembly GCA_964023405.1). Lineage (NCBI taxonomy): Eukaryota > Metazoa > Chordata > Mammalia > Rodentia > Muridae > Apodemus > Apodemus agrarius. The sequence goes on along the minus strand of OZ030013.1, from coordinate 106,529,538 downwards.
TCATATAGAGAACACAAATATCTTTATTGTAAAACCAAACTGAAGCAATATCTGGATCTTGAAAATCAACCCTAGAAGAAAAAGTTTAGAGTCAGAAACAACCACAAGAACCTGTGTGAAGGATAAAGTAGCTGACAACCTGAATCCCAGAGACTTAGACAGTGGGAGAGGCTGCTGGAACTTTCAGAGAATAAAATGATGCCCTAAACGAACTTTTAGAAAAGCTTCTTTTTTCTTGTTCTCAGTGTTTAGATAGCAACAGCTTAAATCTACATTTGAGTTGCCAGTGATGGAGACTCAGCCATCTCATTGTTGAGATTCCTCTGCAGACTGCAAAATGAAGTAGCGTTTTCAGTCATTACTTCTCATCTCCTTATATTTTGGCATGTGACTCCTTTAAATGATACGTCTCAGGTTTTAAAGTATAGTGCAATCATTTCCATAAATAAGCATTCAAACATTCCATTTTCCCCAAAAGATTCCTCGTCTATATTTCTATTCCAAATTCAGGCATGACCCTGCTCTCAACATAACAAATAAATTGAATCATATAGTATGAGTTTACAATCATCCAATATACACACACTCCTTTCGTTTAGTCTATCATTGGTATCTAACCATTATGTAGACATTATCATCAGCTCATTCTTTGGGTTGATGAATAATATTTCACTATAGATCTCTCACAAATGTCTCCTGAGTAGCTGATAGATATTTAGGTTGTTTCAGTTTCAGCTGTGATAAACAGTGTTACTGTGAATTTTCAAATTATCTTTGTATAGAAGGGTTTGGACCTCTTTTGAGTAGATGCGCACGGGTAAATTTGATAGCTGGCATTAATACTTTTATATTTAGCTTTTTTGAGAAACTTCTAAACTGTTTATGAAGATGGCTAAAACATTTTACATTCTCACTAGAAATATGCCAATGTTTCTGTTTCTCAACATTTTCACACATTTGCAATTAACTTACTATAATGATTCCAGCAGGCACGAACTGGTTTTCAATGTGGTTTTAATTTTCATTTTCTCTAATGACAAACTATGTTGAGAATCCTTACATAAATTCAATAGTCATTCCTGTTACAGCGTTTTCTTCAATTTTTAAAAGATGCTTCTTTTATTTCCTCCTTGTTATTTTAAGACAAAGTCCTACTCTGTAGTCTAGGCTTGCCTAAAACTTGCTATGTGGCCCAGGCTAGCTTTGAATTTATGGCAATCCTACCCCAGCCTCCCAAGCGCTGAGATTACAAACATGAACTTCCCTCCCTGACCATCCCCAACTCTTCTTTGATAAAACACCTGCTCACTTTTCATTTTAGTTTTTATTTAAGACTGATTTTATGTACATCTACAGATAAAGAAAGAAGTACATTGTTTTGATATTCAATTGCTCCAATACTATTTATTGAAGATACTATCCTTTCTATAATGAATTTCCTTGACATGTTTGTCAAATACCAATTCACTACAAAGTTCATTTTCCCTCTCTCTGTTGTGTTCTGTTATGACATCTTTATGCCAGCAGCACACTGTCTTGAAAATTATTAGGAGTAAAAGTCTTTCAACTGTTTCTTTTCTAAAAATCATTTTCTTTATTCAAGGTGGGTTTTTTATTTTCATATACTTGTAAGACATAATTTTAATCTATGCAAAAACACAGCCACAATTTCATTAAAATCCCTATAAGGAATTGCATTAAATTCTTAGTTAAGTTGCTGTAAAGTTTCTGTCTTGATAATATTGAATCTTCTATCCAAAAGCATGGGGAAATGCTGGGGAGAGTATACCATGATAGTGATGCCATCTGGAACCCTGAGAAGCAGGAGACACAGTCCTCCAGGGGACCTGCCTTTAGAAATGAGGAACTACCTGCAGCAGGCCTAGTCGGAGACATCTCAGAAGCCCGTGGGCAGCGCTATGTTATTCCCCTCTCTACTAACCTTAGCCCTGGTCAACAGCTGTATGGATTTCATCTGTGCATGACTGCTTTTCAGCTGGCCTTGGTGTCCATAATTATTCTATTATATCTGACTTTCCTATTTCTTTCTCCTTCTGCTCTGGTGAATTCTGTGAAACTAGATGTTCCCTGATGCAATGATTCTTGAACAATTAAAAACTGAGACACAGGGGCTCAGCACAGCACAGTCCTAATGGCCCAGCTGTCTGCTATGTGTTCTCATCTTAGAAACAATGTAATAACTGCACAATGGCAGTTCCAGATTAATGCATGACTTTCAAAGAAAGTTTGAAGAAATTATTAGTAAAATGAAGCAAAGCCAACATTGGGACCCCGAGAAAGGAAATAGCTATTGAAGTTATGAAATGAGTTTTGCATAACATTTGGAAAGTGGTTCCTGGTCTCCTTTGGAATTGTATAGAAAACATAGAATACATAAAATTTTATACTAGTAAAACTAAGTCAAAACACTGGGTCTCTTAGGAGAGTCATTGTATGCAATGTGCAGAAACAGAAAGCTATTGAAACGGCTGAGTTAAGGGTTAACCTGACTCCTTCTGGCCACTGCCCGGCAGCTTTGCCTATGACATTTATCATAGAGCTTCACAAGAAACCACATGAGCTGATGGCGGGGCTCTGAGTTTACTACCTGCTTTTTGGAGTAACAGTGAAAGACTGGGGCAAGGTAAACACAAGAAGAGAGTGTGAGGAAAGAGTGTGTGGAGAGTGTGTGTGAGTGAAAGGAGACGGCGTGAAAGAGGTGTGTGTGAGGGGTGTGAGTGGTGTATGTGTGTGAGTGAAAGGAGAATGCAGGAGATATGGGGTGGAAGGAAAGCGCACAGGAGAGTGCAGAGAGTGTGCAGGAGAGTGCAGAGTGCAAGAGAGCACGTGTGTGTGTGTGTGTGTGTGTGTGTGTGTGTGTGTGAGAGAGAGAGAGAGAGAGAGAGAGAGAGAGAGAGAGAGAGAGAGAGAGCAGCAACTACTTCAAATCTTGGAACTTGCCTGTCAGCTTGTACCCAAAAAAGCTGTTTGTGTGTATTTATTATAAGCCTCCCAGTTGAGAATCCAGATCCTTTGTCGAGGCTAGACCTCGGCAGAAAAAAATCATTCCATTATGTTCCATACCTGCCATCAGAAAAGAATGCAAATCTACAGTATAAAGTCCTTGCTTATTTTATTAATTTTGTGCCAGAAATGTTCACTCTTATAAACAGATATCCAGTGGAATTTCTAAATGTATCGTTCACTGCAAAGACATTTTTTTGATTTGCATACACAGGCATTTTCTAGTGTTCTCTGACAGTGTGGCCCTGGGACAGTGACCATGCTCCAGCAGAAGACTTCAATTCTCAGAAAAGGCAGCACACGTCATTTGAGGGACTCAAAGGGGAGAGAAATGAAGCAAAATTGGGTGCGTAGGAAGTAAGAGTGGATGGTGAATATGATCAAAGTACATTACACGAAACTGTCTAGTAACTGATAAAAATTTTAAAAATAAATTCAAGAAACCACTCATGACAATTTGGGATAAAAGTATTTGGAGCCCTTGCATGGTTTTCTGCCCTGCTTGTGTTCAGCGGCCTGGGAAGACATGCTCACTGTTGCGTGTTTCCGTGCACCAAAACTGTCTCCAACATCTGCATAAATGATGCGACTGTCCTAATATTCAGCTAGAGCACTTGCAATTCCAAGGATTCTCAGGTGAATCTACACAGGAACATGCACATTGTATTACAAAGTACTCTCATTCATGCTTGCATATGTCCTCAAACCAAAGCAATCTGTTTTGGATTAAACAGAAAAAGTACATTCTTTGGGTTATTTCGTTGGAGTGATTTTAATATCATAGACTGGGGATGTTTTAGATTGCTCAGTACAGCACCATTCAAGGTAGGGGCTGATCTGACAACGTCACGAGACAGCATCGAATGGGGTTGCAGTTCACTGATGGAATATCAGGAAATAAACCTTCATTATTTTGAGCTTCTGAGTTCAAGGGGATGTTTGTTCCTGTAGACTAAATCTCCTCGGTTGACTGAAACAATGATTAGTGACCTTTTGTTCTGCAAGTACGCTGCAAAAAACGCTGTGATATCTAGATTAAGAACTGTTTCCTTAGATTTAATTCAAAAGTCTAAAATGTTAGAAAAAGGTTTTCTATGAAAAGGCTTGTCACAGTTCCCATCTGTCCATCTAAATCTACATAAATTAGTATCACCCGTCTTACATAAAGCTGTTTCCAACATCTGGATAAATGATGTTACTGTCCTAATATTCAGCTAGAGAGCTTCCAATTCCAAGGATTCTCGGGTGAATCTACACAGGAACATGCACATTGTATTACAAAGCACTCTCATTCACACTTGCATATGTACTCAAATCAAAACAATCTGTTTTGGATTAAATAGAAAAAGTACATCGTTTGGGTTATTTCACTGGAATGATTTTAATATCACAGTCTGGGTATTTTTTAGATAATTCCTATAAATTAAATGCATCCACTTCTCAGCATGTTGCAACTAACTCCAGTGATATGAAGCAACTGGTGGCAGAGGAGGAGACAGGTTATATAGCACAGCTGGTGGCAGAGGAGGACACAGGTTCTCTGCCACAACGGGTGATGGAGCAGAAGACAGGTTCTCTGCCACCAGGATCTACCGAGGAGAAGCAGCTTACCTGCCATCACCACAGGAAACGGAGGGAAGCGGCTGCTTGGACAAGAATGGAAATAAAAACCAAAGCCATCCATTTCACACAGTACAAAATTAGCATTGTTTATGACAGGGCCCAGGTGTTTTTGTATATTGGGAGGTTTACCCAGGACAGTATACTGTTAAAGATAGACTATCTTTACACACTGTATTAGTCTGGGTTCTCTAGAGTCACAGATCGTATGGGCAGTCTCTATGTAGTTAGGGAATTTGTCGATGACTTACAATCTGTAGTCCAACTCCCCAACAGTAGTCAGCAGCAGCTGTGGATAGAAGTCCAAGGATCTTGCAGTTGCTCAGTCCCACGAAGCAAGCCGGCAAGGAAGAATGAGTCTTCCTTCTTTCAATGTCCTTATATATGTCTCCAGTAGAAGGTGTAGCCCAGATTAAAGGTGTACACCTTTAATCCCAGATGAACTTGAAATCTGGGATTAAAGGTGTATGTCTCCACACCTTTAATCCCAGATGACCTTGAACTGGAATCCATGCTTCAAGATCTCCATGCTAAGTCCAGGTCAGAAACTTATATCTCTGAGCCTCCAAATTAGGATCATAGGTGAGCCTTCCAATTCTAGATTGTAGTTCATTCCACATATAGTCAAGTTGACAACCAGGAATAGCCACTACACACACTATATTACTGCTCCAACACTGCCTTTCATGTTTGTTTAAAAATAAAAACACTTTCCTCGAAACTAATGAAGGATTTCCCAAACAAGTAAATAAGCAAAACACAGAGCTTCAAAATATGTCTTTACAGATTCATATTTTTCTATTTGATATTTATATTTGCCTTTAGAGAGATTATAATGCTATTAAAAAGAATAATACAAGGGGTTGGAAAGGTGCAACTCAACCAATGAAGGAGATAAATAAATGGGACAAAGAACTCAGGGAAAGAAAGGTGGTAGCTTGGACAATTCGGGTGTAAGTATCTTCATTCTAATCCCATGTCAGGAGAGTAGCAGCAGACGGCCTAAACGATATTTCACAGTGATTACATGTTTGTTCTGTAGGAATCTGAACTCTACTACAGTGTTGCCATTTTGTTATCTAAACATAGCTACCATTATTTTCAAATTGCCTTGGTTCAGCATCCATGATTATCCATTTGGAAGATTATGTTTCGTCTCCTGCTTTTCCTGTGAGAAGTGTTAAGACAATATGGAGCGGGTAGGACTGGTGGGAATCAGCACCACCAGTGAAGAACAGCACCAACACTGCCGAGACTCTCAGCCAGGGTCTACGCCAACGCAGCCTGCAGACCTGTTTGAACTTCTTGAGACCTGGACATAAAATATTTAAAATACTCCTATTCGATATTTTAGACATAAAATAAAGGCAGTCAGTGACAGTGGGAGTCGAGACACAGGTTTATTTTTAAACCAGTGCTCTTTGGCACTCGGCACGGTTTGTGCTCCTGCTCTGTCGTCGGTTCTGCGTCCTCATCTATGCTCATAGGCACACAGACCGAGCTTCCTCAATCAAGGAAGCCTAATTTATATGTCTCATGTCATTTGCCAGAAAATATAATTTTGTCAGGTTAGCACTGGCTTATCCTCTGCTGTATGGTGTTCAGTAAAATGCATGTCCCACTAGTACCTGCCTCTTAGCATGACTTGGGGATTACAAGAATGAGCAAAAACAAAGCACGAGATTAGGACCGACTAAGAGCAAAGCTCGCGGCTAATTTTGGCCTCTTGAGTTATAGAGGAGCAGAGCCTAGAGTATTGACGGTGGCATCTGGTACCGAACGCAGCGCTTGCATTCAGCAGCTCTCAGATGGCTGGTTTTAGACAAGCAAGGAACTGTTCCTGCAGAAACATCCCAAATTAGAGGGCAAGAAGAGAAAGAACAGCCTCGGGTGGAAGAGAGAAGTTCCAGTTTTGGAACTGAAGGAAGTTATCTACTGCATGCATGGATAAGAGGAGCTAGGTTCCATATTCAGCACACTGAAGGAATTTGTTTCTGCTGAGGATTGTACTGGGAATAAGGCCATAGCAAGAAAATACCCAAAGGCTCAAATTCTTTTGTTCAACTTGGATAATTAATACACAACTTCATCTTGTGAGAGCAGCAAGTTTATTGCTATAAGGTGTAAATATGACTAGAAAAAAAAAAGCTCTAAAAAGCTCTGAAGGTGACAGTCCCAGCTGCTTCCCTGAAGAGCCCACATCAATATAGCCATGCCTCACAAAACTTGTAAACCCCTCCGTAGAGTTTGCAGATAGCTCAACAGTCTGCGAATCCTCTCTCTGTAGCTAAGCTGGTTAGGGTCTCCCCTCTAGGAGTTGTTAATTCCTTTTTATACTGCTGGAGAGAGACGGTTGAGAATCCCAGTGAGCTTTTGTTTTTCTCCTGAGGCTCATAGGCATCATCCCTCTTCCTGCTGGAAGTAATGTTCTGATTCAGAATAAAATAAACTTCCATATAATGGGAAGGGATGGTCTCCCGCTTTGCAAAGGTGAAAGAGAAAGAAAGTCTTCTAAAAAAAAAATATCATCATAGCTATTGACAATGCTAGTTCAATTAGACAAGTAAATTAAAATCTGCATACAGCTTGGCTTTGGGAAAGGAATGACATCATCTCTCAGCAGCCCCTAGTCTGTTGTAGCCAGGAGCCCTGTTGAGACGGGACCTGTGGTCTGGCTTCATGGTACCCTAGGGTCAGAAACTCTTAAAAACTCCTGTTGCTGGGACTCCTAAGCATTCCAATCATTCCACTGCATTGGCTCGTTCATAGCTGTCCCTGGAGCCAAAGTACCCAGTATCATGACCAACACTATAAGGAATTGGTGTTGTGACATGAGGGGGAAAGAAAGTGCAGGCTTGTCTAGTGGTGTGTGATTTCACACCAGTGTAGGAGGAAGATAGCTCCCCACCTAAGTCCTACCTCCTTCTTGTTTACCAGGAACACAATGGAGCCAACAAACAGATGTCTGGTTGCTGGTGTTTGAAGGTGTCCTCTTGAGTGGCCCCCTCACTGTTTCTGCTTAAATAAAATATTTTAGAATTTTGTTGTTATAGTGGATATTTATCTGCTTTTGGCTGATCAGTATGAATTCTTCTTCCTTAGAAAGGACCCCAGAGTTTCCTCAATAACTATATACATTCAATTAATTTAATGTTTTCTAAAATGCATTTTGCAAGTATATTTTCTTAAACCTAAATGTGTGATATTCCATAAGCTACTTTAGGAAAGTAGTCATAGTTTAACATTCTGTGCCTAGAATAATGCTGTTACCTAAGACAGCCTTCAGGGGCAGAAGATCTGTGCACCTATAGCTCAGCGGCGGTTGCCTACCACCAGGGACCCCTGGCTTCCAGCGGGACCGCCATCTTGCCTCGGGACAATGTGGACTGCTGGCAGCTGGGGTCAGGTGCGTGGACAGAGACCTAGCTTAGCTTAGCATAGACTACCCCATTAGGCTCTTGCCGGCACCCAGAGCCGGAGGAGCTCGGCAGCAGATCTGTGCACCTACAGCTCGGCAGCTGTTGCCGACAGCCAGGAAATGGTTCACTGTGCTTGCAGTGAGGCTGCCATCTTGCCTCAGGTCACTGAGGATGGCTGGCAGCTGGGCTCAAGTGCATGGACTGAGAGCTAGCCTAGCATAGACTACCCAGTCAGGCTCTTGCCTGTGCACAAAGCCAGAGGAGCTCAGCAGGAGATCTGGGCACCTACAGCTTGACTCGGTTGTTGGTGACCGCTGGGGTCCGGCTCTCTGGGCTTGCAGCGAGGCCATCATCTTGCCTCAGGTCACTGCGGACGAATGGCAGCTGGGGTCAGGAGCACAGACACCCTCTACTACAGCAGCACCAAAGGCCAGGCTCACAGGAGCTTCAACTCCAACCAGTAACAGTAAGACCAACTAACTCCAGAGATTAAACAGATGGCAAAAGGCAAACGTAGGAACGTTACTAACAGAAATCAAGGCAATATGGCACCATCTGAAGCCAATTCGCCAACCACAGCAAGTCCTGGATACCCCCAACACACCAGAAAAACAAGAGTTGGATATAAAAGCACTGGTCATGATGCTGCTAGAGGAACACAAAAAGACATAAACAAATCTCTTAAAGAAATGCAGGGGAACATCAATAGGGTAGAAGCTCATACAATGCAAACACAAAAATCACTTAAAGAACTCCAGGAGAATATGGACCAACAGACAGAAGCCAATAAAGAGGAAATGAGAAAATCACTTAAAGAAATGCAGGAGAACTTGAACCAACAGGCAGAAGTCAAGAAAGAGGAAACACAAAAATCTCTTAAAGAATTACAAGAAAACACAAACAAACAAATGAAGAAACTGAGCAAAACCATCCAAGATCTGAACACAGAGGTAGAAACAACTAAGAAACCACAAAAGGAGGCAACTTTGGAGATAGAAAACCTTGGGAAGAAATCAGGGGTCATAGATGCAAATATCAACAACAGAATACAAGAGATAGAGGTAAGAATCTCAGATACTGAAGATAACATAGTAACCATTGACTCCACAGTCAAAGAAAACACAAAATGCAAAAGGCTTGTAACCCAAAAACATCCAGGAAATCCAGGACACAATGAGAAGACCAAACCTAAGGATTATAGGGATAGATGAGAGTGAAGATCTACAACTTAAAGGGCCAGCAAATATCTTCAACAAAATTATGGAAGAAAACTTCCCCAACCTAAAGAGAGAGATGCCCATGAATATACAAGAAGCCTACAGAACTCCAAACAGACTGGACCAGAACAGAAATATCTCCTGTCACATAATAATCAAAACCCCAAATGTACTAAACAAAGAAAGAATATTAAAGGCAGTAAGAGAAAAAGGCCAAGTAACATATAAAGGAAGACCTATCAGAATCACACCAGACTTCTCTCCAGAAACCATGAAAGCTAGAAGATCCTGGGTGGATCTCATGCAGACCCTAAGAGAACACAAATATCAGCCAAGACTACTATACCCAGCAAAACTCTCAATCAACATAGATGGAGAAAAAAATATTCCATGACAGGACCAAATTTACATAATATCTTTCCACTAACCCAGCTCTACAAAGCATAATAGGAGGAAAACTCCAATACAAGGAGGGAAACTGCACCCAAGAAAAAGCAAGATAGTAACCTTCTTCCATCAAACTCAAAGGAAGATAACTACACAAAAACAAAAATAACATCAAAAATGATAGGAAGAAATACTCACTATTCCTTAATATCTCTTAACATCAATGGACTCAATTCCCCAATAAAAAGACATAGACTAACAGACTGGATACGGAAACAGGACCCTACATTTTGCTGCTTACAGGAAACACACCTCAGAGTCAAAGACAAACACTACCTTAGAGTAAAAGGCTGGAAGACAACTTTGCAAGCAAATGGTCGAGGGAAGCAAGCTGGAATAGCCATTCTAATATCAGATAAAATTGACTTTCAACCCAAAGTCATCAAAAGAGACACAGAAGGCCACTTCTTGCTAGTCAAAGGAAGAATCCACCATGAAGAACTCACAATTGTAAACATCTACGCTCCAAATGTAAGGGCACCCTCATTCGTAAAAGAAACTTCACTAAAGCTCAAAGTACACATTGCACCTAACATAATAATTGTGGGGGACCTAAACACTCCACTTTCCTCAATGGACCGATCAGGAAAATAGAAACTAAACAGGGACACAGAGAAACTCATTGAAACGTTGGACCAATTGTATTTAACAGATATATATAGAACATTTCATCCTAAAGCAAAAGACTATACCTTTTTCTCAGCACCTCATGGTACCTTCTCCAAAATCGACCATATAATTGGTCACAAGACAGACCTCAACAAATATAAAAAGATCTAACTAATCCCATGCCTCCTATCGGATCACCATGGAGTAAAAGTGTTCTTCAATAGCAACAAAAACAACAGAAAATCGTCATACACGGGGAGGCTAAACAATATTCTACTCGATGATACCTTAGTCAAGGAAGAAATAAGGAAAGAAATTAAAGATTTTTTAGAATTTAATGAAAATGAAGGCACAACATACCCAAATCTATGAGACACAATGAAAGCAGTGCTAAGAGGAAAACTCATAGCCCTGAGTGTCTCCAAAAAGAAACAGGAGAGAGTATATACTAGCAACTTAATGGCACACCTGAAAGCTCTAGAACAAAAAGAAGCTATTTCACCCAGGAGGAGAAGAAGACAGGGAATCATCAAACTCAGGACTGAAATCAATCAAGTTGAAACAAAGAGAACCATACAAAGAATCAACAAAATGAGGAGCTGGTTCTTTGAGAAAATCAACAAGATAGATAAACCCCTAGCCAGACTTACCAAAGGGCACAGAGACAGTATTCAAATTAACAAAATTAGAAATGAAAAGGGAGATATAACAACAGAAACTGAGGAAATTCAAAAAATCATCAGATCCTACTACAAAAGCCTATCCTCAACACAACTGGAGAATCTGGAGGAAATGGACAATTTCCTAGACAGATACCAAATACCAAAATTAAGCCAGGATCAAATAGATCGTCTAAACAGACTCATAACCCCCAAAGAAATAGAAGGGGTCATAGAAAGTCTTCCAACCAAAAAAAGCACAAGACCAGATAGTTTTAGTGCAGAATTCTATCAGACCTTCAAAGAAGTCCTAATACCAATACTCTTCAAACTCTTCCACACAATAGAAACAGAAGGAACACTACCCAACTCATTCTATGAAGCCACAATTACCCTGATACCAAAACCACACAAAGATCCAACTAAGAAAGAGAACTACAGGCCAATTTCCCTTATGAATATCGAGGCAAAAATACTAAATAAAATACTTCCCAACTGAATCCAAGAACACATCAAAATGATCATTCACCACGATCAAGTTGGCTTCATCCCAGGGATGCAAGGATGGTTCAATATACGGAAATCCATCAACATAATCCACTACATAAACAAACTCAAAGACAAAAACCACATGGTCATCTCATTGGATGCTGAAAAAGCATTTGACAAAATTCAGCATCCTTCCATGCTAAAGGTCTTGGAAAGAACAGGAATTCACGGCACATATCTAAACATAGTAAAAGCAATTTACAGCAGACCAGTAGCCAACATCAAGGTAAATGGAAAGAAACTTGAAGCAATCCCACTGAAATCAGGGACTAGACAAGGCTGCCCCCTCTCACCATATCTCTTCAATATAGTACTTGAGGTACTAGCTAGAGCAATTCGACAACATAAGGAAGTCAAAGGGATACAAATTGAAAAGGAAGAAGTCAAACTATCACTATTCACAGATGATATGATAGTATACTTAAGTGACCCAAAAAACTCCAAAAGAGAACTCCTACAGTTGATAAACAACTTCAGCAAAGTGAGTGGTTATAAAATCAACTCAAGCAAATCAGTAGCCTTCCTATACTCAAAGGATAAGCAGGCTGAGAAAGAAATTAGGGAAATGACACCCTTCACAATAGCCACAAACAATATAAAGTATCTTGGTGTGATTCTAAACAAACAAGTGAAAGATTTATATGACAAAAACTTCAGGTCTCTGAAGAGGGAAATTGAAGAAGACCTCAGAAAATGGAAAAATCTTCCATGCTCGTGGGTTGGCAGGATTAATATAGTTAAAATGGCAATCTTGCCAAAAGCAATATACAGATTCAACGCAATCCCCATCAAAATCCCAACTCAGTTCTTCATAGAGTTAGAAAGAGCAATTCTCAAATTCATCTGGAATAACAAAAATCCCAGGATAGCTAAAACTATCATCAACAGTAAAAGAACTTCTGGGGGAATCAATATCCCGGACCTCAAGCAATACTACAGAGCAGTAGTGTTAAAAACTGCATGGTATTGGTACAGTGACAGGGAGGCGGATCAATGGAATAGGATCGAAGACCCAGAATTGAACCCACACATCTATGGCCAATTGATCTTCGACAAAGGAGCTGAAAACATCCAGTGGAAAAAAGATAGCCTTTTCAACAAATGGTGCTGGCTCAACTGGAGGTCAACATGCAGAAGAATGAGAATTGATCCACTCTTATCTCCTTGCACTAAGCTCAACTCCAAGTGGATCAATGACCTCCACATAAAACCAGACACACTAAAGCTAATAGAAAAGAAACTGGGGAAGACCCTTGAGGACATTGGCTCAGGGGGATAATTCCTGAACAGAACACCAATTGCTTATGCTCTAAGAGCAAGAATAGACAAATGGGACCTCATAAAATTACAAAGTTTCTGTAAGGCAAAAGACACTGTCAAAGGATAAATCAGCAACCAACAAATTGGGAAAAGATCTTCACCAACCCCACATCCAACAGTGGGCTAATATCCAATGTATACAAAGAACTCAAGAAGTTAGACCCCAGAAAACCAAATATCCCTATCCAAAACTGGGGTACAGAGCTAAACAAAGACTTTTACCTGAAGAATTTTGGATGGCTGAGAAACACCTTAAAAAATGTTCAACATCATTAGTCATTAGAGAAATGCAAATTAAAACAACCCTGAGATTTCACCTCACACCAGTCAGAATGGCTAAAATTAAAAACTCAGAAGACATAGGTGTTGGCAAGGATGTGGAGAAAGAGGAACACTCCTCCACTGCTGGTGGGAATGCAAGCTCGTACAACCACTCTGGAAATTAGTCTGGTGGTTCCTCAGAAAAATGGACATGATACTTCCGGAGGACCCAGCCATACCACTCCTGGGAATATACCCAGAAGATTCCCCAGCATGCAATAAGGATACGTGCTCCACTATGTTCATAGCAGCTCTATTTATAATAGCCAGAAGTTGGAAAGAACCCAGATATCTCTCAATGGAGGAATGGGTACAAAAAATGTGGTATATATACACAATGGAGTACTATTCAGCCATTAGAAACAATGAATTCATGAAATTCTTAGAGAAATGGATGGAGCTGGATAACATCATACTAAGTGAGGTGACCCAGTCTCAAAAGAATACCCATGGCACGCAGTCACTGATAAGTGGATATTAGCCTAGAATCTTGGAACACCAAAGACACAATTCACATACCAAATGATGTCTGACAAGAAGAAAGGAGTGGACACTGGTGCTGGAAAGGCTCAAAGCATCAGTGTAGGGGAATACCAGAACAGGGAAGTGGGAAGGGGTGGATGAGGGAGCAGTGGTAGGGAAAAGGGCATGTGGCACCTTTGGGGGGTGGGGAACCAGAAAAAGGGAAATGAATTATAAATATAGAATATATCCAATAATAAATAAAAAACAAGCTAAAATTAAATAATTTATTATGATAATAAGTATATTAGTAATAAAACTTCATTTAAAAAAAGCCTTCAGGCAGCAGCTGGGTATGAGAATCTCAAGTTTCTGCATAACTTTTGGACCCCTTGGTTATGTTAAGTTGGAAAACAGTCTCCGTAAATCTTGATGAACAGAACCATCTGAAAAGAAAACCTAAAAACTACAAACATCAAAACCACCTGATGCCATACCTTCTTGTCAAAGAACACATTACTCCTGTCAGAGCACTGCTCAAACAGATACCTTGAGTATCACTAATTTTTCTCAAAAATTACCTGCTTGGGACTACAAAATAGATACAGTTCAAAAATATTTTATGAGCTCAGCATGATTATTACTTCTACAGTCAATCACAATGTGGAAAAACCTAAACTTTTCAAGTTTTAAGCATTCTAATGTTATTGTGAAGCTTAACAAATTCTGATAACAAAAATAATGGTCTTATTCTCCTTATAATGAATAAATTATGAGCCAAAGCCAAAATAGAAACCATAACTAGATTATGATAGAAGCAGTATATTCTTAGTTCAGAGTAGTTACTTACTAAATTGACAGTCATAGACATTTAACTTAAAAAGCTACTTTGGCAAACAAAGACTCTGCCACCTTGAACAGCTGTTTCTAGCCTGTTCTGTTTTAAATGCCATCCCATATCCTTTAATAATATTAATATAGCACAAAATTACTTTCCACAGAGAACAAAAATGAACATTTTAAACCTCGTAAAGTGACTAATTCTTAATGTTGTCAAATTAAGTTAAGCAATTTAATGCAATTACTAAATGTACTGACTTCTTAAAAAATTATAGCAATTAAAGAAACAGTTTCACTGTCTTTTATAATACACATAAATAGCTTGTTTTAAGCCAAGTTATTTGAGGAGGCTGGCTTTTTCTCTCTCACACAATTCTGGTAGATGTTCTTTAAGGCATACTCAAATCCAAGAATTTGCACATAGCTAGCATTCATCCAAATTAAAGGAGAGAAATTGCTATTATAAGATTGGATTATGTCCCATCTCTGGTTTTAAGCTCCTATCTTTAAAGAACTATGTATGGTCATTTTGCTGTGTAGCCAGCCACCACTGTGAGTTTTAAGGGCAGCTCTTGTCACATGTCAAGCTGATCCCAGTGTGATAGCTTTCAGATGTACCCATGGTCTGAATAAGCCTATATCAAACTTGCAAATGAAAATAAAACTATTGATATCTTTAGTTTCCTAGGAGCTCAGAGGGTTAGGAGCTGGTTGTTGACCTTGTAGCAAGTGATTCTATATTCTTACAGCCTTAAATTGAAGAAATAAGTAATAAGAACAAGACTCCTTGAGAAATAAGACTCACAGATACACAGTGATTATCATGCTTGGCTCTGTCATATTTTTTTTCATAAAAATTGAGGTTACTGTTCCAAAAAATAAAGCCATAGGCATAAGTGCTTACACCTGAGTTCAACCCCTGAGATGCATGTGGTTGAAGGAGAGAACTGATTTATGCAGGTTGTCCTGTGACCTCCATGAATGCATGTGCATGTGTACACATGTGTGCACATGCATGCAGAAACACACACAAAGTAAATTAGCTAAGTTGATTTTTTTTTTGAGACAGGGTTTCTCTGTATAGCCCTGGCTGTCCTGGAACTTACTCTGTAGACCAGGCTGGCCTTGAACTCAAAAATCCACCTGCCTCTGCCTCCCAATTGCTGGGATGAAAGGCATGTGCCACCACTGCCCGGCTAGCTAGGTTGATTTTTAATTGGGGTTATTAATTTATCCTTAATAAGTAATCTCTTGACCATAAAGGCTTTCAATGAAAGGGAGCATGTCAAACATGAACATGACTTTTAAAAATGTACTCAATGTGCTTGGAAGGAAAGCAGGGTGGGTATTTACAGTAGGCTGGAATTGGAGAGGAGGCGGAGGCTCGATTTTATAGCGCCAACACAGATCTGTAGTCATGAAAGGATGAGAAACAGAAAACTGGTATGGTTGGATTCACTTTCGTTTTTTTTTGTGTGTGTGTGTGTGTGTGTGGTGTTTTTGTTCTTTTGTTTTATACTGTGTGTGTGTGTGTGTGTGTGTGTTATGTGTGGCATATGTATGTATTCATTTGGTGTGTGCACATGTGCATGTAGATCTGTGTGGCGAGCAGAGGCTGACATCAAGTGTCGTTCTCCATCACTCTTCATCTTATTTTTGGACAGGGTCTGTCACCAAACCCGGAGCTCACCAACTCCACCAGACTGGCTGGCCAATGCATTTCAGAGATGGCCCTGTCTCCATTCTGTTTCCTCTGGATCTGGGACAACAGATACACTGTTTCATTTTTTTAAAATCTTTTTTTAAAGATTTATTTTATTTATATGAGTACACTGTCTTCAGACACATCAGATCAAGGTATTAGATCTCTATTACAGATGGTTGTGAGCCACCATGTGGTTGCTGGGAATCGAACTTAGGACCTCCGGAAGAGTTGTGATGCTCTTAACCCCTGAGCCATTTCTCCACTCCAGATGTATTGTTTTTAACATGGGCACTGTGGATTAAACTCAGGTCTTATTGCTTGTATGATAGATAGTGGACTGACTGAACTGAATTCCCAGCCCTGAGATTTGCATTTTATAAAGATATTCTTGCCACACCATGAAGGGTTATCAACAGAGTGTTATAGGAGGGTGTTACCATAGCTTGGGGAAGAGAAAATAATCTATCAATCAAAAGGTCAATCAGAGTAGAGACTTCAATGAAGGGGAGATGAGTCAGTTTAAGTATTTAGATTGAATGTTTACATAGAGAGGTAAATAAAGAGATTCTGATGGTTATTTACTATTGCATGAATTATTGCATAACCCATCCCCCAGTTTAGTAATTTTCAATACTTACCATATAAAACTCTATGAATT
Organism: Apodemus agrarius; assembly: GCA_964023405.1. Taxonomy (NCBI): domain Eukaryota; kingdom Metazoa; phylum Chordata; class Mammalia; order Rodentia; family Muridae; genus Apodemus; species Apodemus agrarius. The sequence goes on along the minus strand of OZ030013.1, from coordinate 106,512,688 downwards.
AGGAGTGTTCTGTGAGTCAGTCAAAGGGAGGGGCTGACTAAGGTGGTTTGAACTATACAAATGGCCCGCTGTGGCTGGATTTAGGGACAGACCTCTGGGCACGTCTCTGAGGATGTGGAGCCACCCTGAACATGGGTGGTACCACCCCAGGGGCTGGGATCCTAGACTAAATAAAATGGAGAAAGATCTGAATCAGTATTCCTCTCTGTGTTCTTTCTATGGATGCAATGTGATCTCAATTTTTCGCCACCGTGCCTTTCTTGTGTTAATCCAGAAATTTGCTGCAGAAAAAGCAATTCCGCCATTTTGAGTTGACTTTGACGCAAGCTCTACTAGATATTCAATACTGTCCAAAAGATGGATTTTGGGTCAGGACTAATACCTGGAATTCCCTAGTGAGTGGCCCTGGGACAAGTGTTGCAAGGACTTGTAGGGACCAACCTATATGGGTCACCTCACTTCTCCATGAAGCTGTTCTTATATTCAAAGAACTACAACTCCCAGCATCCCTGGTCTCTGGGGATGTAGGGTTTACAGGTTAATTGCACTTGCCATATCGGGTTACTCTCCTTCCTTGGGCTGCTTTTGTCAGGTATTTTGTGACAGCAACGGAAAAAAAAATAATAAAGGTTTTGCCTGTCTTCACATGTATTCTCATTAGAGACTACAAAGTCTACACACAGGGGAAAGAGAGGGTGACAGGATTGGTGAGCTGTAGCCAAGGGACGACAATTACCAAAAGGATTCTCCTCAGGCCTCCAGACGGAGTGCAGCCCTGCTGACTCCTTCGTTTCATATTTCCAACTTTCGGAACTACAAGAAAATACATCTCTTTCATTCTCAAGACACTTCTGTGATAACTTCTTACAATATCCCCCAGCAAACTAAAACTGTCTTCCGGTGCTGTTCCGTATCTGCATTCACCGCATTCAGCCCAAGTGGAGATTATTTTCACATTCATTTAATTACTGCTTTCCTGTAACCCGGGTGCAGGTAGGACCTACTGTTTCACAGCTAGGCATCTGAGCACTCCCCTCAGTGGACATTGCTTTGATTAAAGAAGCCTTACCCTTTGAAAGGGTTCAGTGACTTAGAATAAACACCCTCATATTTCCTAGCCCTTCCCAAACTAACCGTTTGTTATTTCTCAAAGAACCCAAGTGTGGGAGGGGAGGAATCAAAGACCTCCTGACCAAACAGCAGTTATCAGAGTTTACAATACTTAGAGCCGATGTGAAGATACAAGATCCGAGTTAGACCCGGGGTTAAGTAACCCTACACTTTTTGGGCTAATGAGTTACAAGCTGTTACAGACAGACAAGCCCCTCAGTTGCCTGGGCAACGGCTCAGCCTAGCCAGCGGGAAAGCATCTGAAGGGCTCAGTGCGCAGGCGCCTCGGGGAGCCAATGGGCGCAGCTGCAAAGCCCCGGAGCGGGCTGCGCGGTTCCCGCGGGCGCGGTCGGTTTGTGCCCGGAGGTGGCTGCAGGGCGGACCCGTAGGTTAAACACTGTCACTCCGCCGGCGGAGCCCGCAGGCCACTGTGCCACCCCCTGTCGCGGCGCCCCGGGCGGGGACCAGAATGGCGCGGGTCGGCGGCTGGAGGCTCAGCTGACTGCAGGCGCGAGGTACCGAAGCGAGCCCGAGCCAGCGGGGCCCAGAGCCGGCTCTGCCCGTCCGTCTCCAGCCAGCAAACTCTGTGCCTGCCAAACCCAGGGCCCGCTGCGGGAATGTTCAAAAATGAGTACCAGGTAACCCAAAAGGACTTTCCGCACTGTCTGGGTTCCTCCTCCGGGGTGCGCTGCCCCGAGTTCTGGGTGTGAAGCTTCCACTCCCGGGATGAAAAATAATTAGTGGAAAAGTTGTCATGACCTTGAGGTGTGCACGCTCCAGCTCAGTGCTTTCCAGTGCAGAATCAGTGGTTCTGATTACAGAGCAGGTCATGACCCTCTTCCACTCCACACACCCGGAATCAGAATCCTGAGCACAGGACCCAGAAATCCTGAGTTGTTAAACACCTGGGCTTTTCACTGTTGATGCCCTCTGGTATCTCAGAGCTAAATAGAAAAGTGGATGGATTTAGAATGAATCCTTTTAAACCCAGAATTAAGTAAGCACATGTGCTGTGTTCTTTTTCCTGTTTGTGACTCTTCAGCCTGGGGGTACATCAGGATTAGTTGGGCAGTACTTAGAGAAATACAGATATCCTGACCCTCCCTCTAGATCTGGAGAATGAAGATGTGTAGGTGAGGGTAGCCGGTCTACTTTTTAAAGCAATTGCCAAGCTAATCTGCATTTGGACAGGCTGCTTCTGAGAGTTCAGTCCCCTTGTCCAAAGAATGGCTTCCCGCACCCGCTCTCCTGCCCTAGGTCTTCTGAACTCATCTTGAAATTAGCAGTCTATAGCACCTCCACTTTGCTATTAGGAATATTGTCAGAGTGCCAATGGCCCATGTCCCAGGTGACACCTCTTTCCTGGTTACTTGTCTTTTAAGCACTGTGTACAGTTCTTTTGCCTCGTTTTAGAAATGTATTCTTCGGTTTAAAATAAACTTTGTTTAATCTCACTTCGTGTAGATCAAGTATAAAGTTATGAAATAGCAGATGCTTACTGCAGGCAATTTGGAAAACAGAGGAAAAGAACTGGGGGAGAAAGATTGGTTGGGTTATAAACCCAGCTGGCTCAAACTTAAAATTTATAGCAAAAATGACCTGCCCTTAGAAGCAGTACCACATACAGTTTTATACATAATAAGAAGGAAGAAATTGTCTGGCTTTCAGAAGCAAAAATATATGCTTGAGGGGAAAAGATAGTAAGTTTTCATGAAAAACCTACAGATTGTTTTTTTTTTCACATGCTCCTTGTAATTCAAGCCATATTTAGGCTTCATCTTAGTCTTCATCTCAAATTTCACAACAAATTATTCCTTGGAGATAATGATTTAATTGCCCATTTTTATGAGCAGAGTATATGGGCAGTTATAATATCTTTAGCGTTTTTACATTAGTATGACTTTGTGGTTTTGAGTTTATCATAGGTAACAGGCACTCTATAGAAAATACTATTTTTGTTCTTCCTATTTGTTTCCAGTTTTATTTGTTTAAAATTGATTGCAGAGATGTTGAGTAAGAACCCCCTCCACTTACCCCAGTCCTTCCTGGGTCTTATGAAGAATGGGTCTGAGCTATATGTCTCCTTTATTGGATAATCTTCCAGGGATTGTCCCTGATTTATGTTTGCTAGCCTGTGGGATCCAACACAGATGGATCATCAAACATTCAAACATCCTTTGACAGATGGAAAAAAAAATCAAGACCTTAAGTAACTCCAAATTCAGAAAGTTAAAAAGAAAATATTGATTGAGACCCAGTCAGTATATTATATTCACACATAATGATAAGAATTCATTGGTTTAATTCACAAATTGACCGTTGAGCCCTTTAGTCTTGGTATTTTTAGAATGCTTTGCAGATCTGATCCGTACGGTACACGTCAGGTCAGTGAGCCCCATCTGTAATGGTTCTGTAGCTCAATTGATGTTTATCATGTTTTTAAAAGTGGATTCCCTACTTATTTGCTAGTAAGGTGACCCAAATCACAATGGTTGTGGCTTATATACTGCCAGAGTATAAAATAGGCATAAAATCAGGGATAATGTTTCTTCCTGCATCTGTTAACTGACAGATGGCAGGAACACTGGTTTTAGACTCCTGTGGTGGATATAATTTCTCCCGTAGCATTGTATTTCACTCCGTATTTCTTGATCTTATTTTCTAGGGAGGTGCATTTGTTGAAATTTTTAGCGCTCAGGGGAAAAATCCTGGAGCAAAATGGAAGATCTCGGGCAGTCCATCTGTGATTTGGAAAGTAAGTGTTAGAAATTAAGAGTTGGATCCCGGGAAGAACTACGAGGGAAGGTTATGGAGCAAAGAGGCCCCCATCAGACTTCAGAACTGATTTTCTTCTTCTTTTACCCTCAAAGAATCTTTGATTCTTAAGGTCACTCGTTCAGGTCAACCCCCCATGTTTGATCTTCAGTCCGATGGGGACCTTCAGGCCACATACTTTTCTGTTTCCCTCACATCAGGTTTAGTTACTTTCTCTGAGCTGTTTCTTTCCCTCCACTGCAGACACTAACTAACGAGTCTCAGTCACTTTCCAGTGAGGACCTTGAATGCCTTTGCTTTATCCTGCCATGACACTGGCCTCGCTAGTCCCCGCCAGATCCCAGTCATTCTTTTACCTCCATCTAGGTGTCTCTATACTTTGGGAGAAAATGCCTGCGGCCTTTCAGATTGACAGCACTATAAATCCAACCCCAACCATCCAGAAAATTATCTTGTTATGTTCTTGTCAGTCTCCAAAATGAGCTTTTCTTGTTATCTTTGCTTTCCAACCACCAAACTGCCGATTTTTCAATCCCATCCCACACCCAGGGCATGCCCTTCTCACTCACCAGAAACTGACGTCCCCACCTGCTAGGGAAATCAGGTGGAAGCCAGTCCTGCCTGCCTCACCTCTACCTAAAATCCTGTCTCCATCCACAACGTTTCCTCTTGTTTAACAGCAAGAGACCAATGCCTTCAAGGGCATGGATGAAACTTAGAGCTACCACTAAGTGTTTAATGTTTGTTAAGCATGACATTAAACACACTATACAATGCTCTATTAAGGCAGGGAAGGACAAGGATGAAAACTCTTTGGCTGGTTCCCTGAATGAGGGAGAAGGGCCATTCAGCGAGTGTGCACCGGGAAGTCAGGGAGCATTTCCCAGGGAATTGGTACCGAGCTCTGTCGTGGTTTGAATATAAATGCATCCCTACAGGCTCCTATGTTTGAATTCTTGGTCCCAGCCTGCTTCTGTTTGGAGAGGTTGTAGAAACTTTGGGAGGTGGGGTCAAGGTCTAGGAAGTAGATCACTGGGGCTGGGCCTTGGAAGGTTATCCTTGACCCTAGGTTTCCATTCCTTACCCTGCTTCCTGTCTGCCATGAAGAAGCTCTTTCGCCAATGATGTCATCACTACAATATTCTGCCCAGGCTCATGGGCCCAAGGAACTGTGGATAAAACCTTTGTAACCCCCGACCTTAAGATAAATCCTGCTTGGCTTTCAGTTGTTTGTGTTGGATATGTTATGACAACTTCCCAGAATAACTAATGCAAGTGCTAAGAGTCAACCAGGTCTCAGGTGAGGCTGGGGCACAGAAGAGCTTTCCCAGCAGAGGGAGAAGTCTGCACAGAATCCTTGTAACAGGAACTGAGAGCGCTGCTGGTGCCAACAGGAAGTGACTAGGTTTGATGAGTTGGATATAGACCAGCATATAAGTGCTTTGTGGCTATGTTAAAAGTCTGGGTAAACTGTGGAAAAGTTTTAAATACAGGCCCAACATAGACATAAGTAAAATTAAAAATACGCTTGGTTTATGTATGTTCATCGCAAATGCATAGGGGATGCTATTACAATAGACACTACATGGACTTATTTATTGCAGAATTCATTTTAAAAGGAGGTTTATTTTTATGTTTATGTGTTTGTGAGTATATGCTGTATGTGAGTATGTCTGTATGTGCTCATGGAGGCCAAGAAGACAGCATCTGGTCCCCTGGAGGCATAGGTGGTTGTGAGCTGTCGAGGGTGGGTACTAGGACGTGAAGAGCCACGAGCGCTCCCCACTGCTTAGCCACCTCTCCAGCCCCTTTGCTTAACTTTCTAGACAGCCTTAATTGTTACATTTTAATTTATACTTATTTTAAATAAATTATATTTAGAATTTTCAAAGTCTCAGGAGATGCGAATAATGCATGGTGAATTCCGTCTGAGCTAGTCCTGAAAGCAGAGAACACGTGTGGGAATTCAGTCAGCGCTGGGCAGGTACTTTCTTCTGCTGTGGCATGGGGTGGTAATCAGCTGCGTGCCTAGATGCAGATGTGCACAGGAGGCAAGAAGCCCCTCTGCCCCAAACCGGGTCAGTGGCTCTGGAATCCCTGAAGTTTGAGAGCTTTTTGTTTGTTTGTTTGTTTTAATTTGGAGGAATGATGTTTTCACACAGTCAGAAATTAGCCATGTGGTTAGCGTGGTTTCATGTTCCATCCACAGCAAGTCTCAGGAAAAAAGCACCATCAAAGTTTGAGTCTCCTTTTAAGTCTCTTGGAAGAGAGAAAGAAGGGAGAGGGAGTGGGAGAGGGAGTTAAGTCTCTTGGAAGAGAAAGACGGGAGAGGGAGAGATAGAGACTCTTTACTATTGATTTCAGTTCCAATTTTGTAGAAGAAGCCAAATAAGATATGACAATGGTTTTCATCTTGTTCCATAGGAATTTGATAAAGAAGTTAAAAGTTTTGTATTTGTCCTGGAAGGCAGCAGCCAAACCAACAGAATCCAGTTACCGAAGGAGAATAAGCAAATCCGTGAGTAAGACTTCTAACATTGCTCCCTAGCCTTTGAGAGAGCTGTGTTTCGTGTCTTAGAAGCAGGCGTACTAGTAAGACTTCTATGGCCGCTGCTGGTGTGAAGTCACGTGATGTTTTTAATACGGAAATAAGCTATATGCCATGCACTTTAGTGCAAATCCTGCCCCACTGTCTTGTTGAAATTCAAAACTATTCTAAGACCTAGAAGATTATTTGAGTAGCCACTTATTATAATAATATTTGTTAAGCCTAACTCTGCCTGAGGAATTTTTCACAATACTGCTTTCACAATAAACATTGGGCTCTTATCAGGAAATTAGCGGTTAAGGTGATTTTGGCATGAATTCAGGAGTTCATGTAAGTTACAAGGACTTCGTTTGTTTAAAGAATAAAACGTGATAAAAATAATTTATTCAATTGACAAACCTTTAGGAATCTTAATATCTAATAAGTACGGATATGAATGTTATCTAACAGATAGCTGCAGTAATCGATTCCAGTGTAGCAATTAGCAACATCGCTTTACAGCAGACCGAACACTGGGGGCCGCCTTGGAGGTGTAACCCAGAAGGGCAGTTGTTGGCAGTGAGTGGGTTGGAATTTAAGGCTGTCACCAGATTAGGCTTCCAATAAAGTGATGTAACTTGAGTAATGTAATGTATCAATATAATTTTCATGAGCCATGTCCTATCAGTTAAATATAGGTTTCTAGTGTTTTGTAGGAGTAAATAGGCAGTCCTCTTTTTTATTTACTGTGTACCTTGTCTTCATTCATTAAGAACATTTACTAAGGGACTGCAGGGAAAACTTAGTGATAGAGCACTTACCCGTAGCCTCATGGGCCCGGGTTCAACGCCTGGCAACACCACCAACAAAAAACCTATTTAAAAAGTCCATCTATTGAGTACCTTCCATGCACCAGGGAAGACATGCCGCTCATACCGATATCTAATTTTAATTTTCTTTGCAAACTGTACTGATTCTAGGCTTGATGTACCATTTCAAGCACTATGTGACATCCTAAATTTCTAAGATGGGAATCAAGCCATGCAAATCGCAGATGGAAGATGGCTTAATTTAGAGAGCGGCGCTGGGGTTTTTTAATACACACCAATATAAGAAATCGACCTGGAATGAGAGTAGATAATTATCGTTAAGATCTCAAACCGCTGCCTTAAGTCAACATGGCTGCCTCACGGTCCCCAGTGGGTGTGTGACAGACAGCAGGGTTTCGTTGCTGGTGAGTGAAATGACTTGAGATGAGTCCGGACACATGCCTGCAACTGTAGCTTTTCTCCTTGAGGGAGAGAAGCACCGCTCACCTGTTTCAGGATATCAACTTTATGAAGCAGGTACAGCCTAGGAACTTGGTTGTTTGAAGCTGGAGAGTCTTTTTCGCCATTATTGTTGGGCTTGTAAAGACAATCTGACTGCCTTCCAGGGCCCTCTGCTTCCATGGGCGTGGTGTTGATGACATCACTTAGTCCTAGCAACCTTCTTGGTGGCTCTGAAAAAGAGTCCTCATTTTACCCAAGTGACTAAATACAGACTCCCCCCTCCCCCTCTCTGTTCTTGTTCAGGTTTTTTTTTTTTTTTTTTTTTTTTTTTTACTTTTTTCCCCCTTAATTTCCTCAGAATCTGGTTTAATGTATTATAATTACCTCTTTAAATGTAACGATGATGGCTTTTAATTAGAAGAAACAGAAGAATCTTCTAATTCTTACACAATGCCCTGCAATTAAAAATTAATCTGACTTTCCCATAGCATGCACAGCAGTGTAACAAATGAAACAGTTTGTGTGGTCTCCCCGGCACTGATGCCTTTCACGTGAGCTCTTTGGAAGTTTTGATAAGAGAAGTTCACAGTTATTTTTACTTGTATAAAATGACCTTCTGTGTGAGTTGGTATGGTTAAACTGAAATTAGAAAGCATGTCTTGAATAGAGGAGAAGTGGCTTTCAATTAGCATCTAAATTGAGTTCAATTATCATTATGTATCCCTATTTTAAGAATAAACATACACTTTATGCAAACTTGACATTCGATAGTTCACTTATGTTTCTGACAGTATTACTTACAAGAAAGTTTCATAATGAAATGATGTAAGTTTGACTGCTCCTAAGTAGTAATCTTTCTGAATTAAATTGTTCTTGATGAATCCTAAATAAATAAATACTAAATAAATAATTCTGTTGTGTTTTTAAGTTGTTATTATATTTATTTATTTATTTATTTATTTATTTATTATTGTGTGAATGTACGCATGCACCACGGTGTGCATGGAGGTCAGAGGACAACTTGGGAGAATCAATTCTCTCCTTCCGTCGTGTGAGTTCTGGGAAGGGAACTCAGGCCATCAGCTTGGCAAGCATTGTCTTCCTACTGAGCCTTCCCGGTAGCCCTGTGGCCTCTTTATAAACTAATTTAAGAAATTGAGCTTGAAAGATAATTATTTTTAAATTTTTAAAAATTAATTTGCTGTCATCAGTAAATCATGACTTCCTCATAGTTCATAGCTGGGTGTGTGTTACATAGTGCTTGAAATGGCATGCAAAGCCTACAATCTGGACAGTTTATAATGGGAATGAAAATTACCAGTCAGGTACCAGCAGCACGTCTCTCCACAGTGCCTGGTGGATGGAAGGTGCTCAGTAGATGTTCTTTTCAATACGTTTTGCTTTGTGATGCTAGGAATTGAACCCAGGCCCATGCGCCTGTTGGGTAAATAAAAGCACCCATCAAATAAAGGAGCATGTGATACCAACTCTCATGTTGTATACTTCTCCAGGGTGTGAATTGTCTTCTTTGTAACCTCTAACTCCATGATGACAGACAATGGATGTTCAATAAGTTTGTTAAATTTGCCACATTAAGAAACTTTGACAGTTCTGTTTCTAATTTCTCATTGTAAGCATTGCCCTTGGTAATGGCACCGCAGTGTATCATTCACCAGTTAGATAAATCTCGGCCACCCTGCACGGTGGACTGTGCTCTGTGGAGCTGCCCGAGTGGGAAGCGTCACTGTCATACATAAATACCCAGTAGGCACTCCGTATCCAAGAGTTACGTTCAAAGCCATTGGTTTCCCCGCTGAGTCATCTGAATCAAATAGTGTGTGTCCGGCCATCTGTACCCTACAGCCTAAGTTCAGCTGTTCCGGAAGATGAGGATGGCTTCATGTGCTTCCCCCCAGGCCTCCTACTGCTACTCTGCTATTCTTTTTAAATTATGTCTTGCTCCGTTTCAAACCCTTAAGTGACTGAGATCTCACCATCGTATTAAATACTCTTAGCAGAGTGAGTAGTCCTGTGTTCCGAGCCAGTGGCAGGTTCTCAGCCCGCCTTTGCCTCTGGGAGAGCCAGAGAGGGCTGCCTCCCCTCTGCCCCCAGCCCCCCTCCCCCTCCCCCCCATGATAGGCTTGCCTAGCTTCCCTCCTGGGAGATCTCAACCCCCCCCTCCCTCCTGCCATGTACCAGCCTGTCCATAGGTCCCCTGTGCCTTTCCTCTTCTGCCACCTTCCCAATGACACGGTGCCCTGGGCCTGTGTTCAGCTCTGTGGCTACGTGCTCCCCTGGTTATCAGCTTCAGGACCATGGATCTTTTATTGCCATTTGCATCTAAACCCCAGTCTTGCAGTCAGGTATTTACTGGTCTATTTCCCCGTCCGTCCTAGTGTATGTAAAGTGTAGAGTATGTAAAGTGTAGCTCCCGGCCAAGGCTGCTCAGAGTCCCTCTCCCTGCCTCGGCTGCCTCAGTTAGGTTGTTAGCAAATAGCACCACCTTTTCAGCTGAGGAGACCACAATTCCTCATCAAACCAGCTTTGAATCCATGAAGAAGGTATTCGCGGTACTGGCATAAAGATTTAAAGTGCTTGCTCCTAACTCCTCGGTGCTACTCACCCAGCTCTCAGGCATGGATGACTGCAAGAACTCTCTGCTAGGGCTCTCTCCAATCTGCTGTCAGGTTAGTCAGAGTAGACCCTTCCGGTATGAGCGACGTGAGCACCATGTTATTCCTCTCCTGAAAACTGTCCCAGTTCTTAAGGTAAAAGTAATTTCTCTACGGGAATATCAACAGCCCAGATCCCTCTTACTCTCTGGCTTTCTCTCTGATTACTCTTTCTCTGGCCTGTGCTCCACCCCTTCCAGTCGTATTGCCAGTTTGAAATGCAGCTGTGTCCTCTTTCCCAGCCTTTACCACCATGGCTTCAGCGAGGCCTGCCTGGCATGTCCTCGGGCCACAGCTGTGCTGCACACTGCGGCTGCTTCAGCCCACCTCCAGCCCCTGCCCCCACCCCCCACCCCCGACTCGAGCAACACTGACGATGATGCTGTGCCTTGGTTACAGGTTTCATGGGTTTTCCAACCAATTTCAGAAAGCAAACTCCACTGTCAGGAGCAGTTTATTTTGTCACATTTACCTAGTGTACAATCAAGTCAATCTGTATTGAAGAATTTCACAAATGAGTGGCTTCCCACTGATTTTAGGCTGGCCGGTGTCTTTCCCATGGCCTTCAAGGCTCCGAATGATTGGATTTCAGATCTGTTTTCTTTCCTCTTCAGTGCCTTATGCCAGCCGACTGAACAGTCGGAGGTTCGTTCCACCCGTTATAACCTTCCCCATGGACGTCCCTCCCCCACTGTAAGATGGACTGCTTCCCCTACAGTCTGTTTCCCTCTCTCCTTATCACCCCCCCCACACACACACACACACCCCTGGCCAATTCCTGGGTTGTTTCCTGTACACTGCCTTCCCTGCTCACCCTCGCGCCCTCAAGCGCTGATGGCTGAAGGCTGCTACGGAGCACGCACTGGGCCTTCTCTGTTGTGAAATCCTATGCACATTCTATGAGGCCACAGATTATGCCAGTCTTGCTACCAACACTTCAGCAAGTCTTGTGAACAGTATGTGATCAATAATCTTTGTTAAATGATAAAGCTCATACAAATGATTCTTGGAGGTATAGATGGAAATTATTAACCGAATTTTAGGGATGAAAAGGAAATTAAAGATGTGCTAAGGCTGAGACTGGAACCACAGACTGGGTCATCCTGAGTTTTCTGGGCAGTGAGGAGGACTAATTGTCGGGGCCTCGTCCTACTTCTTGGATGACATCATCCCTGTGAACCGTATGTGCCGTATGCAGCCTATCATTTGCTCTAATGAAACAGCTGTAAAACCACGGCTTAAAAATATCAGTATTTTTTAAGTTGACTGTGGTTTTCAGTGTCTAAAGGAAAAAGAAATAGGGGTTTTATCTCTTTAACAAGAAATTTCTATTATATGTACTTCATGGAATTTTTAAAGCTAATAAGATCTATATTCAGTATTGCTTGGAGTGATTCTAAATACAGTGCAGACACAAAGAATCAGTTTAAATTCCCTAGGTCAGGGGAACGTATACTGTGGCGGAGTTTATTTAGCGTTGCTGACGTACAGATCCAGCCTGCCAATGGTGTCAGAGCTCTGGTACCGTTGTCAGGCCGTCAGCACACATGGAAGCCTTTTGGAGACGGGGCCTCCGTGTGTGAGGATGAGTTGCTTGTCTAGAGGAAAGGGACCTTTCATTCCTAAAACTGCCCTTTACGTGCACTTCTGTGTTTAAGGGAACAATACTGCTTCCATGAGCTTTGTGGCATACGTTAGGGGCATTTGAAGGGTGGTTTCATTTGATCTGGTGTTCTCCAAGCTCTGTCTACAGCTGAGGCACTGTGGAAATGGCACTACACTCGTGCAGACCAATCAGTGCGGGAGCCAGAGAGGCCGGCTGGCGGGGCTTGTTTGAAGTAACCTCATTCCCCATTTCACGTTGCTTTTGTGGGTCAGAACTTTGGGTTGCCACACTGGGTCTGTCTATAAATGTGGTAGGACACATTTCTAGAAAACTTTCTAGCGTAGAGCCTTTCCTCTCCCCATTTCTGTTTTGCTTACCTTAGAATTCCTCTCTGAACACATTTATGAGCTTCATAATCTAAAAGAAGTTATTCTTGTATAAGTTGATGGAATTATTAATAAGCATTAGTAAACGTATTTGGCCAATTATGTTTGTTTATAGAAAATTTTGTGATAAAATAGGTGTGGCATATCAGGAATGTTGTAAAAGAGTTTACATTAGGAATCACAAACAAGAAAGTCTTTGTATAAAATGATCAAACTTGTATTACTGGAGTAAAATATTTAAATTTATTTAATTTACTATTAGAATAAATAAAACATATCATCACCTTAAATCAGTTGCTTTTCTTGGAGTCCTATGTCTGTCTTTTTGTGTCTGCTTCTTTCTCTCTTTCTTTGTCTTTCTGTCTTTTGGTCTCTATGTCTGTCAGTTTCTCTATGTCTGTCTCTCTGTTTCTCTGTCTCTGTGTCTGTCTGTCTGTCTGTCTCTGTCTCTGTCTCTGTCTCTGTCTCTCTCTCTCTCTCTCTCTCTCTCTGTGTGTGTGTGTGTGTGTGTGTGTGTGTGTGTGTGTGTGTGAGTGTACATGCACATGCACTAAACCCAGCTTTCTACACATTGGGCAAGCATTCTAGCCAAAGGTAGGCTCTGACCCTGAGGATGACCTTGACTTCCTGATCTTCCTGCTTCTACTTCCCAACTGCTGGATTGCCTAGGACCTCAACTACACCTGGTTCTTCCTGAAAGTCTTCTTTTCTGACTGTGTGTGCTTTTGGGTGATAGACAAAGTTAAAGACATCTCTCTGTTCTATGTTCTATATAATCCTTTGTACACAATGCAGATTTGCTCCTAACCTGTTTCAGGAAGTGTGATCTTTGTGGGGTTTGTTGTCATTTTTTATTTCATCAAGATTTGAACCCAGGATCTCCTGTATTCCTTCCCTGCCAAGTTCTTCTACCACCTACCTCTATCAATACCCTAAGAAGGGCGACACTACCACAGCTGTTAAAAGCAGTCAGTTGGGAGATCATTTCTGAACCTTAGAGGAAAGGAATTAAGTGATCTGTTGTAGAGAAACTGTAAAAAAAATCAACTGACTGGTTAAGCAGTTACAGACTTCAGCTATCAAGAGTGCCACGTGGGTTGGTTTTTCTCCAAATATTTTTAGCCATATGAAACTAGTGATAGGGAATAAAAGCTATCCGCTCTCAGTGAGAATTAATTAAGAGCATGTTAACAAAGGACTGCAAGTGAGACTGTGCTTCTTCACCCAGCTCCCTGTGGCCACTGTTAAGACCATATGATCTAGATCTGCCCCACTGGCCTCCTGCTGTACGTGTCATAATTAGAGTCCCTTTTCCTGAGCTGCTCTTCTTTATTGAGATGTTTAGGAAGACAGTAAAACCTGCCAGTGAGTGAAAATAATTGCCATGTATTTTTATGACCACGCTGATGACAATCTATAGTTCAGTTTTGTGTGTGTGTGTGTGTGTGTGTGTGTGTGTGTGATGTGGTGTGTGTGTGTGTGTGTGTGTGTGTGTGTGTGTGTGTGGTGTATTCTATGCTCACAATCTCTTATGGCATAACCAGACTGAATAAAAATCCTGTTTTTGATTTTTATAAAACTTTCACCAGTGCCCCAAATGGGACTTTAAATGGCAGCATTGCTTGGCGTTTGATTCAGTAGTCACAGTGTCTCCACCTTTCTAGTCAGGCTATAAATCATGCATGTGTTACTGTAGACCTGTCTGCTCCTGCAGGGCGAAGCTCTGAGTAGCTGTGTTTGTTTATGTGTACATACAAGTGGCCTGAACATTTCATTATATATTTTTTCTCTCTTTTCTAGTTGGACTGATCCAGAGGTTCCTTGTGCTTCAGATTTATATACCCCTGGGCCAGGACTTCTCCACTGAATTACTGTAAGATACACAGGACTTCTTTGAATGTTTTATGTGCATTTGACATTTGATCAATTGAAGCAGTACAAACATTAATTGCAAGCGGCAGGGTTTTTTATTTTCATTAAATGGTGGTGACTTACCAGGTTGACATGAAGTAATTAAGATAATGTAATTGTATTTCTTGGATATCACTGTACTGTGCCATTTCCTGGGAGAAAAAAAGGCAGGTCTCACTTGTTTCAGGAGATGCGATGAATTATGATTTTACTTTGTCCTGTGTCTTAGCAGAACTATAGTTGACTCAACAGTGATTGAAAGACTTCTTAATTCTATTTCCTGTAGTTTTGACATATTGGTTCATTTTGTGAGTATAGAAACGGCTGGGAGACTGTTTATTTTCATTGACCTTGCAAGATTGTTTAGTAAAAGTGAAAAAAAATTACTGTTAGCCAGTTGAAGTATGTGTTGTGTGAGATAACAGGACTAATACAAATAACATTTAATTTGTAGTTTCATACAGAATGGAATATTTTGTAAGATTTCATTGATGAATTTGTGCATTTTAAATAAATGATTACATGTTTTGTTTTGTTTTTAATTAAAAGCTATACACAGTTTAAGCTGAGGCATTTGTCTTCCATCCTGGACAAAAATGAGTTGCTAATAAAGACAGTTTTGTTCTAGCATTATCAGTGCTCAATGAAAACTAAAGGAGAGAGAGACAGAGACAGAGTCAGAGACAGAGAAGGACACAGTCTTAGTATATGAGGGTTATTAATTATCCTCTGCCCCAGCTAGGGAATTAGTGACTTTTAAGTTGTCCAAGAATCTGACTTTTAGCTTTCAGTCTTGTTTATTTTGAGTAAAGCAGAGACAAATGGATCACCATACACTTTGGTTTTACTCAACCTTAAGTCCCTGTGAACTTGTAAGATCTTTTATCATCTTCCATAGCCACCACCATTTTTTAAAATAGTTCTTAGAGAGAGAGAGAAACGGGACCAAAGCACCATTTGGCGTTCTTAGGCACCACTTCCTGGTTTCTGCAAAAAAGAGCATTTTCGGGACTCTAAAGGCTCAGAAAGTGCTGCTGAAAGCCTTATTTGCAGCACAGGAAAAAGTGATTTCTGAATTGAAAGAAGGCAATCTATGTTTCAAACTTGTAAAGGTATTTACGTACAGACCCGATTCTGCCTTCCTTTTGACCTGCATCTCACCACCCACACTTGGAGCTTCTTCAAAGCAGTGTTAAAGGCGTTCCTAGTCAGCCTTTGGATCAGAGACCTGTGAGTCCTGGCCGGCCATAGAGCAGGACTCCTGGCCAATGAGGACCTCTTGTTTTCTTGGCAAAATTAACCTTTATTTGTGCACAAGCACTTGAACATATCACCCTAGGCTAGGTGACACACTGTCTTGGTTAATTTAAATGACAATTAAAGCTTT
This sequence comes from Apodemus agrarius, assembly GCA_964023405.1. NCBI lineage: Eukaryota > Metazoa > Chordata > Mammalia > Rodentia > Muridae > Apodemus > Apodemus agrarius. Next base: position 106,497,043 of record OZ030013.1, on the reverse strand, counting down.
AATTATTAAAAAGCCAACGGGTATCTTTAACCCGGTCCTAGCAGGGGAGACGGTGGTACCTAAGTCAACCCAACTACTCTTTGCTACCATATTGCCAGTGCTCTCGGCCTGTTTCACGATGGGCAGCACTTTCGAGATGAGTCGGGATTAATGATTAGATTGCAAATATGGTTCACTGTAATCATTGATTTCTGTGTTCTCATGTCCACATGGAAAGTGAGGTGATTTTCTAAATGATTTTGGTTTTATAATTCTAGGGAAGTAAGCTCTCCTGGACAAAAAAGTTAAAAGTATTCAGTGGCTTGGGTGAGCACTCTCTGTCCTCCCTAGAATGTGCCAGTTTATATCTTACATGGACAGAATTTGTTACTGATAGTCAGAAGCGGTCTGTTTTATGCAGAAATGACAGAGACCATGTTTTTAACAAAAGGAAGACGGAATGATAGGTATAGATTTTCCTTCTAACACGGTTTCCCCCTTGCCTTCAATGAAAGGGCTTTCTTCCTGAGCCCTTCCTGTTGCAGTGTTCCTGGCAGCATAGCCCTAGGCTATTTTAAATAATACATTTCTCTAACAAGCTTGGAAAGTCACCTAGCAGAACCATATCTGGCTTCTAAATTTCTCCATTGTCAGATCAGGGAAAGGCATTTTGTTTCACAAAGGTTTTTGTTATACATCAAGAGCTTTTCATAAGTGCAGTCTTGCCGCTGCTTTAGGAGTCTAGCCACCACTTCCTCAGGCTCTGTGTCTTCTATGCTGCCGGGATGATTTATTGTGCCCAGGAGGATGTGGTCCAGGGACTGGGGGATGCTTCAGAACCAGCAGCTGCCCAGCTTGAGGGCTTCCTCATTCAGTGAGAACTTACTCAAGACCTAGTATTGTCAGGTACTCTGCTGCCTCAGGGATTTAAACTACCTTGAGTCTGTGCTGGTCTCCCCGCCCCCACTGCTGTATTTCCCACCCCCAAACACCATTACCGTTGTCTGGGTTGGTCCAGCTTTCCTCTGGACTTCCTAGCTTCCTCCCTCTACTGTGTCTACCTGACCGCAGTCACTGTGCGCTGTCTCAAGAAAGCAAGTGGGAGTTTCCACAGGTGAGCATAGATGAACTCCTATGGTCTTACCCTTCTGTCTGGTGTCTCTTGGTCTGTCCTTTTCTCCTCTCAGACCCTCCACTCCCTGTGGTGTGTGCTGCTCAGGCATGTTTTCCTATCCTCCGTGGCTCTAGTCCGTTGTTGCAGGCCAAGCAATGTCCCCGGAGTCGGGTGCACAGTTGGTTTCTGTTCCCTGCTCTTCCAAGCCAGCGCCTGCTCTGAGGAACTTTTTCTTCCAAAAGGCTGGTTTTTAATCCTCACTTCAAACTAATTGAGCCCCATCTCTTAGGCCCCTTTCTAACACCTCACTTATTTTCTTTATTGAAACCCTGAAAGAAACTAATTATGGACTTGAGCAATGAGAGTTTTGAGTTCTATGAAGACAAGACTGTGTTATTAGACTCAGCACAGCATTCTGCCACTCACCAGTGCTTCTGAAATTTGGGTGCATGGGCAAGATGGTGGTGTACTACTGAGTGCAGAGTCTGCGCTGTCCTAATCCATTTACTCCGAGAGCAAGAGATTCGTTTCCTTCTCAATAAATGTTAGGGCGAGAGAAGAGCAAGCTCTGGGGGACTGTGAAGTGTGGGGAGAAGAAAGGGCGCAGACAGAGCTACAGTGGGACTCTGGGAAACTTGGTGCTAGATTATGTAATTTGTCTCACCTATGGAGTGACGTGACAGTAACTGTTGGGTTGTTGGTGTGTCCCGAGTCCAGGCCACCACGGGGGGGGGGGGGGGGACTCAGTCCACTCGGGGAGGTATTATGTAGGGAGTTTTGACTATGCTTACCCCACACCGGAGGTGGGTGTCAGGCTGTGTGAAGCCTCTGGATACCACTCTGGGTGGGGGAGCACAGTCTGTGGTCCCCATCCCACAGGAGGGAGAGTCCTTGGCTTGCTCTGTGGGAGGCTGGGCTTGGTGCAAGCTGTGGCTGGGAGAGCAGAGAGGCCTCTTGCTGGAGATTAGACGCAGCTCTTTAGAGGGAGACCCGCTCCATTGCTCCCCACGGCAGATCCCAGTGAAAAGAGACAGTCCATGGCTTTAAGGCACGTATTATGGCAGAGAGTGGCGATGAGTAAACCATACCCTACATTCTCAGGGCGAGGTGCACCTGAGGTGAATACCTTCTTTGGGGAGGATGTCTGGGAAGGAGAGTTTGTTGGCTAAAGCCTCCAGGCCTTAACTACCTTATTAAAATAGAGATCTGTCTTGAGTCTAAGTGACCTGTGGCCACATCCTCTACCTGTGGAGGGACTTGGGGCATTGCCCTTACATGACTGATGGCCACAAACCTATAGAGAGCTGTGGCCTTGCACCAGGAACCTGGTGTTATATCCCCTGCAGGGTCACCAAGGTTTCAAGCCTTAGCTCAACCAGAACCCAGGCTGCCTTTCATGGTCCTACAAGTAACAACCCATCACAGGTACATTATAGATATTATATGAGAAAATTAATGCAAAGTAGTAATGATTTCTACTTATGAAACATGCTATATCTAGGGGTTACATTATCACTCTAGATAGTTCGCTTATTTTAGTTTAATAAAGATAAAAATAAGCTGCTTGGCACGTCGTGACTATTAGCCATTTGGTCATTGATTGAGTGTAGAAGATGAAGGGACTGGTCAGTGCGTGTTCCCGAAGCCGGGGTTCAGATGCTTAGTGTATGGGGAGAACCTGGGCTCCATGTCACTGCCCCATGGCCTTACCTGCCATCCTGACTGTACACAGACAGTGATGGTAGAGAAGCAGAAAAGCCTCCATTGAATCTTAGCACAAGATGAAGGTGCAAAGCCTCATACATCGCCAGGGGCTTCTCATGACAGTATACACAAAGAAGGAAAAGGCTTTCTTGGTGGGCTCTTTCCACTTCACTCCTGTGAAGGAAATAAATTATTCACTCCAACTTTTTGCTATTGTTGATTTTCCAATTAATCATTTTGGAAAGTCAAGAACACAATCTGTTTCTTGATTCTTTACTTTGTTTCCTATGTAGACCTCTATTTCTTTTAAACATCAAAGAATGATATCATTCAACATCTTGTACTCATGGCTAAGATGGATACAGCCCATTACGAGATTCAAGGAGAGTTTCACTGCCCCAGCACGTGCATTTTGCACTGTAATAGCAGAATCCTTGAGGTTTTCAGTATGGGTGTCGGCCCACAGTTTCGCTGTCATCCTGCCCCCTACTTTCTAACAAAGGTCATTTTGATTTGCATCACTTGTGGTATTAGCTGCAGTTTTCCAAAGTATTTTAGTGTTAACTATGCCCGACTGGCCTGACTAAACAACAGCTTTGTAAAACTCTTTTCCTTTTTGTAACTTGCTACACTGTATTGTGATGCACTCTTGGCCAGCGGTTGTGGGCGCAGACACCTGGTGCTCAGGAGAAGCGCCCCGAACCTGGGTGGCTGGGTGACATCTAATTGCATCTTGCATAGAAATCCACCATTGCTCTACCTCATGCCATCAATCATGTCGAATGAGTCTGCATTCATTTGAGCAGACACTGTTGAGCTGTGTTAGTTCTTTGCTCTGTCCGGATTCTGTCATTATCTCAGTGAATCCTGAGATTTTGGACTGTTATGGTGCCAGTGATTTTTTTTTTTTTTCAGCTAGATCAGCCAGTGCCTTTTTCAGGATGTGGGCTGAAAATGCTGTGAAAGCCCGTGTGTTAGATTTGATGTGCTACTGGTAGAGGTTAAAATTCTCAGCCCACGGGTCTTAGAGGTGCTGGAGAGGATGTGGAGAAAGAGGAGCACTCCTCCACTGTTGGTGGGATTGCAAGATGGTACAACCGCTCTGGAAATCAGTCTGGTGGTTCCTCAGAAAATTGGGCATGACACTTCCAAAGGACTTTGTCATACCACTCCTGGGCATATACTCAGAGGATTCCCCTGCATGCAATAAAGACACATGCTCCACTATGTTCATAGCAGCCTTATTTATAATAGTCAGAAGTTGGAAAGAGCCCAGATGTCCCTTAAAGGAGGAATGGATATAGAAAATGTGGTATATTTATACAATAGAATACTACTCAGCAATTAAAAATAATGAATTCATGCAATTTGTAGGCAAATGGTTGGATCTGGAAAATATCCTAAGTGAGTTAACCCAATCACAAAAGAATACACATGAAATGCAATCACTGATAAGTGGATATTAATGAGCCCAGAAGCTCTGAATACTCAAGGCACAATTAGCATATCAAATGATTCCCAAGAAGGAAGGGAAGGACCCTGGTCCTGAAAAGACTGGATCCAGTTATGTAGGAGAGTACCAGAACAGAGAAACGGGTGGGGGTGTGATTGGGAATGGGCGGGGGGAAGAAGACTTATGGGACATATGGTGGGGGGGGGGGAACTGGGAAAGGGGAAAGCCTTTGGAATGTAAACAAAGAATATAAAAAATAAAAAAAAATTTAAAAAAAGGAAACACTAGGATTTTTTTCTTTTTCTTTTTTTCTTTTTTTTTAAAGAAAGATCCCAAAAAGAGTGTGTACTTCAGCATCCTTCCATGGTGCACTGCAGCAGTCTGACGTGGAAATTGTACCTGAATAGAACCTAGAATTCGGCCTGGGGTTTATGTTTATTCCAGAATCTTCCCATTGTGCCACCCATGCCCAGGTGCATCGCCTTGGGTGTGGCAACTGCACGTGCATAGCCGCTCTTCCTCAGTAAGCGGGAATGTGACTTGCTTAGGGTCAGAGTTAATTGTACACAGTGTTTCTCTGCCTTTCCTAAGAAATTTTAGGGCCATGTAGACTTCAAAGCTGCCTTTCCCAATTCTGTATTATAGAAAATTGAAACATCCTACCAGAAAAAGCTCTACCCTCAGGCTAACTTAATGAAAGTTTCACTTACATGACCTTTTCTCTTTTGTACTTAGTGAAGCAGACAAAGAAGTCAGAAAAGATTTTGTTCTCCTTTTTCCTACCTGGGCCATGTCAGAAACAGCAGACCCACTTGTAGAGTCTCTCCTGCTCCCTTCCCATGCCTGACATCATCCTGGCCTTTGAAAGCCCACACAATTGAGAGAATACCTGGATTTGGTATCTTCCGGTCAGGGTGACACTGGCAAAAGCTGTTGAGATTGTGTCCATTTAACCAAGCACAAGCCATTGTGGGAAATTTGCTTCCTTATCTCTTTGGTCATTTTAGTGCCTTCCCTGGAAAAGCATAATGGTCGCTGTCTCACTCCCAAGTTGCTTGTAAAAGGAGACAGTGTCCAAACGCAAAGTATTATATTATTCAATGAAATCCTTTTTTCCGTCTGTGAAATCTTTTCCGTTACCACCTGTAAACTGCCTCAGATGGGGGAAATGACAGCAGCAGCAGAGGCGGCGGCGGCGGCCGCTCTATGCACGCGCTGTCTGCTGGAGCAGCCGTGCATGCCTCCTTATCAATTTGAATGCATCTCAGGTCTCATCCCACCTTCTATTTTTTTCTTTTTAAAATCATCAGTATTTAAATCTCATTATTTTAATTATGTCCAATTAAATGTACTTGCATAATCAGTACACTTTGTTACGTGCATTAGTAAAGAGAGCACTTTAAGATGCTTTGCATACTGACTTTCTCAACGTATTAAATTTGCATGCCTTAAAATAGGTTTCATGTAGAAGTTTTAGATAACACATGTGACAGGTATCTAAATCAGATGTCGTATGCTTTACTTGTTAAACATACTTGGAAAAGGTCTTTCCTTGTGTCTTAATTTGGATTTCTTTACTTATTTAAATTATTTTGTAGCACCCTTTATGTAGCCGAGATATTTGTCCAAAATGAAAATGAAATGCCAGCAACAGAAAAATTACACATATGTATATAATTGGAAGAACTCTTATTCTGAAAAATTATAATAAAAGGTTACACGGTTTTCACGCTTTGTGTGGTTAGTCATTGCTTCTTAGCAGTAGTCAGGGTGTAAGTCAGGGTGCTGTGGTAGGGCCTCCAGGAGCTTGAGAGACATTGGCTATTGATTAGCATGGTGATTCTAGGTAAGGTACTGAACCTCCTGGGTATGACCACCTCATCTGCACAACAGGGAAGAGATGAATATCCACTTACTGTGATTTATAACTTTTACATCTCCTTAGATGAAAATACAGTGATATTTAATACTTAAAGCACTCATCTGAAATATTTTAAGTTGCCTAAGAAAATCTCATGGCACTAGTTCCTGAAGAAAGACCCCCGAAAGGAGCTTTCCTAGGAGGCTTGTGTCACTGCTGACTCGGGGTTCTCTACTGAAAGGAAGAGCTTGGCAGGGCAAGGAGAGAGAGGCGCTTTCCCGCTGCAGTGCCGAAGCTGGAGTCCACACACTGGTAGCCAGAGAGCTCATACTGTAGTCTCGGTACCAGCAGGGTGCCGGTGACTACCCCAGCTGTGCGACCACAGATGCATATTCTGAGGGGACACATCTGGAGACTGGAAGCTGCATGTGGTTGACAGCTTTGCTGTCTGACACTTTTGGCTGCCCTTTACCGTCCCTCAGTGGCATCGTTTAGGATGACCCAGCAAGGGCACGGCTCCCACTGAGCAACTTGCCTTTATCCTTTCAGGAGAACGAGCCTTCACTGTCGTGACACATAGTTCTGTCTGTCTGCCATCTCTGTCTCTCTCTGTATCTATCTATCTATCATCTATCTATCTATCTATCTATCTATCTATCTATCTGTCATCTATCTATCATCTATCTATCTATTATCTATCATCTATCTATCATCTATCTGCAATCTATCTATCATCTATCTATCTATTATCTATCTATCTATCATCTATCTATCTATTATCTATCTATCATCTATCTATCTATCAGCAGGAGAAGTAGTTTCACTGATTGGCACCGCATTCAGTCTCACTGTATTTTCTATTGTTCTGATAGTTAACTATAAATATTCAAATAAAAGAAATTTGAAACAGCTACAGAAATACGTCATGGGATTTACATAGTCTTACTAATAAATGTGTGGTCATGTTTAATGTTTTCATTAATGGGAATATATATATACACATACACACACAATTTACAACTCTTATAACATGAAGATTCTCTTTGTTAATACAGAAGTAATATCATGGAATTTATCTGGCTTTGATTAACTTGGCAAATATAACATACAAGAAAAATTCCTACTATGGGAAAATATAGTTTTGGATTTTGAAAAAATTTCTATTAATTATGGGTCTTTAAAAAGAAATGTATCTGTGTGTGTATGTGTACATGAGGGTAGGTTCCCTGAAGGCCTGCGGCATTGGGTCTCCAGGACTTGGAGTTACAGGCAGTTGGTGAGCCATCAGACACAGGAGCTGGGAATTGAACATGGGTCCCTGCAGGAGCAGTACCCACTCTTAACGGATGATCCATCTCTGGCCTAATAATGAGCATTTGAACACATGATTGAGAGACTTTAGAGCATTTAGTTGTGTGCATCTTATGATAGCATCTATGGAACCTTTATGGCATTTTTGCCACAGTGGTCATCTTACTTCTGTGCCCCAACTCTAACCAGAACATGCGATCTTTGAGAGCCTGATCATTCTGCATTCTGATGAGTCTATTATTAAACTTTGAATTTTCTGACCCCATTTGTAAATGATACTGCCAAGACATTACAATAGACTGCAGCAGAGCTAGTTGAACTATGCACTATTTACAGATAGATAGCATAGTACATGGTCCATAGCAATCCGTAGATGGTAGTTCCAGTTCTTGCTGTTTTCGGTTTGTTATGTTGTGTGCTCTGGCAGCAGGGAGGAGGGAAAGTGTGAGGACAAAGGTGGTTCAAAGTTGGTAATAGTCACGTTTAGGATTCCACTCATAGAAATAAAGTTTCAGAGCTAGGTAAAGGGATGTTTAAAATGATGTGATACTGATGTTGAAATGGGTCTGTATTACTTCTGCTACTTCAGAAACAACAATGTAATTTCCCACTTTCAAATCTTGCATACATATTGAGATGAGCATGTTTATATGTTTAGGATGAGTACAGGAACCAGTGCTTCACCAAAAGGTTGAAATCCACAGGTATAGTTCAGTCATTTCTTTAAAGCTAGATAGTGAGACTTAGTTAACTGAAAATGACATTGCAAGTTTGGGTCACATTCAGAGTCTGTGTAAGGTAACTGGATAGCTGCTTTAATTTAAACAACGATTGGAATCTCTTCTTTAAGTTATTAACGTTGGTCTTGGGCATTCTGAGCTCCATCCGCGCTCCCTGAGTTGGTCACTGGGCATCATGGGCTTCCGGGGCGGATCCTAGTTCCCCTCCTTAGCTTTCTCCATCCCCTCACTTGCTGTAGACACCTTGGCACTGAATTCCTCACATACTCTCCTGGCACAGCAGCAGGAGCGTGAGGCCAGACTACCAGTGAGGAAACAAAGAGAAAGCAGGAGGAAGTGGGGGCTGGCATTTAACCTCCAAACTCTCCCCCGGGAACATACTTCCCCAGTAAATCCGACTCCCCAACCGTGGCACCAGCTGAGGGCCTATGGGAGATGTTTCTCATTGGATCATATATTGATCCTCTCCGGCTACTCCCTGGCTCCTCTGCTTGTCATAGTTTGTGCTTCCTAGGTGTCTCCGTAGTTGTAGACATGACTTCTTTGAAGGCAAGGACCACGTCTTAGACATTATCTGTGATCTTCATAATACCAAGAATTGAATATGCATGCTAAGTTCTTAATAAGCTTGGTTGTATTGCTCTGTAGTGAAATGTTCTGATAAACTGTATGTTGCTATAAGTAGAAAAAAAAGAACAAAGAAGAGAAAGGATCACAGTAAGAAAGTAGACAAAAAGAATTAGGAAAGGGCTTTGGTCAGCATTGCCTCCACAGTCCTGTGTTTCTGAAACACTACAGTGGCCGTAATTCCTCTCCCACTCTCCCTCCCGTATGTGAAGCAGATTTCTCCAACCATACTCCACAGAATGACAACTCTATCAAGAAGGAGGGTTACATATGGGCAAGGAGAAGCAGACTTTCTCAAAATGGTCATAAAAGTGATTTTCAAGGCTGGACTGAAGCTATGGAGCACAACATGTAACTGAGATGAAAACTGTTTCTAAGCCTGTAGTAGAACTCCCCGAAGACTACTTTAATTAAATCCAAGCAGTTTCCCTGTTTATTGGAAGACTTTAGTGATCTTACGTTTTCTATCTGCTTCATACTTAAAAGGCTATTACAATAAACGGTTCAAAACAAGGACAATGAATTCTCAGTATAGTTGGAGGTGGGCTGCATTTGTTAGCAGTAAATAGAAGCAGCTGCTCTGCTTAATACAATCTCTCTTTTCCTCCCTAAGGTTAAATGTTATTGATTTATAATATGGGAATAAAATATCAGGGCATTATTAAAAAGTAGTACATTATTATCGATATGCCACAGTGATTTCAAATAAATATACAATCAGCCATATTTTCACAAGTGATGTGTTAGCATACATAAAAACCTCTAGCAGTTCAGTTTTCAGTTATAGGCAATCCATAAATCTTACTAATTTCCTGCTTCTCAATAGAATGAAATGCTGAGGCCCCCCAAAAGGTTTCTCTTATTCCCCCCTGTGTGTGTGTGTGTGTGTACGCACGCACGCACTCTATGCACATATGTGGGTGTAACCTATGCCACACATATGGAGGTCAATACCAGAATCAGCTCCCTTTTTCTGTCTTCTGCAGTCCTGAGAGTGGGCCTCCCTAACTGGAAGCCTGGAGGCTCACCATTTCAGCTCAGCTGTTCCCTAGTAAGCTGTCAGATCCAGCTCTCATTACAGTGCTCTTACCCCAATGCTGGGGTTACACCCATGCCAGGTTCTCACATGGGTGCTGGGAAACCAAACTCAGGTCCTCATGCTTCTAGAGTAAGCACTTAATAGCCCACTGAGCCATTTCTTCAGCCCACAGTCCTCAGACATTTTAGTGGCAATGCCAGGTCTAAAATCCTAGACTCCTGGCTAACTGACTTTCTAGTCTCTTACACCCCTTCCTTCCCCTAACACATAGGGTTGGGGATTAAACCCAGGACTTCATGCACACTAGGCAACTTCTCCTACTGAGTGAGAATCCCCAGCCATTCCCTGGATATCTGTGCTGTCTTTTAGTACTTGTGGTGCAAAACGAAGGTAAGAGAGCCTGATTTCACAATCATGGGTTCTGACATATTTATAAGTGCGTTTATTTCTGTAGCTGCTTTTGACTCTTTATTGCAAAGGGTTAATTCTATAATCTAGGCTTATTCACTCTCTTATTTGTCTCTAAAAATCAACAGAAGTAAGTTGTTGGGATCACAACTAGCAAAGAAAGTAAAGCAAGGAAAAAATGACCTTAAACTTTCTACATGGTCATTCTGTAAGCGGAAGGCCAGGCTTCTATTAAATCATGTCAAGACGAGATGGCAAATGATCTGAACAAAGGTACCCAGCACTCACCTGCCCCTCAGGAGGAACCAAGTGTCAGCTGCAGAGCTGCACATGAATCCTGAAAGATGACTGAAACCAGTAGGAAAAATGGGAACGTTTTAAGATGCAGAAACCTTGGACCAAACCACAGTCATAGAAATGGAACACACCAGTGCCCACCACTCAGGCTCCACAGCGGATGCTCCTCTGCAGGAATACAGAGAAAGAAAGACTTCCAGCAACCTGCTATCATGGAAACTAGCTATGCTAGCTTTTGAAAACTCACAACCTTCCCAGGTTGTAGCCCAACTTGAAAAGGATTTCACATCATCTCAGTGATTCCTCAGTGGGAACTGTCTTGGGAAGGAACCTATGGTCCGAATGTGGACAGCTCTAGGAAGACTAGCCAGCTGTGCATGCCTGAGTTGGAATGGTGGTCAAGTGTTTTCTTCTCTCTCCCTTCTCCTACCTTTAAGGTGTAGTATGTCCCAGAGAGGAATCGGGGATGGGCTGAGGCTGTATCCACAACATCCTCCGAGCTAAAGTGCTTGCAGAGCAAGTAAGAGCAAAGGCCCTTCATAGTCCCAGTGCTGTGAGCACACAGACACCCCACTGTGCCAGCTCAGCAAATGGCTGCGCACACACCAGTGTGGCTCTGTGGGATACTTCTGTTACAAACCTATTGAATGAAAATGGGTACCACAACACAGAGGGAAATAGTGTCTGCTTAAGGACTGGGGCTATCTAAGAACAAGCAATGGCCCATCATGGGTTGTTCTCTCTGGTGCCCATAATGAAGGCACTTACCCATCTGCCACCCCCATCCTCAGCACCCAACGGAAACTACGATCACTGTTAAGGTATATAGAATATGCTGTGAGTCTGTCCCTGCTCCCATCTGCACACATACTCATAAGAGCGTGCTAAGAGGTCTTTTTAAAAACTATAGAGCTTTAACTATAATTCTACTCCACAGGTGCATAACCAGAGAAGAGGATGGAGGGAAAGAAACTACCTAGTGCTAGCAGTGGCCTCTGTTCTCATTTGCTCTGCAAACACTTTAGCTGAGAGAATTCTGTGTATCCTGACACAGTTCATTGCTGGTTGATCTCTGGGGCCTAGTGTAGCTTAAAGGATGGCAGGAAGGAGGAGAGAAGAGACCTGATCATCATTCCTCCTCAGGTGTGTTACGTGCCGTACCTTGTGGTTTTCATTGTCCGTAGGCCCCAGGCTTTGCTCGAAAGCAACTGAGATGGCTCAGTGTGGTTACCATAGAAAGAGCGCTTGGACTTGTGAACCAGCTGTTCTTGTGAGGCTCCTGTGCCTGCACACACTGTGTAAGTGCTTCAGGGACATTTTCACCATTGGCACGGCCCAGGCTAGTGACTCTGACACATAGCAAAGTCGGTATCAGCAATGCCTAGTGAAACCTACCATCTCACCATCAGCACTGCCAATACAACCACAAGCAGAAGTTATACATGATGTACCCCATACACTGTGTACACCACACATGTCTGAACTGTTAGTGCCTACATTTCTATATGACTCCCAGAGATTGTGGGTCTTCGACTCCAATGATATGCAGTGTGCCCACATTGTGCTAATACCAGCCAAGAAGTTACAGAAGCATTACACTGGTGCATAGCTGGAAATAAACTCAGTGGTGCATAACAAACTGATACCACAAGACACTTTTTAAGAGAAAGTCACTAACCAAAAAGAACTTAACTCAACGGTTAAGAGCACTGACTGCTGCTCTTCCAGAGGTCCCGAGTTCAATTCCCAGAAACCACATGGTGGCTCACAACCATCTGTAACGGGCTCAGAAGCATTCTTCTGGTGTCTGAAGACAGCAACAATGTACTCATATACATTAAATGAATAAATAAAATCTTAAGAAAAAACTGTTCTTTAAAAAAAGATGTGTAGGAACAAAAAGAACCAGCCAGTCAAAGTGAAAACAGCACCCTACAAGGCGTCCATATGTCACCATAGTAACAAAAGAAATGTGAAATATCCAGGAGTTATTATATATCCTAAATATGTTAACGCTAGTAACAGGTCCCCAAAGTACCTAAATAGAGGAGATGCTTGATAAATAAGAAAAATGACTTGAAGGAGCTCGACAAGGTTCTGTAGATTCTAATCAATCAGTTAAACATTGTAAGGACTACAGTGCACGGTGTGAGCGAGAAGTTGTTGAGAGTTTCACCCACAGACTAGATGGAGCAAACGGAGATTGGAGCTTTACATGATTTTCAATTTTTTATTTTCTATAAGGGGTAGGAAAACAATGAAGGGAGCACCCCAGGTCCTCTGGATATGATCACATCAAATGGCTAAAATCTATTCCTGCCATGCCTAAAGAAGAAAGGATTAGGATTAAGAACATAGAAAGTCTATTGAATTAAATAATAGCAGACAACTCCCCTTATCTTGAGAACCAAACAGCATATCAAACCCCACGTACACTTGTGACAAGAAAAGATCCTGGCCATATACATCAAATAGTCAAGAAGGACAGATTTAACAGTCCTCAAGAGAAAAGTGTCAAGGAAAACTCCCCTAAGCTAATAATGGATTTCTCAGTAGAAACTTTGTGGGCCGAGAAAGCGTGAGCATTAGTTCTCTTGTTGCTATGACAAAATGCCCAATAAAGGCAAGTTTCAAAGGGAGAGTTGGGGCTGTAGAGGTGGTTTGGTGCTACCGAGCAGTTACTGCTCTCTCAGAGGCCCTGGGTTCAATTCCCAGCACCCACATGGGAGTTCACAGCCTTCTCTTAACCCTCTTCTTGGGAGTCTTAATACCTTTTTTTTTACCTCCCTGGGTAGCAGGCACACATTTGATGCACGTATAGGCATGCAGGCAAAACAGTAATATATATAAAATCTTAAAAGTGAGATAGATAGATAGATAGATAGATAGATAGATAGATAGATAGAGCTTATTTTGGTATATAGTTGGAAGGGATACAGTCTATCCTGACCAGAAAGGTATAGTTACAGAAATCTGAGATAAGCCCCACAATCAGAAAGCAGAGAGGAATGTTATGTCTCAATTTGTTTCCTCCTTTTTACTTAAACAGAACCCCACCCCATGGAATGAGGCTGCCCCATTAAGATTAGGTCTTCCTTTCAATTAAGGCTCTTTAGAACTACCCTCATAGATACAGTAGGAGGTGATTCAGTAAAATTGTCAATGAAAATTAATCATCACAGGTCCACTCCTTATCAACCTGACACCCAAACACATCACTTTTCCACTATTACCGGATGGAAGACTTCTATTTTAAGTCCTGAGTGAGAAAATAATTGTCAACTTAAGTTACTGTATCTGTCAAGGCTGCTCTTCAAAAGCAAATAAGTAATGAAGACTTTCCAAGACAAGCAAAATCTGAAGGAATTTGTGTCTATGAAGACAGCCTTATAAAAGGCGTTTGAGAGATTCATGAATCCAGAAAGAGAAGGAAGGCAGGTTGATAGTTTGGAAAGTATAACTTACTCAAAGAAGAGCTACTTGAAAGATAAATACAAAACAAAATAGAAATCATCATACATTATCAATAACTCATCAGTCCACAAGTAAGAAAAGAATCAAAGAATATTCAAAACAAGTAGAAGAAAATCAGTAAAATGGCAGGCATAAGTATACACCTTTCAGTAATAATTTTGATCTACATGAAGTCATTAGTAAATCTCTTAGTAAAAGATATGGACTGGCTAAATAGTTTAAAAAGCAAGACCCACAGTTATCTACAGAACAAGAACTTATTCACCAGCCAGCACACACATAGAAAAGCATATTGATAGGCAAGTAGAATACTCCAGCAAGTAGAAACAGCTTATATATTTCACATAATTATATGTGAAAAAATACAGAATTTAAGATAAACACAGAAAACATTAAGGGTCACTAGATAATAAAGACTAAAGTGGCACACTGAGGTTTATACAACAAACTCTATTAGACCTAAAAGGAGATATGGGCTGTAATACAATAATAGAGGGCATATTAAGACTTTGCTGTCATCAGTAAATAGACCATCTAGACAAGAAGAAACGAAGATTTGTATTAAACTGTACTATAAATCAAATGGATTCAGTGGACATTTGCAGAACATTCTATTTGACAGCTGTAGAACACATATTCCTTTTACTGGTACACAGAATATTCCCTGGAATAAATATATGCTGGGCCACAAAACAGGATTTTATGAACTCAAAGTCATACCCTGTTGCTTTTCTTTTCTTTTATTTATTTATTTATTTTATTTTATTTTATTTTATTTTCTATATTCTTTGTTTACATTCCAAAGGCTTTCCCCTTTCCCGGTTACCCCCCACCATATGTCCCATAATTCCTCTCCCCCCCCATGCTATTCCCCACTCTTTCCCCCCCCCCCACGATTTCTCTGTTCTGGGTCTACAATACTGGATCCAATCTTTACAGGCCCAGGGTCCTCTCCTTTTTTTCTTCTTGAGAGTCATTTGACTTGCTAATTGTGCCTTGAGTATTTAGGACTTCTGGGCTCATTAATATCCACTTATCAGTGATTGCATTTCCTGTGTATTCTTTTGTGATTGGGTTAGCTCACTTAGGATGATAGTTTCCAGATCTAACCATTTACCTACAAATTGCATGAATTCATTATTTTTAATTGCTGAGTAGTACTCCATTATATAAATATACCACATTTTCTGTATCCATTCCTCTTTTGAGGGATATCTGGGCTCCTTCCAATTTCTGGCTATTATAAACAAGGCTGCTATAAACATAGTGGAGCATGTGTCTTTGTTGTATGCAGAGGAATCCTCTGGGTATATGCCCAGGAATGGTATGCCAGGGTCCTCTGGGAGTGGCATGCCCAATTTTCTGAGGAACCGCCACACTGATTTCCAGAGTGGTTTTACCATTTTGCAATCCCACCAACAGTGGAGGAGTGTTCCTCTTTCTCCACATCCTCGCCAGCACTTGTTGTCTCTCGAGTTTTTAATCTTAGCCATTCTGACTGGTGTGAGGTGGAATCTCAGGGTTGTTTTGATTTGCATTTCCCTGATGACTAATGATGTTGAACATCTCTTAAGGTGTTTCTCAGCCATCCGAATTTCTTCTGGTGAAAATTCTTTGTTTAGCTCTGTACCCCATTTTTTGATAGGGTTATTTGGTTCTTTGGGGTCTAACTTCTTGAGTTCTTTGTATATATTGGATATTAGCCCTCTGTCAGATGTGGGGTTGGTGAAGATCATTTCCCACATTGTTGGTTGCCGTTTTGTCCTTCTGACAGTGACCTTTGCCTTACAGAAACTTTGTAATTTTATGAGGTCCCATTTGTCAATTGATCTTAGAGCATAAGCTATTGGTGTTCTGTTCAGGAACTTTACCCCTGTGCCCAAGTCCTCCAGGGTCTTCCCAAGTTTCTTTCCTAATAGTTTCAGTGTGTCTGGTTTTATGTGGAGGTCCTTGATCCACTTGGAGTTGATCTTAGTACAAGGAGATAAGAGTGGGTCAATTCGCATTCTTCTGCATGTTGACCTCCAGTTGAACCAGCACCATTTGTTGAAAAGGCTATCTTTTTTCCACCGGATGGTTGTGGCTCCTTTATCAAAGATCAAGTGACCATAAGTCTGTGGGTTCATTTCTGGGTCTTCAATCCTATTCCATTGATCTACCTGCCTGTTGCTGTACCAATACCATGCAGTTTTTAACACAATTGCTCTGTAGTACTGCTTGAGGTCAGGGATATTGATTTCCCCCAGAAGTCCTTTTATTGTTGAGAATAGTTTTAGCTATCCTGGGTTTTTTGTTGCTCCAGATGAATTTGAGAATTGCTCTTTCTAGATCTATGAAGAATTGATTTGGGATTTTGATGGGGATTGCATTGAATCTGTAGATTGCTTTTGGCAAGATGGCCATTTTTACTATATTGATCCTGCCAATCCAGGAGCAAGAAATATTTTTCCATCTTCTGAGGTCTTCTTCGATTTCTTTCTTCGGGGACTTGAAGTTCCTGTCATACAGATCTTTCACTTGTTTCGTTAGAGTTACGCCAAGGTACTTTATGTTGTTTGTGGCTATTGTGAAGGGTGTTATTTCCCTAACTTCTTTCTCAGCCTGCTTGTCCTTTGAGTACAAGAAGGCTACTGATTTGCTTGAGTTAATTTTATAACCAGCCACGTTGCTGAAGTTGTTTATCAGCTGTAGAAGTTCTCTGGTGGAGTTTTTTGGGTCGCTTAAGTAGACTATCATATCATCTGCAAATAATGATACTTTGACTTCTTCCTTTCCAATTTGTATCCCTTTGACTTCCTTATGTTGTCTAATTGCTCTCGCTAGAACTTCAAGTACTATATTGAAAAGATATGGAGAGAGAGGACAGCCTTGTCTAGTCCCTGATTTTAGTGGGATTGCTTCAAGTTTCTCTCCATTTATTTTGATGTTGGCTACTGGTTTGCTGTAGATTGCTTTTACTATGTTTAGGTATGGGCCTTGAATTCCTGCTCTTTCCAAGACTTTTAGCATGAAAGGATGCTGAATTTTGTCAAATGCTTTTTCAGCATCTAGTGAGATGACCATGTGGTTTTTTCTTTTAGTTTGTTTATGTAGTGGATTACATTGATGGATTTCCGTATATTGAACCATCCCTGCATTCCTGGAATGAAGCCTACTTGATCATGGTGAATGATCGTTTTGATATGCTCTTGGATCCGGTTGGCAAGAATTTTATTTAGTATTTTTGCATCTATATTCATAAGAGAAATTGGCCTGTAGTTCTCTTTCTTTGTTGGATCTTTTTGTGGTTTAGGTATCAGCGTAACTGTGGTTTCGAAGAACGAGTTGGGCAGTGTCCCTTCTGTCTCTATTTTGTGGAATAGTTTGAAGAGTATTGGTGTTAAGTCTTCTTTGAAGGTCTGGTAGAATTCTGCACTAAAACCATCTGGTCCCGTACTTTTTTTGGTTGGGAGGCTTTCTATAACCCCTTCTATTTCTTTAAGGGTTATGGGACTGTTTAGCTGGTCTACTTGATGCTGATTTAATTTTGGTATTTGGTATCTGTCCATTTCCTCCAGATTCTCCAGTTGTTTTGAGTATAGGCCTTTGTAGTAGGATCTGATGATCTTTTGAATTTCCTCTGTTTCTGTTGTTATATCCCCCTTTTCATTTTTAATTTTGTTAATTTGGATACTATCTCTGTGCCCTTTGGTTAGTCTAGCTAAGGGTTTATCTATCTTGTTGATTTTCTCGAAGAACCAGCTCTTGGTTTTGTTGATTCTTTGTATGGTTCTCTTTGTTTCTGCTTGATTGATTTCAGCCCTTAGTTTGATGATTTCCTCTCTTCTACTCCTCCTGGGTGAGTTAGCTTCTTTTTGTCCCAGGGCCTTCAGGTGTGCTGTTAAGTTGCTAGTGTATGCTCTCTCCAGTTTCTTTTTGGAGGCACTCAGGGCTATGAGTTTTCCTCTTAGCACTGCTTTCATTGTATCCCAGAGATTTGGGTAGGTCGTACCTTCATTTTCATTGAAGTCTAAAAAGTCTTTAATTTCTTTCTTTATTTCTTCCTTGACCAGGGTGTCATTGAGTAGAGTATTGTTCAGTTTCCATGTGTATGTGGGCTTTCTGTTGTTCTTCTTGCTATTGAAGACCACTTTTACTCCATAGTGATCCGATAGGAGACATGGGATTAGTTCGGTCTTCTTGTATTTGTTGAGGTCTGTCTTGTGACCAATTATATGATCAATTTTTTAGAAGGTACCGTGCGGTGCTGAGAAAAAGGTATACTCTTTTGTTTTAGGATGGAATGTTCTATATATATCTGTTAAATCCAATTGGTCCAAAGCTTCAATTAGTTTCACTGTGTCCCTGTTTAGTTTCTGCTTTCCTGATCGGTCCATTGAGGAGAGTGGAGTGTTGAAGTCACCTACAATCATTGTGTTAGGTGCGATGTGTGCTTTAAGCTTTAGTAAAGTTTCTTTTACGAATGAGGGTGCCCTTACATTTGGCGCATAGATGTTCAGTATTGAGAATTCTTCTTGGTGGATTTTCCCTTTGACAAGCAGGAAGTGACCTTCTGTGTCTCTTTTGATGACTTTAGGTTGAAAGTCGATTTTATCTGATATTAGAATGGCTACTCCAGCTTGTTTCCTGGGACCATTTGCTTGTAAAACTGTCTTCTAGCCTTTTACTCTAAGGTAGTGTTTGTCTTTGACACTGAGATGTGTTTCCTGTATGCAGCAAAATGTAGGGTCCTGTTTCCGTATCCAGTCTGTTAGTCTGTGTCTTTTGATTGGGGAATTGAGTCCATTGATATTAAGAGATATTAAGGAATAGTAATTATTACTTCCTGACATTTTGGGCATTGTTATTATTATTTGTATTTGAGTGGTTCTCTTCTTTTGGGTTGGATGAGATGGGGTTTCTATCTTGTTTCTTCTGGGGTGTTGTTTCCCCCCTTGTGTTGGTATTTTTCCCCTATTATCCTTTGTAGGGCTGGGTTTGTAGATAAGTATCTTGCAAATTTGGTTTTGTCGTGGAATATCTTGGTTTCCCCATCTATGGCAATTGAGAGTTTTGCTGGGTATAGTAGTCTTGGCTGAAGTTTGTGTTCTCTTAGGGTCTGCATGAGGTCTGCCCAGGATCTTCTAGCTTTCATGGTCTCAGGTGAGAAGTCTGGTGTAATTCTGATAGGTCTTCCTTTATATGTTACTTGTCCTTTTTCTCTTACTGCCTTTAATATTCTTTCTTTGTTTAGTACATTTGGGGTTTTGATTATTATGTGACGGGAAGTATTTCTGTTCTGGTCCAGTCTATTTGGGGTTCTATAGGCTTCTTGTATATTCATGGGCATCTCTCTCTTTAGGTTGGGGAAATTTTCTCCCATAATTTTGTAGAAGATATTTGCTGGCCCTTTAAGTTGTAGATCTTCATTCTCATCTATCCCTATAATCCTTAGGTTTGGTCTTCTCATTGTGTCCTGGATTTCCTGAATGTTTTGGGTTACCAGCTTTTTGCATTTTGCATTTTCTTTAATTGTTGAATCCATGGTTCCTATGGTATCTTCAGCATCTGAGATTCTGTCTTCTATCTCTTGTATTCTATTGTTGATATTTGCATCTATGACTCCTGATTTCTTCCCAAGGTTTTCTATCTCCAACATTGTCTCCCTTTGCGATTGCTTAGTTGTTTCTACTTCTGTTTTTAGATTTTGTATGGTTTTGCTCAGATCATTCAGTTGCTTGTTTGTGTTTTCCTGTAATTCTTTAAGGGATTTTTGTGTTCCCTCTTTTATGACTTCTACTCGTTGACCCATGTTCTCTTGTATTTCTTTAGGTGATTTTTGTTTCTCCCCCTTATTGGGATTCATTTTTTGCTCTATATTCTCCTGGATTTCTTTAAGTGTTTTTTGTGTCTGCCTTGTATGGGCTTCTAGTTTTTGATCTATTTTCTCCTCTATTACTTTAAGAAATTTATCTAAGTGATCCTCAATCTGCATCTTTACCAGTGATTTTAGATCTGAGTCTTGTTTTTCTGGTGTGTTGAGATATCTGGGATTTAATTGTGTTTGCCTTGCAATGGCTTCTAGCTTTTGATCTATTTTCTCATGTATTACTTTAAGAGATTTATCTAAGTGTTCCTCTATCAGCATCCTGACCAGTGATTTTAGATCTGAGTCTTGTTTTTCTGGTGTTTCGGGGTATCCAATATTTATTGCTGTTGGGGAACTGGGTTCGGATGCCGCCATACTGCCTTGATTTTTGTTAGTAGCGATCTTACGTTTGCCTTTTGCCATCTGGTTAACTCTGGTGTTAGTTGGTCCTGTAGATACTAGCTGGTGCTTGACCCTCCTGTGGGGTTGTAAGGCTATTTCCCAGCGACTGGGATACCTGAATCACTGTCCTGCGGGGGTCTTGCTCACAGATTGCTGACAGGTGGCCTGAGTCCCCCGAGGTCTTAAACTCAGGATATCCCAGGTACTTGGTTCCGCCTGTTGGGTGGCTGCTCTGCACTGCTCCTGCTCAGGGTTTGCTGTCTGATATCCTGTTTCCCCAGGGGTCTTAAAGTTGGGATATCTCAGTTATCTGGTTCCGCCTGCTGGTCCCAAGCTGCTGGGAAGCTGGCTGGGTCCGGTTTCCAGCTTCCCTGCCACCGGCTGGATGGGAGGCTGGTTCCGCCTCCGGCTGGGTCTGGGCACCTGGCACACTGGCTGACTCCGGCTTCCCCACCACCAGCTGGACGGGAAGCTGCAGGCAATATGGCAGCTCACCCTGTTGCTTTTCTGACCACAATGGAATGAAAGTTCACAAGAGAAACTTTAGAAATTTTAGAATACATGAAGATGTAACTTAGACTATTTTTTCTTTTTGTGAGATCAGGTTTCTCTATGTAGTTAGGTGGCCTGTAATTTACTATGCAGTGTAGGCCGGTCTAGAATCACAGAGATCTGCTTCTGCCTTCCAAGTACTGTGATTCAAGATATGTGCCACCATATCAATCACATGGGTCTTTTGAGTGGTCAAGTAAATCACTGAAGTCAGAAAGAAAAAAAAAATGTTTAGTTCCTTGAAATACATAAGAAAGAATACATGGCAAATCTATGATTACAGCAAAAGTGGTACTAAGTATTTTGTAATATCGAGAACTTATGTAAGGAATTAAAATGTTCAACTAAATAATCGTGGTTGCTTAAAAAAGCAAGAACAAACCAAACCCTAAAGCAATAGAGGGAAGCAAATGGAGAAGTGGAGACACTCACTGAGTATTCAAATTCTGGAGCCCACATAAAGCCAGATGCATTTGTACCTGTTTAATCCGGTGCTCCTGGATGAAATATTTTGAACATGACACTACAATGACTAAAATGTGGAATCCCATGTTCATAGGTTGGAAGGATTAATTTTGTCCACACTGCCCAAAGAAAACTACAGGCTTCCTATCAAAACAGCACCAGAGAGAAGCAATTGTGAAATTTATATGGAAGCACAAAAGACCCTGTATTAACCAATACTGCAACAAAAAGAGCAAAACTCACAATATATTATTTCAGGACACTTTTCAGAGCCATAGAAACCACAGCACCCTGTATTGGCATAAAACCATACAGCCCAGTAGAAAAGACTAATGACCCCAGAAATCAGGCCAAATATCTACAACCACTTTTATAAAGTTGCCAAAAATATATGGAAGAAGGCTCTCTTTAAGAAGTCTTGCTGTGCAAACAGGGTATGTACACACAACAAATTAAATTTTGCTCTCACTCACCATATAAGAAACCAATCAATACAGGTCAAAGACATAAAATAAGACCCAAAACTCTGATAGGTCTTGAGTTAGTTACTCTCTGTTGCTGTAATAAAATACCATGAACCAAAAGCAACTTAGGGAAAAGGGTTTATTTTAGCTTATTGTTCCAGATGGATGGTATGGTAGTTTGAACAAGAATGGCCCTGTAGGCCTGGCGGTGGTGGCGCACGCCTTTAATCCCAGCACTTGGGAGGCAGAGGCAGGTGGATTTCTGAGTTCGAGGCCAGCCTGGTCTACAGAGTGAGTTTCAGGTCAGCCAGGGCTACACAGAGAAACCCTGTCTCAAAATAAATAAATAAATAAATAAATAAATAAATAAAAAAAAAAAATAAAATTAAAAAAAAAATAAAAAAAAAACCAAAAACCAAACCAAACCAAACAAACAAACAAACAAAAAAAAAAAAAAAAAAAAAAAAAAAAAAAAAAAAAGAATGGCCCTGTAGGTATTAGGAGTGGGATATTGCCATCATAGGCCTAACCATGCTTTTGTTTGGAAAAATATGAAACACTTTGGGACTCTGGTCTACAAGAGGCAGTTGAACAGTTAAGTGAGGCTTGATGGACCCTCCTCGTAGGAGCATGGAAGACAAGGTGCTGAGGGTGATTTGACCCGTAGGGACCTGCTTAAGAAGTTTTCAGAAGAGAAGAATATTGATAAGTGGTCCAGAGACCATCCTTCTGATATTTTGACAAAGAATGTGGCTGGTTTTTGCTTTTGACCAAAAAAAATCTTCCTGAGGCTAAATTGAAGAGTTTTGGATTAATAGCGTTGGCAGAGGAGATGTTGCTACAGCCTGATATTGTCTATGTTGCCTGGTAGTGACCACTTTTTGCCAATCTATAGTGAAAAGAAACAAACTGAGTGGGGAAAAATGTAAAATTTACAGTTTTGAGGAGAAATGGAACACCAGGAAGTATCTGTTGCTCAAGGAGATCAGTTTAAAAGAAAGCCTGGTGGGATAAAGGGAGTGGTGACCTCAGGTCAAGACTCCACATAATTAAGCTTCCAACTTAGGCGACAGAATTAAAGAAAAGATTAAAGAATGGAGGAGACCCCTGGCAACAGAAAGCTGGTGCACATGCAGTGGACTTAGGGGGCCGTGATCTAGTACTCGCAAGCAACAGAACTCAGCAGCCTTTGGCCATATGGCTCTGGCCTTCCAGGAAAGGACATAAGAAGGGGGTTTGGAATCCCCCTCCACAGCTGAGAAAAGCTGCCAAGGGCAGACGTGTCAAGAGAGTGCTTGTATGGGGGCCCAGAGAGGCCCCTGAGTGAAGCTGTGAAGGTGAAGTCTGGACTGCCAAGATGTTAGGGATGCCAGAGTCATGGGATACTTGCTTGGGAAAGCTGTAGACCTAGTGTGGGAACGGCCCAAGAGGGAGAAATGTGTTGCACTCAACAAAGCTGAAAAAAGTTGGAGGTATGAAGAGAAACTTGATGTCAGGCATGGAGACGCAGAGTTTAGAGTTTACCCTGCTAGTTTTCAGTCTTTGGTCTAGTATTTCCTCAAATGCCCCCTTTACTCCCGTGTGGAATGGTAATGTTTATTCTTTGCCATTATATGTTAGAAGTGTGTGACTTGCTTTTTAATTTTGATTTTACAAGAAAAGATTTTGACCTATTGACTTTTAAACAGTTTTGTGACTGTGATAGACTTTTTGAAGTTGAACTAAATGCATTTTGCATTATGATATGACTGCAACCTATGGTGGCCAGGAAGTGGAATTTAATGGTTTGAACAGGATGGCCTCCATAGGCTCAGAGATTTCAATGATTGAGAGGGATTAGGAGGTATGACCTTGTGGGGATAGATGTAGCCTTGTTGGAGGAAGTATGCCACTGGGATGGGTTTAGAGGCTTCCAAAAACCCCAGCCAGTCCTAAGTACCTTTTCTTCCTGCCTCCTTCCGGTCTGGATGTAGAACTCTCAACTACTTCTCTAGCACCGTGTCTGTGTCAGACTGAGTACTGCCATGCTTCCTCCTACCATAATGATAATGGATTAAACCTCCAAAAACTGGAAGCAATTCCCAATTAGATGCTTTCCTTTTTAAGAGTTGCCATGGCCACAGCATCTCTTCAGAGCAACAGAACACAGGCTAAGACAGATAGTGTCCATCAGGGTAGGGAAGGGCAAGTGTGGGAGCAGAGGCCAGAAGCCGGACGGTCACATTATCTGCATGTCGAAGCAGAGAAAGCACAGAAAATAGTGCATGGTTCTAAACTTTGACTGTGCAGAGCGTACCAGTCTACCCTGATTAACCATGGAACTCTGTGTGTCATTGAGGTAGCCTCAGGATCCCAGGCAACAGAAATGCATCACTTAGGACAAGAGTGGTATCGGAGAGTCAGTCTAATGAAAAGTTTGACTACTATTTACTTCTGAATAAAAATAGAAGTGCTCAGAAATGTCTGCAGACGATGCAGGCAGGAGACTCTGCCGTATACTTATTAAGGAAAGACATCCATTCACATACACTGAACAACTTTCAAACACATTTATCATTGACACAACACTATGTTGTATGCTATAGACATCTCGTTCTTCATAGCCACTATGGCTGTGGTCCAGGATTACTCACTATATACAACACACATGTCAATGTGGACTGGTTTCTAGTCTTTCCGTGTCTTCTGCATCAGTGACATCTTGTAAAGTACAGGTCAGTTACTTTATAGAATGTCTCCTACTTGGTCTGTCTGCTCTCTGGTTTTGATTAGAGACCTGGTTTACATATCTGACAGGAATTGCATGCAAGTGCTGTATCCTTCTCGGTAGAGTTTCCAGGAGGCTGCTGGCATTCATGTGGGATGAAGTTTTAGTCACTTAGTACAAGCATTATCCATCACATTGTCTCATAGTGACGTTACTATATAGTTAGTCATGTGGGGGGATACCATTGGGGACCACATAAATGCTCTGTTCCTTATCCACTACCTTTATCATAATTATTTCTGCTTAAAATAATTATTACTATGAGGGCTACAACATAATCTGAATTTTAAGTTATCTTCTAATGACACAAGTAAGATCCAAGCGTGGTAGTCTTGGCTGTCTGCTGAGTGTACTTTGTCAATTTTTTTTTCTCTCTAAATTTTTTGCCTATGTATCTCCCCCATCAGCAAACTTGTATATCTAACAAAGCTGGTCATAATGCAGGTCCTAGAGCAGCGTTTAGTTGATAGGTCAGTCAGCCAGTCCTTACCTTTCGTGTTTGTTCTTGAGGAGTGGGATCTGACATACACTCAGCCAGCTTAAGGAAGCTTTAGGAGTTTTGTTTGGGATGTTGGACTGGAAGCACCTATTTGCAACTGGACTCATTATTTGACAGGATAGAACTAATGCTGGCTCTCAGAAGGGGATATCAGAGAAGGTGGGCACGAGGGACAGTTTTGAGCCTGGAAGTCAGTCAGTGCTGAAGTTCTGTGGCAGTCGCTGATGCGAGCTGTTACAACAGTTTTAGAGCTTGCTTGTGTTGGGTTAGATCTGTTGCTCCTAGAGGCAAACACGCACTGATAATTTTTACTTGGCATTTAAAAAAAAATGGTAGGAAGGATGGATGGAGCCTTGTCGGCAGCCAGCAAAAACTAAGTACTCTTTCTTGTCCTTGCCAGCTTGGCGGCAGAAGGATGGCTTAAGCTTTGAGGAGGTTACAGTGGCGGGACAGTGTGGATCCCATCTACCCACCGTCCGAGCTACACAGGCATGCATGCTTAGTAGTGATGGCTAAGGCTGTGGAGAAGGGCTGGCTCAGTAACTCATGTAGTTACCTCCTTCCTTCATTCATTCAACATGCTGACTGGAAAACAGTGAGAGACCAGACACTGGTAGGTTATGGCCACGGGAAGCTCAGAGAGGTCATAACAGGCCGGGTGGTGTTGGCAGGCGGGCGTGGAAACCAGCATTCAAAAGCTTTGATCCATTCATAAGGTCTCTCATCTGCCCGTCCCATCTCCCTCTCTCCCGTTCTTTTCATTCTCCCTCTCTGCTTTCTTCCCCTTCCCCCCTCGTTCTTCCTGTCTTTTCTTCTTGTAGCCTCTTCCATGATTCTTGTTTATTTCAAGGCTCACCAACCTAATTTTAAAACAACTAATTGAGAACATGGTAGTTAATAAAGACGTTTAACCCGTCCACTTGTGTCCATTAGTGTACAAATAGTTGCAAGTTAAGAATTGGGAGCAGGAGTGAGGAGGAACTTTGAAATTAGCTATTGAAAATAATTATGGCCGCCACGGCCAGCTGAGAGCATCGTAAGTAGAATGCTTGGCCCACAATGCCTTTCTTCTTCCCTCTCAGGATGGCCCTCTCAGTATTAGCAGGTTTTTTTTTCTCATTTGAATTCTTGCTAAGATGCCAGATATGGCAGCTCCATCCTGAAGGTTGGAGTAACCCTTCCCACACTGTTTCTCATTTCATAGAGTGTGATACCTCTACCAAGGACACTGGATCTGCACGCTTCCACACCCCACTCCACTGCTCAGACAGAAAAATGGTCCCAAAGCACATATCTGAACAAGTTGTATGCATGACGCTGATATAACTGAAGTTCAAGAGCAACGGTCACCCTGGCCATGCACAGCTGCCCAGCGTCTGTTCCTTACCTCCTCCAGCCCCGGCTACTGTCTGGTTACACATGTAGAAACCCATTCAAGGATTCCTCATACAGTTCGCTCCTTCCTGAGTGAACACTGATGTCTGTCTTCTAAAAGTTTAGGTCAAGCTTCCAGCGGTACTGGGATTGTTCCCTTCAGCTTTAGGCCTTGTGTCTTAGTTTGGGTTCTTAAGAAATATCATGACCAGCTGGGCAGTGGTGGTGCACGCCTTTAATCCCAGCACTTAGGAGGCAGAGGCAGGTGGATTTCTGAGTTCAAGGCCAGCCTGGTGTACAGAGTGAGTTCCAGGACAACCAGGGCTACACGGAGAAACCCTGTCTGGAAAAAAAGAAAAAGAAAAAGAAAGAGAAAAAGAAAAAGAAAGAGAAAGAGAAAGAGAAAGAGAAAGAGAAAGAGAAAAAGAAAAAGAAAAAGAAAAAGAAAAAGAAAAAGAAAGAAATACCACAGCCATGGCACTTCTTATAAAGGAAAACATTTAATTGGGGCTGGCTTACAGTTCAGAGGTTCAATCCATTATCATGGCAGGAAGCATGGCAGCCTGCAGGCAGACAACGTGCTGGACAGGGAGCCAGGCAGCAAGGCGTGAATGCCACACTGGGCCTGGCTTGAGCTTCTGAGGCCTCAAAGCCCACCCTGCAGTGGCACACTTCCTGCAACAAGGCCACACCTCCTACAGTGCCACTCCCTATGGCCAAGCCTTCAAACCCCCAAGTCTCTGGGAGCCATACCTAATGCAAGCCACCACACCCAAGAGCAGAACAGACCCCCAGTGTCCAGCATTTTAAAGACATTTTCTTACCTATCAGCAGAAGTTCAAGTGTAGAGGAGGCCACTTATACTTTATTTAGTGTACTGCCATATTTCCACATTTGTGGGAAGCTGTTCAGGAGCAAGACTAACTCCTAAAACCAGGCAGATGGGAATCAATTGCTGTAAGATTGTGAAGCGAGGCAGAGGCGGCGAATCAATTGCTGTAAGATTCGATGAGCTGTTGCTAGGAGCTGCCTATTGCTTCCGGATCCTCTCCAGTCCCTGCTCCTCCTCCTCTGCATTCTCGCCCAGTTCCTGCTTCTTCCTCACCGCATGTCTTGCCCTATGCTTTCTCCTTTCTGTGTTGTCATTTGCTGGATCCTCTTGCCTGTCCTCCCTCATGTCTACTTGTAGGATGAGACTTACTCAAGGGGACAGCATTCCTGTTTGAGGGCCCCAGGAGATGCTTAACGACATGTCTCCCACCCCGGATGCTAGCCTCAGACATTTTAGGCCTCCAAAGAAGAGAGTCCAGGTTCGGAGACCTCTCTCCCCTTTACTCAGTCAACACAATAGCAACTTTATGTTCATCAGCTTTCATGCCTACTGTGCCCACCCCGCAACACACACACACACACACACACACACACACACACACACCACATACACATTTCAATCCGAACAGTGACTGTATAGCTATGCACTGGTAAACGGATATCACCTGTCTCGCAGTGGTGGTAGCGGTGGTGGTGGTGGCGGGGCTCCCATGTACAGCTCTTGCTAATTCCTGTGGTGTAAATACTCCCACCACAGCTGATTGCGAGCGGTTAGCTGGATACCAGCCACGAGGACCTGGATGAAGAGGCTCACAGTGGAGTCTCACAAGTCAGTCCGGCCTGTCTCTAGACCGCAGTAAGGAAGGGTCCTCATGTGTACGGTGACTCCATCCGTACACATTTGAGGGTAGCCATCAGTGTGTGCATTGCTGTAATTTGAAGCAGCAGATGACTGTTCACACTCCAAAAGACTCCTTTTTCAGAGCCGCCATGGAAATAATTAACAGCAGCAGTGTATGATAATTGTCACAGCACTACCTTTTAGTCTGATTAAGTACAATCCAATCGCAAACACTGCCAAAAATATTTAAACCTTTCACTGATTTGCAAACTGTTACTCTCTCTCTCTCATGTGTCTCAGCTCAGTCAAAATACCACTTAAATTGACATAACTTTTCGGAATATAAATGTCATAAGATTTTCGATATTATTCAGTTAAAAAGTAAAATATCACTCAGTTACCTTATTTCTCGTATTTACATTTTAGATCATTTTGGTGGGCTTTTATTATTCTTCCATAGCTTCACATTCTGTTTTATGATGCATTCTTTCCAGCAATAGCTTTGCATACAAATGGAAATGTTGGGAATTTGGATTGGGCTGATTTTTTTTTTCATTCTGTTATGTGATTGATCTGGTCAGTGAACAAGAAATTCTTCGAGGCCATCCATCACTCCAGGCAGCCGCCGAGCTAAAGCTTCTAACTCACTGCTTCCAGTCAGTCATGCAAGAGTCAGGGTATAAATATTGAATGCACAAACAACTGTTTAAATTAGCTCTCCTATCTGTTTTATGCAATTTCAGGAGATGAGCAAGCTGATATGTTGTTTAGCAGCAAGAAATAGAAAACAGTGAATTCAGCATTACCCTTCCATAACATCACAGAATTCATCCTGTTGGCAAATATTTGGATCAAATTAATTCTTATTACCTTAAGTTAAATTAGAATTAAGGCCACCAAGCATGGTATTTATGTAGCACTTTTTTGGATTTTATAGTTGAACAGTGGGACTGTTAGTAAATTTAGCAATCTGTCAGATATATAGTAGCCAATTGTTAAATACTTCTGTGAATTTTGTTACCTCGTTACGGTAACAAAAACAGGGTGGTATTTGGAAAATATTTGGGCAAGAAGGAAAATAGCAGCTGCTTGCCCACACCATTGCGGTGAGCGTGTAGAATTCTGAGCTCGTGCAGGTGCCCGTGCTTCTTCTGTTGGAGTTGTAGCAAGCACGCACACTTTCACTGCGATTGATATGCATAATAGATAAAATACCAACTGTCTGCTTGGACTGCTAAAAGGCTTTTTGTATGCAATAAATTTATGTAAACTCCCCAAATCTCCGTGTCTTAAACTTATTATTCAAATTATATTATGCGGGGATAATACAATTTCAAGTAAAAGATGTGTGCCTGCGCCTTCATTAATAGCAAAAACAAACTGATTCCTGAGGAAAAAATTATTTGTCTCACTTGTTGGGCTTGCAGGGGTTTTGAGCAGCTTGGAGGTAGAATTCCAGCTCCACAGGTTAGCAGGTCGGGCTACTGTGACAGACATTGTTCACTGCCAAGACTAATTCCCTCTTTTCTTGAAAAGTGTTGGTCAGGATAGTCATGACCCCATCTACTTCCGGCCACTGAAATGCAGCTGGAGCTTTTTGGGCAGGGCTCATCGCATGGGCCAGAAGCAGACTGCATGGCGATCTCGAGCTACACCAAAGTCGAGGAAGGTGAGCTGGTTCAGCTGTGTGGATGGCTGTCCTGGCCAGCTCAGCTGCTTGCCCCTTTAATCTCATTTTTTTGTTTGGTTGGCTTTGGAGCTTTGTTCTTTCCTCCTTTTTGCTTGAGCTGTGGCAACAACCTAAGAACTATGGTTGCCATGACTGCCTGCAGAGACCCAGGGCAGGGCACTGGGACAAGGAACCAAAGGCTAGGAGTCTCCTGCTGCCCTCCGGACTGCAGCCTGCCTGGACCACTGACACCCAGATTTGATGGAGTCCCCGCATTCTCATTTCAACTATTGCTCCTGATGTTCCTGGAGGTTAACACTTTCCCAAGGATGGAACACTTCTCTCCTTCAGTTAATACCAAAGTCGTCTTGATATTGTACATATGTTTTCTTTTAAAACACAGTCTAGACAGTAGAACTTTAAAATCAGAGTTTACTTGTCCTTATGTAGAAATGAACTAGGCCAACAGTGCTTTATTACGAAGCCTTGCCGCTTACTAATGAGTGCTATGAATTACTAATAAGTATTTATGATGATGAAAATCACCACCATGGGGAAGTCAGGAAAGTTTCTTCATCTCTGTGGTCTCATCTCTCAAATTTTACTTCTTTTCTTTCTTGGCCCATTCCTGTCTTCCTCACTGTTCAGTGCTCCTAGCCCAGGGAAGGAGACCGGTTTCCAAACAGTACGGCAGCATGGTGTGCTGCAGAGGTATTGTCAAGCGTGGATCTCCGATGTGGTGCTCTCAGGGTCTTTCATTCTGGCTCAAGTTGTTGTGTCCAGTCAAATCTACTGCCCAGTCCTTTCCCCTATCCATGTCCTGTAGGGCCCAGACTGTCTATAAGACTATCGGACTGTCGGATCTACAAACCTTACAGCCTTAGGACTCTTTCAAGTTACTGCTTCTCTTACTTCTGTACCTGCTCTCTCCATCTGTGCAATGTCACTGCCTCTTTAAAACTGAGTGAGACGGTCCCTCACCCTGAAGCTGGCTCTCCCATGCGAATGAAGACCCACTGCATCTACGATGGTTCTCTAACATTCTTTGTACATTCTGAAACAGCATTAATTCAGTTGATTCATAGTTATTTACAGGTCTGCCTTTTCTAGTAGACTGTGACTTCCACATAGAGATGAGCTGTGTTTTAATTTTCTGCTCTGGTATCTAAGTCAGCATTTGGAAAATAGTAACTATTCAGAATTTGAAGGCCATTTTATTTTCTAACAAGAAAACAAGCTTGATTTTTTTCTTTTCTTTTATAAATACCTTTTTTTGATTTTTACTTTTTTGTTTTTAGAAATGCTTGTAGAAATACACTTTTAGAAAAAAAAAGAAAAGTAATTTCACATTCTTACTACTCCTTCACTGAGTCCTGAGAGTAGGTGGTTACTGGATGCTACCCTGAGAATAACAAGCTGCCCTCGGTTCATCGTGGGCATCAACAGTGACCCACCCAGGTCATTGCTGCACACATTTTCACTCACCCTCCATTGTGGTTTTCTTACATCCATGTGTGTTTCAATGATCCACATAGCACACGTGCACAAAGATGCCCCAGAGTTCCCACAGGGATGGGTTCCAGGGCTCCTCGGAGGCCCAAAGCTGGCTCTGTGTTTGCATGCCACCCACACGCACCTTTCCATGTACTGGGAATCATCTCTACATGAGTCGTCATGGTGAATGTAGTATAAAGGCTATGTAAATAGTCATGTTGTCCTGTTGTGTGCGTGCAATAAAAACAGTATTCCCTGCAAATATTTGAATCCACAGTTGGTTGAATCCTCGGGTATAAAACCTGTAGAGTCAGAGGACTGACCATATAAAGAAAGTAAAACCTGAGACAAAAGGAACTCACCTCCAGAAAAAGAACGCTCCTTTTTCTTTCAGGCCAAGTCTGCTTATGGTTGGACTGATCCTAGGCTTTGCCCGGCTTCACTTTGGTCCAGTTCATTGCTGCTTCGAGTCTTCTGAGGAAGAGGTCAGGTCCATCCCCTTAGCAGACGTAGAACTCTGACTTGAGGTGACAAGCTGTCCGAATGTGAGCGTCATCCTCTGTTTTACCACTCAGATGCCAGGTCCTTGGACCACTGGTTACTCTTTGTCCATATCAACAGTACCTGGAGACGCAGGTGTCACTGGAATTCTCTGCTGTCCAAGATCTGGTCCTTCCTGACTGTGATGGCTAGTCTTATGTCAACCAGACACAAGATACAGTCATTTTGAAGGAGGGATGTTCAATGGAGAAAACGCCTCCATAATTTGCCTTCAGTACAACTTCATACTAGTGATTGGTGAGGACCCACTCATTGTGGCCATCCTGCAGTGAAGAAGAAAGCAGAAGGCCAGTAAGCAGCGTTCCTCCGTGGCCACCCTCACCTTGAGTTCCTGCCCTGACTCCCCTGGATGATGGACTATGAGATGTAAGATAAATAAACTCTTTCTGTTGCTCTTGTTCATTGTGTTTTATCACAGCAATAGAAACCCTAACTAAGACACTGACCATCAATCCAGAAACCACCGAGAACGGCTTCCCAGTGCTCTGTGAAGGCTAAACTGCTTCAGAGGATATGCACCTCTCTTGGTTGGGTCCCTGTTGAGCCCTGGTAGCTGAAAGCCCAGAACTCAGTAAATAAAATTCCCCCTGCCCTCTCGCTGCAGCGTCAGCACCTGCAGACCCAGAGAGAAGCTGGCAGAAAGGGGTAGCTGCCTTACGGTGGGGGCTTCCCAGAATTCTAACCACTCCAGTGCAGCCGCTAACACGAGGCTGCATTCTCCCTGGCCCCATTTGTGGCTGATTTCTTCTCTGCCTTTTGCTCTACTGGAAATAAAAATGGTGGTACGTCTCTGCTTTTATGAAGAGATCTCCTATGCCTGGGATTTTGTTTGTTCAAGTCTTGTTGTGTGATTGCCCTGATGGGTATTTTTATTATGATTGTCATAGTTGTTAGACTTGTTTTTTGTATCAGGGATGAGAGCAGCAGTCTTCGCAAATGACAGACACTAACCTCTCTCTTTCTCACCCACCAACTGAATTATCTTCCCTTACATCCATATGTGCGTTGTGTATATATGTATGTATATATACATATAAATGTATACACACATATACACAGATAGACAATTATATATTAAAAAACAAAGTGTGGGGTTTAAAATTTTTCTTTTGTAAAAATGTATTTTCTGTGAGTGTTTTTCCTGTATGTATAGCTGTAAACCACATGTGTGCCTAGTGCCGTCAGTGGTCAGAAGAGGACATCAGATCCCGTAGAACTGGAGTTCTGTGTGGTCATAAGCCACAACGTAAATGCTGGGAACTAAACCCAGGACCTCTGCAAAAGCAACATGTACTCTTAACTGCTGAGCCATCGCTCTAGTTCCTTAAAACGGTTTTCACTAATTAATAACTATCTTATAGTTACCCTTGTTCTATTATTAACTTACATCCAAACTACTGAAAGCACTGTTGTAACTGTAGAAATAGTTTTAGCTTTCTTTTTAAAAAACATTTATTATTCTCTCCTCTCTTACACCCTGACTGGAGTCCTGCCCCTTCTCTCCTCACCGCCCTCCCACCCTCCCCGTGAGCCACTCCTGCATTTTCTTTTAGAAAAGGGCAGGCCCCCTGTGATAGCAGCTAAACCTGGCAGTGAGGCTAGGCTATCGCTTCACGTCAAGGCTGGTGAAGCAACCCTGTAGGAGGAAAGGGGCCCCAAAGGCTGGCAAGAAAAAGAGTCAGAGACAGCCAAGAGAAACAGTGTTCCTCCTGCTGAAACTGTGCAGTCGTCTAATTCTATGTGTGGGGGGTATTTTTGCAAATGAGAATTTAATGCTTTATACTGTCTTTTAGGCCTCATAAACTCTAGAAGCGAGAGCAATCAATACTTAAATTTTATTAATACACAAATACTGTAGCGTGTATTGAAGACTGTATTAAGACTCGGATGATGAAAACATTTAATTACACTAGTATATTGAAACGTCTATGACTGTGAGAGCTAATGGTTCAATTATATCTTTTATCTATATGGAAATATAGGTGGGGGGTTAAGCAAGATGTCATCAGTCTTATTTCAGGCCAGTTCAGTTTATCGAAAGATGTGCAGAATGTCGAGAGGAAGTACTTAGTTAATATAAAATGCTATGACATTTGTCAATCTTTTCAAAAAATTTCAAAGAACTTTTTATTGGTTATTTTATTTATTTACATTTCAAATGTTTCCCAGTTTCCCCTCCATAAGCCCCTTATCCCCTTCCCCTCCCCCTGCTTCTCTGAGGGTGCTCCACACCTGCCCACCCTAGCATTCCCCTACACTGGGGCATTGAACCTCCACAGGACCACGGGGCTCCTCTCCCACGGGTGCCAGGCAAGGCCATCCTCTGTGACACATCCAGCTGGAGCCATGGGCTCCTCCACCCACCCCTTGTACCTTTTGGTTGGTGGTTTAGTCCCTGGGAGCAGTGGGGGATCTGGTTAGTTAATATTGTTTTCTTATGGGGTTGCAAACCCCTTCAGCTCCTTCAGTCCTTGCCCTGACTTCTCCATTGGGGTCGCCGTGCTCAGTCTTATGGTTGGCTGCGAGCTTCCACATCTGTGTTGGTCAGGCTCTGGCAGAGCCTCTCAGGGGGCAGCTATCCCAGGCTCCTGTCAGCACATGCTTCTTGGCCTCAGCAATACTGTCTGTTTGGTGTCTGTGTGAAATGGATCCCTAGGTGGGGCAGACTCTGGATGGCCTTTCCTTCAGTCTCTGTTCCACTCTTTGTCCCTGCATTTCCTTTTGACAAGAAGAAATCTGGATTAATATTTTTGAGGTGGGTGGGTGGCCCCATCCCTTGACCTGGGGCAGTACCTATCCACTGGATAGGATCTCCACAGGTTCTCTCTCCCATTAGTTGGGTGTTTTGGCTAATGTCCTCCCTGTTGGGTCCTGGGAACCTCTTGGGTCCCTGGCATCTGGGACTTTGTAGTGGCTCCCCCAGGTCCCCCTCCCCCACTGCTACACACCTCCTTTCAAATTCCTGTCTCTGTACTATTCCCCCATCTCTTCCTGTATCTGAACCAGCCCCCCTTTACCCTCCCCCTCCTCTCTCCCTCCCAGATCCCCCTTTCCCTCTACTTCCCGAGATTATTTTCTTCCCCCATCTGAGTAGGACCGTAGCATCCTCACTTCGGTGTGGTCTTCCTTCTTGTTGGGTTTCCTCTGGTCTGTGAATTGTATCATGGGGACATTTATCAGTCATAAAAGCTACATAAAGCCAGAGATTTACCAACTTCACTAATAGTAATGGCTATTAGTAAGAATTTCTTAAATTACCATGAGAGTCTACATATACATATACATATTCATACACATGTATTCATTCATTAATACATTCATCATGAATGTATACCGTATGTGCGAGGCAGGGCTGTGAATGTGTGTTGAAATAGAGTCTCACTGTGTTGCCAAGGGTAGCCTCCAGCTTGCAGTCCTGCGCCTTAGCCTTCTTAGTACTGAAATTACAGGCGGGGGACAACTATACCTACCATAAGACGTAAGTCTCCTATAAACAGTAAGAAGATGCGAATTAAAATGGCTTTCATATATTTACATGCCTCAAGGAAGCATGGAGGATTCTGGCTGTGGTAAAGTCTTGCTGCCCCCCATGTGCCTGTTAGGTGCCACTGACAGACTCTGCTATGCCATGCATGTGTCAACCGCCTGCTCTATATACACCAAAATCTGCTCCCGCTAGTTACGGCACCTCAGGCCACAGAGCACAGACCCCTGCTCCACAAAGTCCCTGTGCTCCCTCTGCAGCCTGAGTGCCTTGTCCTAAAGCTGCATCACCACCACCACTCTTAGGTTTTACTCACAAGTGTTGGCAGCAGAAGCCCTGTCACGCAGGGCTCAGGACCTTTAGTGGGTAGGGACAGCCAGAGGCTGGGGCAGCTGGCACGTCTAACACAGAGACCGCGTCGGTTAACCCAGTGTCTGCTAAGTGATCTGCTTGTGCGTTTAGTTTAAGTGAACGCCGCTTTGACAAGAACCCTTAGGAACTGCAGGAAATGAAGGTGAACTTAGGAAAGCTCGGTCATATTGCAGGGTGTGGCGTCTACTCTATCAAGCTTGGCTTTCTTCCTGAAGGTTGGTTTGTATCTCTGCTGCCGTAGTGCAGTGAGGATTGACTGATAGTTTATCGTTTGCTCAGATATATCAGTGCTTCCATTTTCAAGCCATGAAAGTAGAGAGCAGATGTCTTTAGACTTTTGTCTCAGCAAACTGTTCCTTCATCTCTCTGTGACTAGACATCAGACCACTGCCGACAGACACAGTGACTGCTTTCTATAACTTGGCTCTTTGATACCCATGGGCAACTTTGCTGTGCATCTGCTGGCTTAGAGATATAAAATGCGCTAATATAAATATAACCACACTCTAAAAGCAACCTATGACTTGCTATTCTGAAATATGTGACTTGCCAAGTATAGAATCGTCATTCGAACCTCATAGATTTAAGTTGCAAAATATCTATAAACAGTAAAGCCTTTCTGGCTCTTTGTGTGGCAAATGTTCCTTTCCTTCCGCACGGATTGGAAAACCATGGCAACTGTTCTCCCTGCCTCCACCCATTCTATATGTTGGAGACTGCGCTGGTGTAAAGATACCAGGCTGTCCTAGCACCGAGTGAGTGTGTATGTTCAGATGATGGAGAATCACACTACAGTGTTTCACAGTGTTTAAAGCCCTCCAATGTTTCCCTCTTCCCTGGATTGTTTTCAGTGTGATAAAACATTCATTCCCCTCTAATTACTCTTGAAACATGTTAAGAAAAGTCTTTTGATTTGTCACATGACTTTAGGAAGCATCATAGAACTTTCACTCAGAAATTCCCAGTGGCTTATACCTTGTGTTCTTAACTAAAACCCTGGGCAAGTGACTTAAGTTTCTGAGAGCCCAGTTTCTATGTATGTCAAAGGAGAAAATCTCTACATGATGTGGAGATTGCTATAGAATGATTTTTAAAATGTTTTAATCAAGGCAAAGTCTAGGTCTTATTTTAAAATGGTCACCATGGTTTTTTTCACATCCACTGTCAATGGCAACCCCTGGGGAAGGGCAAATGCCAAGGAAAAATCACATCGCATCAAACACTGAGCGCATCAGACAGGAACGGGGTGCAGCCTCGAACCCAGTGTTCTCTGTCCAAATGGCTTTTGTTGTGGTGACCAGAATACATAGCATTACTTCTCTGGATTCACAGTTATAGCATCGTCAGCGGTAGATCTCAATGGATGTTACTAAAGTTTAGAGATTTTAACTTGAGTGGTATTTTTAATTAATAATCAGTGCCTAGCACGTAAAAGGTGCTCAACTGATTTCATATTCAAAAATATTCTCCTTAGTTAAAGCCATTTTAGTTACACAATTCAGGAGCACCCATTTTTCATGTGACTTTTGTTTAGAAATTGCAGGTGTCATCCTCAGCTGGTGCTCTGTCTCTTGGAAGGGAGGAATGGAGAGGAAGAGAAAAGGAGGGAGAGGGAGGGAGGGAGCCAGCCAGCCCTGCATTAGCTTACTCCTAACTGGCAGGAGTAGGAGACACCTGCGAGTGAGAAAACCCAAGACCTGGGGAGTCACCTTGCCCAAGTTCCTCTACCAGGTTAACAGAGCTGCAGCCCCAACTCAATTCTGTTGGGCCCTGGCAATCCATGTGCTGTAACTTCGTTATTCTGGCTCCTAGATAAGATAGGACAGTGGTCAGCAAGTGATGGAACTGACTACAAAGCCCGATGACCCCAGTTGAGTTCCCTAGAGCCCCTGTAGTGAAGAAGAGAACTGACTCTTATAAGTTTTCTTCTCACCTCTGAGAGTGAGTGCACACTAGTTAATTAATTAATCAATTAATTAATGCTATATCTATAAAGATGGTGGCCTATCAAATACTATTTTAGTACATGTCTTAGTCAGGGTTTCTATTCCTGCACAAACATCATGACCAAGAAGCAAGTTGGGGAGGAAAGGGTTTATTCAGGTTACACTTTCCACACTGCTGTTGATGACCAAAGGAAGTCAGGACTGGAACTCAAGCAAGTCAGGAAGCAGGAGCTGATGCAGAGGCCATGGAGGGATGTTACTTACTGGCTTGCTTCCCCTGGCTTGCTCAGCCTGCTCTCTTATAGAACCCAAGACTACCAGCCCAGGGATGGCACCACCCACAAGGGGCCCTCCCGCCTTGATCACCAACAGAGAAAATGCCCCACAGCTGGATCTCATGGGGGCACTTCCCCAACCGAAGCTCCTTCCTGTGCTAACTCCAGCCGTGTCAGGCTGACACCCAGCACCAGCCAGGACAGTACCTGCTTGGCATCTCTCAATGCCCAAACTTACTTGTTCATAGTTTGCTGTGTGTCTGCTTTTGTTCCTTCTCTTCAAGCCACCCTAATGGCAGAGTCCCTGGGAGTCCCGGGTCCTGTAGTCACACCGGATGCTCCCCTCTACACCAAAGCCATAGTTGAAGCACAGGTAGCTAATTCTTAAAACGATGCTAATATAAACATGTAGTTAATTAGACACTGATTGCTTTTTAGAGTGTAACTTAAATTCCGCTTTCTTCATTATCCCCCTTCTCGGGCGCTCTTTGTCTCCATCTCACTTTATGAAGGGTTTCCTTTTGAGGTAGAGGATCTAGTCAGAACTTTCAATTTTAGTTCAGGACGGAGATATTTTCCTCGTGTAACTCACCTAAGCCCCGACTAAGTGCCTCCTGACCTGTGTCCCCGAGGCTTTCCCAGAGGCCTTTCCTTCTAGAGAAGTGCAAAGCCTGTTCTTCTGTCAGGGGACCTTTCTCATCTCCTCTGCCTTCTCTGACTCTCCTGGTGAGGACTGCGTTTCCCAGCTGTGTCAGCCGGCATCCCTCCCTCGGTGTAAAACAGTAATGTAGGTGTGTGCACACTTACCATTCATTCTCTCTGACTCTGGCTGTGCCACGTTGGTTTGTAAATCTTTCCCTCACACCCTTGTGCAAGCTGGCTGACAGAGACAACTTCTGCAAACATAACTTTAGTAATTTGGGTGGGGGGAGCAAAAACAGCAAGTCCAAATGTACTTTTTCTATACCAGATTTCCAAGTTGGAAATTTGTATTTCTGGTGTTTCACATACTGAAAGCAGTTAGATATAAGCCCGGGAACCCTAGTAACATCTGCTAAGACCATTCCGAGTTAGCTCTGGTGGTTACCGGAACAAGCCCAAAGCAAAGGCCTTTAAATCTCCACGTTTGTGTCTCAGACCACATGCCATCACCACTGTAGGTCCCATGGCTTGAAACCATCGAGCCCACCCACCCCTTCCTCCTCCCGTGTAACCACTGGACATCCCTGTCTTTTTCACTTTGTTGACACTGACACTGTTGGCATCCTAGCCTAAGTCCCTGTATCAGGTGTGGAGCATCCTCCTCCTGGGCTGTGCCAGCTGAAAGGGAAGCCATTACCAGAGTCAGGACTGCGGTGGGGTCTTTGGCAGCTTTTCAGAGGCACACTCAGTCATGCCTGAGCAGTACCTTACGTTATCCAAACATCCCAGGAGCAAACCTAGCTGAGTGCTGGCTGGACTCTGGACTCTGGCACGTTCAGCCCGGGGTTGGGAGAGTAGGTTGTGCGTACTCTACTTACCATGGCGTCGGTGGGAACTGGCTTGTCTAAGCTCTTACTGGGTCACCTTTGCTCTCCCTCCTCCCAAGGCGGAAGTCAGATCTCGTAGGAGATCTGTGAGGACATCAGTATGGAGAGAAGGGCCTAGACACACGGGCGTTCACAGCTCAGTGTGACTGGACTTGCCCTCTTCTGAGCCTTAGAGTTTGAGCATGTCTTTAAAAGAAGTCACTATGGCCTAGAAAGCTAGCTTAGTGGAATGCATGGCACACAAACCTGAGGATCTTAATTTGATCCATAGCACCCATTAAGAAAGAGAAAACAAAAGCCAAATGTGGTCGCTCATGTCTGTAGCCCAAAGACTGGTGAAAAGACACAGGAGGCTCGCTGGAGTTCACTGCCCAGACATTCTAGCCAGTTGGTGCATTCTGGGCTTAGTGACAGACCCTGTCCCCAAAGATGAGTTGGAGGATGATTACAGAAGCTCTCCAGTATCAACCTCCGGCCTCTAAACATGTATGTGTATGTGCGAGCTCACGCACACAGACCACTCTTTGACCTTCTCTTGCCCAAGGCAAGACATCTTATCCATCTGGTACTTGGGTCATTGGGAACATGTCTGACTTCACAAAGGCAGAGGCCATGATGTTTCTTTACAGTGTCTGTCAGCCCAGGGGCCTTCAAGGCTACCAAAGAGAGGAGGCATCAATTATAGCACTGTCTTTGGGAAGCTCACAGTCTGGGAACATTGTCCGTCAATTCTGAGATGGAGGCAGCAATGCCTCTCTCACTAAGCTGTCCTTAGGATTCACATTTCACAATAGTATATGAAGTGGTCAGTACATCCGTCACCCAGACGTTCATATCCCAGGCCACTGCCAACTGTCTGTAGACTCTGTGCTTCAGTTGTTCTCATTGAGAAGGCAGGATGATGATGATGATGATGATGATGATGATGATGATGATGATGATGATGATGTTGATGATGATGGCAGTGATGATGATGATGACGATGACGACGACGTCGATGACCACCACAACAACAACAATGATGAAGATGATAAATCTCACAAAGCTTTTGAGATGACTGAATATATTAGTGCAAGTCCTGGGTTCATAATAAGAGTTCAATAAAATATCTATTATAAACAACCAAATAACACCCAAGAGCTTCTAAAATCACAGAACACTGTTGTTCCAAGTGGCCATTGCTGTG
The DNA here is from genome assembly GCA_964023405.1 of Apodemus agrarius. NCBI lineage: Eukaryota > Metazoa > Chordata > Mammalia > Rodentia > Muridae > Apodemus > Apodemus agrarius. The sequence goes on along the minus strand of OZ030013.1, from coordinate 106,456,477 downwards.
AGGTAAGTCGGGCCACAGGGTAATACAGTGCCTTTCCTCTTTGAAAGCTTCTTGTAGGGAAAAAAGGGGGTGCTTGGCGAAAAATCTGATTTACACTCTGGTGCTAGCTTCCTGTCGTCTTTGTTGATCAATAATAAACAGTCTCAGACCGGCTCTCTGCTGTTGTTTGTTTTCTTGGCGTAGGATACAGCAGGCAGTGAGTAGATTCATCTATACACCAGGCCTGAAAAATCTGTTTAAGATATGTTATTAAGGTAAATAAAAATTTTCTCCATAACAGCTTTTTGCTCATTTGTTACAGTTGGCATAAACCACAGCTGTCTTTTGTTGTTGGTTGGTTGTTGGTTTTGGTACTTAGTTTTTTAGTAGGTGAAATTTATTTGCATAAATAAGTTTGTACTTCTTGGCGATGAAACAAAATTTGGTGTTACTTAGGAAGGAACATTTGAGAGTAAATACAGCTTTGATTCATTTTATCCAAAAGCGTAACATAAAATTAGTAAGTATATTACTCTGGGGTGTCCGGAGAAGCGTTCCTGGTGCCTGTGTTGTGTCTTTCTTCTATGACTTTGGCTTATGAATGGGCAGTGCAGTGACAGAGACAGAGAAGTCCCACAGTGCACAGGGAGCAGAGTAGAGTGCTTGGAGGGCTGGGGACTTGGCTCAGACTGAAAGCCCTGTCAAGGCTTGACTCCACGTCACTGTCACCACACCCAAAAGCAGGCAGAGAGCACATCTCTCCTACATAGCTCCCTAGAGCTGACAGCTGAGGCCACCCACATCTGGGAGGCAGGCCGTTCTACAGCGCTGTCTAACCCAACCAACTTTCATCTACATTCCTAGAATAAATATTTAGCTAGCTCTGGGATTACTCACTCAGGATGACACACACACACACACAAAACAAAAACAAAAACAAAAACAAAACAAAACAAAAGTAATCTTTATAGTTGTATTAGATAATGGGTGCTTTATCTTTATCTTTTGTTTGAAGATGAACTTTAGATATTCCTTTTAATTTGAGTGTATTACTTTGAGAATTTCATACTAGAGTACTATATTTATAACAGTCCCCTCCCTCTTCATGCTGAAACTACTCTTACGTCCCTTCCATTATTTCTCACATTTAAGACCTAGTCTTTAATTATTAGATTACCTATCTATGTATGTATACATACATACTCACACAGGCACACAAAATCTACTGAATCCATTTAGTGTTGCTTGTATATACAGTGTGCTCTGACCACTTGGAATCTGATAACCCGTCAGGTCGCTGCTCCCCAGAGAGAGTTGTTCTCTGTCTCTCAGCAACCTTAGCCTGCCTATACCTCTTCGTCTAGGAGTAAGGCCTTGTGAGGTTCCCCTACCCACCTCGGCGTTGCCGTTGGTTTTGCCATTGTGCAGGTCTTATCTAAGCAGCCACAGTGTTGAAATCTCATGGGAAGTGCCTGCCGAGTCTAGAAGACACAGTCCAGCAACAGATGTGCTGGTGTGCTGGCGTTGACGGTTAGTGCTTCCGTCTCCTCTGCCATGCTGTTCCCTGAGCCCAAGCGTGGGACAGCATTGTCACGTACCGCCCTTATTTTGACCAATTGTAGTTCTGCGATAGTCTCTGTGTTGTAAAAAGGAGCTTCTTTGGAAAGGGGAGGGGGCTGCATTTATCCACGAGTAGAAGGACAGGTGAACTGAATGCAGCTAGCTTATGCTGGTTTAGTAAAATACCAACAGTCAATTACCCTAATGTTTCCTATTCAAAATTATTTACTCTAATTTTCGAAATGTTCTAACTTCTTTTTGTTGTTTTAGATAAAATTTTCTATTTTAATTTCTAGAATAAGGTTTTGATAGGAAATTATTGACAACAGCTTCCACAGAATTACAGTTGAAAACATGAAGACTCGGTGGTAACTGTTTTGGAGAATTTTCAGGTGCAGACAAATTTTCAGTCTAAAAAATAGATTCTGTGGATGGAAGAAGTCTCTCCGCAGAGAGACACAGAGAGGCAGGCTGCTTTGTGCAACTATATCTTCTAATATTCTCTTCTAAGTGCCTCATAA